>OU745247.1:24810000-26010000 GCA_916618015.1 Xestia c-nigrum
AAGCAGTCATGCTAGCGAAGGAGGTGGCGGAACGAGAGAGGGAGAGATCCTCTCTTCCCGGCCGCCGCGGGAGACGCAACGGGCGTCGGGGGCCACGTGGTGGCTACCGGCCACCGTAGATGCGGGCCTGTGGACGGCTGGCTATGGGCAATAGCTGGCCGTCCGGCCGTCTAACGACGACGACAGGCCGTGTCGACGGCGCGTTCGTGTTCCACGCGCGCCTCAAAGAGATGTCAGCATAAGGGGAGGGGCCCGCAAGGGCCGAAGCCTGCCGGGGTTGCGGGCCTGTTCGAAAGAGATACCGCGGCCCCGGAACATAAAGGGCGAGGAAGGAACATGGATGGGTTTTAGTCAGTAAGAGTCTGACACTCCCTCCCGCTCCGCCCAGAGTGGGAGAAGTCATTTGATGATTTCCCATCCTAAAAAAAAAAAAAAAAAAAAAAAAAAAAAAAAAAAAAAAAAAAAAAGTAAAAATAAAAATCAAGTGTAGACGAATAAATAATACAAATAAATTAATTTGTGAATTATAAATTAATAAAAATAAAGAAAATAATAATAAAATTATACATCCCACGTAATGAATACTATTCGCCAACCTGTGCCATGCCTTCCACTGGCAACACTGCCATTACGTGTATGAGTATGATTTTTGTACTTAGAATTTCGTGTATTTTTTCTTATTTTCACCAGTAACAGCAATTTCGAGGTCCGGAGGTTTTTCAGTTTCAATTTCCTGATACCTTGCGATCCCTCAACCAATGAAGCAGTTCTGTAACTCTGCACCTACTTTACTCTTATTAAATAATAAGTTATTTTATTGTCCCACAACTCATGTTTTCTGTTTTTTTTTTTAATCTCAAACCGCTTATCCCTTACAACACAAATATAATTGTAAGTCCCCGTAACAAATTGAGTTTACAAGATTGTATTAGGATCCAAATTAGATCATATTTCTCAAGCCAGTTTATATTACTGTTACCCTTTTATTCAATGCTGTATTACAATTGTAAAAGGTTTATCTCTTAACAGGACTTAAAGACCGATTTAAATGATTTACAAGTTTTACTTCAGCTTCGTTTGCATAGATTCGGGCATAAAATTACGAATAGGTATTACATTAGGTACTAACTACCACAACTTTTACCAATATTACCAAAGAGATATCAAGGATTGATTAAATTAAAACAATTTGTACCTCGTATACCTAGGCGACATAGCTCTACTCAGGCGAAAATGTGGAAACCAAATCTCAGACATAACACTTCAAGAGGTACATCGTTTTTACACCCCGTAAACCAGAAGTTCGCAACTTTTATCCAAATCATTACAGCCGTTTTTAACAACGAATTATTAATATAGGATGTAAAAAATGTCTTGCTCTGCTTTAGACTCATACGGTTTTTCACCACACTTAAATTACTTACGGGATAATATCCGTGTTTTTTTTTTTCGTTCTATTCCCACGATCATGGTGCTTGCAACAGCGTCGAAATATCGGGAGCTCATAGAACCAAAAGGAAATCACTTTTTTATCTCGTAAGTACTTTAAGTGTAAAAAATGTCTTATCATAATAGTAGCTGACCCACGCAACTTCGTCAGCGTCACATTTGAGAGAAAAACGAAAGGAAAAAAACCGTTTTTGAATAATTTTTCATTCCTGCTCCGCTCCTAATAATTGTTGCGTGATGTTATATAGCCTAAAGCCTTCCTCGATAAATGGACTAACAAACACAAAAAGATTTTTTCAATTCGAGCCACTCCTGAATCTAGCGTGTTCAACCAACCAACCAACCAAACAAACAAACAAACAAACTCTTCTGCTTTATTATATTAAGTATAGATTATAGTGGGTCCTTGTTGTTCGCAACATTTTTCGTTAAACTTGAATTCTTTAAGTCTCAAAGTTTGGAAAAATACTTTCTTAATGCACCCCTGTGGAAAGTACATGCTAGAAAATGCACCTCTATTCCTTCGGTGCAACTTTTTTTTTACTTTTTTTTATTTATTTTTTTGTTTATTTTATTATTTCACTTTAAAACTATTTTGTACGCCGAATATGGCAAAACATGTTGAACCAGCAATCTTCAAACCTCGTTCCATTCCTATGTGCATATCCATGTATCATGTCACACATGTTCAACAAATAATGCCTCTTTATCTTTATCTTTTATTTTTATATTAAATTGCTTGAGTATTTACGTCCACAATCCAGTTACTACTGGGTAATACGGAACCCCTTGGTAAGGCTGGTTGTCAAATTTTCGTGCCACTTATTACCTGTAAAGACTGTCAAAAATCCACAAAAGACAGCCAGAGCTAATGACTTAACGTGCTTTCCGAGGCACGGAGGAAACTCGGTATGCAATGGGTGGCCATCCACAGACCAACCTAGGCAAATGCAGCTTAACCTGAAGATTGATACGAGCAGCTGTTATTATTTACTTCACCACAATCCTCACCAATCTTTGCATATCATCACTATATATTACTTAAGTGGCAGTGGGCAGGGCACATTGCTCGCAGAACGGCTGGCCGATGGTGCCGAAAAGTTTTGGAGTGGCGACCGCGAACCGGAAGACGATGTGTTGGAAGACCTCCCACTAGGTGGACCGATGACCTGGTGAATCTGGGAATCCGGTGGATGCGAGTAGCAAGGGACCGGTCAATGTGGCGACACTTGGGGGAGGCCTATGTCCAGCAGTGGACGTCTTTCGGCTGAGATGACTACATCTTATAAAAGTTAAAACAGAAAGTCCTCCGCCGCGTCTGACTGTTCGCAATAAAAAATAAAAAAATAGTGCACCGATTTTGACGCTGTTTTTACCAATGGATAGAGTGGTTTTTGAGAAAGAGGGCATCAGGTAGTTGTCAAATAAAAGTGTCCTACAGTAACACTAAGTAAATATGTAAATCACCGACGATGACAGCAATCTAAAAACCGTTTAAAATAATTGTTTGTACAGGATTACCTAACACCTACACCGTAATTATCTGATTTGTTCGTTAATTATTTAGAAAGGGTTGTCGTGTCATGTTTGTCATACACCCCTCCGAGGGTTGCAAGCAAATAGCCCCGTTACCCCTTTTAATGTCCGACGTAACTGTATTTAAAAATGATTTTGCTAAGCAACATTTTTAACGGTTTTTTGTTCGGTATTCCTTGCGCTTTTTTTGCTGGGTGTGTTAAAACGGTTTTACTTATTATTTTCTCATTTGATTCTTTGGTCAGTGTATATCTAAATATATATAACTCAAAGGTGACTGACTGACTGACTGACATAGTGATCTATCAACGCACAGCCCAAACCACTAGACGGATCGGGCTGAAATTTGAAATGCAGGTAGATGTTATGACGTAGGCATCCGTTAAGAAAGGATTTTAATCAATTTCACCCTCAAGGGGATAAAATAGGGGATGAAACTTTGTATGAAACTTTGTCAATTTTAAACCGATCGGGCTGAGACTTTGCATGCATAAAATTACTATGATGTAGGCATTTTTAAGATAGAATTTTGATAAATTCCACCCCTAAGGGGATAAAATAGGGGATGAAACTTTGTCAATTTTAAACCGATCGGGCTGTGACTTTGCATGCATAAAGCTACTATGACGTAAGCATCCCTTAAGAAAGGATTCTGATAAATGCTACCCCTAAGGGGATAAAATAGGGGATGAAAGTTTGTAAACATATTTTGAGATTTTCGACTGATTGAACTGTAATTAAAGATTGGAAAAAGTAAACCCGCAATAACTGTACCTAATAAATAATAATACTTCTTAATGCGAGCGAAGCCGCGGGCAAAAGCTAGTTTAAACATAAAATCGCACTTTTTGGTCCATATATGCATTCTGAAAGAGTATGCCTATGCATGCTTATGTTATATGTTATATCGCACATGATACTTGTGGTTTTTTTGTAAGTTCTGGTAATATTTAATCATTAACCTAGGGGATAGACAAATAACAAAATCTTTCAAAGCGTTTCGAAAGTATAAAATTACTGACAAATAACCTGTGGCTTTTACCAAATAACCTTTTATCTTTCTTACTAGATACTTGATCAACAACGGCTATAAATCTGCAGTCATTTCAAAATATCAACGTAATTTCATTATCATCGTATTTTAAAAAACAACAAGTTTGCAATTGGTATCTACTGCTGCCGATGACCATACCAGTAAAAACATAATCACCCTAAAACCTTACTGAAGATCTATAAACTATTCGAGGACAATGCGGGTTGGTGGATCCCGCAGTACAGCATTAAATTAAATAAAAATAAGAGAAACACTTTAAAGTTTTAAATCGAAACAGTAACATCCGCACACAATAGCTGCACCCTCACTATATTTAGACTTTAAAATAAAGTCACCTCATCCGAAACGGGCGTGAACCTCATTCGTTCTAACTACATACAAATCTGTCCTACGCCATTGAGAAGCGAAAACGTTTAGTTGAAACGTTGCAAATGCCTGAATAAAATGCTAGAAAAACAACCATAGAAAGAGCGTCAATGTGTAGAGATTGTGAAGAAGTATTGTCATAAATAAAGCCTGAAAAATTGAGGCGAAAGCTAAGCCCCAGGTTCCCGCGTAGTGTCCAGAACAAAAAAAATTTAACAGTGATGGATAAAACAAATCGAAACGCAGGACCTTTCGATTTGTTTTACCTCTGGCTCTGGCTTGTCGAATCTAGCAATTCCCGCAAGCGTCACTTGGTCGTAGGTGAGTGTATACTACACAGTATCATTATTATTTCTACTGAAAGATGTCGTATGCTGAGAGAACAAGGGCCTAAGTTCATCATCGTATTTGTTTTCGTCATTGCTGAAAAATTTGGCGTCTTCAATGATGCGCTGCTTCTAGGCCAGTCCTTCTTTGGCTTGTCCCAGGGCAAAGGCAAAAGTGAATACTGTCTTGATCTAAGAATATATCGTCATGATCTATTTTCAAAGTTAATAAATCTCTTTATAATGTCTCGTTATTTTCGATCGCTACATGAGTGGTCCTACCGCATTCCCTGCCTCACACCCAGTGACAATCGACGCACAGATCCGACGATAAGACATTGATGTATAGCTGCAATTGCTTTTTGCAAATTGCTCGCACACACACACATTCCGACGATTTATGTACAACAATTATTTTTCACCAATATAAATGAGATTAAACGACATTAAGCTATGTTCGATAACAGAGTTTTGTGGTCATTGTTTAATTGAGGGTTTTTGAAAAAAAATGATTCGTTTTGTTTGTTTTGTAACAGTTAAATGTTTGTTTTTACTGTGAAATATTGGAGTCTATCATTCTTGAGGAATTAAATAAAAGGGTTTGAATGGTAATCAGCCATACAAGCGTATTTGGCACAGGCTGAAATGAAATTGGACGAGTTATTTTAATTAAATATACACCATAGAATGCTCATTAAATGCCGCTATGGTAGTTTGGTGCGATAAATTTGATTTATAAAATAACATTTCACTACAGTAAGCAATCTTGCAAATGATGTGGAGGCATTTTACCAAGCAGAAGGATAATAAAAGAGAAAACAACATAAATGTAATGGGGGTTCTCCTATAACCATCCACCTTTGGCCCAATTAAAGCCACGCCAGCTTGTCTGGCCCTTATAACCTACTTCTCTTCATGATGTTAGGGTATCTGAACAGTCTGATTGTGACAGTGGCTTGCCGTATTGTTGATACCTACCTAGGCACGTCACTGTCAATGAGATTTAGTTTTCATTTCAAAATGTAAATAAAAAGAAACTACACGTACTGGACTTTTTTTCACAGGAAGGAGACAATTGTGTCCACAGCCTATGTTTCAGAAGTAAGGACATTAATATACGCTCATTAATCTCTTCAAAACTCGAGTGAATCGGTGCCTTCTAGGTAAGTGTGTTCCACCTTAGGCCGCACCATGGTTTCCATCAGGCGATTTGGGCTTGCTACCAAACTTAGGCCCATTTAGTGATAAGAGTGACTGTTCCCCTTACGGATCCCTAAAGATCTCACACACAAGCTAAACGTCAAAGCAGCTCCATAGATTACCATTCAATTCCATTCCCTCCAAATACCTCATTGTCATCCATTCACCATTCCCTTATCGTTACCATCATCAGTATACGAAACACTTAAAGAAAAACGGAAGGAACAAAACCATTGCGACATCGCTAAGATGTGAATGGATCCTTAGATAAACATCAATGTATGGCGGCAATTTCCTTTGAAGGGTGAACGGAAAAGGGGATCCCGCCCAAGTCGTTCCATTTTATATGGAGCCGAATCCTTAGACAGTTAGATTCAGTAGTTTAGGCGACTGACTCTTAGTGTTTATTCGCGAAGGTTGGGTGAAGTGGTTGTATACCGTTGCTTTGTTTATAAGAATGTATGGGGAAATACAAGTGCTGGGCATTGGTCTGAAAGCAATTTGGATAAAAAAGCAATTTCTCGTTAGACTGTTTCAACATTGCAGCAATACCAAGCGAAATGACGTTTATTATCAATATGATCCTGATGAGTCCGCTTCAGGGCAAATGCCTCCCTTCCTTCTTTCCATTGTTCTCTATCTTTAGCCATTTGGCCCTGAGTATTTTGGTGAAAGTCTAACTCTTCATGTTATCTCCTACAGAGCCTCTCACGTCCCGGGTCTGTTGTTCGGATCTCAATCGCCGTCTCATCCACTTTGGCCTAGTTTTGATGTAGTCGTACATTATTTATCTGATAAAGGTATAGCTTACTGTAAGATTGCTTCATCCCATTGCTGGGCATAGGCCCATCACTTCTAGTTCTATCGATTCAGTACTTATATCGACCACTGTTCGTTGGTTTTGTCCAACTCATCGCATCTTGTACGAAGTCTGACGGTACGCATTCTGGTTGTGCCATTACTTTGATCATTTAAAAAAAACTTACTAAAAACTGCATCCCTAAAGCGAAGCTGGTATACGAAAGAGCCTCTGGAATAAAGTTTAATGTAAATCTGTAACATGGAACAAATGAGAAGGAACAAACGAAATACGAAAACTTATTGTTGTTAGCTACTAGTGTGCCACAATTATTATTCAATGGTAAATTCGATTTAATGTTAAACAGCCCATTTCAGTAGGTGCAATACACAAAATAAATACCTACAGGATCCGACACAAAAACAAAATAATTAATAACGACTACTTAAAAGTAACACGGACATGTCCCTACAAGGTGTAAACATTATGAAAATTTTAATTAGCTATCAACATAATTGGATTTCATGGTACATGGTTAATTTTAAATTAATTTTGTTGCTTGTAAACAGGTGATTAAAATGTTAATAGTGGCCGAAGGGAAACCAATGAGTAGGATCTGAGAAGTAGATAGTTTTAATGGATGTGGTATTTTTGGAAAAAGCAGGCTATATTCATTTTCATAGTATTTTTTTTTTCGGAAAAAAAGAAAGAAACAGCATTTATAAGCCCGACAGGACAACACATAAAAAAATTAAAAATGGTAAAATTGTGACAAGCCCGCTACACAATTCCCAAACCACTGTAACTCTTGAAAGCCAGAATCAACAGTGGCGACCACCAGAAAAGCGCCGAGACAATGAAGCTCGACAAAGTCCTAGAGAATGAATTTAACTGTCTTGGATCTCGCAACGAAGTTAATCAAAAAGTATAGCGGAGTAGTAGGAAAAAAAAGTAATTTCAACTTCCCTCCATATCAGCAGGAGACAGAACAAAACAATGCCAATAGGCACAAAGGAACGTTTACAACTGGGATAGGCCTAGTTGCCTAGCACCACGGATAAATAGTAACACAGTAATATATTCATAGTATACTAGTGACCCACTCGAACTTAATAATGAAGAAAACATTAATATTTTCATAGTTTCCGTTATCAAATTAGTGATGCTCTGCAATTGCCACATGTATGTCACATGTCGAAATTGATTTTAATTATTATACATTTTCAAATAAAGGACTTTCTGTTTATTAGTGTGCACTCTCGTTTTGTAATATTTGCTGTAATATAAATTAAATACGTAGTGAATCTTCAAAATTATAATTTCCAATGTTACGATTTATGAAAGATGAATTATTTTCTAAAGATAAAGAAATATCAGAAGAAAGTTCTCTAACGCTTTCGCCAAAATTAACGCTGACGATTTCCTTCAATTCCATAGTAACTTTAGTAAATCGCGGCCGCAGATATCTATTCTGACATAAATGCATCAAACACGCACATTCACATTGCACACATTTATGAGTGAAACGAATGGAATACCTATCTAAAAGTTTCGTATATCCAGAATTGCCGCAAACACAGACACTATGGCTACTACTGAATTCCTGACGGAAAATTTATAATTACTAAAAGTATAATAATTATGATTCACTGCTATAAACAAGACCAAAATATTATATGACATTCTTCAGGATATAATACGCTAGCATAATAGTGTTTTGAAAACATAGTACAATTAATTTGACTCGATAAAAACTTATCTCTCTCTTAATGTACAGTCAGCAAAACAGTTAGGTATGCTGCCTAGCAATCTTCTTACGACTATTAAAAATGCAAAAGTCTGTAAAGATCGATTTTGTTATACTTTCACGCAGAAACTACTGAAAGCATTTGGATGAAATTGCAAACAGATTGATTATAACTCTTTTCCATTTATAAAAGTAGGTAGAAGATTGCTAGCCTGTAAACCTAACTATTTTGCTGATTGTACCATATACTCAAAAATATTTTATTGCTGAAATGAACTTATCGATTCATAATACCCCTGATGCAAAAAAAAATACTAATGCATGCGTTTTTTTGGCAACTAATTCTACAAACAATATATTAGCATCATAGTGTTTTTTTTTTAATCCAATCAATAGTTTTTTTTTGTAAATCGATCGAAACCACTCATTTCACGCTATTTGGCTCGCAGTGACTGACGTAACAACCACTTTGTAGTGCAAACTGATTAGAACTTTATTCTAACAGCATTTCAAACGAAGTTGGAACAACCACAAATAGAGTTGCTTATTTAGCTCGTCTAGTCGCCTTAATTATTACTTTGCCCGACCTGGGAATCGAACGTCCCACTTTCAGTACAGCAGTTACGCTTGCGACCACAATACCAATGAGGCCATTGCTTTAATAAAGCCATATTTTGTACCCCGTGTTATTCTAACATAAATATCATCATCTGCGTAGCCTTTTCCCAACTTGGTTGGGGTCAGCTTCCAGTCTAACCGGATGCAGCTGAATACCAGTATTTTACATAGAGCGACTGCCTATCTGACCTCCACAACTCAGTTAATAGTGGGAAATACGATACCACTTGGTAATACTGGTGTCAGACTTTTGGGGCGACTGACTACCTGTAACGACTGTCAAAGATGGACAAATGACAGCCGGGACCAACGGCTTAACGTGCTTTCCAAAGCACGAAGGACATTCTAACATAAATAGTAGATATAAAATGTCACTCACGGGATATATTTTCCGTGATTAATACTATTTTTCATTTTAAGTTAGGGACGAGCCCACCACACTATTCCCAAACCACTGTAACTCTTGAAAGCCAGAATCAACAGTGGCGACCACCAGAAAAGCGAGAAAATGAAGCTCGACGAAGTCCCAGAGAATGAATTTAACTGTGTTGGATGCCACAACGAAAGAATAGCAGATTTCCAATTCCCTCCATATCAGCAAGAGGTCATTTTAAGTTAAGTTATTAACCGTGAAACCTAAAACAGTGTTTAAATAGTAGACAATTTCTTATCCAAACCAAAATATAAACGCTTTTCTTACATCCAAAACCGAACCGATCTTCCAAAACCCGAATACGCGACCAAAGCAAAAAGCAATCTGGCGCAGACACCCGAATGACCGCAACCGTTGGCTACTACCAGATCGCTGCTTAGATAAACAGCACTTTACATTCGGTCGGTTAACCACCACTCCGTAATGAGATAGCTGATTAAAACCCGACGAAATAGCGCTTAATTATTTTGTTTTGCAAACGTATTATTTATTTTTTCACCAGCGAAATTTCAGTTTTAGGAAAACCCGTATTTTGTGTTTTTTGGTCCGTGATTACGTTATTTTTGGGGAAAGAAGGCAAATTGGGACAGTTTGTTAATTTAATTATTTGGGTATTAAATTAAACAGATTGGGGAAGTAACTTCCTGCTTTAATATTTTGTGGTAAAAGAAAGCTTGAAGCAAATCTAAGTCGTATGCTAGGTGTCCTTTCCTTCCACCATTTGCACAATCTTGAATTTTATGATGTGCCCAACTTAACTTATTGATTGGTTGATTGATTTGGTATCTAAATGTTACTGCACTGGGTTAGACCATCCTGTAACCTCCCTTTCCTTTAATATCTCCGGTCATCATGAGGTTTTCCAGGTGGTCGCATACCTGTTGGGCGACATGATTTGGGCTGAAGTATTCTTAAAGTATCCGTTGGTCTTGTTAGCGCGACTACTGAGTATGAGGACCTGGGTTCGATTCACAGGCTAGCCAAAGTGTTATTGGGTTTTTCCTTCTATGATTTCTATCACCAGTGACTATTTGCCGATTTATAACAATAAGCTCGTCTCCTATAACATAGGATTAAACTTTAATATGACTGATGGAATGTGCCTTTTTTTTGTGTGATGGGAAATCATCAAATGACTTCTCCCACTCCTTCCTCGCCCTTTATGTTCCGGAGCCGCGGTATCTCTTTCGAATAGGCCCGCAACCCGCAGTGATGGAATGTGCCTCACTTCAACAACCTTACCCTCTGTGTCAACCTTGATTACAGATATAATAAAAGATGGAAGCTGTACTTATTTCAATTAAATCTATACTCTTCAATTTATGTATGGGGCATAGACAGTAAATAAACAATTGAATATTATATACGTCACCGTAAAATTGTCAAACACGTTAGATTGTAATCTATCTGAACATACGGTTGTATCTCTGCCCCTATAATCGGGACTTACCCCCCGTTAAGTTAGTTAGGTTCCTTTAAACCCTGCACACGGAAATAGGGGCCCCGCGAAGCGGGGCTACGTCGACTACGCTTTTTAGAGGAATATAAAATGTTATTATTCGGTATTTCTCAGAAATGGTACATTATCTTTTCATGCCAGTGGTACCATTGTGCAAGGAGGACCCCTCCTTCCCTCCACACCGTGTGAATTGACTACCATCGCATGCATTTTAAGGAGTATGTTCGTAAAGACTAAGGTGAAAGAGAAAGGAGTTAGTGATGCCGTGATGTAAGGGGTGAACAGGGGCGAATGGAAGAAGAAAACGTGTTGCGCCGACCCCAAATAAAATGGGAAAAGGGCAGGAAGACTCAAACTCAAACTCAAATAATTTATTTCAACTAGACCATTACGGCACTTTTGAGTGTCGATAAAACGAAAAAAAAGGCTACAGTCACAGACACAAGGCATAATAACTTGAGAAAGTACTGTAGTTGCCTCATTCCCTAGCGTAGATCTGTATGGAGAAGAACGGGCAAGAAACTCCTTGGACACTCTTTTCAATCAAAAATGTTGTTACTAAATCTTGGTTACATCTTTCATGTTGAGATCCAAACTAGTCCAAACTAATATTATAAATGAGAAAGTAACTCTGTCTGTCTGTCTTTCTGTCTGTCTGTCTTTGCTTCACGCCTAAACTACTGAACCGATTTGTGTGAAATTTGGTACAGACATAGTTTGGAACTTGAGAAAGGACATAGGATAGTTTTTATTACAAAAAATAAAATAAAAAATAAAATTTATTCCGGACATACAGCGCCATCTATTAGTCAAGAGTCGGCATCAATTCAGTACTGAAAATTCATCGGAAAAATGTAAATAATTAGTAAAAAGGTATGAAAAATATAATATAATACAACTTTTAGTACAAAAAAAATGCTCTAACGGAGTATAGATAATTGTGATGAAGGGAGAAACAGTCTTTTTTTTCTGAAATGGCAAATCAAAATAATATTTTGAAAATAAAGGAAAAATAACTTTTTCGCCTTTTTCGATCGGCAATAACGGCTTTAATGCCCTAAGTGAGTATACATATCTTCAATTCAAACGCAGAGGTCATTATGTTGATTTTTGAGGAGTTCCTTAGAATATCTTCCACATTTCATTTTTGAAGAGATCCCGCGAGATGGGGTACTATGTGGGTAAAACCAAAAATCTGCCGGAAGTCACTATTCCACGCGAACGAAGTCGCGGGCTAAAGCTAGTGCACAATAAGAGCGTCTAGAGTAAAATAAGAAATAAATCAAAAAATTATAAAATAAAGCAATTCAAATGATCCATGGCAGCTAAGAGATGACCAGTCCCGACTGGCAGCGCCCGTTCACGAACATGACGCATAGATCAGCGCCATTCAATTGAACCATATTGAAGGGAACTAAATGATTCTCCACTGCGAGGATCGACCGGAGGACACAGTGGAGCACACGGTGCACGGCGAGTACCGCCGTGTCCTCGTAGCGGCGATCGGCGGCGGCGCCCTCTCGCGTCCGGCCCTGGTTCAATCCATGGTCCGGAGCGAGACGGAATGGGAAGCCGTCACCTCCTTCTGCGAAGCAGTCATGCTAGCGAAGGAGGTGGCGGAACGAGAGAGGGAAAGATCCTCTCTTCCCGGCCGCCGCAGGAGACGCACCGGGCGTCGGGGGCTACGTAGTGGCTACCGGCCACCGTAGATGCGGGCCTGTGGACGGTTGGCTATGGGCTAGCTAGCCGTCCGTCCGTCTAACGACGACGACAGGCCGTGTCGACGGCGCGTTCGTGTTCCGCGCGCGCCTCTGAGAGATGTCAGCATAAGGGGAGGGGCCCGCAAGGGCCGAAGCCTGCCGGGGTTGCGGGCCTGTTCGAAAGAGATACCGCGACCCCGGAACATAAAGGGCGAGGAAGGAACATGGATGGGTTTTAGTCAGTAAGAGTCTGACACTCCCTCTCGCTCCGCCCAGAGTGGGAGAAGTCATTTGATGATTTCCCATCCCAAAAAAAAAAGGGAACTAAATGATGATGATGTTCGTTTGACAATATTTCGAGAGTTTACAATATCGCTAGAGAGAATACAATGTAACGTGTTTGACCATTTTACGTTGACACACATATATAACACTGTTCTTGCAATTAAATCATCTGCCTAGCCTTTTTCCAAAAATGTTAGGGTCTGAACCGTCATGAATTATACATGCTTCACTACCCAGTTAGTATTGGGAAATATGAAACCTGGTAAGCCTGCTTGTCAGACTTTTTGGGTCACTGAATACCTGTTACAACTGCAAAAAAGATCCACAAATGACAGCAGGGACCAACTGATGAACGTGCTTTCCGAGGCACGGAAGGAAACCGTTACGTACTGGGTGGTCACCTATCCACAGACCAACCTAGCCAAGTACGGCTTAACCTAAAGATCGACCCCAGCGGCTGTTGTTATTTTGCCACGTTTCGTACAATTAAATGTGGAAACACAATTTTGTTCGGGTCCACAGAACTTCAACCATTGTGTGACGCTTCGCCGGGCTCAAATCGTCCGACAATAAGAGAAATCATTGTACAGTTTAGAACAAATGCTAAGTTGAAAAAAAAAATTACTTTCTGGATACTATACCAAAGTTCTGGTTTTTTTGACCGGGCTTAAGCCCGTGAGGACTGATGCCGCGTCACCTAGTGGCGAGACACGCCACCGACGACGGATTACATCCGACATCCAACGCCTCTACCGCCTACCCTGCGGGTCCTGCATCCCGCTCCTCGGCTCCAGCATTCCTTCAGCTATGCGCAAGCCAGGGCAGTACTTGTCCCTGCTGGGGTTGCGGGACTGTTCGAAAGAGATACCGCGGCCCCGGAACGTAAAGGGCGAAGAAGGAACATGGATGGTTTTAGTCAATAAAAGTCTGACACTCCCTCCCGCTCCGCTCAGAGTGAGAGGAGTCATTTGATGAATTCCCATCGGAAAAAAGGGCAGTACTTGTCACGCCTGCTTCTATAAAACGTGAAAATTTATGACGGGCTTCCAGTGATCCACGACTAGGGCTTCCATTACGTAATTACGTAATTACGCAATTACGTAATTACGAACTCATTTTAAAGTATTTTAAATTCCGTAACTGAAGATGTCAATTCCGTACTTACGTAATTTACGTAATTGGTAGATATCATAAATCAATCAAAATAGTCAACCAATAAAAAATCAATCTACTACGTACCATTTATAATGCGGCAACACTATACGATACATCTACATCAAAACTATACAAACAGGGGATTTCCCGCAGTTTATTTTATCAGAATAGAACAGAATATTTCACGAAACCATCGTCGGATGAGATACGAATGTATATAGTGGAACTGTTGGAACGGTTGAAATATAATTCTACACAAAAATGTGTAAATTCACAACCACAACCGAGTGTATCGGACGCAATTGCCACCAGTGACCATGATGACGAGGAGTTGACAATCGCACAACAGTTAGACAAAGAAATAAACAAAGTGACTGTGAATAAACCAATTTCAACAGTAAACACAGATCTCCATTCCATTATTAGGGTAGAAATGTGCATTTACGACAGCGCTGGCGGCGGTCGCGAAGTTTTTTTGACTGCAGCGTATAATTATTTGCTTTCGATAACGCCTACAAGTGTAGAAGCCGAGCGAGCCTTTTCATCTGCCGGATATTTTTGTTATAAACTAAGAAGTTCACTGGGTGACAAAACTTTTAATGCCTTGTCATTTATGTGATCATATTTTCAAGAAGAGAGATTATATTCGGGAGAAAAAATATGGTTTGACTAAACTGATTAAAACTACGATGCTTAGTTCTTAAATAAATATTTTTTTGCTTAATTATTGTGTTTATTTTGATAATACCTTGAATTTGAGATAGTAAAAGATAATTGTAAACTGTAACTACAATATTTACAAAAATTTATATTCGATTTGGGAAAAATTACGTAATTACGTAATTACGGAATTGAAGAAAAAAGTTGCGTAATTAGTTACGTAATTGATATTTCCGTAATTTTGGAAGCCCTATCCACGACCTAGTAATATTTTTTATGAAAGAGTTTGTGAGTTTTTGTTCTCTAATATTAGTTACCCATAACTCCAACGCTTCATTGGAATACGCTGGATCCGAGAGGCGGTTTCAAATAACAACCTAAAACATACTTTTAGATTGTCGTTTCTTTGAAAATTTGTAATTTTGCGTACTTTTTAGTAATCTATGATATTTCATTTTAGTTATTATAATAAACTGACACTAAAATGTATGTCTGGAAGGACATGTGACCACCAAATTGTCAAAATAAAAATATCCAATGATTAGACGTGTGCGGTAAGTTTGTAAGATTCTTTTTTTCGATACCATAAGGGCTCTTTGAAGTCACTACAAAGGCCGTCAAATACCCTCATCTCTATTTCTGTCAAGAAAAAATTGGAAAGAACTGAAAAAAACTTTTTCTAAGAAGTAATAAATTACTTAGTTTATGTAAGCGTATAAAACTATGCCTTTGTCTGATTAATTAGATGTAAAAAGTTTCTCTTTTTAGAAACTTTGTAAGTACAAAATTGGGTTGGATTTTATCTTGTTTTATTTAAAACATTTATTGTAAAGTTTTTTCGGGATTTTGTTTTCACTGTAAAATAGTGGATCGCACTTTTATTATGTACTTTGATCTTGAGTGTGTATCGTAGTTCGGAGATTTAATAGAATAAAATGCTAGCTTATATTGCTACCGTACAGCCTGCTGTACCAAAACGTACAATTTATCGCTACTCATAACTTTGTCTCAATCATTGCTTTTTGGGTGGGGTCCCTAAGACCTAACGTTATATATTTTATGGAAAAATCACCGTGAAACATATCTGTTTCAAACGAGTGTCTCATCTGTATCATAATCAATGCAGCTCGATGTTTACAGAGCGCAGTGAATAGCTTGTAGCGACGCACACACCGATTCATGCAACGCTGTATCTCTTATAGGGTAGTGTTTATTGTATCAAACGAGTGTCTAATCTGTATTATAATCAATGCAGCTCGATGTTTACAGAGTGCAGTGGATAGCTTGTAGCGGCGCGGCGTCGCACACACCGATGCCAAGTGCCTTTTGTTACTGTATCTCCTACGGCAGTGAGTTTATTGTTGTGAGTATGTATTTTTCTTGAAATTGTGTTCTTTACTTAAGTTATCAGAAGTTTTAAAATCAATTAGTGATTTTAAAACAAGTACCCTAAGCCTCATTTGGGAATCGCCATTCATCTACTTAGATACTAGAAAGTCTATGCAAAAAATGTTGGAAATAGTTATTGAAACTGACTGGAATTATAAACTAAAAGCGACAGAAATAAAACAAAAACGATTATAATAGTACCAAGCTAGAATTTACTAAAAAAGCGGCTTTTCCCTCAATGATACTCGTTTAACTCGATCAACAAGATAAATTACCTAAACCATTTTATTAGTCGCTAAACCGATCTAAATAGGCGGAAAATTAAACAAACTGTAAAGTATTTTTTTCAGTTTCTTCAAGAAAAATCTTCCCTGGCTTACAAATATAATGAAATCTGAAAGGATTGAGAAATGGTTTAGGTTTCTAAAAATAGAAAAGGAAAAGATAATGGTTTAAGGAAAAAGAATAACGCTTGTTTTCGACCATTACGATGATAAACGCTTTTTCTATTTTTTCTAGGTATTGGTGGCACAATTTTTCTTGTTTTATTGTTACAACGTATGTTACAGTTCTGAACTCTTTACTAATACTGAGAAGTCAGTGCATCAGGACAATGTTTGAATTACAGGTATGATACGCAAACCATTATTTAATTAATTTAAAATATGAATGTTGTGGCTTAGATGGGCTCTTACAAAACGTCAACAAAAGGTGCACAGTTCGGCTTGATCGTTTCCATGGAGAAGAACCGAAATTTATTATGTTAAACTGAACAGTTTGCTTGCCTACTAGCACGGCATTGGTTGTCATGACACATAAAATAATATGATTATCATCAAAAGTTGTAAATAGGTATAATGGCGTTTTTAATTTTTTAATGAAAACAAACGAACGACCGTACGCAAGACGTCAAACGCACCGGTTCAACACCGCAGCGTGCAACGGAGCGACACGAAACGTCTAAGGTCCATATTCACCAAAAACATGACGGACGATTATCTAAAAACAGCTGTTTAAAACACATTTTTATATGGGAATATGTCAGATTGACAGCTGTTTTTAGATAATCAGGCTGTTATCTTCTCGGTGAACATGGACCTAAATTGAAAGCGCCCTTAAAGTTCTCTAAAATATTTACTTGAAATTTAAAAAAATTATCAGTAGCTGGAAAATTGACAATAAACAATCAAAACTTGCATATAGTGAAAGGCAATGGCTTCAAATCACTCCCACATTGGTCCCATTGTGTACAGGGATGGTGTGAAATGGCGCGGCCTGTTTGCTAAACAAAGCATGGCCTTGTTTGATGTCCAAGTTATATTGGCCTAGTAACAGCTTACACTAACTGTGTGCCTACCCGAGTGATGCAAACTGTGTGTTGTGATTTGATTGGTTGACGCACTGTGGCTAAAATAGCTAGGGGACACAAAATGTAAAAATATTAAATCTATACTGTTGAATAAAAGGCGAGAAATATTTTAAATTGGACTGTATTTTAGAGAATAATTATAATAACACGTCTTTGCAGTAGGGCAGATAGAATCAAGAGAGCGAAGGAAGTTGGAGTGAATTACATTGTTCATCGTTCACATGTAAAAGTTTGCCATATAAAAACTAGGTACAGATAATTATTTGTGTTTAGAAACTTTTCTAAACATAGTTGGGCCAGGGGCGGTGAACAACATAATATAACTTACAATAATAAATTATCTAGTTAAGATAATAATTTTTACAACAAACCTTTCTTAAACAATAAACATATTTTAACTACAACTTTTCTTTTATTCTAAACCTATAACAATTACATAGTTTTGTATTTATTTAATTTGTTTTATGGCTTAAACATTACATAAGAAATTACTAAAACATTACATAAGAAATTACTTAAACCAAGGCAAGCTCTTAGGCAACACAAAATTTAATTAAGTGGTAATGGACACAGTTTTCTAAGAGATCTTGTATATAATTTATTGTTGGCCATTTTAATATGGGCCACTCTGACCTGACCATCTGGTCCAGGGATTATCTTGTCTATTCTCGCCATTGGCCAAGATAGAGGTGCAGTGTTGTCACTGCGTACAATAACAAGGTCACCTTCTTTTAGATTGGGGAGGACCTGTTTCCATTTGGGCCTGCTCTGTAATTGAGTGAGATAGTCCCTCGACCAGACAGACCAAAAGTCTTGTTTTATTTTTGTTAACATATTCCAAAATCTAAGTCTGTTCATTGGAACATTTGAGTAATCTACCTCTGGAAAGGTAGTCATGGCTGTACCTATTATAAAATGTCCAGGTGTAAGATATTGAAAGTTAGACACATCTGAACTCAATGGCAAGAGAGGCCTTGAGTTTAAAACTGCTTCAATTTCTACAATGATAGTGTAAAGAGCCTCAAATGTCAGAGCAATATTGCCTACTATTCTTTTAAAATGAAACTTTAGACTCTTTACACCTGCTTCCCATAGCCCACCAAACTCAGGGGAGTAGCTAGGTATAAATTTGAATTGTATGTATTTAGGTACACAATAGTTTTGAATTTCATCCACATGTTTTTTAGAGTTAAACAATTCATATAATTTATTTAGTTCATTTTCAGCACCTTTAAAGGTCTTGGCGTTGTCACAAAAGATAGTGACAGGCATTCCACGCCGGGCGATAAATCGTTTGAGACATGCTAAAAATGCCTCTGTGGTGAGGTCGCTAACCAATTCCACGTGGATGGCCTTTGTTGCAAAGCATACAAACAAGGCAATATAGCTTTTTGTTATGAGAGGTTTCCTCATTCTGGATACCTTTAAATTAAAAGGTCCACAGAAGTCTACCCCTACTATATGAAATGGTCTCACAGCAGCCAATCTTTCCTCAGGCAGAGAACCCATGAGCTGCACAGCAGCTGCAGCCTTCAGTCTTGCGCATTTAATGCAGCGGTTGACAACCTTCTTAACCTCACGAATGGCGCTAATGATCCAAAACCTTTGAGAAAGAGAGCCTATGACAAGTTTTGCACCAGCATGTAATAATCGCAAGTGCTCTTTGTGTATAATGATATTCGTGATATGACAGTTTTTTGGTAGAATAACTGGGTGCTTCTTTTCATATGGAATATCAGAAGCATTTTGAAGTCGACCACCTAGGCGAACTAAACCATTACTATCAATAAAGGGGTGTAAGCTGGACAGGCCTGACTTTATAGGAGAGTTATTTTTGAGCAAGGTAATCTCCTTTGAAAAATGATATTCTTGAGTACAGCGCATGATCACTAAAAGTGCGTTATGGAGCTCTTTTGGACCTAGGACACCAACTAACCTTTCATTTTTTAAATCAGAATTGTTGCGAAAACGCAAAATATAGGCTATTACTCTTTGCAACCTATTGATATCAGAGAACCTTTCAAAAAAGTTTTTTGAAAACGAATGATTGTGACCAGTTGGCGAAGAATTATTTACATTGCAGTTTACAACAGGATCAGCATGATTATCATCATCATCAAGGGGAATGGGTAACTTGGGCTCTGTAAGAGAGTGTTTGTAGTCCACATTAGAGAGATCCCTTGGACCATGCCACCAAAGCTCATTAGACTGCAACTTCTGTGGATCGCATCCTCTAGATAACAGGTCAGCTGGGTTTTCAGCTGTGCTGACATAATGCCAACTCACACCTTTAGTCAGCTCTCTGATTTGTTTGACACGCTTCGTGACATAAGGATTTGACTTTATGTTATTTGATCTTATCCAAGCTAATACAATTTGTGAATCACTATACAAAAATGATTTCAGTGGAAGTCTATTTTTTAAAACTTTATTGACTCTACATGAAAGCTCTGAAAGAAGCAGAGCACTATTCAATTCAAGTTTTGGGATAGTGATACATTTGTTCAATGGAGCAACCCGTGATTTGGAACACAAAAGGTTTACAAAGACCGTTCCATCAGCATTGAATACCCTTAGATATATGCAACAGCCTAATGCTTTGAACGAAGCATCAGCATATCCTACTAGCTCTACATTAATTTTGCCAGTAGAATTGACACATCTTGGAATATTGATGGTACCCATTGATTTTAAACTTTCTAAGAATTTTTCCCAAATGTAGAGCTGTTCATGGGGCATTATAGAGTCCCAGTCAATTTTTATTGACCACAATTTTTGCATGAATAGCTTTGCTGTGACTATAATTGGACCTATCAATCCTAAGGGATCAAACATTTTTCCTATAAAACTTAGCACTTTTCTTTTGGTATTAACATCATTTTTCTCAACCAATGGGGCTGTAAAACTGAGTTGATCTAGCAACATATCACATTTCAGACCTAGTGTTTTAACAATATTATTTTTGTTGAAATCAAGTTTTTCAAAGTATTTGACTTCCTTTGGAAGGTCATCAAGAAGTTGAGGACTGTTGGAACACCATTTGTGAAGAACAAAACTACCCTTTTCCATTAGTTCAATTAACTGCTGTTTAAGCTGCTGAAGCTGCTCCAGACTATCAGATCCAACTATCACATCGTCAACATATGTGCTTGTTCGCATGGCTTCGGCTGCAAGAGGGTATGAAACACCATATCTATTGGCCAATTCAATTAGGCACCGTGTTGCTAAGAAGGTTGAAGCTTTTAAGCCATATGTAACAGTCTGCAATTGTAAACATCTAATGGGTTCTTGAGGATTATCACGCCAGAGTATGTTTTGGAGGCTAGTTTGGGTAGAATCTATGACCACAGATCTAAACATTTTCTGAATGTCACAAATTAGTGTGTAGATAAACATTCTCCATAGGATGAGTATATCAAGAAGTTCGCTTTGGACCACTGGACCATTTAACATGACATCATTCAATGAAACCCCTGATCTGGATTTCATGCTACCATCAAAGACCACCCGCAACTTAGTAGTTAAGCTTTCCTCATTGAAAACTGCATGATGAGCCAAGAAGTAATTTGACCCATCTTGAACATTATAGTTTCCAATGTCAACAATTTTAGCATGTCCCAACTCTAAATATTCATCAATGAACTTTTTATATTTTTCTAGATAGATAATATTCTTTTTAAATTTTCTCTCCAGTGTTAAGAATCTTTGGAGGGCCACTGAGAAAGAGTCCCCAAGCTGCAACTCAAACTTCTTGGTAATTAATGGCATTTTGACAACAAACCTTTTGTTTTGAAGCTGCACATTTTCATTAAAACAACTTTCAGCTTTTTCAAATTCTAGGGATTTTAGCTTAGATGCAGGTTGAGGTATAGCCTCAGATAGCCAAAATTGTTCCATCACCTCCTCTAATTTATTACTATTGCAGATGGCAAGATTGACAACCCCAATATCACATTCACCACTATGTACCGCATTTTTAGGGATGTTACCAGCAACCGTGTAGCCAAACAGAGTGTTTTGCAATACAGGACCATTCTGAATTTTAACCTGCCCATTCAGCAAGATATTGAAATATATTTCAGCACTTAGAAGTATTGATATGACATCAGTTACATTGAATTTACCATCTGCTAAACAGATGTTTGTAGGTATCTTTAGCTTTGATATATCAAAGGAATGCTGAGGCAGGTGGGATGTGATGGAATCTACAACATTGCATTTAACATTTAATTTTACATCATTCACTGGAGAGTGTATGGTTAAATCAACACATTTATTTATTTTTTGACTTTTATTTCCAATTCCAACTATATTGCTAGTTTGGAATTTGGTTTTTAGACCTAACTTTTCCACAAGCTCTGTTGTCACAAAAGAAACCTGGCTTGCGGAATCAAGAAGCCCTCTGACAAAGATATCAGACCCGTGTCTGTCAATAAGTTTTACCCGTATAGTAGGCAATAAAACATTCACTGACGCATCATGTGAATGCAAGCTAACTGATTGTTCAGTAGCTGGAGTGCTGTCTTTATGCAGGAGAGTATTGTGCCCTGCTTTACAGACTTTGCAAGTAAAATTAAACCTACACTTGCCGGTGTGGTTTTTTAAGCACATTGTGCACAAGTTTTTACTTTGAACAAATATGGTACGGTCTTCTATAGGAGCCGTTTTAAAGCTGGGGCAAACATGTATAGGATGGTCTGTCCCAGCGCAGTACAAACATTTGTAACTACTTTTATTTTTAGTGACAACATTGCTCACTTTGTTTGAAACTAATGACTTTTTAGGTTCAGAACTATCCTCAAGCGCCATAGCACGCTTTTCTAAAAACGCCATGAAATCTTCCATAGTAGGAAGCACATCTAAATTTCTGTCGAGCTGATAAGCCCTACATGTATATTGATCTAACTTTTTAGTTAAAAGAGTGATCAAAAGCATATCCCAATTTTGGATAGGCTGCTCCAGGTTCTTTAACGCGTGCAACTGCTGTTGTACCTGCGATATAAATGCCCTTATAGCAGTGGCAGTACCCTTTTGCATGGACGGCAGTTCCAGAATGACATTTATATGATTCGTAATTAACCTTGCTTTATTGTCAAAACGCTTCTTTAATAATAACAGAGCTTCCTTATATGATTGATTGACCAGAGGTAAATTCACAATAACGGCTAGAGCATCCTCTGTCAAAAACTTTCTCAGATAAAAAAGCTTCTGCACATCTGAGAGTGTAGCATTATTGTTGATTACTGCAGTGAACAAGTCCATAAATGAAGTATATTTTGTGTAGTCCTTGCCACTAAATATCGGAATATCCAGGTGGGGCAGTTTAGAAGTAGAAACACTGCTACACAATTGGACTTCATTCGTGTTCAAGCTCTTTAGAGCAGCATTTAATTTTGAAAGCACTGCAAAATACTTATTTTCAATCAAAGCTACATCCTCAGAATCATTTCCATCAAGAGATAAAATATCTAGCTGTACTATTTCGTATTCCTTAAATGTTGTAATCAATTTTTCCTTACGTGCCTCAAGCATTTCAATGCTCGAGGATGCTATGTTTATCGGATCACATATAAAGTTTTCAATGCGAGTCACAGTACCTTTAAAATGCAAACGCGCGAGTCGAAGTTTCTTTAATTTGGCATCTTCCATGTTTACGCACAACACTTATTTTAGACCGCAAACACTTCACTGCACTAAAATGATCACTTTTGCGCAATACGTTTAGGGAATACCGTAGAAATAACTGCGCCGACGCCGCCGACACCGCGCCGTTAGAGTTGCAAACAAACTCCTGTTCGTTTGATGTCACCGAACTGTGACTGGAAACTGGAACCCAGGAACGTACCGCGAACTGACGCTTGCTGATGCTTTGATATTAATTTTATTGTTGACTGAAGGAAGACTCAGTTTCAGACTGATCTATCAGAAAACTTTATTGATACTTCGTCCGCGGAATTGATTGACATTGACAAGCAAGTTGACATTTACAGTGACAGCTCTGAAGTTTTTCGAACGATTTGATGAACGAGCAACGAACGATGTATGAATTAAAGTCGCTCTTGCCAACCAAACGATCAAATTCAAAATGGATTCCGTTTCTGAATTATGAAAAAATGTCGGTATCAGAAAAATATGCAATCATAGCTTGCAAAAATCCACTTTTCACAGCAAATTTCTTCTTTTCTTTGACTTTCTGTGCGTAAGCAGGAACTTTTGGGTCGTTTTTTCCGTTTTGTTAGTGAGAAGTTGTAAAATTCTCACTAAAAAGCTGCACGGCCGGCACTCGAACGATGGCTCCGAGAAGTCCGAGAACACGATTTTTTCCCAAAAACAAGCGTCCCGCACAATGCACACTATTATTCGAAGGACCATTTCGCCTATGTTGAATAAAAGGCGAGAAATATTTTAAATTGGACTGTATTTTAGAGAATAATTATAATAACACGTCTTTGCAGTAGGGCAGATAGAATCAAGAGAGCGAAGGAAGTTGGAGTGAATTACATTGTTCATCGTTCACATGTAAAAGTTTGCCATATAAAAACTAGGTACAGATAATTATTTGTGTTTAGAAACTTTTCTAAACAATACTAATATTATAAAGCAGAAGAGTTTGTTTGTTTGTTTGTTTGAACGCGCTAATCTCAGGAACTACCGGTTCAAATTGAAAAATTCTTTTTGCGTTGGATAGTCCATTTATCGAGGAAGGCTAATAAGCTATATAACATCACGCTACGACCATTAGGAGCGGAGCAGGAATGAAAAATGTTGCAAAAACGGTTTTTTTTTCCTTTCGTTTTTCTATCTTATGTGACGCAGACGAAGTTGCGTGGGTCAGCTAATAAATAAATATCTCTAGAAAAGTCCAGCGGTATTTATTTACACACAGCGTCACCTAGTGCCACACTAAGCGAGGCTTGTGTCGTGGAAACCGGATAGTTGATATGCCATCCTTACCACTGTCTTTTAGTTTGATTATTTTTGTTTTGTTTAACTACTATAACGTGTTTAGTGAAAGCTAACACCATATTGTAGTTATTAATAAACTATTGTATCTGACTCGCTGTAAGTTTTCCAAAAATAATAAAATAAGTAAAATATACTACACTAGCTGACCCACGCAACTTCGTCTGCGTCACGTAAGAAAAGAAAAACGAAAGGAAAAAAATATCCCCGTTTTTGCAACATTTTTCATTCCTGCTCCGCTCCTAATGGTAAATTTTCAATTCGAACCAGTAGTTCCTGAGATTAGCGCGTTCAACCAAACAAACTCTTCTGCTTTATAATATTAGTATGGATTTATGCTTTTTGTTTGTAAATACCTACTGATTGTAAATATAAATATCCGTGACTCGGAAACAAATGTCCATGCTCATCACACAAACATTTCCTCCTACCGGGACTCCAACCCAGGACCCTAAGAACGTAAGGCAGCCTCACAACCGCTACGCCATTTGGGTCGATGGATTAAGGGGCACGTCATGGCAGTGCTTAAAACGTTTTTGCCGAATTATTACGTTGTTTTACGTTGCTATCTTTCTCCTGCCTTTATCTCAATTCATTTTGGTTGGGTACAGTCGTTCTTCTTCCATACGGTACTACACTACATACATCATACACGTCATCTCAGCACAGTCACCTTCTTCCTAGCTACCTATATCATTCTTTACTCACACAGTTCATCCATAAATTCATTAGTCATCTTCTATTCTTTACGTTGCTGTATTACGATGTACTTCAATTAAACTTTAACTTACAGATATTCATCATCATCATCATCAGCCTATTAATGTTCCCACTGCTGGGACAGGCCTCCTCTCTATGAGAAGAAATGGGCTATAATCCACCACGCTTGCCCAGTGCGGATTGGTAGATGTCACATGTTTTCGAATGTATGGTTCTAGGCCGTGCCGGCTTCCTCACGATGTTTTCCTCCACCGTTTTTAGAGCAGCGGTGATGAAATAAATTACACAAAGATATTACAGATATTGCAATGAAATAACTACAAAATAACGTTCACCAAACATTAATTTAACCACGATATTATAATATTTACTGAATACA
This sequence comes from Xestia c-nigrum, assembly GCA_916618015.1. Classification (NCBI taxonomy): domain Eukaryota; kingdom Metazoa; phylum Arthropoda; class Insecta; order Lepidoptera; family Noctuidae; genus Xestia; species Xestia c-nigrum. The sequence continues at coordinate 24,835,608 of OU745247.1, forward strand.
AGACTATTTCTTGGAAATTTAAACGACCTACATAATATAATTATTAATTACTTTGTCAATACTTTGTCTCGTTAGCGCTTAGATCGAAACATGAAACCGATATAATTGGGAAACTTCTAGATGTTTGATGAACTTACACTAAGAGAGACAATGGAGCTTTACCCTCGACGCGTGTTAAAAGTTGTACAGAGTAGGATGATTGCGAATATTTCCCAATACGAGTCTGGTTACAATACTATGTGCTCTTTGTGTTTCTGCTACCCTGGTATCTGTTGGCCGTTTGTGGTCAAAGTATCTACTGCACAATAGGGTGGAATACCAACTGTTTTTTTAGTCTGAATATTTCCGGATAATTGCATTTGGTCGTAAGAAACACGATTCCACCTCGCTGTTGATTCTTGCCTCCTGGTAGTTTAGAAGAGTTCATTATAATTGCTTGCCTTTTGCTAGTTGTCTTTGCTTTCTTTTAGAGAAAAACAGATGTGCGCCCAGTTAACTATTTTCAATTTTTAAAAGGGGCATCTGGACCCTAGTCCCATTTTTGAAGTGGACGAGTTGCCCCCTAACCTGAATAATTATATTGAAAATATTAAAATCCTGTTTGAATCCTCTACCACCGTTATTTAAACGCACAAATGCCAGAACACTGACGAACACACAGAAAACCACTATTCACTGGCATTTGAATCGCAAATACCTGAGAATCAGTCATGAAAATCAATCGAACCGTATTTGTCGGCATGCATTAGACCTTTAATTAAATCTGCCTGTGTCCGATGCAGGCAGGGTTAGTTAAAGCTACACGCATTGTAGGCCTAGCATGAACCCGCAGAGTGACCGCAACGTATATTCTAACAGACTAAGGCCCATGTTCACCGAGAAGATAACAGCCTGATTATCTAAAAGCAGCTGTCAATGTGACATGTTCCCGTACAAAAATGTGTTTTAAACAGCTGTTTTTAGAAAAACGTTTGTTATCTTTTTGGTGAACTTGGACCTAAGGCCCATGTTCACCGAAAAGATAACAAAAATCACCCACAAAAACCACACACACACCTACAAAAATGTCATTGTATTTTAAACAGCTGTTTTTAGATGATTAGAACTTCATCCTTTTGGTGAATGGGCCTAAATACTCGTTCGCCAAATCTTCTAATCAAGTCGATGAGTTTTGTCGAACCAGAGCATACAGGGTGTAAACAACCTATTACGAAGCCGTCAACCAAGCGTTCTGTACATCAAATTATGTAACTTCACGCGAAAATGATTGCATGGGAAACGACTTTTTTTTTTGGGTGAAATGAAACCCACTCAAAACATTGTATTCATAGATGGTTTGAATAGTACGTCATCAAGTTGCTACGGCCTTTGAAAATTTCTTTGCGGATATTCCCGTATCGACTACTAAATCGCTAAACTCGTCACCTGCTGCTGCCGAGTCTTTACTTAAGGAAAACGTTTCAGTCTGTGATTCCGAATTTAACTTTCATTATGTAACCTGTAAAGATATAATTAAAATCTTTCACACCTTAAATGTTAAAAAGACCGCCGATCTATGGGGTCATTCTGTGGACGTGGCTAAATCTATTATAAACATTGTAGCGCCTTCTTTAGCAGTAATATTTAACGATTGTATTGACCGTGGTGAGTTTCCTGATCTAATGAAATATAGTAAAATAATACCATTATTTAAATCGGGTAGTACATCAGACCCCACAAATTATAGACCTATTTCAGTACTACCAACATTTAGTAAAATTTTTGAAAAATTAATTTTGGAACAAATGCAAAGTTTTTTTAATAAACATAAGTTATTGCATAAAAAACAGTTCGGTTTTACAAGGGGTCGTTCAACTACCTATGCCGGTGTTGAACTTTTAGGACACATTTATAATGCTTGGGAGGACAAATTCGATGCTTTGGGAATTTTTTGCGATTTATCCAAGGCTTTCGATTGCGTTCTTCATGAAACTTTAATCAGGAAACTACACCACTACGGAGTCCGTAACGCCTCTCTGGATCTTCTTACTTCATATTTGAGTGATAGGATTCAGAGAGTTGATGTTAACGGGAAAAGATCTCCCGGATCCGTAGTAAGAATGGGGGTACCCCAGGGCTCAATTCTTGGTCCATTTTTGTTTCTCATTTATATAAATGACTTGCCTTACCTCATAAAGGACAATCATGATATAGTATTGTTTGCAGACGACACTTCTCTTTTATTTAAACTTAAACGTCAGCAGTTAGTTACGGATGATGTTAATAGCGCCCTGGCAAAAGTCGTTAATTGGTTTAATGTTAACAATCTACTCCTGAATGAGAAAAAAACCAAATGTATTAAGTTTACGATACCCCATGTAAGACAAGTGGAAACTAGTGTAGTAATCAAGGATGAAGAGTTGAAACCGGAAGACAGCACAGTGTTCTTAGGCATAACTTTGGATGCCAAGCTTCAGTGGGGCCCGCATATACACAAATTGTCAAAAAAACTTAGCTCTGCAGCATACGCCGTTAGAAAAATTCGTGATTTAACTGATTTGGAAACAGCCCGTTTAGTTTATTTTAGTTATTTCCACAGCGTGATGTCGTACGGTATCCTCTTGTGGGGCAATGCCGCCGATATTCAGACTATATTTGTATTGCAAAAAAGGGCAATTCGTTCAATTTATAAATTAAGTCCCCGATACTCCCTCAGAGAAAAATTTAAAGAGATTAATATTCTTACTATGCCCTCTCAATATATTTATGAAAATCTTTTGTACGCACACAAAAATGAACACAATAAACGACCTGAAGGACATTGATATAAAAATCAGACGGATAGACAGACGGAGAGACAGACAGACAGACGGACGGACAGACATAAAAGTGATCTTATAAGGGTTCCTTTTTATCTTTCGAGGTACGGAATCGTTATAAAAAGGGGCTATCTAGAACCAACTATTCGTCGAGTATTTTACACTATTCATAGAGACAAAGGGAACCTGTATTTTAGTACCCGACACAAAAAGACATTTTTAAAAGCGTCTCTTGTATTTAGTTCGTCAAAAGTCTTTGCCCTCCACTAGGGATTTCTGAATCGTGGTACGTTTACAAACATTTTTGTTTTTCAACCGTACCCTGGAAAAAAAGCTTTTTTTATTTGACTCAAGCTTCTAGTTTTAATGCATTGACAGAGTCTAACGTTATTTAGAGCACCAATGTAACAGATTATAAACTCAGAACTGATATTGGCACGCAGTTTCACTCATTACCAGAAGCTCGCAGCAACGGCGTAAACGCAACGTGAATTGGACCGATTTTAGGATTGGACACCCAACTATAGTAGGGCCAATTTAGGTCCATGTTCACCGAAAAGATAACAGCCTGATTAGCTAAAAACTCACTGTGACATATTACCATACAAAAATGAGTTTTAAACAGCTGTTTTAGATAATCAAACTGTCATCTTTTTGGTGAACATGGACCTTAATAGATCAGATTTGACATCTGTCAGTTCTAAGTAAAGGTTACCTTTTTTGCCATTATTCTACTTCCTCCTAATATTATAAAAACGAAAGTGTCTGAGTATGTATGGATGGATGGATGGATGTTTGTTACTCTTTCACGCAAAAACTACTGAACAGATTTGGATGAAATTTAAAATAGTGATAGTTTATAACCTGGATTAACACAGAGGATACTTTGTATCCCGTTAGTAAGATTCCAGGGTACACTAACATCTACATGATCCTCATGTGAATTGAGCAAGATTATGTCTGGACTTCAAAAGAGACTATGACCTCTGAGTTTGTTTCGGCTGTTTCTTCTCAGAGTAGTCAGGTACGAAACACCGGCCCCATCTAGTTTAAAAAAAATTGACGTGTAAAAGTGTTTGTGAAAACCTACTTACAAAATAAAGATCATTTATCATTTATCATTTACGGGGGTCGTAAAGGTATTTAAAGTAAAAATCTTGTATTTTAAAAAAAGTTGTCAAAAACTTGGAACTTTGACCCCAAAATCTCCGGATAACTAAAAGGTATGGTGTAGAATAAAAAAATGTTCGCAATGACGGGGAGAACCATTCGGCTTCGTGAAGAGGTGTTTTATACCCTTTATACAGGTTGCAAACGAACCCTGTACGAACCGTCAACCAAGCATACTGTACATCAAACTAAGTAACTCTACGCAAAAATGATTGGAAAAAAAAGAAAGAAAGAAAGAAAAACCGTTTTCACTTCTCATGCTCTAAAAATACGCCGTTATAGCCCTACGAAGCGGGATTAAAGTGACCGTTTATTCCCTAGGAAGTAAAAAGTAATTAAAAAATGGAACGATCTTTTACTCTAAAACATGGCCACAAAAGAGTAACTTAACAAAGGTTTTATTTAAATTTCGAATTGGCATGCAAATAGAAAGCGGTTTATTAAAAAAAAAAAAACAATTCTTCAACGCGAGAAAAAAATTATGGTTGTTTGTGTGCATCGTTGATTTTAAAAAGCAATGCCTCTGTTTATCAACATAGGCATTGCTTTTGCTGTAATGTAGGTACTAATTATCTGTGGAGTGTTGATCATCTTCATTGCGAAAATGTTGAGAGATTGTGTTGTGTTTTCAATGGTTAATCTGTGACTGACCTGATAGAAGAAAAAATTGACCGCTCAGTTCGGAATTTTTGACGAGTGTACATTTGTTCAGTTTTAAATGACTATTTTTCTCGCACTCGAAGTGAAAAGTACAGTTTGCACCTCGAGACTAAACGCCAATATAATATACACTCGCTTTCATTGCCTCCCTCACAAGCTCGGGAGTCAAACCACCTCGGGTATATAATGGCTTCGTTAAGTCCCTCGTTATAAAATATACTATTATCAGCCCGACAGGACAAAACACAAAAATATAAATAAATATGTTGAATTGCGATTATAACTACTAAAGTAAACAGTGAGAAAAATAACAAAATCATAAAAAAAACATATTATATTTTTTTATGATTTTGTTCATATTATGTTTGTGAAAAAAAAAATAATTGTGCACCAATTTTTTAGAGGGATAAAAATCACGTTTTACAGTAAGACTCAATGTAACGCGCCCAAAATATTATGCTGATGGTTGCATTGAATAATAATGGAGTTAAATATTAATATAAAAAGTTGGAACTTTGACCTGCACTAACACTGTAAGTAGATTTTTCCCAGGTATAGACTAGAACAAACCAATATATTGCATCCACACCGACGAGGAAAACAAGTGCTTACAGTAGGGCAAAGATGATCATCACATTTGACACTTCATCAAAATATAACAACGTAACCTTGTAACGGCTGACATAAAATATTACTGTTTTTTTTGAAGTTAGAACTGCACAATTGCTTAACATTTTTCAACTACGATTACAATTATATTGTGACTAGCTTCCGCCAGCGGCTTCGCCCGCGTGAAGCTCGATAATTGTCCCATGGAATCTTACAACCGGGATACAAAGTATCCTCTGTGTTAATCCAGGTTATAAACTATCAGTGTGCAAAATTTCATCCAAATCTGTTCAGTAGTTTTTGCGTGAAAGAGTAACAAACATCCATCCATCCATCCATACATACTCAGAAACTTTCGTTTTTATAATATTAGGAGGAAGTAGAATAATAGCAAAAAAGGTAACCTTTACTTAAAACTGACAGATGTCAAATCTGATCTATTAAATTGGCCCTACTATAAGTTGGGTGTCCAATCCTAAAATCGGTCCAATTCACGTTGCGTTTACGCCGTTGCTGCGAGTTTCTGGTAATGAGTGAAACTGCGTGCCAATATCAGTTCAAAGTTTATAATCTCTGTTACATTGGTGCTCTAAATAACGTTAGACTCTGTCAATGCATTAAAACTAGAAGCTTGAGTCAAGTAAAAGAAGCTTTTTTTTCCAGGGTACGGTTGAAAAACAGAAATGTTTGTAAACGTACCACGATTCAGAAATCCCTAGTGGAGGGCAAAGACTTTTGACGAACTAAATACAAGAGACGCTTTTAAAAATGTCGGGTATTAATACAGTGCAGTATTTTTTTATTTTTGTGTCGGGTACTAAAATACAGGTTCCCTTTGTCTCTATGAATAGTGTAAAATACTCGACGAGTAGTTGGTTCTAGATCGCCCCTTTTTATAACGATTCCATACCTCGAAAGATAAAAAGGAACCCTTATAAGATCACTTTTATGTTTGTCCGTCCGTCTGTCTGTCTGTCTCTCCGTCTGTCTATCCGTCTGATTTTTATATCAATGTCCTTCAGGTCGTTTATTGTGTTCAATCTACAGATAATAGCTTGGTAGCATCCTCCATGCATCGGATATCACCAGATCTCCCTCCTGTCGTATACAAAACCTAACCTGAGTGTGAGAGTAAAATACACACCCATAGATAATACACTATATAATACAAGATAGATGCGCAACTCCGGTTTTCATTTTTAAAACTGTGTACCCAACACTGTAGATGGCACTGTTAGTTTCTGTTCAACGAAATTAAATACAAAAAGTAGTACTTGACTGCGGATTCGAACCAGGGACCGAATAAATACAAGGCAGCCGCTGCCACTGCTAGGCTCACTGACAAGTTGTCCAAAACAGCTGTTCTCTTTATGACACTTAAACAGTTGAAAAGTTTGTGTACCCAAACATACAGATGGCAGCACTCTCTATGAACATTTTGTTTCACCCCCCTGTACAAACCTACCTACCTGTCACCGCTCAGACTAGTGCACTATAATATCTCATGCATACTTGGTTGCCTTTGTGCAAAGCGGCCAGCGTGACTGAAACTCGAGCGCTAGTAGGATTATTATTTGTAATTTGATGATATAAAATTGACCAAATCCAGTCAAGTAATACATTACATTAGTATCATTTAAGCCGTGCTTGCCGAGATTGGCCTGTGGATGGGGTTTTTAAGCCATTGGCCCCGGCTAACATTTATAGATCTTTGACAGTCGTAACAGGTAGACAGTGGCCCGAAAGTCTGTCAGCCGGTCATACTAAGGTCCATGTTCACCGAGAAGATAACAGCCCGATTATCTAAAAACAGCTGTCAATGTGACACGTTTCCATACAAAAATGTGTTTTAAACAGCTGTTTTTAGATAATCGTCCGTCATCTTTTTGGTGAACATGGACCTAAGGGCTGTCGTATTACCCAGTACTAACTGGGTTATGAAGATCAGATAGGCAATCGCTCCATGTAAAGTACTGATGTTCAGCTACATCTGGTCAAACAGAAAGCCGGCCCTAACATAGTAGGGAAAAGGCTAGGCAGATGATGATGAATTCGATAGGAAAAATTGTCCAAATCAGCCAAGTAAACATCTTAAGTATCATTAACTTTAAAACACTTCTGTATTTTATAAAAACTTAAGAAGACGGGTATTTATCGCGAATTTACCTTTAATTTAATCCCGACGTTTCGACCGGATTGCACCAGCCGTGGTCGCGGGGAGACTGAAATACTGGAGGTAACGCGACAGCAAAGTGAAGGCGTTTATTCAACTACCCTCACTCATCTTCATAAATGTTAATTAGGGCCGGTTCACACTAGGACAGCACACTACACTAACAGTGTCCGTATATTGAGGCGATTTCACTTGACGAGTACACTTAGTGATCACTGGATTCCTAGCTGAAGAGAGTTTGAAGCCGTCGTCTGCACACCATCTGGGATTATGATTACAGTAACAGAATACACGAGTAGTGTTTTGAATTACAGAGTTTAAAATTTAATTATACGTTTGAATTCTCTTTGATGACATTGTACCCAAACAAAACAAGCAAGTATGTCTGCGCCACAGATTACATAGAGAAGTCTGCGCCCGCGTCTCTGTTTGTCTGTGTTGCCAGTACAGTTATGGCACAGATTGACGAACATTACGGTTGCGTGGGGTGTCGATGTAACTATTATTTTTGTTTTGCTTTTCTATTTATTTTTATTTATATTTGCTCGTTTATACTTTGTTTATACTTTATTTATTTTTTATTCTTAGCCGTATCTGACCGTGGCATCACTTTGGGCCCTATCAGAATATCAGCGCTGTGACGTTTTATTTTAAATGTTACAGCACCATGCTGAGATAGGAGCCTTTTGGTCTTGTACAGGACAAATTCTGTTTCGTATTTTGTTTGTTTTTTTCTTATGATATCGTTATTATTATTTTTTTTTATTATCTCATTATGTTTACTTTTAACTAGTGTTGTAATCACAATTTTACCATTTTTTTTATTTTTTTATTTTATGTTTTGTCCTGTCGGGCTAATAAATGTTTTTTCTTTCTTTCTTTCTTTCTTCGCGATTGAAATTAGGGTACTTCTTGATCTCAATCGCTTCCCGAACCATTCTCTTATAAAAGTGCTTCTCATGGGCAAGGATTTTTGGGTTGTGTAACTTCATCCAGTGGTTGGGTCCTGAGTCTATCACATGTTCAACTTCTGTATTTTTACTACTCCACAACGACCTATCATTGTTTGTAACAAGGATTTTCCAAACTCCATTTGTAAAAAAGTATAAGAAAACGAGAAGCCGTAAAGGCTCTGGTCTGATTAAGATGGCGTCACTCTTAACCTTGGTGTCAGTGCGCAAAGACTTACTGTGACAAATTGATATTCTGAGGCTGTAACCTTGTAAGAACAGGAAAACATTTTTATTTGTAACTATCACTGTTTTCACACCTTTTACGTTGGTAGTAGTATGAAAAAGAATCACGCTTATAAACCACGATGATTTAAAATAATAATAATATTTTTATTAGAATCAGGCAACTAAGGCCCTTATATAAAATACACAAATAACAATAACAATAAACTAATACATATTTTAAACCTTATAAAACTATTATTCAACACGCAACGTTGTCGGCGTCGTGTTTCGCTGCGTGGTGTCGCGTAACCGTCCACGGAAACGTCGATACACGACACCCATCGGCCAAAAGAGAGAGCCCTTCCTAATAGTACCCACTGTTCGGGTCAATAGGTATAACGACAGTATCAAAAATTTGCAAATCTATTTAGCCCGTCAGTTAAAAGTATAGGAAAATAATGGACACGTATTTTTTGATTTACCTTTAATTTAATCCCGACGTTTCGACCGGATTGCACCAGCCGTGGTCGCGGGGAGACTGAAGTATTGGAGGTACCGCGACAGCAAAGTGAAGGCGTTTATTCAACTACCCTCACTCATCTTCATAAATGTTAATTAGGGCCGGTTCACACTAGGACAGCACACTCCACTAACAGTGTGTATATTGAGGCGATTTCACTTGACGAGTACACTTAGTGATTACTGGATGCCAAGCTGAAGAGAGTTTGAAGCCGTCTTCGCGATTGAAATTAGGGTACTTCTTGATCTCAATCGCTTCCCGAACCATTCTCTTATAATAGTGCTTCTCATGGGCAAAGATTTTTGGGTTGTGTAACTCCATCCAGTGGTTGGGTCCTGAGTCTATCAATGTGAATGTGTAAAGTTTTATAATGTGTTCTCATCGTGAAAGTTTAAAAAAGACAACGTATTTTTTGTTTTTGTAAATCAATGAATAATGACTCTTACTGACTGACTAATTAGAACTACTTAGATTTAACAATCATCATCTAACCTAATACCGAACAATAACGAACTTGTCAGCGCATGATTGCGACCTTCAATATTTTATATTTATAAGTAAAAGCAGTTAGTCCATCTCGGACCGCAATCTCGTCTTCCTCACCTCATTAGTTTTAATAGGTATCCCATTTCTATTAAGTGCTAAGATTTAGTTATCTCGATAATATTAAATCTTATTAGTTTATCTTAATCTCATTCCAACCCCAAACACCCACATTTCGCCAGTTATGTTTAAGTCTTATGAACTAAGGAGCGAGCCTATTGCCATCAACTGGGCATCCGGACTGCGTGGCTGCTAAGAGAAATTCCCTTTGAATTCAATTTCCCCGACCTGGGAACCGAACCGAGGAACTGCTGGCCATGAGGGGTTAGCAGCTGCGATTGCGATCACTAGACCAACTAAGGTTTCCATTTTCACCGAAAAGATAACGGTCTTATTATCTAAAAACAGCTGTCACTGTGACATGTTCCCATACAAAAATGTGTTTTAAACAGCTGTTTTTAGGTAATCAGTTCGTCATCTTTTTGGTGAACACGGACCTAAGAAGTCTGAAAATTGGCAAGTATGTTAACATATTCACATGTACGAGGTATAAACGACGTAAACACGACACCGTCAACGTTACGTGAATAGTTTTGTTTCATAAGGTTTAATATAATATATGTATTCGATTATTATTGTTTTTAAATGTTTTATTGTTTATTTTATCTATAAGCCTTATTTGCCTGATATTATTATCCTTTTTTCATTCTAACCACTTATTTTTAAATTTTAAATATATATTTAAAAAAAATACATCTATACTTATAATAAATCTGTAGAGAGGTCAATTCTGTACATGAAATATATTTACAAAATAACTATCGGGGGGTGATTAGTGATCGATACTGATGCCAAAAATGCAATCAGTAAAATTTTTGTCTGTCTGTCTGTCTTTCTGTCTGTCTGTCTGTCTGTCTGTATGTTATTTATAGAAAAAAAAACTACTCGACGGATTTTAACGAAACTTGGTACAATTATTCTACATACTCCTGAGCAGGTAATAGTATACTTTTCATCACGCTACCATTAATAAGAGCAGAGCAGTGAAAGGAAATGTTGGGAAAACGGGAGAAGTTACTTGGTTTTTTTAGCTTCCGTCGCGTGTGCAGCCTTAATGGTTAAAGCTACATAGAAATCATGTATAACGGAAATATTCCACATAAAATTATATAAAAAATATCCCAAGACAGCATATGTCTATCTTTTATAGTTGACTCACAATAACACGTGTAACTCCCGATAGCTTAGCAGTTCGGAGATTTGTTATTATTATATTTGTTTACTCTTACGTTTATAATATTCTCACTCAACCCCAATTAAAAAAAATAACATCAGTTATTCTTCGAACTCCTGGGCAGGTTATAGTATACTTTTCATCACACTACAATGAATAGGAGCAGAGCAGTGTAAGGAAATGTTGGGAAAACGGGAGAAATTACTTGATTTTTTAAGCTTCCGTCGCGTGGATGTATGTTTGTTACTCTTTCACGAAAAAACTACTGAACGGATTTGGATGAAATTTTGCACACAGATGGTTTATAACCTGGATTAACACATAGGATACTTTTTATCCCGGTAGTAAGATCCCATGGGACAATTTTGAAACTTCACGCGGGCGAAGCCGCTGGCAGAAGCTAGTTTTATAATATAAATAATAGTATATTTTATAACGAGGGACTAAACGAAGCCATTGTATACACGAGGTGGTTTGACTGCCGAGCTTGCGAGAGAGGCAATGAAAGCGAGGGTATATTAAATTGGCGTTTAGTCTCGAGGTGCAAACTGTACTTTTCACTTCGAATGCGACAAAATAATCATTTAAAACTGAAAAAAATTACAGTCGACAAAAAAAGAGTGGTCAGATTTTTCTACCATCAGGTCAGTCACAGATTAACAGTTTAAAACAGAACACAAACTCTCAACTTTTTCGCAATGAAGATGATCCACACTCCACAAATAATTATACGTTACTGCAGCGGCTAGCAACAGAGGCATTGCACATACTATTCAAAATGAACGATGCACACAAACAACAATATTCTTTGCTCGCATTGAAGAGTTCATTTGTTTTTTTTTTACAAAAACCGCTTTCTATTTGCAAGCCAATTCGAAATTTAAATAAAACCTTTGATAAGTTACTCTTTTGTTACCATGTTTAAAAGTAAACGATCGTTCCGTTTTTAAATTATTTTTTACTCCCTAGGGAATTAACGGTCACTTTAATCCCGCTTCGTAGGGCTATAATAGCGTACTTTTAGAGCATGAGAAGTGAAAAAATATTATATTGTACACGTTTACACTGCAACCAGGCGTTAATGATATGTTGATTAAAACTACAGAAAACTCATCTCTAAAAACGACAAAATAATAACACAAATATTTTGTCCATCCACAAACGAGGACTAACCGAGAAAATAAGTTTTTTGTCCAACATTATTTATGTAACGACTTAAACGGTCCCCGCACACTTTCTATAAGTAGGGTAAAATTGGGGGACCTGGATCAAGGAGATCCAGGTCACCCCAATTTCACTATTCATTTCATCAATATTCAAATATTTTTTAGTTTCATTTATAATATTAATTCACAATATCAGTTCAAAAGTGTTGTCTATTCATGCAATATATTAAGTAACTGAGTACTATTCGCTACGTGTGTTTGTTTTATATATTCGATATTCTAGCTCATAACCTAACACTGAATACTAAAGGGACATACGATATCTTCATTATAAATATGTACTTCGTGAGTCTGAATGAGCCTTGCAGCTTCATATTATTTTGTTTCCATGTGAATTTTGTTGATGAAGATGATCTTATAAAGTTTTTAAACCGGTTTTAAGATTTAGATAAATTAAATAAAACGCTTTCCAATGTATAAGTAGTTATGATTTATTTCAGATTCATATAATACAAATAAGTATAAGTAAATTAAATGAATAGGTACACTTCATTGTTGTTCTACAGCGACTGGTAAAAAGTATTGTTCAAATAATGTAGCATATCCTTTACTCTCAAGTAAATGCTGTCAGTGTAAATGTTCTTCACAATGTGCTGAAAACATATTTCAGCACTGCACTGACATACGGACTGTTCAATGCTTTCAAATTGATTTGCATTATAGACCTCAATCCGAATTACTTTAGAGCCGGCTGACACAGTTTTGTAAAAACTTAACAACTGTTTGTTATCAACATTGTTCGCTCGTTCCTCCTCATCTAAGTAATTAACGACGTTTTCAACTATGTCAGGATTTATCATTAATGGAGGGGATATCGGTGAGTAAGTCCAGCTCGGTATCTGAAATAGAAAAAATCTTGTAATTCTAATCATAAGTTATTAAAACAAATACCTAAATTATTTAATTAAATAAACTTACCGACATTGTAGTTTTCACAGGAGCACATTCGAGGGAATTGAGAAATTAAATGATGTTTCATTGGTTTCGATTTTATTTATAACTACTTTCTTTAAAGTTTTTTTTAATTTGATATTGAAATAAAATAGCGAAACATGAGATCAGACAATGTTTGTTTGTTATTAATTATAAACAAATCCAGAGGAACCTATATGTATGTATCTCTAGCATAGAAGGTAAAAACCGTAAAACTAACCAAATACAATTTAATAATTTATAACATTAATTAATAACATTAAAATATACAAGCAAATCCATAGGAACTAATATGTATGTATTAATAGCATTTAGGGTCTGTTTAGATCGTACAGAATGTAACACCGTGTGCATACATTTACTAGAAAAAGTATATGATTTGTTTACAATGTGAGTGTCAGTGTATCATCACCTTAATGAAACCAAACGTATTTGGATAAAATGCTGACAGTGTTCTGCGATCATTGATTCTAAAGGTATGTCACTATATTGATTATGGTCTCGGCATATTTGTATGTTCGTTGTTGTTAAATATGTGTTAGTAAATGTATGTTTAGCATTTTTACGACAACTGAAGTCGCGGTATTCGTGTAGTATAATTCTAAGTCATATTTAACAATCCTTAAATGATTAGTAACTAGTATATTTTGTTTACAAATGTAAATAGGATATCTTGTTTGCTTAGTTATCATATTCTTACACACGGACTTTACATATTTGGAGGATCATCGTCTGGATTTTGCTCTATATAATGCGCAAGAATCTTAGCCAAATCACAAACTGCTCTCTACGAGGGAAAGAATCAACGCCTACACACTAGCTACGCTTCAACCAGAAAAATGTAAGTTAACTTTAATTATTTTATTAAATAATAATAATGAGTTACAAATGTGTAATGTGTACATACTATTCAGTCGAACTGTAAACTGTATGCAGCGTGGATGCATTCTGTTTCAATAAACAGAATAACAGGCCTGTTGGTCTAGTGGTTAGTGACCCTGACTGCTATGCCGGAGGTCGTGGGTTCGATTCCCACTCAGGACAAATGTTTGTATGATGAGCACGATCATTTGTTCTGTGTCTGGGTGTAATTTATCCATAATATTTATGTATTTAGAAATATATAAGTATGTTTATCAGCTGTCTAGTACCCATAACACAAGCTCTGCTTAGCTTGAGGGACTAGATGGCGTTGTGTGATAGTTGTGGAATATTATTATTATTATTATTATAACACTACTACTAAAAATTATTGTCCCTACTTATTCAATATAGAGAACTTATTTAATCCTAACTAATATTATAAATGTCGAGTGAGTTTGATTGTAGTACAAACTTTGTACAAATAAAATTAATATTGAATTCGATTTAGCTATTATCAGAAATTTTAATGAGCAAATTATATTTTCCTCGTTTTGTTGTCATACATTATATATTTTTGAAGGTTCCTCTAGATTAACCTAGCGAATCCTTCAAATAACTTATTTGATATCATTTTTAATAATATTTTGAATATATTGTTTTAGGTCCAAGTCATCTTCATCTTCAATGCCTCAATTGTTCTCATCTGGAGAAGAATCAGATGCCGAGCAGCAGCCGATGCAGCAGAAAACGACATCATCGCCTCGGGTTGAGAAATCTGCTGCAAACAAGCGTTCCAGAGCGTCTGTCGGATGTGGATCTAAGCCTCGCGGATCGAAGAAGCCTCGAATAAATCCGGTGCCGTTGACTGATAATAAGTTAACGGCACGAGACCTGTTCGGCAGTGAAAGCGAAGAGGATGATTCACTGAAGCCGTCCATATCAGCCGGTAAAACATCGCCTCCTATTTATTCTTACTATACTAAGAAAGTTGAGAAAGGCTATGCTCGAAAAATAAGCGAAACAAAACAAGGACCGTATTACGTTGAAGTAAAGGTCTATAATTGTGAGGAGATCGCAAGTGTACCACCGGTAAATAGGTGGCGTCATTCAATCGTTACGATCAAAACAAAAACTGATACGGATACGGAGATGTGGCACCATCTAAAAGCATTTACGTCCTCAGTCGACAAAGATTTTAAAAACTGTCCTGTGACTTTAATAAATTCTTATTATTAAGTTTTTTTTATATTTCTGCTTAATTTATCATTATGTTAATATAATCCTAGTAATTTTCGGTAACCTTCTTTAATTACTCGTAATTCTTATTAAGTATAACGTTTTTTTAGTTTAGTATTGTTTAATTTGTCTGTATGCTATATAATGTAATCCTAATAATTACATGTAACAAATGTGTAGTCAATTTAATAAATAAAAAAATATGCGGATATTCCACTTAAATCGTATGTTTTTATTTCACAGTTGTACAGTCCAGAGAACACAGAACACCATTCACAAGATCATGTAGTACAAATATGACTTGTACGCAATGTAAAACTGAAATACCACGAAATCAATATGCATATCATATGAGAACTAATATACACAAGACTAATAGTTTATTGAGAACTGAATTCAAAAATATATTTATTATAGCAACAGCATTTAAAAATAGAATCGCAACTTATCGTCTGAACTTAGCTCAGGATGACGAGCACCTCACTTCTGAGGCGATCCTGAGTAATGTTGATAGACATAAGAGTCAGGATGACGAGCACCTCACTTCTGAGGCGATCCTGAGTAATGTTGATAGACATAAGAGTCAGGATGACGAGCACCTCACTTCTGAGGCGATCCTGAGTAATGTTGATAGACATAAGAGTCAGGATGACGAGCACCTCACTTCTGAGGCGATCCTGAGTAATGTTGATAGACATAAGAGTCGGGATGACGAGCACCTCACTTCTGAGGCGATCCTGAGTAATGTTGATAGACATATGAGTCAGGATGACGAGTACCTCACCCCTGAGGCGATCCTGAATTCTGTGCTTCCAAATATTAATAAATTAATAACTATGATACTGAATAAGTATGACTGTATAAAAGTAAATTTTGAGCTTTTTGTTAAGTTTCTTTTACTGAGATCTGACAATGAAGAACTAGAACTGAAATCTTTTAACACTAAGTATGATATTATTTATAAAAATACTGATATAAATGACTTCTTTTCGAATAAAATACATGTCTTGATGCGGAAAATGTCTGAATTTGAACACGTACAGTCAGGTTGGACATATCTTTCGCTAAGTCATATTGAGATGAATATATGCAAATATTGTCCCATGAGAGGTGGCACATACATTAAGTTGCCCTCAGTAATAAAAAATACTAAAAGTTGTTTGAATTTACATAATAATGATGAATGTTGTTTTTTATGGTGCGTCGTAGCCGCATTATTTCCTCGTACAAGTAATGTGTGCAGAACGACGTCCTATCCTCATTATAGCGAAGTTCTCAATATTCAAGGAATGTCATTACCTCCTTCACAAAATGATATTAAACTTTTTGAATTGATAAATACTACAATAAGCATTACCATATATGGTTTAGACAATAAATATGCTGTCACCGGACCTTTATATATGACGAATAAGAAAAAAGAAAATCATATTAATTTATTATATATTGAAAGAAATGGGAAAGGACATTATTGTTTAATAAAAGATCTCGTACGCTTAGTGCGACGTCAGATTACGCATCATCACGGCAAAGTTTTCCTATGCGATTCATGTTTACAATTTTTTACAAATGAAAATAAATACGCATCTCATACTTGTTCTAAAATTTTGACTATACTACCGGAAAAACATACCATATTGAAATTTAAACACTATGAAAGACAACTTAAGATTAATTTTATTATTTATGCTGATTTCGAGAGTTTGTTAATACAATGCGATGATAATAGCTCTAAAAATACTATGACATTAAAAATTCATCAACCATCAAGTTTCGCATATTACATATGTTGTTTTCATGATAACAAACTTAACAAATTTGTTACGTATAGAGGCGTAGATTGTGTTGAAGTATTTTTAAAACGTTTAGTAAAAGATGCTAAACGAATAAACAAAGTTTTGTCTACTCAATTATCAATGAAACCTTTAACTCATAATCAAGAACGAGAATATCGAAATGCAACTAAATGTCATATATGTAATCAGTTACTGTCCGGAGATAAAGTTCGTGATCATGATCATATTACTTCCGAGTATAGAGGGGCAGCGCACTCGCATTGTAATTTGATGTTCAAAGTGTGTCCATTCATACCGGTTGTATTTCATAATTTAAGTGGTTATGACTCGCATATATTTATTAGAGAGTTGGCTAAATATGAAGGCTCAATTAAAATAATTCCAAAAACCAAAGAAAAATATCTCACAATTACTAAATTAATTAAGACAAAACAAGGTACTCGTTCAATACAGATTAAATTTATTGATTCCTTTCATTTTCTTAGCTCAAGTCTAGATTCTTTAAGTAAAAGCTTGTCAGAAAAAGATTTTGTTTATTTAACAAGAGAGTTTAAGGATAAAAGTAAACTTAATTTATTACGTAAGAAAGGTATTTACCCGTATGATTATATGGATGACTGGTCAAAATTTGATGAAAAAGAACTGCCCCAAAAATCTAGTTTTTATAATAGTTTAACCATGGAATCTCTGACAGATGTCGAGTATGCTCACGCTCAAGATATTTGGAATAATTTTGAGATAAAGACGCTTGGTGAATACAGTGATTTGTATTTGAAATGCGATGTTTTGTTGTTATGTGACATATTTGAAAAATTTAGAGAGACAAGTTTTCATTTTTACAAACTGGATCCTGCTCATTATGTGACTTCACCTAGTTTGAGCTGGGATGCTATGCTTCTGTACACTAGCGTTGAATTAGAGCTCATTAGTGATTTAGAAATTTATACATTTATTGAAAAAGGTATACGGGGGGGCTTGGCGCAATGCTTTCTTCGTCATGCTAAAGCAAATAATAAATATTTACCTCATTATGATGATTTAAAACCGACGAGTTATTTGATTTATCTAGATTGCAATAATCTTTATGGTTATGCAATGACTAAAAAGTTGCCTATTTCAGAGTTCCGATTTTTAACTCAGAATGAAATTGACAGCTTTAATGTATTGCAATTATCAGATGACAGCGTATATGGTTTTATATTAGAAGTAGATTTATGTTACCCAGATTGTATTCACGATCAGCATAAAGATTTACCATTTGCTGCAGAGAAATTTGTGCCTCCTGGGGGGAAATCAACCAAGTTAATTGCTAATCTATATGATAAATTTAATTATGTCATTCATTATGTACATTTAAAACAATGCATAAAAAATGGTCTAGTTTTAAAAAAAATACATCGCATACTAACGTTCAGACAGGATGATTTCTTAAAGAAATATATAGATCTGAATACCAATCGACGTATAGCATCTAAAACTTCTTTTGAAAAAGATTTTTTTAAACTTCTAAATAATGCAATATTTGGTAAAACTATAGAAAATAAAAGGAAACAAGTGGACATAAAACTAGTAACCAAATGGAATGACAATGAAAACTTCACGAATAAGAAACTTTGCGCAGAAAAATTGATTTCCAAACCTAATTTTAAAAGTGTGTCAATATTCGCGGACGACTTTGTAGCAATACAGTTAAATCGCGATAAAATAATATTAGATCGACCAATTTACATCGGATTTACAGTTTTAGAGTACGCCAAACAACACTTATATCAGTTTCATTACGATTACATAAAAAAGAAATATGGAGACAAGGCTGAATTATGTTATACTGATACCGATAGTTTACTTTACTTAATTCATACAGAAGACTTTTACCATGACATGCACGATAATATAACATATTTTGATACTAGTAATTTCCTAATAGATAATCAATATAACATACCTAGAATTAACTCAAAAACTCCTGGCTTGTTTAAAGACGAAATGGGAGGTGATGTTATTACAGAATTTACAGGTTTACGAGCAAAACTGTATTGCATTAACAGTTTGAATTCACTGATAACAAAAGCGAAAGGTATGTCTAAATCTGTTACTAAGCATTTAAAACAAAGTAATTACAATGATTCTTTGTTATTCGATAAAAGCCAGTCGTTTAAAATGAATATTATAAGATCTATCAAGCATATATTGTATTCGCAGCAAGTTAGTAAGCAAGCATTAAATAGAAACGATGATAAAGTTCAGATACTTTCAGATCAAATTCACACTTTGCCTTGGGGATATTGTGATGCAATGATTTAAACCAGTGTTCATTAAACTTTTTATTGATCTTATTACGTTTTAATCGAGCATTAATTATTATGTAAACCATATTTAGACAACTACTGTTCTAAATTAATGTATTATATAGAAATGATGTATGAATAATTATTTTAGAATAAGTTATGTACTATAAATGAATATATTACGCTACTATTATGAGTGGATGTATACGCTACGATGAACATATTATGATGTTATATATTATATTATAATAAAATGATATTTCCTCAACAAATGGACTTTTATTCAAACGTATTCAACTTCCTAAACGTTATCATCAAGTTTTAAGTTCTTGTTTGTTGTATGTTTAGTTTCATGCAGTAACGAGTATATAAGTGCACGTTAGGCGAAAATAAGATTAATATGCACTATGAGGTTGATCAAACAACCCGTATCTCTCAACGTTAATAATATAAGATTAAGTGACTCTGTTCACCACATCAGACATAGCGCTTTACTACCAAATACTATTCGCTGTATAATATGTGGTCCATCAAACTGTGGTAAAACGAATGTTATGATTAGTTTACTGCTGCATGAAAATGGGCTCAAATTTAAAAATCTTTATCTTTACTCTAAAACTTCTTTTCAACCAAAATACCGTTTTTTGGTTGAAGTATTAAAAAGGGTGCCACAGATTAACTTTTACGAGTTTAATAATGACAAAGATGTAATTTCTCCGAGTGAAGCTTTAACAAATTCTGTATTTATATTTGATGATGTTGCTTGTGAAAATCAAATAAATATCCGCAATTATTTCTGTATGGGTAGGCATAAACAAATAGATTGTTTCTATTTGTCTCAAACCTATTCTAAAATACCAAAGCAATTGCTACGCGACAATGCTAATTTTCTTATTATATTCAAACAAGATGATGTGAATTTAAAGCATATTTATGAGGAGCATGTCAGTTCTGATTTACAATGGAAAGAGTTCAAAAATATTTGTCAAACTGTTTGGAGTAAACCTTATAATTTCCTACTTATAAATAAAGAATCGTCATTAAATAAAGGAAGATACAGACAGAATTTTGATATGTTTTTTAATTTTGACTGACTGTTTATGCACACATATAAGTAATTAATAATACGAAATCAATTCAGTATAACTTGTTCTTTAGTTGAATGCAGTTCTTATAATTGGTAAAACATGGAAAAAAATATTAAAATAGAATTAATGAAGTCTGTAGACTGTATAAAGAACAAAATAAAACAAATGAAGGACCAGGAACACTCTATGAACTTGTCATTCAATAAAATGCTAAAACCTGTCACAGATCCCCTTAAAACTCTAGTTGATTCGAATATAACTATGGAAAAAATTAAACGTTTAGAAAATACAACACTCACTGATTCTGCAGATATTGAATTGGATGACATTAATACTAGCTCATCTGTAAAGTTTGAGGACTGCTACGAACCAAAACTTAATTCTGCGACATTGGTTGAAAAGTCTTCTAAAATGGAATTACCAGATGATTTAGAAATTTCATTAGATGGTCAAGATATCTATAATATTTATGATGGTATAAATATACCGTTTGGAATAAGAAGTGAAAACAAAACTTTATTGGTGGGAAATTCAGTAGTATCATTTTCTAAAATTGATAGTTTGAATAATGATAATATCATTTTGATTAAAATCGATGATAAATCCTACAAGTTAACTCCTGGCCTGAAAGAACTTTTACTTCGAAAAAAACCTGATTTAAATCTAATATCCAGCAAAGATAAACTTGTCTACAAGGATATATTGCATTATACAAATGCTCATAAGAGAGACTTCAATCCTAGAGGTCAAATAAAAGGTGATAAAGGAACAAAATATCGTGACATAATCAGACCATTGTTTTCTGAAACGTCAAACGATTATATTCACACTAAACTTGGGGGAAACTTGCCAATTTTAAAGAAATATAAAAAAAATACGGACCTGGTATATTGGGATGATCCTAACGAATTAGTTGAGAGATTGAAACTATTAGTTGCTTCAAGAGATGCTGGCAATACAAACCATGATAACGAAATATTATCAATAATTGAAGAATTGAAAGAAGCTGACATAATTAAAGAATAAATAGTAGCAATAACATGGTTTTCATTCAGTACCATTGCCGGATTCACTACAAATGTTTATGTACTAAGTTTTGAATATGAGTAAAGCTGATGTGGTAAACGAAATTCATAAAAATGCGAGGGTTAACTTTCCACGAAGACATGTTATTATGAAAGATATAGATGACCTTTGGCAAGCAGACTTAATTGATATGCAAGCAATTTCAAAAGAAAATCAAAATTATAGATTTATTCTTACCGTTATTGATACATTTTCGAAATACGCCTGGGCCTTTCCTTTGAAAAGTAAGACCAAAGATGTTGTATGCAACTCTTTCAAGATTTTGTTGGATAAAGGGCGTATCCCAAAAAATCTTCAAACGGATAATGGAACAGAATTTTATAATAATACATTTAAAAAACTTATGAAATCTTTTTGTATAAACCATTATTCAACCTTCTCAACAAAAAAGGCATCAATTGTTGAACGTTTTATCAGAACATTAAAATCTAAGCTGTATAAAGAATTTAGTTTGAAGGGTGACTATAACTGGATAGATAATACCCTAAATAATGTTATATATAAATACAATCACGCCTATCATCGGACAATTGATGAAATCCCGGCAAACGTAAACAATACTAATAAAACACGTATATTAGAGAGATATTTCAGGTTGGCAAAAACCGATAATACAAAAAGCAAGTTTAATGTAGGCGATTATGTACGTATCAGTAAATACAAAGGAACATTTGAAAAAGGGTATACTCCTAATTGGTCGACAGAAATATTTAAAATTCGACAAATACAAAATACAACTCCTATTACCTACTTAATTGAAGATGCAATTAGAGGCCAACCCATTTTAGGTGCATTTTATGTGCAAGAGCTGCAAAAGACAATACATCCCAATTTATATCTAGTCGAGAAAGTTCTTAGAAGAAAAGGAAATAGGGTTTTAGTAAAATGGTTAGGTTTGTCTTCTTCTGAAAACAGTTGGATTGATAAATCGAATATTTATTAAATGTTCAACTCATGATGCATCAGTCTTGTCATGGGTATTGGAGAGAGCAGTCTACTAAATTGGTTAATAAATAATTTACCATTTGAATTACATTTACCAGGATACAATTATTGTGGACCTGGCACTAAATTAATTAAAAGGCTTACACGCGGAGATAAAGGCATTAATAAATTAGACGAATATTGTAAAGAACACGATATTGCCTATAGTAAGTCTTCAAACTTAAAGGATCGCCACAAGGCTGATTTAGTTTTGTTAAATATGGCAAAAGAGCGAGCAGTCGCCCCGGATGCGAGTGTAGGGGAAAAATTGGCAGCACGTTTAGTAAGGAGCGCTATATCAACAAAAATTAAAACTGGCTCTGGTCTTAAAAAAACAACAAAAAATGTTCTTCAAAACTCGCATGTGGGGAAGGGGCTAAAAAATAAATTTAAATATGTTATTAACAAAACGAAAAGGCATATAAAAAAATTAAAACCAAAATGCAAAAAAGTAGCAATTGAATTAGCTATGGCCGCTGCCAGAGAATTAGCTGATGATACATCCATTAAACTTCCTCGTGTTATTCCTATACCAAAAACTGGTGGAGTTTTGCCTTTGATTCCGATTTTTGCGGGATTATCAGCGGTAGGGGCTTTAGCAGGTGGTGCAGCTGGTATTGCTAAAACCATTAATGAATTCAAGATGGCTAAAAAGTTATGGACTGAATCGAAGAGACACAATGAAAAGATGGAAGCTCTCTGTATCGGAAAAGGACTACACCTTAAACCACATAAAGATGGGCTCGGAATTTTTGTATCAAAAGAAAAAAAAAACTAAGATATCGGCTACCCAAACGAGCCTTGACTAATTTAGACATTTTGAAGCATGGAAATAACATTCCCTATTTCAGAGGTGTCTTTATGAGAGATAAGCTCCCTAAACACCCTTTTAAAAAAGAATGTGGAGTTATAAATTTAGATAGCTCTAAAAATCCTGGTTCTCATTGGGTAGCCTATGCCAAATACAACGATTATATTGAGTATTTTGATAGTTACGGAAATCTTAAGCCTCCAAAAGAATTTATAAATTACTTGGGATCCAAAATTCACTATAATTATGATAATATTCAGCGTGATCACCCTTTTAATTGTGGACATCTATGTTTAAACTTTTTGAAGAAGTTTTGGTGTAGTGAAGGAATAAAATAAACAGGATCTTCCGAAAGAGGCCAGTATAAAAGCATGTCTACTACGGTTACCATCTCTGGAAATAAATCGGAACTGGTTTCATACTTTCAACCACCACTGCATTTAACAGATCAATACGAGTGCGGTTTGATATACTTTTCAGTATTAAAATCAAGACCAAGTATCCCCATTACTAACAGAGGTCTGTCTGTAATCAGAATCGAATGTGATCTTGTTCACGGTTCGTACTGCAACGGATTACCAACTCATTTTATTCATGAATTTGTGTCTGATACTACTCCAGGTCATCAGTGCATTGAAATACCACAAAATGTTATTTACTTTCCAGTAAACAAAAATATAATTTCATCGGTATCTGTTAAGATTGTAGATCAATTTGGTCACTGTATTAACTTTGGGGAGGAACAAGTTCAGTTACGTCTTCATTTAAGAGAAACAAAATGATAGTGTATTATAAAAATACCCAAGCGATTGAAAAACATCTTAGTTCTTCTGCGATTGCTAAGGTGCAAAGACGTAAGAAAACAGTTAAGAAATTGACTAAAGTAAATAAAGATTTTCTTAAGGCCCTAGGGTTTAAAGTATGAATATACTACAGATTACTGAATTACCGCACTTCGACACTTCGATCGAAAGTTACGAAGTCCATTCATACAATCCCTACAATAGCAGCTTTAGAGAAAACGATGAAATCAGAATTCCCATCCACCAGCAAGACATATACGTGCTACCATCAGCCAGTTCAATTTACGTCGAAGGACAAGCGAAGTTTTTCGGGAAAGATGGGAATCCAATCAAGAAAACTGTTACGTTCACTAATAACCCTGTTTTGTCTTTGTTTCAAGACATCAGATACGAAATCAATGGTATTGAAATAGACCGTATAAAAAATTCTGGAATAACGTCAACAATAAAATCATACATCTCATTAAATGAAGCAGAAAATAAAGTTGCTGCCCTATGGGGTTGGAGTTTGCAGGGATTTCAAAGTGATGGAAATTTTAGTGCTGTGATACCATTAAATAAAGTTTTAGGGTTTGCAGAGGATTACAATAAAATAGTGATAAATTGCAAACATGAACTTATATTGAACAGAAGTAACAGTAACTTAAATAGCGTTATCCTTACTGATGATATTGCTCATTTTCAAATAGACATAGAAAGAGTTCAGTGGAGGGTGCCACACATAAAAGTATCAGACCGAGAACGACTGATACTTTTAAAACATTTAGAAAGAGATAAACCTATTCAAATAGCGTTTAGAAACTGGGATTTATATGAGTATCCGTTACTACCCAAAACCACAAAGCATTCTTGGTCAGTTAAAACTGCTTCACAATTAGAAAAACCCAGATATGTAATTTTTTGTTTACAAACTAATCGAAAAAATAATAAAACTCGAGACAGTTCAGTATTCGATCATTGTGAAGTAACAAACGTTACGCTCTTTTTGAATTCACAATATTATCCATATGAACCTTTAGGTTTAAAGTTTTCTGAGAACAAATATAATATATTATATGAAATGTTTGTGAAATTTCGTCAGTCGTATTACAACTGTCCAGTAGACCCGTTGCTTGACCTAAAGGAGTTCAAAGAAAAAGCCCCTCTCTTTATCTTGGACTGCTCAAGACAAAACGATAGCCTAAAAACCGGTCCAGTGGACGTGAGGTTGGAGATTGAATGTTCTACAGCAATACCAGATAAGACAACTGCATATTGTTTGATTATAAACGATCGACTTGTGGAATACAAACCTCTCAGCAACATTGTGCGCAGGTTATCATGACCGCCATTGTAGATGTTCAAGGTTTCAAAACAGAATCAAATTTATTTATCATTAAAGAAATTGCTATACTATGTAATAATAAAATTCAGGTGTTTTTAATTACACCGCCGTTTCCATATCGCGGTTTGTCAGAACTAGAAAAACGACAAGTTGGCTGGATTGAACGTAATAGGAAGATATACTGGAGTGAAGGATTTGTGCCTTTCGTAAATTATCGGAACTTGGTTGAAAGTATTTTAAAAGATAAATGTGTTTACACCAAAGGTAGAGAAAAAGTATTATGGTTGAAAGAAATTTCAAATAATAATAATGTAAATAATTTAGAAGATAAAGATTGTCCTAGTTTGATAAGCTTGTACAAAATATACGAAGATTGTCATGATTTGTATAGTTGTATTTATCATGATTCAATATGTGCATTAAAAAATGTTTTATGTTTAAATAGATGGTGTATAGATAATAAAATTTTGATATAAATATTTTCTTGTTTATTTTTTTACGATTACAGTTTCCTATCCCTCCCAAACTCCTAAATGTTAATCTTTATAAGTTGCTAGCAACAACTATAGAGCCCCATTATGCTTTTATAATTAGCAGCAAGATAGAGAGCGAGTAAACAGAACATGTCTCAAAACAAATACAGCCCGCGCTATGACATGTTTAACACGTATAAAATGCGTGAATTTTCATTTAATCATTATTGGGCAATGGTTGATTCGAGGAGAAGATTAGTGATGGAAATGGCTGACGCCGGATTTTTTTATTGTGGAAATGGTGTAAATGATAAAGCAGCTTGTTTCTCATGTGGAGGTGTTATAGAAGATTGGGAGATTTACGATGATCCTTGGCTGCAGCATGTTCAAAACTTTCCGGATTGCTTTTATTTAAATGCTGTGAAAGGAAAATATTATGTTGACAAATCAAAATGTCTATTCAAGTATAGTAAGGAAATGAAAATATAAAACTATTCGTTAAAATTGAATACATCTACAAAAACAAAAAAAAAAATTAAAAAAAGAGACTCGTGAAGGATTTGAACCTCCGACCTCCGTTTCTCCGAACGTAATCGGCGACGCTCTTACCAAACTGAGCTAACGAGTCTCAACTATACTCCTCTAAAACAATGACCACTATCATCAATATGACGTCATGATTATTCACCTTTCGAACTTTTCCAAACCCATATTTGAGAGTAAAAGAGGAGAGCAGTGGTGGTTCAGTAGTAACGGCTGCGACTTACAAGTTGTAGGTCGTGGGTTCGAACCTAGGCTAGCGCTTTACTTTGAGTAAATTATTTCATCACCACTGTTCTCTGTGAGAGGAGACCTTTGTGCCCAGTGTGTAGTGGGAAAAAAAAAAATACAAATTGAAATCTTTAAATCATGACTACTTTGCCTGTATCATAGTATTCGTTGTCTACCTTGCTCCTGTTTCTGTTCCGAATTCAATGAAAACATTCAGTCATCGTGCATCTGTGTCGTGATCTTAAACACATTTTTTTATGACGAACAGACGGTTCTTTCATAGTCTTAAGACACTGAAAACTTTGCTTGCGCGATGTAGGGTTTAATGTTTTTAGTTCATCCGATGTGTCATAGATGATGCGAACGAATGCGCTTGACCACTCAATAGTCAAGTCAGAATATTTTGAAAGCACTATTTAAAAGCAATGAATGATAGCTGTAATTAGGTGTTTCTGTATCTGAAATGATTTTAAAATGAATAGTGAAAATTGCGGGTTTCCAGATCTTCTTTGATCTTAGTGAAATTGGGGTGACCTGGATCTCCTTGATCCAGGTCCCCCAATTTTACCCTACTTCTATATCCTAACATCTCTAGATTTATTCCCCGCACGTAAAACCTTATTCCCAGAAACCTAAATGCCATCTGCTCCGAAAAAAAAATGAAAAACAGAAAAACATTCCCCCATTTTTATAATATTCAATTTCTGTCATCGACTGGCCGACAGAAATACAGTCAGAAGCCATAAATCTAATAAATGGTTATTGAAATGAAGAGGGTATGTCCCTTACAGGTCTTTTCTGACTTATTCTATTGGACATGTAAAATATGTCCCGTTTTCGTGTTTACAATATTATTCTCTTCAATTTTTTTTGCATGTTAATAAGCTCTGAAGACGTTGAGCAATTTTTAATGTCGTGTTCAATTATTCAAGTTTATTTCTTCATAAACTTGATTGGCTGAAAACTTGAGTAATTTTTGTAGCTCGAAAGAGTTTAATATTGTTACGACAAAGTTCATTAGCAGTAAGTTACTTCTGTAATTTCAGAATTAAATCAGTAGTCGAGGTCTTGGTGGAGTTTTATTACTTTTTCATTTTGACACTTTCTGTTAAGACTTACGAACATTTTGTAGATTACGAGTTAAACAAAGATCCGTAAGTATTCGTTACGTGGGGTGTAGGTGTTAATATGTTTTCTTTATATTTATTTATACTTCACACATTAATTTATTTGTATTGTTAATTTATTCGTCTGCACTTTATTTTTATTTTTATCCGTATCTGGCCTGACCGTGGCATCACCTTCACTTTGGGCCCTATCAGAATACCAGCGCTGTGATGTTTTTTTTAATGTTACAGCACCATGCTGAGATAGGAGCCTTTTGGCCTCGTACAGGACGAGTTTCATTGTTTTAATTTTTAAATAAATATTTGTTTTTTTTTCTGTGTAATTTTTATAAGTACTGTTACTTTTGATGAGTTTGTCCTGTGTGGGCTAATAAATGCTTTTTCTTTCTTTCTTTCTTTCTAACTTGCCCGAAAATAAGTTTATCAGTGGCCCAATACATTTGTATATATAAGTTGTCACTTTATTTTGTTTTGAGGAACTCGTGGCTAAATAATCACAGCCACTCGGGCTGATCTTTAGGTTAAGCCATGCTTACCTAGGTTGGTCTGTGGATGTCCTCGTGCCTCCGTGCCTCGGAAAGCACGTTAAACAGTTGGTCCCAGCTGTCATTTGTCCATCTTTGACAGTCGTTACAGGTAGTCAGCGGCCCAAAAAGTCTGACAACCAGTCTTGCCAAATGGTATCGTATTACCCAGTATTAACTCGGTTGTGAAAGTCAGATAGGCAGTCGTTCCATGTAAAATACTGGTATTCAGCTGCATCCGGTTAGACTGGAAGCCGACCCCAACAGAGTTGGGAAACGGCTAGGCATGGGATGAGTTGTCACTTTATTTTTGAACAAAAATATCATCATGCCGGTTTTACCTGAAAGATGAGGCAGAGTTATATCTGCAACAGTTAAACTATGTAATTTGGGGCAAGCTTATTACTGTCTATCTTTTGTTGATTCTTATTCGGCCGATAGTTGATTTCTGAAAGAAAACCTACATAAATCAATCGACACCTTGTGGGATAAAGAAAAATGGCGTTTTCATGAGAATGAGGTCAAGGCTGTATTTAATGTCTAGCTACTCGTAGTTTGATAAAAAAAAAAAAATATTCTCAAGTAGTACGAAGGACACGCCAATTATGTGGTGTCTCATGGACGTACATAACATCACGCTTGTAATCCCTGGAGGGTTAGGCAGAGGTATACAGGGTGTAAACCACCTCATCACGAAGCCGTCAACCAAGCATTCTGTACATCAAACTAAGTAACTTTACGCAAAAAATGTTGTAGGGAAACGACTTTTTTTTGGGGTGAAAAATCAAGTTTTGTGGTAGAACTCAATGTAACGCACTTAAAACATTGTGCTGATGGACGAATCGGATGGATGGAATAGTACAAAGGTCGTAGAAGCGTTTAAAGTAAGAAAATACAATAAAAACTTGGATTTAAACAAAAATGGCAAAAAGTTGTAACTTTGACTCCCAATATCTCCGTAACGTCGTTAAGAGGTGTTTTACACCCTTTATACCTATTAAACCTACATTAATTTGCCAGTTATTTTAAATCTCATGTAAGAGGAGGCGAGCACAGCAGTACAAACATTCATTTGTTTGTACATTGACATTTGTTTCCGAGTCATGTATGTTTATATGTATAGTAAGTATGTATTTACAAATAAAAAAAAGTATTAGTATATCAACTATCTAGTGTCCACGACACAAGCTTTGCTTAGTGTGGCACTAGGTGGTGCTGTGTGTTAATGTCCAGCGAATTTTTTTTTTTTTTAAGTTGCTTAAACACAATAGAAGACAAATAGAGAGCCCTATGTCCAGCAGTGGACGTCTTTCAGCTGAAATGATGATGATACTGATTACTACTGACTAATTGATACACGTACTGGATGGAATCTTCTGGTTACGGAGATATTGTGTTTAAGCCCATAAACCCAACAAGTCAAACTATCTTTTTTTTAACGTGGTCATTGAACTTGAGCTGCGACAATCGCCACGCACACAAGCGTGTGCGCATATATAGGTGCATTTTCTCTTCCCGCAGCCAAAGTCCGATAGAATAGCAATCTGCCATTACCGGAGAGAGATCAGAGGCCCTACTCCCTAACGCTTCACCAACCACTCATCTGCAGATGTGCACGAGAGAGACGGATATATCCAAATACTAGCTGACCCTGCCCGTAGTGCCCGTGCTTAACGCGCTTGAGAAGTCTTCTTTTCAAAAACTCTGTTCCAATAGAATAGACTCCGGCACCGAAAGCCGCGTATAAAATCTAGTAGTAACATAACATATAACTTCAGAAAATAACAGTCGTGTCAATAGCTATTTGTTTTGGTATAGTTTATGATGTCCGGTGGGAAGTCGACACTGCGACTGCTATGTGTCATCGAGTTAGTGTCGTTTCAACAAGTTTTTGTCGCATCGACTGTCCCTGTTCACGTCACTAGTCATGTGCGTGGTACAGTTAACAAAAGAGTTAGGTTTATAGAAGAACAGTAATCGTTTTTCACTGAGTTTTGCGACACTATAGTTAGCCTTTTGCGTGCCACAATCAAAAGGGGGGAATTCTAGACCTCTTGTTTTTTACATTCCAGTTTTCCTCCTCGTGGGAACTTTCAGGGGGGATTTGTGGAATAAGTATTTTTTCGATTCCACCTTTCCCCCCTAAGGGGGATTATCAGGGGGGAATTGTAGACTTTTCTTTTTAGATTCCACTTTTCCCCCTCAGGGGGACTTTTAGGGGGGATTTCAGGAATAAGCCATTTATTTCAAACAAGCTCTTTCCCAAAAATTCCGATAGCTCGGGTGATTTGCATGATAACAAATAGGTATAATGTATACGTATAGCCTATGTTACTCGTTAAAGATGTAACTTTCTCATCGTGGAGTATCTTTTCAATCGTTTGAGTAGTTCTTGAGTTAAATTGTAACAAACAAAAAATCATTCCACTTTAAAAATATTTGGTTCCGGGCATCGATATATTATAATTAAAAGGAGGGTTACGGGGCACTTTTGAATTACCCAAAACAAATAAAACAATGAAATGTAGCTACAGTCTCAGTCACAAGGCGGAAAAACTGTGAAAGTGCTGTAGTTGACCATTCCAAAGCGTAGATGTCTATGGAGAAAAACGGGAATGAAACTCCATGGATACACTTTTAAATCAGAATATTGTTACTAAACCTTGATTTCATTATTCACATTGAGATATACATCATAAGATAAGATAAGATAAGATAAATTTTATTTGCACAAAACATGTGTCACATACAATAATAAAAAGTGCATGTAGGATAAAGTAAATACAGAAAATCGTTCAGACATGTTTTGCCACATACATGGCGTGCAAATGTTTTAAAATTGGAAAATTGAGGATTTTAAATATATCATTTCAGTCAGTGGAATTGAAATTAATGGAAAATACTAAATATCCAAGCTAAACATTACAAAAAAAACATACAAGTGATTTTACCCGTGTCTGTAAAACAAACAAAAAAAACAAATTGCAACTAGTAATAATCATGTGAGAACAATTTATCAAGATGTGCACGTTAAAACTTTCCATAGATCTTTTTGTGATACAGTGGTTTAATGCTGTTATCTGGCGACCCTGTTACTTTACAGTTGTAAAATTGACTGAGGCAATTGTTCTGAAAAACACGCTAAAAAAATCATTTAGCGCTGTATTATCTTTTTAAACCTAAATGACAGAGTTTGTTTAAAGTGGATGTTCCAGGGTAGCCCGCAAAATTATTTTTTTCTCATTTTTGGGGAATTTGCAGGCCAATCAAATGCTAGGTTGTATTTTGCTGAAACAATGATTCGCGACTGTAACACGTACGTAGTTACAGAATTATAATCATCAAAATCATTAATCTTGTGCGATGTCTGGCCATGTTCGCCCCGCAAACAAGATCAGATCGTCACACCACCTTCGCCGCGGTCTACCTCGACGGCGATTCCCTCCGTCAGGCGTCTTGAGTGACGATCTTTGCCCATCTCTCCGGGTGCATTCTCACTACGTCACCAGCCCACTCCCACTTCAGCTTGGCTGTTTTTTCTCCGAGAGGTTTGGAAGGAAAAAGGGGAACATCGTCAAGACATACTGATCGCGATAAATTGAAGGTCAAAGTATTTACTAAGTTAGTGTTGTTTTTTGATTATACAGTGGATCTTAGAGTTAGGTTATGATAACTCAAAAAATGACTCATACACACACACACTACTTATCAATAGTATAATTTTAATATCGTTATTATCTAAAAATTACCAAAACTTCAATATTTTGTATAATATAATACAATTAATAATAAATAATATTCATAATATAATTGAAACTTAAGTCTCTGAATTTTCAAGCATAAATACACAGCTAATTGGTGAAATTCGCTCTTAAAAGGGCGATTCTAAAAACTTCATTTTAATAAGAGCATACAAAAGCTTAATCATGCCTAGATTGTTTTGTATTCGGTTCTAAGTAATGCTTTTACTTGGTTTTCCAACACTTTCCGGTTTGTGAATCGACAGAAACTTTAAGCTAGAATTCATAGAATGCAGGGGATTCTGAAAACTACTTTGAACCAGATAATTCGCTTTTGTGTTTAGGGATTAATGCCCATTTCCTCCAATGCAATGCTAGATAACAACAGTGAATGCGTGCCTAGATAAAACGTACAGTTAGATTTTCGGCTTCGTGGGGACGTATATAAGTCGTATAGTGAAAATATAATTAGGGATTCTTTCACGTGTCTTGAGTTAAGTTGTAACGTAGTAGAAACTCGAAAAACTTTCTATCGTTACTTTGTTTACACAGATTCAACGCATACAAGCGAATCAATTATCAAAACAAACGCCACAGATTATGTAAAATCATTAGGGCTGTCAGCGGTTATCAGCGGGCTGGCGTCGTCGGGTACCTTTCTACCTGCGTGGCCGCTACCAACATCTTCGGGTCGGCGCGAACAACTGCCGACCGTCACCCTTCCTGGTGTCACCAGCGTGGCACACCGCTACGGTCTTCGTCGCACCGAGCTGAGCCAGGAGAGTACTGCGCTAACCCCCAGGCAGGCTTGGAGAACATAGTGACCATAGACCTTCCCATACCCGTGTTAATTATTGATAATTATATTTATATGTTGACAAGGTTTCGTGGTTTTAGTTAACCTTCCCCACGAACACCCTATCCGTCACAAAGTATTAAAAAAAACATTATAATACCCTCCTTCTAAGACAGTCGGGTAAAAACCCAAGGTTATCAAGAATTACTCAAATCTTTCACCCCCAAATCTTACAGATGGTATGTCGGAAAAGGGATGTAAGTTACATTCTGCGTATGCAATATTGATTTTGCACACATAACCTAAAAGTTCTCAATGAGTAGTCTTAATAACATATTGTTTTTACGATTTTGATTTTAACTAACAATAAAAACTTTTTTACAAAAAATAAAACCGACTTCAGAGAAAACAAAAAAGTGAAAAATAACTTTAGCTTCGGAAGTCGGTGACCTTTGTTTGATTGATTTAGTTTTTTTGTCACCGACTTCTGAAGCTAAAGTTATTTTTCACTTTTTTGTTTTCTCTGAAGTCGGTTTTATTTTTTGTAAAAAAGTTTTTATTTTTCATTTTTTAGTGGTTCACATGTACTTACCCCTTCTGAACTGGTGTAAACAATAGACAGATATGAGATTTCAGCGATCCCAGTACATTTGCTATCATTTATTGAGGAGTTCCCGTCGCCTATCTTCCGAAGTTCTTCATCAGATCTTTACCAAATTGAAATGGGATCACTCCAAGAATGTACTCTTCCTAAAACTACCCAAATCGCTTCTGGTGTGCCAATAAAATTTAAGGAATTCCCTATTTTTCTCCAGGATCCCATTAAATGGAACTTAACATATCTAACTGTCGAAATCTGGTTGTATTGTACACTTCTGCGTACTCCATCAGAGCATACAGGCATGATGTTACGTCACTATGTTACATAAACAATAAACAACCAAGTCATTGCAGCAATTACTGCAGCTTTGCCGTGTATTTTTGAAGAGTTCCATTTATATCTACGAAGATCAGCGTCAGATATTAACCAAATTGAAATGGAACCACACGGAAAGCACCAGCTTTCAAATAAAAAAAGAATCATCAAAATCGGTTTACCCAGTCGAAAGTTCAGAGGCAACAAACATTGTCGAAATCTGGGAGTATTGTACACATCTAGGTACCCCCTCAGAGCATACAGGCGTGATGTTACGTCATGATGTAGTATGAACAATGAACCTACAAGCGATTGCAGCAATTACTGCAGATTTGCCGTCTATTTTTGAAGAGTTCCTTTGTATATCTCGGAAGATCAGCATCAGATCTTCAACAAATTAAAATGGGACCAATAGACAACCACCAGCTTTCAAACAAAAAAAGAATCATCTAAATCGGTTCTCTCAGTCGAAAGTACTGAGGTAACAAACACACAAAAAAAAAATACAGACGAATTGAAAACCTCCTCTTTTTGGAAGTCGGTTGAAAAGGAAAGGTCACGGAAACTAAAGAATCCTTAAATAGAAGACAAACGGGAAAATAGAAACACACGACATCGTATTATAGCACGTTGCGACGACTTCGACCTGTGTACCGTTAAAAATCACAACGATATTTTGTCGTGAAAATTGCCGATGGAGTCTTTCGCCACTGAGAGAAAGAAATAGATGAACTAAGTATTTTCTGTGAGGTGTTGTGCATCTACCCACGTATCACGATACGATTTTCTGATGCACGTCCTAGATTTCACAATATCGTATGAGACATTGCAACGTATAAACTTTTTAAGTTTTCATGTAATTGTCACCCTGTGTGAATCTCAATAAAACTTTATATTTCTTTCAAAAAAACTACAATTTGTTATAACACAAGATCTCCTGTATTGAAGTGAAACAAAGACGTAGTGTATAGTGATAAAACACGAAATATGTACGCTACCAGGAGTACAGCGGGGCTCGGGAGTACAAATAATAAACTCTGCTACCAAATCGAGTGGCTTGAGTTATGTGAAAAGTTGTCCGACCCCGCACTGGCGAACATTTGGGAACGCGCAGCTATGGACAATGGAAGAGATACCGTATTGATCCGTTCCCTGTTTGAGATATGTAAAAAACAAAAGGACTTTTTGTTTACTATTTTGAAGTTGTTGACATTTATTATTTTATCTTTGACGACCCGAATCGCGTAGCGGTAGATAGGCTGCCTTACGTTCTCAGAGTCCTGGGTTTGAATCCCGGTAAGAGCAAATGTTTATGTGATGAACATGGACATTTGTGTGTATTTTTTTGCATGTAGTATATCAACTACCTGGTCTCCATGACACAAGTCTTGTTAAATGTGGTACTAAATGGCGCTGTGTATAATGCTTAGCAATATTTATTTATTTTTTATTTATATTTGACCTAATAATGGAAATTGGTTAAAGCCATCCCAGTGTAGTCTTTTTTGGTAGATCTGCATTTTTCTTGACAGTGCCACCTTGAACTGCACACTTAAAATATTCATACTGGAAAAAACATGTTACTTTATGTTAAAAAAAAACGTAAATAAAGAAATGGTATGACAGGTTTTGCTCTAAAAAGATTATACTATGTATGTGTCTCAATTCATCGTCCAAAAAAGATTTGTTCATTATTGTTATAGTGTATTAGAGGTCATTTCCTATTGTTTATGGCTATTGTCTATGAAGCCACTTCCGTTTCCTTTGTACTGTCTATTATTTTTGTTTATGACGGTCTCATATAGTTTTATATCCGAATTAATGTGTTTTAGAAATAGTTGATTATTGCAGCAATAACGTTTTATTTTGATTAAATCAGATTAATTTAAAAAAAAATGCTTAAAAATATAGTCACCAGTTTGAAAAGAAAACACTTCACAAAAATTATTTCAATCAAGTCCTGGTAATAAGCAGGCATCGTAATTTTGTGAATTTTCAGTGTTAAATAAAATACATTTTATTATTGGTTCCAAACTGCCTAGTGCAGCAATAAAATACAAATTAGAATAAATCACCGGGTTAGAGGCAAAACCAACTTTCTCGAGTTTCTTTTTCATTTTATTACCATTGGATGAAGAATTAAATAGAAAGAAAGAAAGAAACATATTTATTTGGATTATGCCGCAAGTGCACACAACATAACAAAAAAAAAGGAATAAAATAAAATAAAAAATAAAATAAAAAAAACTTAAAACTAAACAATAAAAGGTAACTAAAGAAACTTAAACTGTACAGAAAACAAAAGAGATAAAATAGTGTGTCTCACGGCTGCGCCAAAAAGGCCCAGTTCAGCAAACTACCGAGCAGCTAGTGCCCGACGCTGGTTTTCAACTGGACCTGACATAGGTGATAATACCGATTCGAATGGTATATTTATAGTGAAAAACTGAAAAAAAACGAGATAGTTGGTGCAATCTATAAGCGCCATACAAACTTAAAAATAATTATTATATCCGTTGTGTTTTCATATTAATTGCTAAAAATATTGTCTAATTTTATAACAAAATTAATTGCCCACCACTTCCAGTATACATACAGCGCCACTCGGTACACTCGCCGCCATAAATAATAAGTGAGAGACCGGAGGCGCCGCGGATACGTAACAAAAAGTAACAAACAGATCTCTTAAATAAAGAAAACACGGGCATATGTTAACAGCTGTCGGCCATACTCGACTGTACACACTCACAGCGTACACTCGCGAGCAGTGTAAGTGTCCTAAGTTTAAATATCGCGCGTGCCGACTCGCTGACGTGTAGTTTTGATTTACCAACTTTTTTTTTGTTGCGAAAAAATTGAATTGACAATTTCAGCGTGTTTTGCGTAGGACTTTGCCCGTTAGCTAAACATCAGCGTATCAAGTATTAAGCTTGTATTTTTTCAAGCGATTTTCTGCAAAAAATCTTATACATATGTAACACAGAAAAAGTCTCTAGTAGCACACAAGTTCTATGAAATTGCCAATAGTTATTGTGCATGAAAAAAAAAAAATTGTTGCGTATCTGTTAACTTTGTTTTCTAATTTAACATAGT
This sequence comes from Xestia c-nigrum, assembly GCA_916618015.1. Classification (NCBI taxonomy): domain Eukaryota; kingdom Metazoa; phylum Arthropoda; class Insecta; order Lepidoptera; family Noctuidae; genus Xestia; species Xestia c-nigrum. Next base: position 24,872,372 of record OU745247.1, read on the forward strand.
TGAATTTGTCAATTTATTTGTTGATTTATCTAATGTACAAACAAAATTATTTTTGACATCTGTCACCTCTCTGTCACGTCTGTCTACACGGCGTAGTAGTACAGTCGCTCACATGATTTTGTTTCGATTTAGAACAATTATGTTCATTACGACTTATTTTAAACACCCCGACGACCCGATTGGCGTAGTGGTAGTGACGCTGCCTTACGTTCTTAGGGTCCTGGGTTCGAATCCCGGTAGGAGCAAATGTTTGTGTGATGAGCACGGACATTTGTTTCCGAGTCATGGATGGTTATATGTATAATAAGTATGTATTTACAAACAAAAAGTATATATGTAGTATATCAACTATCTAGTGTCCACGACACAAGCTTTGCTTACTGTGGCACTAGGTGGCGCTGTGTGTTAAATGTCCATTGATATTTATTTTTATTTTTTTTTTTTTAATATGGGCATAATATAATAAATGTAACTAGATGCCAAATGAATACTATCTTTAGAAATATTATTTCATGGTAATCAAAAACGTAAAAACTGACTACTTTTTGAAAAGTCCCAGTTACTTTTTAAGTAACAGTCATTAGTGTATTACGAAAAAAGCAAAGTAGATCTTTTACCATTTTTTATCGTTTTTTGGTATACTTACGTAGGGCTTTTACCTATGGAGAAATATTCCACCCTCTCTCTTCTTATAATATACAGAAAAATAAATATTACAAAATGGCCGCCACCTGCCAAACTCTGTAGCGACTATTAATAACACGAACATTTCTAAACATGGATATGTTCGGCGTCGAGCATTGACAGACGGTTATTACTTATAATAAATTATCTTATTAAACTGTTGAACTATTTGTATTTGTTTTAAGTTTAAACAACTAAAAAAAAGTTTCCACACCTATTCTCCTGGCCCTAAGTCTAGGTAGGTACGATCATCATCATCTGCCTAGCCTTTTCCCAATTAGGTTGGGGTCGGCTTCCAGTCTGACCGGATGCAGCTGAATACCATTATTTTAAATGGAACGACTGTATATCTGACCTCCACAACCCAGTTAGTACTGGATAATACGATACCAATTAGTAAGAGGAAACTCGGTATGTAAAGGACCCATCCACAGACGAACCTAGGCACGCACGTCTTAACCTAAAGATCGACTGTCATTATGAAGCCATGAGCTACTCGTAGGTATGATCATATTTACCAAATTTATTACAGCTATTCCATGTTCCTATACAAAAAAAAAAAAAAAAAAACTGAAAAATAACTGTGAATTGCTAAACTTAAGTGGCAGTGGGCAGGGCACATTGCTCGCAGAACGGATGGTCGATGGGGCCGAAAAATTCTGGAGTGGCGACCGCAAACCGGAAGACGATGCGTTGGAAGACCTCCCACTAGGTGGACCGATGACCTGGTGAGGGTTGCGGGAATACGGTGGATGCGAGTAGCAAGGGACCGGTCAATGTGGCGACAGTTGGGGGAGGTCTATGTCCAGCGGTGGACGTCTTTTGGCTGAGATGATGATGATGATGTTCCTATTCTTTTGATGACCTGAACGGCACCCGCAACAGAACCCTTTTAAAAATTCATGCAATAAAGGGTGTATAAAAGACCGTAATTGAAGCCAAAAGGGACTTGTTCTCCCCGTCATTGCGATAATTTTATTGTTCTAGACCATACTTGGGAACCTTTTAGTTACGGAGATATTGGGGGACAAAATTACAACTTCTTCACAAGGTTTTTTTTTTAAATTTATGTTTTATGTATAACTAGCTGACCCACGCAACTTCGTCTGCGTCACATAAGAGAGAAAAGCGAAATGAAAAAAAAACCCCGTTTTTGCAACATTTTTCATTCCTGCTCCGCTCCTAATGGACATAGCGTGATGTTATATAGCCTATAGCCTTCCTCGATAAATGGACTATCCCACGAAAAAAATTTTTTTCAATTCGACCCGGTAGTTCCTGAGATTAGCGCGTTCAACCAAACAAACTCTTCTGCTTTATAATATTAATACAGATTTTGACTACGAGCACCTCCACAACCCCAGTTCTGTTCAAGAAATCCACCAGCACAAAGTTTTGAGTGCGTTATATTGAGTCCTACGGTAATTTAAAACATGATTTTTCACCCCGAAAACAAAATTCGTTTCTCAGTTATAATTTTTGCGTAAAATTACTTAGTTAGATGGACAGAATGCTTGCTTGGTTCGTGAATGTTTTTTTTGGTTCTGTCTGTTCCACCCCGTAGATTGGCTAAATTATGTTACAAAATTACACCCTATCTCAAAAAAGACTTCATCCAAAAACATGATGCTAGGGTCTCTATCCAGGAAATGGCCACAAACCAGAGTCATTTACATAATATAAAATAGTGGGATGAAACAAATGCCACTTTTAAACCCCTTGGAGCTATGTAGGGACTTCCGCACCCTCACAAATAATGTCTAAAACTTGGACCTTGCGTTTGTTTTAGGACATATATTTTGGACAACTCATTTGGGTCCTAAAAGGCTATTTACAAAGGTTTTTGATAAAATTGAGCAAAAGTCTGGTGGCATAATCAAAATATGCCTACATTTTTATATTTAACGTTTACTTTTTACTAAAACTCTCTTCTAAATATTTGAGAGTTTATAAAAATGAATATTTGTTACTTTTTCACGCAAATCACTGAACAGATTGTTTTGAGACTTAACAATTATATCGTTTAAATATCCGAACAATACTTAAGCCATAATTTATAAAGAAAAAAAATAAAAACTCGGGTGAAGCCGTAGACGGGCTAGTAAGATATAATTTAATTGAGGCCAGAGAATCGAGGTTTGCTATCATATTATGTCATAAATTAATCAACTAAAAGCATTGAATCAAACGCAGCCAATCGTTGTCAACTTTTGGTCATAGGCCTCTGCCAAGCTACGTCGCAAGACCCTGGCTTTCCTCATCTTGTCTGAGACAGATACCTTTTAAAGATCGTAGGTCTAGTCAGCTAGTTAAATAGTATTACAATATAATAAAACCATCGTTTAAGAACTGTGACTCATGTTTGGATGGGTAATAAGAAGTGCCATGTTCTTCTGGATAATCAGCATCTGTCATATTGATGTAATCTGTCACCTCTGTCACGTCTGTCTACGCGGCGTAGTACAGTCGCCCACATGATTTTGTTTCGATTTAGAACATGTTCATAACGACTTAGTTTAATATGGTCCTAATATAATAAATGTAACAAGATACGAAATAAATACTACCCTTTAGAAATATTCATCATTATCATCATCATCAGTCTATTAATATTCCCACTGCTGGAACAGGCCTAAAAAAATAAAAAAGATCCTCAGAAATATTATTTCATTGTAATTTTACTGATTCATATGTTTCTGTAATCTGTAACTGTAATCTGCAAGAATTGATTCTAACTATACTTAAACTAAACGTTTTAACTACGAAACTTACTACAGTTATGCGTAATTCCTATTTAATTACTCAACTAAATTGACGTAATAAACGCATCAAAACTAAAAAGGTTTACCTACACAATCAATCAGTATCGACAAATCTCCCAAAAAAAACAATATTGATTAGTTTTCAGTGTTTATAGGCAACAAAATCCGTATTTCGTTCACTCCAAAACACATATAAGTCAAACTAATTGTATTGAAACTAATTATAAAATTTCCTGTACAGAAAAGACTGTCAAGCTGAAAAGAACTTTAACTTTATGAATGAAGCTTAGTTTTTCTCTGGCTAAAAACCCCCGTTTGGTCCCTGTTTACAAAGAGCACAAATCAAAAAGCAATAAAAGTACATTTTATATGTTCTATTTAGGATTTGTTTCCTCCAATAAACGGTGGAACATCGTTAAGTGTAAGTTTAATACATCTGCACCATTAGGCTCTTTTTGTTTTCAACTATTTTCGGACACTTGTTAGTGTTGGATAGATACGGATCTCGTAAATGCTGAAAGTATTTGATCGTAGTAGTGTAACAATCGTTTAGAATCTGACACTGGATGAGGTAAATAGCAGTAAACCTAGTGTGATTCTTTTATAAACAATTACATGCTAAAAACAAAACAAAAAACAAATGAAGTTGTTTGTTCTTCATTTGTTTTTTTTTTGCTTTTTTCTAAGAAGCATTAAAACCAGTTTTTCCTGAAGCTCTTTTAAATTAAATAAAACGAGGTATTCCTCAGAGCGCACCTATTTCTAAGCACAACTAAATCATTCCTCAGCATTCCGCAACCATGATTACAAGTAGAGAAGTGTTCATTCATTATATCGATATACATACATATGGTTTTTATTTTTGCCTTTCGTTTCGCCTCGACATGGCTGTAACAGAATACAGTCACACTAAAAACGAAATACGACTTTTAAATAAAACACATGGGCTAGAGATAGAGAATTTATCCATAATAATAATTGAAGCCTGTTTGTGACACCATATTTTTCTTCTTAACTGCTCAACAGGTAACCCCAAATAAAAATGAAAAAAGGCCAGAAGAAGAAGAAGAAGAATGGTAAGAACATTATTTTTAACGTTTATTTTAATATGTAATTTAACTCACATTTAATAAAGGAATCATGATGTTTGTCAATTCATAACAGCTGTGTGAAGTACGGGCGAGTTAACAATGAGGTATTTTCTTGTTCAACTCTTTCCTAGTCGCTGGATAGATGGCGCTGATCTCGGTATGTTACTGCAAGGAACAGAACGACACATAATTTCACTTGGACCTAATGGCTATATTCGGAAGCTAATGCAAACGAAGGTGTTAGTCAACGACCGCATGTGACGTGTGTTTTTTCAAGCGTTTTGGCTTTGGCACCTAGTAACGTAGTCAGTTCAACGTCATCTACCGAGTTCTTGGTAACTATTTCTTTTTAATTTTCATAAATAGAAAACCTGACGTTGTATTAGATAACTGACGTATCTTTGTAGCTACAAATAGATTCAGGTACTAAACATTAAAACCTCTCAGTTGACTTAGAAGTCCATATTCTACCCACGCACAATATAAAAGTCAGGTTTATAGACATAATTTCCTTGTATCTCACGCACTAGACAAATTCGTACCCACCAGACTGCCCTGTTCCACACAATTAATCGCAAAACTTGCAAATTGAATAAAAAACAACAAGCTGTACCGCAGATCAGCAAAAGAAATTACACAAATAAACAAAACAAAAAACAAGGCATAAAACCAAGAGTCAGCTCCCCCAGGAAAGAAAAGAAGAAATAAAAAAGACAGTCGTAAAGGGACAGTAATTACCAATAAAGTCACCTGCAGCTGAGCCGCTACGGAAAACATTCTTTGTGACAACTTTTGTAATGCTCAACTCGCAGCTACATACTTATTTTGAGTTCATAGGAGTTTATGTGATTGACTGTACTTTTGAGTCAAAATGCATGAAGAATTCTGTGATTTTGATGCAAAAAAGATGGATGTCAGTGTTTAAATTACTTAAATAATACTAACTACTAATACTACTAATTACTTTTTTTCTTGAGATGATCGATATTATAATAGTCACCTTAATTTTTTGTGTCATGAATACGAGTATAACCTTTTCGCTCGACTATCATCATCAATTAACTCGATAAACCAAGTTTAGAAAACAAATACATTAATTTATCGAATGACACAAGAGCCCACAAAAAAAACTGTACAATGAAAGAAAACCAAAAAATGAAATGTGAACCTGGTTTAGTGAAGTTACGGATATGAACCAGTTTTGTATTTGCCATATAGTAACTAATTACTACAAATCTAAATAAACAACATCTACAACAGTAAATATTCCCGTAAACTTAAAAGAAACGCACTCAAGTTTGTAATTCCCGAAACTTGACTCACGAAGACAAATTGGAACTTAAATTCGAGACCAAACGGGAACCGAAATAACATTTTGTACATGTCTCATTGAAATGGAGTCATTTTTAAAACTCCCTCTCCCCCTAACAGTGATTTTAGTCATGTTTGATGTTCAACATTTGTCAATGTTGATGGTTTATTTTTTCTATAAATACACGACTCACCCTTGTTGTTGTAAGGAAGATGGGGGATTTGGCAAAATTCTTGAGTGTGGGAATTTTATTTAGTTGTTAAGGTTCCGTATCCGAAGGGTAGCTAACGGGACCCTATTACTAAGTCTGTCCGTCTCTCTTTTAGCGGGCTGTACCTCGTGACCTTCTTTTTTTGTGTGTGTTGTTTTTTTTATGGGAAGTCATCAAATAACTTCTCCCAGTCTGGGCAAAGCGGAATGGAAGTATCAGACTTTTACTGACTAAAACCCATCCATGTTCCTTCCTCGCCCTTTATGTTTCCCGGCCACGGTATCTCTTTCGAATAGTCCCGCAGCCCCGGCAGGCTTCGGTCCTTGCGGGCCTCTCCAATCTGGTGACATCTCTTTGAGGCACGCGTGGAACACTAACGCTCCGTCGCACGGCATGTCGTCATAAGACGGACGGATGGCGAGCTAGCCCATATCCGAACCGTGGGGTGTTTCCCATGACCTGGAAGACAGTTGAAATTTTCACAGAATGTGGATTTCTGTTGCCACTATGACAACAAAGTAATAATAATTAAAGGCTCAATGCGGAAGGGAATTAAGGGTTCTCCTACTATGATGATACGGAACAGTTCATGCGCGATTCCGACTCGCACTTGGCCGTTTTTTTTTTAAATAAAACTATCTGTGACTTAATCGAGTCGACTTAGTTCCAGCGTAAACAAATAAATTCCTACACAAGCTACGATTTAAATATTACATTTGATTTTTACATTTCTAAAGATAACATTTGATTTTTACATTTCTCCATTTCAGTATTTGATCAAAAAACCTTTCTGGGGACTAATCCAAACATTTATAATATCTACATTTACAATAATCCGTTTGCAGTAAAAACATTTGGATTTTGAATCAAATAACTATTTACAACAAACTATTTGCCTATTAAAGTTTTGTTTGCTGTTAACAAACTTCCACGTATTGATATTGGTCTACTACACTGATTTTTAATTGTCTTTGTATTGAAACAAAAACGTGTTTCGAATCAAACAAAAAAACAAAAAATGTATCATTTAACAAACGTCAATGCAAGTAGATACCATAAATAATCCTAGAAGGACCTCGTGGCTAAAAAATAACAGACGCTCGGGTCGATCTCCAGGTTAAGCCGTGCTTGCCTAGGTTGGTCTGTGGATGGGTGACCATTCTTACGTACCAAGTTTCCTCCGTGCCCCGGAAAGTACGTTAAGCTGTTGGTCCCGGCTGTCATTTGTAGATCTTTGACAGTCGTTACAGGTAGTCAGTGGCCCAAAAAATCTGAGAACCAGTCTTAGCAAGTGGTATCGTATTACCCAGTACTAATTGGGTTGTGGAGGTCAGATAGGCAGTCGCTTCATGTAAAATACCTACTGGTATTCAGCTGCATCTGGTTAGACTAGCAGCCGACACCAACATATGTTGTTGGGAAAAGGCTAAGTAGGCGCTAGTAGATACTACATACAAAATAAAACAAATTGCGAAACACGAATAGGTACAGTTTACAAAAACGCGTCCAATTAAAATCAACAAAAAATTTAAACTTGGCAACTGTTAACCGTATTAAGAAATTAGACGTTACAAAACTCGAAGTCAAGATAATTTTTCATAACATAAATAAAACTGAAACATTACTCAGGAGGGTGAAATAACAAACATAATTATCTCTCGCAGAAAAATGTGTGTTTAAAGAAACGTTGATAGTTGGACACAAACAGTAGGTACTCTAATTAAAATCAACAAAAACTGTAACCTCAACAAAAACAGACAATCTGTAGGTGTTTAAAAAAAACGTGAAATAAAAGTAAAGCATAAAAAAAACGCAAAAACCGACAAATTTAAATGAACAAAAAAACAAAAAATCATAACTCCGCCAAACTAATAATTAACCGTATCAAGAAATTAGAGGGTACAAAACTCGAAGTCAAGATAATTTCTCGTGACATAATTACAAACGAAACGAAAAGAATGCTTTTCTTTTAAGTAATGACTTAGGAGGGGGAACTAAAGAAACGTTGTTATTTGACAAAAGCAGACAAACTGTATGTATATAAAAAACGTGAAATAAAACTAGAACATTAAAAAAAAAAACACGTAAACGTCCAATTATAATATAATCAACAAAAAATCATAACTCCGCAAACTAATAACCGTATCAAGAAATTAGACGGTACAAAATCTCGAAGTCGAGTTAATTTCTCGTGACATAAATAAAAACGAAACGAGAAGCATTCCTCACAAGGGGGAAATAACAAACATATCTCTCGAAGTAAGAAAACAAACAACGTATGTTAACATCTGTCGAGAAGCACGAGCTAAGGCGAAAGGCGTACACTTGATGAGTTATAGCTTCTCATTTTAGTGAGTTTTAGTTCTTTTAGTGTCTGTTGGAGTGTAGGCGCTGATTTTGAGAAGTTTGGTACTGGTAGTAACGTTATTGGGGAAGGGTTTATATTGGTAGATCAAAATAACTGTCAAAATGTTAAAAATGTCATCATCTTTCTGTTCTTGTCCAAAGTAAGCATAATCAGAACAGAATAAAAAATATGCTTTATTTATTCTTTGATTTGTCGCATTCATTGTATAATTATCACTTGCTTATGTGAAGAAAAATATCATGAGGAAACCAGCATGACTGACAGATATTCAACTGTTAACCCATGACAAAAACTTTGACACCGGGATAAGCACTAAATACACGAAAAAGAAGAAACAAAATTATGGTAAAAGATATGCAATTCAAATAACTTGAGAAGCTTGTACAGCTGTTAAGTTCAATGTAATTAATTCATTAGTCGACTATGCGTTTATTTTTCCAATCCTTCACCTCTTTACTTACGTATAAACAACAATATTGTGACTTTCTGTTTCGTTAAGAAATCGGACAAGTTTACACAAAAGAGATTTATTTGTCGACAAACACAGAAAGACATTTCTACGCGACTGTACAGAAATTCTCGAAATTCAATACGTCAGTGTTGATTGCAGTTAATTATAAAATCGTCCCCTCTTATTGTCCGTTCTATTTTCGGGGGCTCTTACCCATCCTGTTTCAATTCAATTTCTACTTAAACGTATCAGTTTATGGTTTCTTTTTGTTTAGCATCATTATGTATATTAAAGTTCTTTAAGGTATACAAATCTTAAATCAAATTCAAATCAGCTTTGACGCTAGGAGTATCACTTCCGCTAATAAAATGCTCTGCTTTATCCCTGAAGCCAATGAACCATGAATATGTGACCTTCTCATAAAGTTAAACTGTGGTTTGATTAGTTTTGTATCGGTCGGTTACGTAAAAGGGTCGGAACTAGGGAATGCATAGTTAATGGGTTATTTACTTAGCAAGTCCCGGCCTTTCGAGAGTTGAATTTCTTGCGTAACGTAATTTTGGTGGAATTGTACAGATACTGTTAACGATTTTGCAAAGAGTCTTGATTGCTTATCACGTGGTTCCAATAAAATATTAATTTATTATCTGCCTAGTCTTTTCATAAATAATGTTGGGGTCGGCTTCTAGTCTAACTGAATGTCTAACAGTATTTATTTTACATGAAGCGACTGCCTATCTGACCTCCTCAACCCAATTAGCACTGGGTAATACGATAACCTTACGTCTTTATTATTTATTTATTTATCGACAGCTTTAATCACCTACGTCAAGAAACGTGAGAGATTAAAGAAAAAATAAAGTAAAGAGGTCATGTAAAAATCATTAAAATGTACTATTTATTATAAAAATAAACAAAATCAACAACATCATTGCAATACATCTACTTGCAGTAACTAACTGGTAAGAGTCGGCACAAGTGTATCGTGACAAACTGGCAATTCACACATTTTGCTGGATGATGTCACAGAACACAATTTTTCTTTGAAATTTATTCTGAAGATAGCTTCTTTACAGTTAGGCATTTTAAGTCTCTTTGGATAATCTGAAAACACTTTTGTATTCTTCAAAAGAAGTTCTCTCTCACTCACTCATAACAAAGAACAAATAAAAAAAAAAAATAAAAAAAAAATAAGGTTTTCTAAAAGTGAAAGTCAGATATATAAAATCGTGAAAGTAGGTCGGCGCAGCATGTTTATTGATACATTTTTCTATTAGTCGTCACCTAATAACTAATTTCCTATTAGCAATAACATCTTTCATACATCTTCATTTTCGATCTACTAATTCTTTGGCTTCCCCTAATTGCCCACATTCAAACACAAAACTTTCCTCATAACATTTTCAAATATTCAGCAGAAAACCAGCATCACAAAACAGTTCCTATATCAATATTGCCAGAGGTCACCCCCGAGGTTTGCCCTCAATTTTAACACTGTCACACAAAGACCTCTAATTAATGCTATGGAAATCTAAATTCCTGGGGCACTGTTACAGTAGCAAAAATGTTAGCACTTCAGTAAAGCGCCTGCTTTGTTACATTTCACTCTGTTTGCGTAATCCGTTTGAAGTTTTTAATTGTGTGAATTGTGAGTAGCTTAGAATGTGTTCGCGTTTTTCTGTGCAAATGAGAGAATTTGCGAAATTAACACAATGTGGAATTTAGTTTGTGAAAATGTGTGTGGTTTGTGCTTTTGTTTGATGGTTGCCTTGAAATTCTTTAGTAGGCCTGATATTCTGTAAAAGCTTGACTACAGAGGCATTGCAAGTGATAAGCAGAGATCTGAATAGGTAGGGTTTACATGTTAAAACTTCAAGGAAGTGAGTAACACGTGGACAATCATCATCACCATCATCAACAGCCAGATTTCACCCACTACTGGATATTGGCGTCTTTTTGCTTGTGCCAAGCTCCACGCTCTTGTGCCAGCTTCATTCGAATAATTTAACAGCTTTATTTTGAATATTTCAAATTCGTTCTCGGATTATCCACAATTCCACACGTTACTTGATTCCTTTCAATCTCTGGTGCAAGCGTAATTTCTTCCCGTATCACGAGAAAAATCCTCACCTACTCTTCTTTTGTGTTTTTGCAAGGTATCTCGGATTAGAATTTGGAGGCGTTTCTGCGGACACAATTTGTTATAGTGTGCTTTAAACGATCTTCGTCACATGTGACACCTAATGCAGTACGTCCGAAAAACCGCAGGTAAAGCCAAATATTGACTATTATTGAAAACCACGTCATATGCTTTCTAAGCTTTAAATGTAATAAAACCGTAACTTTAACTTGTAGGCATTAGTTAATCGTATTTTTTAGTATATATCTGTGGAGGCTTGTTATTAGCAACTTGATTATATACATTTTTACCTATTATTCTGTTATTAGTCTGTAAGCTTTCTTAAAATAAAATATGAGAAACATAACGTCAGAAGAAAAAAAACAGTTTTCTTTACCGTTTTCGGTTACGGTCGCCAAACTTTCACAGTCCAACGACTGGACTTAGATGAAAATTCAAAAGCTTAGTTCGACCTAGGAATGAAATCCTGTCTCTGCGCTCAGCAGTAAAGCTTGAGATCACGAACACAACAAAGCGATTGATATAAAAAAAATACAACACAGCCAAAGATTTTGAGGAAAAAACGACGACAATAATGGTAATGAAGGCAATTACACAAAAAAAAGCTAATTTTAAATAAAAGGATTCCAAATTAACATAGTATGAAAAATTCTTTAATATAAAAGGGAAAAGCTACGTAGTACAATACTCATTGTGTATTGCCAGGAGCGAGACAATCGCTGACAAACTGCTTAATGATTTGACTTCAGAAGACAAGCTTGATTTGAATTTTATATCCAGCAATTTCGTTTTGTGTAATTTATATTTAAGAAATGGTATTAGCACGGATTTTGAATTGAAGGAGAGAATCTTGACTGGGAATATTATTGTCTTTAGAAATTAGGTATTACATTTAGTATTCTACTCTAATGACTTTCAGAATTAACAGGTGATTTTAAATGATTCGTACGTTGAATCACATACAACCAATGTATGTACGAATCATTTAAAATCTTTTAATCACGAGGTACGCACGTGTTAAAACAAATTTAAGTAAAAAAATGCACCACCCTTTTTTACAATTCCATTTTATCTTTTCGACGTCAATGAATTGACACTTAATGAACTCAGTATCACAGTAAATCCGGGTAATAATCTCCTGTTGAGACTCATACACGCAGATAAGCTATTAACTGCCAGATTAAATACTTATTAACTTGGACGTGTTACTCCTGAAACGTATCTCTTTCAGATTTATGTACATTTTAATTGCGTCTTCACACAAGATTTCAACGTTACGTTTCAGCGGACCATGGCCTGAATGCGAAAATCTCTTCCGTCCCTTTCGCTACGTACCGCACGCGACCTGCAACCCTTACGAAAACTGTGTGCCATCCCTCTCCGACAGGCGCTCGGCTGGCACCGGGCGAATCCCTTATGTAAGTCAGTGCTATCAGAGCTGCCTCCTGAAACGGACGCGCGCGCTCCAACAGAAAAAACCCATCGACGATGCCGATATTCAACTTGTTCCCCACACCAAAAAATATCAGTGAATCCTTTTGTGATGCGAAACTTTTATGAACACGAGTGTACACAAGTGTGTCAAGTGGCCGTAAATTTTGTAACGGGAATGTCGTATCGAAATGAAAATTTCTTTGAAACTTACGCGCCGGGATTAAATAAGATTTATATCTGAAAACAACGGAGATTTCGAGTTAATTTTAGATGCTCCTCGCTCATTATGATAAGTAAAGTAATCCAAGCACGCGTTACTAAAGTCACCAGTGCCGTACAATTTATGCGCCAAACATCGGTTAGGGATAAAATAAAAATAGACGAGCATTAAGTAGGAACTTTAATATATGAAGCGACATTCGTTTTAACTAAGTGTCATAAAACTATTTGTCAGCGCGTTAATTAAGTAGTAGAATAAATGTTGACGTATTTAGTGGAAACTAGCAGAGTAGTCAAAGCGAATAAGTTGTGACAAGATGTTTAGCTGTTTAGTAATTAGAAGATAGACGTAAATGGTACGCTGATAGTAAAAATACATTAAAGTGTTAAGTGACGATGAAAAGAAGAAGAGTGTCAAATTAAAATAGTAATAAAAATATTATTATTAACAAAATGGCCGGGGAATTGAAGAGGATAAAGAGGCATTCATACGTATTGAATGCGATACTGCTATTCATCTCAATGATATACGGTGAGTGATTGTATTTTGCTAACGTAGCGTCGACTTAATTAGAATACGCTTGATCTTTTAATTAAAACGTGGATTGATAGTGTAACGGATGAATTAACTGTATTATTGGAAATAGTTATATAACAGACATATTATTTTAACGACACTCAAAAGTTATTTTGTTCGTGATCCAATGTTGTAGACAGCGATTTTGTAATCAACATTTTGTTTTTTGTTATTTATCATGTTTTACAAATTATTTATAAATATAATTATTAATTTGTTTTCAAGTTCAGATAATTATCATATCAGCGCTGACCCTATTGATATTGTGCTAACTGATAGCTGCTAGAATCGTTAACAACAATGCTTAAAATCCTCGCATATCATTGCCTTTATTGAAATAATTATGTTTATTTTACCAATAAATTAAAAACATTCATCATTTGTACGGAACTGATGGAACAGCAAGATGCAATCGGACTGAAATCTATCGGAGCAGATTAAAAACTTATGTGCTCCGACAATATTTCAACCGGGGAACGCGAAAAGACCGGGGGCTGGATTAATTGCTTCTGTCAGTAATTACTTCGAGTAATGTAGTACTCTTTCAACATTAATCTCTAAAGGGGTACTCCCTCGATTTGCCTAAAATTATTTGTCCGAAAATCATTATCCATAACACGTTTGCTATAAACTTCAGTAACCATAATGTTCAAAACACCGAAATTATGTTTTACATAACTAACTTTACTTCTAATACTATTTTGTTATAATATCGAATACTATAATAACTGAATCTCCTAATTTTACATGACATAAAGTCGTATGTCCTAAGTATTGTATTGCACATAATGTGTATGATTCCGAATGGTCATTTATAAATTGTTAGTCGCTAAAAAAAATCCTAAACGTTAGGTTTTAGTGACAGAAACGAATTGCTGTAAATCCGACTCCACGCAGTCTTGTCTGCCCTACCCCAAGAGTGTTATTTAAAATCGCGTAGGCGCGGAGGGGCGAGGCGGGCCGCGAGTTGAGGAGCAGGTGGTTGTAACACTCCCCGCCGCGGCTGAGGCTGGCCGGCGAAGCCGGTCAGCAAGCCGAAGCTGCGGTGGTGAGCGTTAAACCCATCTGCGACGATAAGCTCGCGTGAGGCCGCCGGAGCCCCGCAGTGCCGGAGCCGTGACAGAAACCATGCCTGCTGCATGATGCTTGCTCGTTTGCATGCTACATGCTTGCTTGCATACTGTATGCTTGCTTGCATGCTGCACGCTTGCTTGCATGCTTGCTTGTTGCATGATTGCTTGCTGCATGCTTGCTTGCTTGCTTGCCGCATGCTTGCTACATGCGAGCTGCATGCTTGCTTGCGATACGTGCTTGCTACATGCGTGCTGCATGCGTGCTGCATGCTTGCTGCATGTTTGCTGCATGCTTGCTGCATGTTTGCTACATGCGAGCTGCATGCTTGCTTGCATTATGTGCTTGCTACATGCGTGCTGCATGCGTGCTGCATGCGTGCTGCATGCGTGCTGCATGCTTACTGCATGCTTGCTGCATGCTTGCTTGTATTGCATGCTTGCTTGCTACATGCTTGCAAGCTTGCTGTATGCGTGCCGCATGTTTGCCACATGCGTGCCGCATGCTTGCTGCATGCTTGCTTGCATTGCAGGTCAACGCGTGCATACGATTGAACATTTACTTAGAATGGGACTTATGAGTTTTATTGAAAACGATTTTATGTCTTTTGTATATTATTGATTGTCATACTTATGACAAACGGATTTAGGGCTTATTATATATAGGGATTTCAACTTTATGGCATATGATATTATGTGATTTAAAGTTCGGGTAAATTATCATTCGGACGAATGATGATTATGACAAAAAACAGTATGTCATTTTAGATTATGGATTAAAAAGTTAGGTAATACGATAGAGAACCCTCTAAAGGATAAGCTTGGCCGCTCACCCACTCATTCAAATTATGTTACAGTGGCTCGTGTGAGTAATTATCATAATGGTCCTAGTGTAGGACCCTGTGGTACTCCTACACTTTTATTACCGACTGTGAAGACGACTGACAATTTGAGTGGAGTTTTGAACGTTTAAATGAATGCCGGCAATGTGTAAGTTTTCTTATTATAAGTTAAAGTGGTGGCAGAGTTTGTAAAGTTCATTAAATTGCTTCAATTGACTGTAGAACTTGGTCGATTGCATCATTTAATTCGTAATGTGAGAAATTCTTGATTAAAACTGGGGTCGTATAATATATGCCAATTGCGGTACTAAATATGCTTGCTCCAATGTTTTTTTTACAAGTTTCAGACAAGTTTGATGTAACATCAAACCAAATTCCATTAAAATTCGTACAAGAATAATATTACAGCGGGTGCTTTGTACAAACAAATTAAATGGTTATTCACAATTTGATGGTTCCTCTCAGTATTCCGAACGTAAATATTTGTGTAAAGCAAAGATGCTCTTCGATCTAGAAAATGTTTGTATTTCTTATACTTAATCGTTCTTCAAACCTTCCACTAATTAATAAAACTCTTTAATAGCGCTTCCCTCTTGAAACTCTCTGGGTTTGAAAGGACTCTTGAAGACTCTCATCATGACCTTCCGACGTCTTCGTATTGTTTGGCTGGTCAAGTACTTATTGCAGTCACTTCCATCGTCATCATTATGGTTTTGATTGTTCATCAGGATTATTATAAAAAGAAAGTCTTATGTTTACAAATCTTTATTGTTATTGCTACTAAACGATGTTAATTTTTAAAATCTATGTGAAAACCACTCTTACTTGTAAAAAAATAACTAGTTGAACGTGATGGTGTTTCCTACCGAACTACTCAGTCTAGTAGAAAACGAAGAAAACGATCTCAGTCTTTAATAGCAGAGACATTCTCTTGATCGGGATCATTATAAGACCATTCAGATGACTGTCTGTGTTTTTTTTATTGATTTAGCTAGAGAAGATTATGGTAACATCCTGCTTCCTACGATAGATTTGTTGTTGATAATCATGGCAAAATAATTATAACTGTTTTTGCTACTATTATAGCCATACAAATATCAAATTATATCCCAATGTAACAAACAAAGGTACTCCGAAAACACATTTCTTGGAAAAAGACAACGACTTTACTTAGTTACTACCTACGACGCCTCGGGCGGTACAATCGTGTTCGTTCAATCTACGCACAGTGACAGCTTGCAACGCTATCTCGACAGCTCGCTTGCAAATACCATAGCAACCCACTTTCCCCTGTCTTGTGCCCAGGGCAAGATAAACAAGAAATGGTTGCATTTGATCCTCTGTTTCCATGAAATGAAAACCATTTATTGAAAATACAACTCCAAGCTCAGGTAAAGTAATTTTGCCTTGTGTTTGAAAAGCTGTCTCATACGAAATTAATAAATCCATATTGTCGTAAACCATTATAAAACTTAGTCACTTTCAAGAGTTTTGAGCTAAATTTAATTATTTTGCTCGCTGGCAATCTGAAAACTTTTCAATTGAACAAGTAATTTTCGGAATCTTGTAACTTTTATTGAAGTGAGGAGCAGGGAACGAATTAAGATGGACTCGTTCAGTGGGTCATGAATGAATTGGAATTAAATCACTTTTGTGAGTTTGGCGTCGCGGTAAAAGGTTTCCGAGCCCTGAACTTTACTCCAAATTTAAGTTTTCTATTGTGCTTGACGTTCCTTTTTACTTTTTTCTTATTAGCTAGGCTTTGAAAGAATAAAAAAACCTCCACTTAAAAGTAAGCCAAGAATAATTGTATACGAACATTTTCTTCTAGAAAATTTAATGTTATTCGTTGACAAACTTTGAGATGTTTTTGAATATATTACTGAATTCTGTATTTTTTATTTTGTTGCCTTGTTTAAATTTCTGTGTTTTTAGTATTCATATTTTCCACGTTGGTTTCAAAAGTCCGCAGAGAATAATTGTTTTCCCAGGTGCTCTCGTAGAACGAGTGAACAATTCTTTATAGCACCCCACACTACAACGATCATTAAAACAATGTTGTTTTTTTTCTAGACACGTTCTGAAAGATGCTTTGATGCTGTGTAGTATGAAGCCTTGTTAACCAAGTTTTAGTAAAAGACAAACGTTTTTTTATGATACAAAAATGTGTTCTATTTTGAGAAAAATACCAACTTTCAGTAATAAATAGGTGTGTAAAAAATGTGAATGAAAAATTGACTCAGAATATCATCGGTGTTCAGAAAACGTAAAATATTATAACTGTGTATCTAAAAATAACCAATTGTTCATTGATCACAATGATACTTTCAATATATTCATAAGCTTACGAAATAACACAATATTGCATTGATATCGCTACGTTTAGCTATTAACATAATATGGCTCATAAACAGTCCCATCTCGTTACCAACATCATAGACATGATCCATTCCCTCTCCTCTTACAATTTACAAGAAAGTACAAAACGCTTTAATACAAACCACGTTTTGTTTCATTCCTGACTCCAAGAGTGGATATTAAAACAGACTTATCAGAAGCCAGATAAGTCCATTGAATGTCCTCCTTTCAAGGGAGACATTAAAAGTCTCAAAAGTGAACATTTCAACAAGAGCCGATCTTCAATTTGAATACAACGAATAATGACCTTATTTATCCAAGTAATATAATGTTATCAAGGAGAAAAAAAAACTATGAAAAAGCCAATTTCAAAGCAAGAGCTTATTGAAACTCTCTGTAAAATGGTAATGGAGGGAAACGTTGAAACGGCGCCCAAAGTCGTTGCGTCAGCCTCATTGGATTTTAAACTTTAAAATGTGTGTTTAAGGTTGTATTTTGTTCGATGTTCTGTAATGCAGTGCGTACGGTTAGTGCTTTGATATTAACGGTATTTTTCAAATGGAAGTTTACAAAGTTGAAGTACCTATCTTTAGAAGTTTGGCAACGCATTCGCTGTAGCATCGAGGTTTTAGATGACTTTATGTCGCGACCAAGTGAACAATGGTCCCTCGGGTCTTGAAAACTTTTTATAGTTTGCTATTTTAATGCCATGAAAAGTGAATAATAAACATGAAGGAGTCTTAGTTTCTTTTCCTCAGACATAAAATCTGGCGAAGCGGTTGTAGAGCTTTTAACACCCAGAGAGAACTCTGAAATAAGTCCATTCTGAATAAACCATTTTATATTTGTAGAGGCATCAACACTACTCCAAGATTCCCAGAAATTTCCAGTTGAATATTTCTTTGGGTTAGCGGGAATAATTGAAGGGGTGGGCTTTAGATTCCGTTACCTGTCAGTAATAATCAACACTAAAGGCGTTGAATCTTAAAGCATAGCGTTACTTGTTACGACTAGAATATTGAATTCAATGTTGATTATTACATTTATAACGTTTATTTTGTAAAGCTTTAGATTGGGGTAATTACTAGGTCAGGAATATTCTTAGAAAATCTTTATTGTACATTTAGTCTCACTTTTTTCTTAAATAAAATTAGTATTTACTAAAATACAAATAATGTCAATAAAAATATATAACAAACTACCTGAAACAATAAAAAAGAAGAGAAATTAAACATATTTATAAAAAACTAAAACAATTTTTAACAGAAAAATGCTATAATAGTATAAATGAATATTGAAAAGATAAAATAATATATATGTATAATGTATATAGAATTCCTATTATTGTTTTATTGGATTTATTTTAGATTTATTTTTGTATTTTTAAAGCTTCCTCTCTCCTACTATGTCTTTGTCTTTTGCTGTGCCCGACAGGGTCCATAATGATCTCATTTTTAATTTACCACCTAAGTGCACATTGAGGAATGCAAATAAAGTATTGAGTATTGAGTACCTAGTTCTTTCTTCTAATGAGGAAAAATAAAAGGGAAGTTCATTCTTAGTCCAACATCGGTATTTAAAAAAAAATAAGAATAAACTATTTTAAAATGTTTCAAATTCTTGCACAAAATATTAAAATACGTAACAACAGCAGACTTTGGATCGATCTGAAAGTCTTGGGGAGAAGCCTAATCCCAGCAGTGGGATAACGCAGTCTAGTAGTAACATTAACTATAGATAATGAAGACATCTAAAGGGTGTAAAACACCTCTTCACGAAGCCGAAAGACACTTGTTCTCCCCATCATTGCGATATTTTTTTTGTTCTACACCATACCATCTACTAGAAGGTTCCTTTCTAGTTACGGAGATATGGGGGGTCAAAGTTACAACTTTTTAACAAGTTTCTTTTTAAATACAAGTTGTTTTTGTAAGATTTTACACCTCCACGACCTCCGTACTATTCAATCCATTCATCAGCACAATGTTTTCAGTGTGTTACATTGAGTTCTACCACAAAACATGATTTATAACCTCAAAAAAAAGTTGTTTCCCAGCATTTTTTTTTGCGTAAAGTTACTTAGTTTGACGTACAGAATGCTTGGTTAACGGCTTTGTGATGAGGTGGTTTACACCCTGTATAGTCAGCAGTGACACTGATCATTTAACGACCTATTACCTCAACCATCTTTTGCGATTCAAAAGACGATACCCAACCCGCAGTAAATATCTTTCCGCAGTCCATGAATCAGAATCACTAATATAAACATAAACACAAGATATTTAATATCCATTAAAATTAACGATGAGTTTCATAGGAAGACGTATTGGAACCGTGTCAGTGCATTAAATCTTGCAACATTTCCTTTAAAACAATAGCGCGATTCGGGTCAGAGATTTTTTGTTTCGGTTAAATTGGTCTGTAGTTATAATAATTGAATTAGTTAGATGTCACGATATGATTTGTTGGAGGGACAGCAGAAGTTAATTGAGCGTGGCTAATGTTAATTGCTGTGTCGTTTTGGTGAACTACAAGATAATTGGAATTATTATCAACTTCTTTAGGTTCGTCCTAAAGGTAATTAGGCTCGCTATTCGTAGCAGAAGTATTTTTAAGGATTGCATAAGGTTCAATATTGTTATCATCATCTCAATTTATTTGGCGTCGGCACAGTCTTCTTCTTCTACACTCCTCTATTACTCGTCATCTCATCAGACATCTCCTTTATTGCCATAATAATATCCTTCATACAGTCCATCCATACATCGTTTCTGTGGTTACCCATCCACATTCATTCTCAAAATTTTCCTTATGACATGTTTATCTTTAATAAGGTCACGTTGTTCAATTTATTCCTAGTATCAACCCCTTACAACGTTATCTACGTATCATAAACATTCTTGAAATAGAAAATTAAACATTTGTGTAGGTATAAATTTTCCTACAATTGCGTTCTTGGAATCCACGACCCACAGATAACCTACGGTTTTCCTACAACTAGACACAGAAACTAGGAACTGATAGAAAGCGTTTATTTATAAAATCTTATTGCAGTTTTTGTAACAGATAGGAACTGCATAATTATACAATCACCTGTTTGACACAAAACATGGGTACTAAAATCCATTAAAGTGTTGTTTTAAAATAAACCGAAAGCATTAAAGAACTCGTGCTATAATATAAAATAAGCGTTTAAAAATCTTTTGTACAATTTGATCTCGTTTCACTTTTCATTAATATTCAGCGCTCAAAGCACTTCAAATTACTTCAAACATAATATATGTGAGCCAAAGCAATGCAATAACGGAACAAGAGGCCAAAAGTGAAACAACCAATATCTCGTTGAAACGATCAGATAAATACTGAAGCTACAAAAAGTTATTCAATCTAACACACACGTTCGAAACGGAATGTGCAAGTTTGTGGCAAATTCTTCCCAATTGAACAGCATGGTTCCACGAAGAAAATTTATTTTGTAGACCATCTCTAATTTTGTTCCTAGTAAAGTACTGGAGACGGGAGGTTAGTAAACCGAGATTGTGTGGAAAATTGAGATCGCGTCGTCATAAATGGGTCATAGATGTTTTGCATCGATGTAGTATGAAAAAGAGCAGTTTTTGAACCATAAAAAATGCCTTGTGTTAACAAACTAGGTTATTTTGTAACTGACATCACATGATTTACACCATTTTGTCAGTTATGTGTGTTAGTATCAACCCGCACAAATCTAGACTTCAGGCTCCTCTGAGAAATTCCTGTAAGAAAAATTCTACACGTTGCCCGAAGTGCGCTTGGCTACACGCAATTATTTTTTCTTCGTAATATTTTTTCATCTAAACCTTTATCATTTTCCTATAACTATTCTTCAGTGTCTTTTTTCCCATGCCTCGCATCTGCATAACTTTCTGTCTGGTCTATTTTCTGTTTTCTAGCCTTATGACAGACATCAGAGCACACAATATCGTCAGAACGTCTGTCTGTCTAAACTGAGCTCGTTTACGATTTAACAAGAGCGCCTTGTTCAAAAAATGTTGGCAAGTCTCATAGAAACGTTGTCGACCTAAAAATCTCTCAAGACTCGTCCGAGCCAATTATTGTTAAAACGTCTTCTAGAAATGTGTGGCTTTAGTCTTCTCCACTTTAATTTAAGGTCAAAATAAAATGTAATACAATGAGGGATTTTCTTTTTCAACTCCCCTAGTCGCTGGATAGATGGCGCTGACTGGGGTACGTTACTGGAAGGAACGGAACGTAACATAATTTTGTGATTGTTTCACTTGTATGTTATTTTGAGAACGTAAAATGAAACGTACATTAAAAGTAAATAAATAAAGTAATGTCATTGTCACATCACATCACATTGATATTTTGAAAATAGCCTCTATATGTAACTAAACAAAAAGGAAAAATAAAACAGTACTTACCGATACTTTTTAGGGTTTTCCACGCCAGAAAGAAAATGTCCCAAGAGAAAAAGAAGAGAAGTCGTTGCCTTGTGGATTTATGTACAAATGAAGGCATGCATGTTTTTCCTAAAGATGAAAGTCGTAAAGCGCAATGGGTACAAGCCATCGTACATTTCAAACCTGGACGGGCCATAACAAAAAATGTGTGCGTGTACTAGCGTACACTCATAAGAAGTGAAACTTCTTTATGACGTTATTTTTCAAAAAAAACTACTCAAAACGGGCCGCAAAATACATTGGAGACATTTACCAATCCCTACTCCGCTGGAAAAAGTATACTTCGAATCACGCGTGGTAGGGATAAGAAAAAGATGGCGCGTAACGGAAAAATGTGATGCGTTACGAAAAAATGTTACACTAAATTTTTTTCCACCCCCGATAAAGAAGTTTCACTTCAAAAACAAATTCGCACATATGCTCAGCACACTTTAATTAGACCAAATGATTTTGTAAGAACACCATTATCAGTGTTACAACCAAGTAAGTTCATCTATGTTTAGTATTGTAGGTATTTTCTTAGGTTCATAATTCAACAGAGATTAATTAATTCTATCTCAGATTAGATTCTAATAATAGTTTACGTGTTTGGCCGGAGGAGGCAAAACACCAGAAGAGATAGGAAGAATTGGGTGACGCCTTTGCCCAGCAGTTGGACTGAATAGGCTAACAACAAAAAACAATAGTTTACCTATTTTTAGATGTGGCATCAAAAATATTGAAGCAAACAGCCATTCCATTCATATTTCCATGGAAAAATTGATCTCAACCGCCCACAACATCCCATACCATAACATCCAAAGATCAAGATTCATCATCATACGCTGCTCCAGAACCTGATGAACATCAAGATTCTCAAGCTCTCAACTTCTCTCTCTCACTGATGGCATACCATGGGGAAGGACTACGACCAGCCGTCTACGTTTATTCTATGCACAAAACTACAAACACACGCTTTGTTATCAATTTAATAGCAAGTACTATTTAAAAAATGCCAAAAATATTTGAAGCCCCTAAAAATCCCCCTAATCTTGTTCCTAAAAATGTCCCTTTTAACAATTCTATTCCCTGAATTTAGGGGTAAAACCCTTAAGCTGGCAACCATGCCAAGCGTTTTGACTTTGACACTAGTAACGTAGTCGGGTCAACGCCATCTATAGAGTTGTTGGAAACTATTTTTTTTTTTTAATTCTTAAAATGAAAACCTCTCATTAGGGATGAGAAATTGGGGTGATATATTTTTACAAGCATGAATTTTTATTTATAAACCTCCAGTAAATTATGTTTTATGTTATATCATTATGTACTTGACGACAGTTGGTGAAGATAGGTCTCACTTTCTTTATTTATGCGTAGTACAAGCATAGTTTAGTCAAACTACCCAGAATAATAAGCTTTAGGCAGTCTTCAAACAATTTCAACATATTTTTTGTTTATAAAATATGCAAAGGCCAAGTCTTTTATGCTTCAAAACCAGGACTGTTTCCTAAAACAAAGGCCCTAAAATAAACCTAAGCTCAAAATTATGTCTACACGCTGGAGGCCTTTCAAAATATGACAAATGCGCGACTAACTCGCTATTATGTAAGGAGCCTAATCTTTTAGGGATAAGGAACAAGGCAAATTGGATTTGGCTGACATTGACATTATTAATTAAGGCTCCTGGGGCTTGATATCCCTAAATCCTTACCGACTGTTTCGTATTTTTTCGGGTAAACTCGGAGGATTACTGCGTAAGGTAGGGTTCTCAGAACCGGCGGGTTACTTGTTTATTCATATTGTGTGCCTTTGTAGGTTAAATTGCGGTATTGAATAGTTATGAACTGTATCGAATTTTGATAGAATATGTAAGTTAATAGCTTCTTTTACGGTTTTATTACCGTTTATTCTTGGCTAATATGAGGTTTACATAAAAATGTTCTATTAAAAAAATCATTCATTGCCTTGGTCAGATGACTAGCTTATTCTTGTGTCAAAGAATCAGCATTGCCAGCCAATGTGGCAATACTGCCAGCCAACTGACTGCCAGCAGACTGTTCCTGGTGACAGCTACGTGGAGGAGTTTTTGACGTCCTTTATTGCTTATCTTATTTTATGTTTGTTGATAGAACTTTCGGTTTATCAACTTACTAGCTCAGAGTAAATAAATGTGAAAAGACCGTACATAGACAGTGATGGTATGTTCTTTGTAAAAGTTTGGCCAAAATGAGGCGGAGAAATTGTGAATATGGCTCTAGACAAGGAACACGGACAAATACTTTCCTAGGTATATCTGTCAGTGACCGATGTCCCGAGGTAAAAGAAGAGAGTATTTTAAGAAAACATTCACCCGTTTATATTAAAATAAATAAATATCGCTGGACATTAACACTCAGCTTGTGTCGTGGACATTAGATAGTTAATACACTACATGTATTATAAAACTAAAGAAGACGGGTATTTATCGCGAATTGTAGTGTGCTGTCCTAGTGTGAACCGGCCCTAATTAACATTTATGAAGATGAGTGAGGGTAGTTGAATAAACGCCTTCACTTTGCTGTCGCGGTACCTCCAGTACTTCAGTCTCCCCGCGACCACGGCTGGTGCAATCCGGTCGAAACGTCGGGATTAAATTAAAGGTAAATTCGCGATAAATACCCGTCTTCTTTAGTTTTATAATGTGTTCTGATCGTGAAAGTTTCAAAAAAGACACTACATGTATACTTTTTTGTTTGTAAATACATATAAACATCCATGACTCGGAAACAAATGTCCGTGCTCATCACACAAACATTTGCTCCTACAGGGATTCGAACCCAGGACCCCAAGAACGTAAGGCAGCGTCACTACCACTACGCCAATCGGGTCGCCAAATATTGTCAAAAGATCAAACTCTAAGACCCGGGAACCAGAAGACATTGCGTTGGAAGGCCTCCCATTAGGTGGACCGATGACCTGGTGAAGGTTGCGGGAATCCGCTGGATGCGAGACACATGGAACCGGTCAATGTGGCAACACTCTGGGGAAAGGCTGAAAAATGTCCAGCAGTGGACGTCTTTCGACTGAAATGATGAACATAATCAGACTTTTAGAGCTTGTTTCATTAAAAAAGCAATCATTTTGTGTTGTATTTATTTATTCATGTACACACAAAATACTTAAAAGGACAATATATTAACATAGAAGAGCACAAAGGTACTGCTTATTTCAAAAGAAATTTCTTCCAGCAGACCTGCACAGTAGAAAAAAAAAATGCAGAAAACAAATTATAACAAACTATTAAAAACGTTATTTAACTATGACTACCTAACTCCAACAGAAACACTTTACAAAAAAATTAATGTAATGAATATAACACAAACATACATAATAACACATGCATACTTATTCGAAAAATACTAAATAAAAATATACACACAAACATAACCTTCACAAAAAATATAAAAAAGCACAAAATGAAACTGAGACGTGAACAAGACTTTTTAAAACTACACCCCACCCGCACAAACTACGGAAGGAAAACTATCGTGTACGAAGGATCTAAAATATTTAATAAATTACCGAGAGACCTCAAAGAGTGTACATCCAAAACCACTTTTAAAAAATTACTTAAACATTTTATAGTAAAAGAATTACATTCCCTAACATAGTGCCGAGCCACATCCAGTCGCCGTTTATCTGTGTTACGCATACTTGTTTACATGTATCGAACGAACATTTTGCCCGCAATGATTAGTAATCTACCTTCGAAACATTTATAAAATCGACGTCAAATTTCTTGTAATACCCCAACTTTTTGTTATTTTTAAGTATTTAGTATTAATATTCTCATGTAAGTGAATAGTGTAATTCTTATGAGAATAAATGATCTTAAACCTCAACAAATAAAACTTGCCATTTTTATCCGCAAAGCTCGTGATTAAAGTACGAATTACGAACCCAAGACCTAGGATGTTCCGGAAAGTTCTTTACGAGTAGCACTTTGCACTTGTCGACTTGCTAACTTACTCTAAAGAACTTGTCTCTGGGTTTAATATGTAAAATGTCAAGGCGTGCAGATTAGCAACGTTATTTGACACAATGAAATTCCCCCCTGAAGTTTCCTTCTTACCTTGATATAGTGATGGGAACTTCAAGAAACTTTTGAAGATTTAATTTAGTGAGACTTTCTTAATGGGTTTCGTGAGAGGTTTCCCGTACTTGTTCTGCAATCCGTTGTCGGAGTTCAACTATGTATGTGTGGTACAATGTTGCTGAAGATTTATCACGTTTTACGATGTAGTCTATAAACACGCTTGATATCAACTGAGGGAATCTTCTGTAGTAAATGGAAGTAGACACAGTAGACACTTGGTTTGCTGGTTTATTTGGATTTGTGAACGTACTCTGTAGTGTTTAGATGTTTGTTAGTATTTAACTTACACGTTTCAATGGATTAATTAGTTTATATGTCCTCTTTCATCTTCGTAGCCTTGTCTTTTGTAACTTGAGTTATATTTGCATATTATAATGACTGTTTCTTAAAGATAATGCATATTTCCGCTAAAATTGGTATATCGTGCTAATTCCTCTAATTTAATTTCAGGAAAAATGACCTTAAACACTGTAATTTAACCGCAAAAAAACTTTACTAAGCCTTTTCATGTCCACTGCTGGACATAAATACATACAGGACACATATAAACAGGTGGAACATAATAAATATGGCGACCCGAATGGCGTAGTGGTGGTGAGGCTGCCTTACATTCTTAGGGTCCTGGGTTCGAATCCCGGTAGGAGCAAATGTTTGTGTGATGAGCATGGACATTTGTTTCCGAGTCATGGATGTTTATATGTATAATAAGTATGTATAAATTTACAAACAAAAAAAGTATATATGTAGTATATCAACTATCTAGTGTCCACGACACAAGCTTTGCTTAGTGTGGCACGAGGTGGCGCTGTGTTAATGTCCAGCCATATTTATTTATTTGCCTTTTGTAACTTGAGTTATATTTGCATATTATAATGACTGTTTCTTTAAGATAATGCATATTTCCGCTAAAATTGGTATATCGTGCTAATTTCTATAATTTAATTTCAGGAAAAATTACCCTAAACACCGTAATTAAACCGCAAAAAAAACTTTACTAAGCCTTTTCCAGTCCACTGCTGGACATAAATAGCGTCCAACACTGCGACGATACGGTCTCTACTCCAGACTCGTTTGTTTCATAGACCAACAAAACGATTGAAAAACGAGGCTTGCCCAAATGCCCACAGCCACTTCAGCTAGCTTAAGGCTGCGGTATCTGCTAAATTAGCTACTCTATTTGTGGTGGTTCAAACTTCGTTTGATTTACTGTTAGAATAAAGTTCTAATCAGCTTGCACTACAAAGTGGTTGTTACGTCAGTCACAGCGGGCGGAGTAGTACGAAATATCGAGTGGGTTTTATCTCATTGTAGCCTAATAAATCATTAGATCTAAATTTCAACTGTACGCTTTGTGAAGAAAATAGCAACAAATATTTGTGTTTAAAAAACTGAAACTTAATGCCGTTTAGGAATGGTAACGAAATTTCAAAGAAAAAGTGCTTTACTTCGAACATTTTTTTCATATAGTAATATAAAGTCAGAATTACTTCAATTGTACCAATCAAAGTTTAGAGTGTAATATTCAACATATGTATTTTTTGCACATTTATATTCACTCATCAAAGATAAATAAATAAATAAATAATAAATATCGCTGGACATTAACACACAGCGCCACCTAGTGCCACACTAAGTAAAGCTTGTGTCGTGGACACTAGATAGTTGATATACCACATATATACGTTTTTGTTTGTAAATACATACTTATTATACATATAAACATCCATGACTCGGAAACAAATGTCCATGCTCATCACACAAACATTTGCTCTTACCGGGATTCGAACCCAGGACCCTAAGAACGTAAGGCAGCGTCACTACCACTACGCCATTCGAGTCGTAGTGGAGTAAAAAGAGGAGTTACATGGAGAAATCCTCAAGTTAGCAGATACAACCCCTTTAATCTGACAGCTATATCAATTACCCCAGTTCTTCCCAGGAGTAATTTTACTCCGGATCGTCTCCTTCAAAGCAGCAAAACAAACTCCCACCAACAGCTAACCACATAGCAACTCGTCAAGTGAAATCGCCTCAATATACGGACACTGTTAGTGTAGTGTGCTGTCCTAGTGTGAACCGGCCCTAATTAACATTTATGAAGATGAGTGAGGGTAGTTGAATAAACGCCTTCACTTTGCTGTCGCGGTACCTCCAGTACTTCAGTCTCCCCGCGACCACGGCTGGTGCAATCCGGTCGAAACGTCGGGATTAAATTAAAGGTAAATTCGCGATAAATACCCGTCTTCTTAAGTTTTATAACCACATATCAGCTAATCTAACCCACGTTCACCTAAACTCCTCGTATCATCGAATCAGCTCCGTCACTAAGACGTACCCAAGACAAATGGGTGGCAGTCCATTCTTCCATTGTAGCTGGTTTAAATTGTAAGCGCCGTCTGTCAGCTACATAGCATTATCATGGTTTATTAGTTCAAATGGACGCATTGTTACCATGTTTTGTTCTGGAAATTGGATAATTATGGTCGTTTTACACAATAGGGGTTGTTAAGGTGGCTAAATATTTTAATAGTGGCTTTGGTTGGTAATGTTTTGATGAGAGGAAAATTTTGTTTGGCTAATTGTGTCTTTTCTCTTTTGATGAAAATTATATTGTTCGAAAAGTTACTCATGAAATTGAAAATCTGTGACACTCGAGTAAGTGGTTGGAATCTCAGATCGGGTATGGTGTAATTAGGTTGTTACTTACTTATTTTGATAAAGCCCTCCAAAGTATGGAAATTGGCGGTAATATAGCCCTGTGACTCAGAAAGCACGTTAAACTATTGGTCCGTGGAGTAAGCGATCGGTCACAGGTTAGAATAGAATAGAATTGAATAATCATTTATTCGTTAGGTTGAAATTTAGACAATTGATCGTGCCCGTGTTGATAGTTCTGGAGTGGCGACCGCGAACCGGAAGACGATGCGTTGGAAGACCTCCCACTAGGTGGACCGATGACCTGGTGAAGATTGCGGGAATCCGGTGAATGTGAGTCGCACGGGACCGGTCAATGTGGCGACACTTGGACGAGGCCTATGTCCAGCAGTGGACGTCTTTCGGCTGAGATGATGATGATGATGATGATGATCGTGCCCGGTTGATGGCAAAAAGCTCGCTCCGTATTTGATACACGCGAAATGTGATCTAAGTACTATATTACCCCTATGTATATTAAACCCTGCCAAACTCTTCACAGATGACGGTGTGATATTATATTTTTATAAAGACATTCTTCTCTCTTATCGGTACAAACTCTAGTACCTCCGATAATATACAAAAAAATGTAAAACACGAAAAATAGTGATTTAGAAGGTCCACGTGATCTTCAAATGTCACTTCCGGAAATTCAAATGACTCAATGTCGTTTCGTGGCGACCGGAGATTGCCATTTTATCAAAAGGGGTTTTTAATAATAATAGCGTATATTTTTACACTGTGCAAAAACCCTGTGCATTATTTAAAATCTTTTAGTGGAAAAGAAACAATTTTTTTTCAACTT
The DNA here is from genome assembly GCA_916618015.1 of Xestia c-nigrum. Lineage (NCBI taxonomy): Eukaryota > Metazoa > Arthropoda > Insecta > Lepidoptera > Noctuidae > Xestia > Xestia c-nigrum. Next base: position 24,901,967 of record OU745247.1, read on the forward strand.
TTACATACTTTTTTGCTACGTCAAGACCATTTCGGGGCACCATCACCAATAAAGTGCGTTTCTATCGAGGGCTGTTCCCATCGTTTAAATTGACATCTGCCTTGATAATTGTGGTACATAGAAAAAAAATGGTTTGTTCACAGATGAAACACATTTAACTAACAGTTAAATGAACCGGAAATCCATGGTGGTAAAACGGGTCAACTAACTATAGAAATTACTGTTGCTTTAGCCATTTGACCATCCACACTAACAAACAATGATAAAATTAACAAAACGAGTTAATTGAAATAGATTCATTGTCATCTAGGACAAGTTACTGTTGAAGTAACTACCTACTGTTAAATTGGAGGCTGGAATAGTATCTATTTGAATCTGAAGTAGGTTAAACATCTATTCAATACATTTCAATAAATAAATCTACGCCGATTGGGTTGCGCTCTGAGAAACTGTTATTTCTTACCCAAACAGATCTGTCATTGATTTTGATTGGTACCGAGTTACAGTAATTTGAAGACAGTAATAAATCCAAGGCTATGTTTTTAGGTATATTATAATACTGGACTTGGCTATATCTTATATATATAATTCTTGTGTCACAATTTTCGTTCCCATACTCCTCCGAAACGGCTTGATCGATTTTCATGAAATTTTGAAATTTTGTAATTTTGTATTAGATAGGTCTGAGAATCGGCCAACAATCTATTTTTCATCTCCCTAAATGTTAAGGGTAGTCAACCCCTAAGTTTTTTATTTTATTTTTTAGACAAAAATTTTAGTATTTATTTTTTTATGATACAACATACAAAAATACATACAATCCTAAATTTTCACCCTTCTACGATCAACTCTTATTTTTTAATAGTATTTTTTTTTCCGTTCGTTTTTCTCTCTTATGTGACGCGGACGAAGTTGCGTGGGTCAGCTAGTTTTAATATAATATCATGTGTCACCACAAAATTATTAATGTACGCGATCATCTCAAATGCCATACAACTATTTTCAATGAAATTTTGTGATTGTGTATAGTTGATTAAAAGCAGGGGCGAAGAAACCATTATACTGCAAAAAAGAAAACATACAAAGCCATTTTCTACTTTAGTCTACCTATGGGTAATGAAAATAAAAAAATAGTTTCTTATTTATTTAATCCAATTGCTGTTTCAACTAAGATCATTTTAATATTTACAGTTTTTTTGCAGTTCCTAACATACAAAAGTATAAAACACTTCTATCCATAGTCAGAAAATACCTAAACCTTGAGCATAAAAAAGTAAGAATATCCCAACTTATCATCATCTCAGATATTTGCTATTCAAGGTGAAGTCATACATCTCGGAGTCCAGAAAAGATTTACATACGTACTAACATTTGATAAATATTTCATGTGTTATTCAAATTTTTTTCGGCAACTTGCAATTCCTTAGGACTAGCCGTAATACATCAAAATGTTTTATATGCTTGTTTATCAGATTTTTTTTAGGGTTCCATTAATTTAGTTATATTTTTTCTTCCTGGACACCGTTTTCTATATTTCCTTAGCGCATGGACAAACATAATAAATAATAAATATTGCGAGGGTGACTTGGGCAGTCGTGCATACAGTAGCCCCTTAATACTACTTGTCTGGACTTGACCTCCTTACGAATCTGTTGCCCTGGTACATCAAGTCAGCGATTTTGGAAAAGAGTTTTTTTCTACAAGAGGTATTGAGGTGTTAATATCATTAATATCACGCTTGTAATCTTCAGAAGGTTAGGTTGAGATTTACTTATGAGTACATCCACATTTTAATCGTAAGTCCCATTTAATATATTGCAAGACTATTACCTCTATCTATATATAATAATCAACTGGGCAGAAATCCAGACTTCGAAGCTACTAATAAGAAATTCCTAATGAACAAACATAATATCACATTCCGCGATCTAGGTTGTAGAGGTGCTCCATCTCCTATCCTCCTTTCACCATAGTCTTAGCAACCTCTGGACTAAAAAAATACTAAAAACAACTAATTGTGGCACGAAGAACAAAACGAGAGATCGTTGAGACGTCAACTGAAAATAATCTCAATTTTATTTATCTCTAAAACTGGAATTCAAACATTATCCGGTAAACCGATTTTTCACCAAAAGCGTCTCCTTTGTTCCAGAGGATAAATCTCATTAGAACGTCATCAATCTTCTATACAAAGTCATTCGCAAGTGTTGGAACTGTTGTGATTGCATTTTTCACGCCATTTTCTTTGAAGACTGAATAGAAACCCGAATGTTATCGGCATAAGGTGTCTTAATATTCAGGAACGGGGTGCCTTGTTCGCAAAGTATTGTTAGATATTTGCTAGTTTTCAAATAGTTTGAATTTTCGTTTATAAATGTGGACTTTATATCCCTATATTTTCTTTGTGAATGGGCAAGTAGAAGTGGCTGAGTGGCGATGAAGCCCAATTGAAATAAATCTTTTACGTTTGACAAGTATTTTCTGTAGGTTTTGCCAATCCCGTGACAAAAACGCATGAATTTAAACAAGTTTTTTACATAACAGCAAACATTGTAAGCAAAAGCGGAATGACTGAAAATTCGAAGACATATCACAACATCTATCTCCTTACAGACTGGAGGCCTATGTCCCAGCTGTGGGAATGTTACAATCAGGCTGCGATAAAAAGGATAGGTACTCTTTTATGATTAAAGTTTAATCTCATTAACAAGAAAGATAATGTTATCATCTCATAACTTTCTTGTACCTTTATTAGAATTGTTTATTACTTAGTCCTTTAATGTCCTTGAAAATAACAACAATATTTCTAGTAATTGTGATAACGGTAATATTTACCTACGAGTATCTATAGAGGTTTTTTATTTCACCTACTTCAGTTTGCAATCGTGAAGTACTTACTCCCCAACGACTCCATGTTTAAAGTAACAATTTCTGACATTTTAGGTACTGTAAAGACATTTATGGTTATTTTGGAGTTAACTGAAACATCCATACTAATATTATAAAAAGGAAAGATTTGTTTTTTGTTTGTTTGTGTGTTTGTTACGATTCAACTCAAGACATACTCAATCGATTTTAAAATTTTTTTCATCATTAGAAAGTTAATTACATATTTACCGAGTAACATAGGATAGAGCATTATATTGAAGTCATGCAAGGAGCCGAGTTATCACAATATTCGCGGGCGTAGTCGCGGGTGAAGTGGTAGTTGTAAGTAAAAGGAGATAAAAACTAAACAGATTATTCATTCATTTTTTTTCATGACCGGCACTTGGAATTTCTGCTGTATCGTGGGTGCTTTTACAAACATTAAAATCATGTCAATAAACAAATAGCCAGACCCGGAATAACTATCTATAGATCATACAAATACTACTGATCCGTACGGGGAGCGAAAAAGCGACGTTTGCGCACCAGTCAATCGCGTAGCCACTGCGTTCAGTGTTTTCGGAATTAGAAAAATATTATCGTAGGTGACTATCTGTTCTACTTTTTAATATGGTTTCAAACTAATGACTATCCGAATAATTCCTTCCAATAATCTTCCTCCTGGACTAGAATTGCAGTGACTATTTTGGAAATCTCTGATCCGTTTGAGGGCCCAGGTTAGCCGCTGCCGAAGTAATCTGGCCAAATGGGGTATCATTGACCCGTCCCAAAGACAACGCCAATGTGGAGCCTCTGCTGAACATGACCCACCTCCTTTTTTGCCCGTCCTGCGCAACCACTTTCACCTTCCAGGATTTAAACTAAGCTAAACACAGAGCTATGCAGGTGGCAACATACTGGTCGGATATTATTTAAGTCTATCGATAAGTAAAGTAAAAGATCCGAATAATTATTCATCATCATCTGTCTAGCCTTTTCTCAACTATGATAGGGTCGGCTTCCAGTCTAACCGGATGCAGCTGAATACCAGTATTTTACATGGAGTGACTGCTTATCTGACCTCCACAACCCAGTTAATACTGGGAAATACGATACCACTTGGTAAGACTGGTGACTTTTTGGGCCACTGACTCATCATTTGTCCAGCTTTGGTAGTCGTTACACAAATGATAGCCGGTACCAACAGCTTAACGTGCTCTCCGAGGCACGGAGGAAACTCGGTATGTAAGGGTGGTCACCCATATCGGCGGCGGCGACCTCTCGCGTCCGGCCCTGGTTCAATCCATGGTCCGGAGCGAGACGGAATGGGAAGCCGTCACCTCCTTCTGCGAAGCAGTCATGCTAGCGAAGGAGGTGGCGGAACGAGAAAGGGAGAGAGCCTCTCTTCCCGGCCGCCGCGGGAGTCGCACCGGGGGTCGGGGGCCACGTGGTGGCTACCGGCCACCGTAGATGCGGGCCTGTGGACGGTTGGCTATGGGCTAGCTAGCCGTCCGTCCGTCTAACGACGACGACAGGCCGTGTCGACGGCGCGTTCGTGTTCCACGCGCGCCTCAAAGAGATGTCAGCATAAGGGGAGGGGCCCGCAAGGGCCCAAGCCTGCCGGGGTTGCGAGCCTGTTCGAAAGAGATACCTACCGCGGCCCCGAAACATAAAGGGCGAGGAAGGAACATGGATGGGTTTTAGTCAGTAAGAGTCTGACACTCCCTACCGCTCCGCCCAGAGTGGGAGAAGTCATTTGATGATTTCCCATCCTAAAAAAAAAAAGTGTGGTCACCCATCCACAGACCAACCTAGGCAAGCACGGCTTAACCTAAAGATCGATCCGAGCGGTTGTAATTATTTAGCAACGAGCTCCCCCATCCGAATAATTAGTATAGGTCGAAATAACAATAATTATTCCTCAGTTAAAAGTATCTGACAGTTAAAGATATACATGTATCATTCGTATCAGTTGTCAGAAATAGTACATTTTGTAATGAAATGATTAATCCGGTTTTCATCATGATTAATCTACAAACTAATCCTGATTTATCCGAAACCTTCCAAGTTCGTTGACAATGGGCGTACATTTAGAGAAAATCAAGAGAGCGGATTACTAATTGCTCAAATTCACGTTATTCAATGTATGAAAGGATCTCATTTGAGAATAGCTGAATTTCAGTGAGAGAATTTCCGTATTGTATATCTTAATATAGGCATAGTTTACATCATTATTACTATTAAATGCTTTAAATTAATTTCCTTGTTTGACATTGTAATATTTTAAGTCCAGTGATTTTTCTTATAATTAGTGTAACTGTGATTTGAAAGACAAGCATTATTTTATTTAATCTTATGACATAAATCATCAATATATTATTTTAAGAAACGAATAACTGACATGACTAGAAAGCAAGTGACTGTTGAGATGACATGATGATGCTCAGCGCAGTTGAGCTGTTTAATGAATTGTTAAGCTGATTGTTGTTATATTGTATTTATGTACCTACAGGGTGTAAACCACCTCCACCAACCGCTATCTTCTGCGAGGTCTACAACACTGCGCACTCGATCTGTTTTCATTACCAATAAAATTAATCCATACAAAACCACCCAGAAAAACATTCCATTACAAAATCCATCTATTATCAAACGCGAAGAAAAACTTTATGAAACAACCCAAATGCTCACAATGAGCTGTGACCTCACTGCCCTGAAACGGGGCGCGACGGTAAACATGTCATGTTTATATTATTTATAATATGGTCGAGTGCCAAGCCCGGCCACAATGGGGGCTCAAAACTGTTTTGCAATAGATTATATATGATATATAGATATGCTAGTAACGTTTTAGTCTGTGTAGTAATTGGTGTGAAACGTTAATCACTTCAAAACAAAATCAGTCTTATTCACATGACCATGAAAGTGTTTTTTTTTGTATTTTTTGTTCGCCAGTAAATTATTATATTTTTAGAGCGGTGGCCCAGTTGTGGCGGCCTCGACTTACGAATAGGAAGTCGTGGGTTCGAACCCAGACAGGCGCATTACTTAGTGTAATTTATTTCATCACCGCTGCTCTCAAAAGATAGGTGAAGGAAAACATCGTGCGGAAACCGGCATGTCCTAGAACCAAAAATTCGAAGACATGTTACATCTACCGATCCGCACTGGGCTTGCGTGGTAGATTATAGCCCATTCCCTCTCATTGAGAGGAGGCCGTGTCCCAGCATTGGGAACATTATAGGCTGTTGATGATGATGAGTAAATTATTATGTTTGAATTTTGGTTAAGATGACTGTTATATCCGATGGATAGGGCACTACATTAGCTATATACATGAATCATTACACAACTAAGGCCTTCAATCCAGACGCCGAGTTGCTTCTGAGAGAAAATAGTAGATATAGCATCCTGAAGCGAAAATGTTTAAAAAAGACAGCGAGGTGCACCAAATAGGAAATTATAAACCTTGCAGCCCTTTTAGCGATATTCCCAACAAGAGTCTCTGGCAACCAGTAACAATTGGCAGTTGTCCGTCACTCCTTTCCATGGAAGTAACATTATGCTGCGTAAAACCTCATTTCTTCCAAAGAATTAAATAAATAAAACTTAGTTCTTATTAAGAAAGCGATTAGCAGACGACTTTGTAACGTATGATTATGTAATTTGAAATCTAGAAATCTACCTAATCTAATAACAAAAGGCATAGAAAACACAAAACAGCAAAATTTTGCAGCTAGAAAGAAGAAAGCAAAAAGTCCCTAAGGAAACAAAAATTCTTACTTCCGAAGCCGTAAGCAAAACAAGAGAATAAAAGAAAAATCTTAATAAATCTCAGTAAAAAAATCCCGGCACAATTAGCAAGGAATGAAAATTGTCTCATCACAACCGCGTGCTTCGGACTAATTGCAGACGTCTCTAATGAAACTGCATGGTTTGTTTCCGCCCAACTTCCCCTTCTTTTGTCTCGCACGTCCCTTTCACACTTGTGTGTTTAAATATTTCTGTCTCATTCTCGTCTGCTGTTTTAAACGTTTTCATTGAATTTCAATATGTTTAAGGCTCTATTGATGGCGTACGTTCTTTAAAAGGTTTTAACGTAGTCTATTGCGTAGAGACTCATTTTATAACTATTTTGTTCATTTTCGTTGTTATGCTAGTAATTTAATGACATTATTGAAATGATAATCTCATCAAGCGTAATTGGAAACCTAAAACACCACAGTAAACAAATTCACGTGCTATCTAAACTGAGAAAACCAACACTCCATTTGCACAGCTGAGGATAATCCTCATAACTGTGTGTTTATGTATGAACGGTCACACTTTTCCGTTATGAAGCGGGCGGCAATAATCCATAAGAACTCACATAACCTTGGCCTATCTTTACAAAACATCGCTGTATCCCATTTTCCCCAGTCTACCCTCTTACGTTAGAAAATAAGTTGACACGTTGTTTTTCTTTACGGATATTACCTTTGGTTTTGCTAGTTGGGGATAATATCTAAATGTTGACGTTTCTTGTTGAAAACTAATTTCCTTGATTTCTCTTAAAACCTGTTCCTGAGTTCCTGAATGCTCTAAATAATAGTCCCGTAATTAATTTCATTATTATTTTCATCCGAACGGCTGGCTAGCTCAGAGATAAGCTCTGTAAGGTTTTCGATGTGTGGCTAAAACCAAACTGTAATGGCATAAGTGTTTTAGATACTCATCATCTCAGCCGAAAGACGTCCACTGCTGGACATAGGCCTCCCCCAAGTGTCGCCACATTGACCGGTCCCTTGCTACTTGCATCCACCGGATTCCCGCAACCTTCACCAGGTCATCGGTCCACCTAGTGGGAGGTCTTCCAACGCATCGTCTTCCGGTTCGCGGTCGCCACTCCAGAACTTTTCGGCCCCATCGGCCATCCGTTCTGCGAGCAATGTGCCCTGCGCACTGCCACTTAAGTTTAGCAATTCGGGCTACGTCGGCGACCTTTGTTCTCTTGCGGATGTCTTCATTTCTGATTTGATCACGCAAGGAAACTCCGAGCATAGCTCTCTCCATTGCCCTTTGAGTGACTTTAAGCCTTTTGATAAGGCCCATTGTGAGCGACCACGTTTCGGTCCCGTATGTAATCACTGGCAACACACACTGGTCATAGACTTTTGTCTTGAGACACTGAGGTAAGTAGTAGATACTCAATAATTTTAAATAAAAAAAATTAAAAAAATACATTTTAACACCAAGTTAATTTAAATGTCAATATTATTCAAAGTTTTCAATTTATTTAGATATCGATGAAATTAGTTAAGGAACGTAACCGGTTGACTTTTATTGAAAAAAAAACTGAGACATTTCAATCACTTTTCGATTTCTTTTGGCATTTTATTTATATCTTGTTTAGAAAAAACAATGTTTTAACGGCCCAATCCGACCAAACTTGTATGCTTAGTACCTACCCATTTCAAATATTTTTGACAGTTTTTCCTTATAGAAACTGCTGGACGTCAATTTTATTCCACGTGTAAAAAAAAACTATGAAGTATAAACATAATTATATGTAAAAAAAATGTTAGGGTTGGCGCAGTGGCTGAGTGATTGGCATGCGGCACTGCGTCTCCCAGGTTCGATACCCGCACGGTACAAATATTTATATGTCCTACCTATAATATTGTGGTTCTGGGTCTGTTTGTTTGTGTATGTTAGTGGGGCAACATTAAAAAAAGCCGGTTAAGTGCGTGTTGGACTCGCTCACCGAGGGTTCCGTACAAAGTTTTTAAAGGACAAACTTAACTTTGCTGTTCGATCCCCAGTAACGGATATTGCACAAACCACAAATAATAAGTTTGCCCTTTGCGTGTGGTTTTTTTGTTATTAAACTACATACAAATGTGGTGTTTGTTAGGCTTTGCTTTTTGGCAAATTTCGTGACTCTAGGTCAACGGGAACTACCCTATAAGTTTTCAAACACACGGACATACATCGACCCGTGTCGTCGGGTCGAAGACCCGAATGGCGCAGCGGTAGTGAGGCTGCCTCACGTTCTTAGGGTCCCGGGTTCGAATCCCGGTAGGAGCAAATGTTTGTGTGATGAGCATGGACATTTGTTTCCGAGTCATGGATGTTGAAATGTATAATAAGTATGTATTTACAAACAAAAAGTATATACTGAAATATATCAACTGTTTGGTGACCACGACACAAGCCTCGCTTAGTGTGGCACTAGATGGCGCTGTGTGTAATGTCCAGCGATACATTTTTATCAAGTCAAGAGAGTGATTTTATAAGGGTACTTTTTGTACCTTTTGAGATACTGTTATAGAACAAAATGTTAGCTGATTTAAAATGGACGCAGAAATTTGTTCTTGCAAAGAACTTTTTAGCAAGAAAAATAAAACCTTTGAAGCATATAAAGAGATGTTATCTGTGTTTGGCCTCATTAGGAAAAATAAACTACAAAAGAAAGTAACTGAACGAATGCACGTATCCTATAAATTATGTATATTTGTTCGTAACTTCAGAGGAAAAATGTGTATGTAATTATGGACAAGAATGAAAAAGGAATTTTCCTAAAAAAATGTAGGTAAATTGTTGTTTTCCTGTTCATTTTTTTAAAAAGATGTTACGTGTTGTTTGTGTATTAAAATATAATTAAGAATGCAAAATGCTTTTCAGTACATAATAAGTAGGCAGTAACCAAAAAGCGACGTCGTGTTATTTTTTTCGGAAAAAACAATGTTATTTCCCATTTTATCATGAATTTACGTGATCTGTAGTTTACAGGCAACACTGTAACCTTTTCACAGAATGTTGAGAGTTAGTTGAAGTGTGTTTCACTATGTCAAACTTTTGAAAAATTGTTAGTTTGCTTTGTGTTAAGCGTTCAAACAGATTTTCATTCAAAAACAAATTCTATTCAAAGAAAAGGCATAAGCAAAAAACACGGTTTTATTTTGAGACTGTTAAATGCACACATAATGTTTTCATTTATTGAACTTGCGAGTCCTTTTGTTTGTTCACTACAGGAACTGATACTAGTACTAGTTTGGCGCTTTCGATAGAGTACATCAGTACTCTACCGAAAGCGCCAAACTAGTAGCCGACACCATTTAGATTGGCATCGACCATGCTAAGTAGATAATTTGGAAACTCTAATATTTGTATACGTTATGTCCCTATATCAGAAATGCGCCAAAGTAGGTACGGTTTTCATGTAATTCACGCCATATTTTTTATTTACTTTATTTATTTAACAACTAGCTGGCCCACGCAACTTCGTCTGCGTCACATAAGAGAGAAAAACGAAAGGAAAAAAAATCCCCGTTTTTGCAACATTTTTCATTGCTGCTCCGCTCCTATTAGTCATAGCGTGATGATATATAGCCTATAGCCTTCCTCGATAAATGGACTATCAAATAGATTTTTTCAATTCGAACTAGTAAATCCTGAGTTTAGCGCGTTCAACCAAACATACAAACTCTTCTGCTTTATAACATTAGTATAGATATAGATAGATTTATGTACCCACTTATTACAGAAAAGAAGAAAGGAACAGAAAATAGTACAAAGGTGATGCTTATTTCTAACGAAATCTCTTCCAGCATACCTGCGAAAGGTGATACTAAATAAAGAGATGTAGACATAGTGTGTAAAATAAGTTTTTACTTTATTTTTAAGGCGACTACATGAGCTACAATAAGCAACTCTATTTGTGTAAGAAAGAAAAGAAAGAAAAGAAAGAAAAGAAAGAAAAGAAAGAAAAGAAAGAAAAGAAAGAAAAGAAAGAAAAGAAAGAAAAGAAAGAAAAGAAAGAAAAGAAAGAAAAGAAAGAAAAGAAAGAAAAGAAAGAAAAGAAAGAAAAGAAAAAAAAATAAAGAAAAGTAAGAAAGGAAAGAAAGAAAAAGCATTTCTTAGCCCGTACAGGACAAAACACACACATAATACTCGCGTTTAGCTCCTGTAGTCGCCTTAAGTTTACAATGTGTCTTTCTGAACACAGGCCCAGGGCGTATGATCACTACATTTCAGGCGAGATGCGGCCAAATACAAGTCTGTTCCGTGTAAAAAACGCGAAATTATCCCCGAAAGATTAATTTTCCTTCTATTAAGGTCCGGCTAATTCCTCAGGGACAACACAAAAACAATAAATAAGACACATAAAAATATATTATTCCCATTGTTTAACCGTGACAAAAAGTCATTAAGAAATACGAAGTAAGGAGGAAAATATTTCTGCACAAGAGAGAAAGTATCTGCCATTTAAATGGCTGCAAAACAGTGCTGCAATTAATTTACTAGTTTTTTCCCCCCGGAGTAATTCTCGGCTGTTTTATAGAACATACTGGGAAGCTTTATTGTGCTATCAACCATGATTTACTGCAGTGTAAAGCTAGGATGAAAATATCGGGAAAGTTAATATCCGTATGTGGGTCACAGGTTTTTTCTATAGATGTCTTTTAATAAGCAGGTTATAGATAAAAGTAGCTTTGATAGAGGGATGAGTGCTTGATGATTCCTCTATAAAAGGTGTAAATAATCTCTTAACGAAGCTTAAAGACAATTGTTTTCAGTGTCATTGCGATATTTTATTGTGTTATACACCATACCTGGAAACTTTCTAGTTACCTCTTCAAACGGTGGGCGTGTCAGAATAAAGTCAGGGGATAAAGGAGGTCAAAGTTCCAACTTACTGTAATTATTTTTTATATGTTCAAGTTTATAATGAAGATTTTTACTTCAGACACTTCCACGACTCCTGTACTATTCAATCCATCCATCAGCACAAAATTTAGAGTGCAGAGACATTTAGTGCTACCACGAAACATGATTTTTCATAAGTACCAAAAAAATAACTTTTCACTGCAATATTTCTAGTGTAAAGTTACTTAGTTTGGCCTTATTTATAAAATCCCCCCTAAAAGTTCGCCTAAGGGGGAAAAGTGAAATCTAAAATTAAAAACACTGTTTTAGGCTTTCACGGTTTAAAACTAAACTTATATTGTCACTTACGGGATATCTTCCGTGATTATTTGGTATTTTGAGTTCCCGATATTTCGACGCTGTTGCAAGCGCCATGATCGCGGGTTGACTGGAGTATGCGGGTGGATGTAAATTAAATTGTTACGAGCAGACAAATCTGTCTACCCTCTTTCTTTATCTTTTGCTACGCGCACTATTGGAACTCGACACTAAGTCACGACAAAACGCACTCACAGTATCACCAAGTTTTTTGGAGTTTTTTGTATGATGCCGGCTGCTACTTTTGAGCATACTCAAAACTGGATTCCACGTACTCGACAATTTGAAGCCATCCTCTCGATTGAAATTTTCCAGTCAACCCGCGATCATGGCGCTTGCAACAGCGTCGAAATATCGGGAACTCAAAATACCAAATAATCACGGAAGATATCCCGTAAGTGACAATATAAGTTTAAAATTAAAAGTCTAGAATTCCCCCCTGATAATCCTAAGGAGAGAAAACTGGACTGTAAAAAACAAGAAGGTGCTTGGTTGAACGCTTCGTGATGAGTTCGTGACCCTGTAGTTGCTGCCAGTAAAGTTGACAATAACAGACATTGACCCACCTACAATTATTAAAGTTCTTAACTCTGAAATCCAAAAATAAGCCTGTTCAAGTCTTGAATCGTCATTTATCGTATTTCATCATTTTTTAGCGAAACTCGGTACATGGTTTATTTGTTTTGGTTCGTACGAAAAGATATTAGGGAAAGGGCAATGACCGCAATTGTCATTTTAACTGGCACCATATAACTATAGACAAGTTTTCTTTCAGAACGGTTAAGTATTTTGGTGTGCTCATGTGCTCTTATGAGGCTAGCATATCCACCTTGGGCGAAAACTTAGGTCTAAAACTTAATAAATGTTAAATAACAATAAATCAATTTCATATCTCATCAACTGCCTAGCCTTTTCCCAACTATGTTGGGGTCGGCTTCCAGTCTAACCGGATGCAGCTGAATACCAATATTTTACATGGAGCGACTGCCTATTTGACCTACACAACCCAGTTAATACTGGGAAATACGATACCATCACTTGATAAGACTGGTTGTCAGACTTTTTGGGCCACTGACTACCTATAACGACTCCGTAACTGACGATAAAGAAAACGAATTCGTTCTATGAATTTAGGAACAGACCAAAAGGTCTACGATTAAAAAAATACAACGATATCATCCTTTTCATCCATTGCCTGTATATCATACCCTGCCAGTCATAAAAGTCAACTAAAAGGTGAAGGATTTATTTCAGTTCCCACTTCAGGGTTGCCACTCCATATACGATCGGTTATTGGATGTAAAATTATTAGTATTGAATTTCTACGAGCTCTCTACCAGGGCTTTCTATCTATCGTACCTTATTATTCGAGGAACCGTATCGATAGCAGTAAATTAATCTGGATGTGAAAAGCGATCACCCCAAACGTACGGAACACATATTTGTTGCTGTAAGGTAGTAGTTTCGGGTCTGGTCGTTTGTGTATGTGAGTTTATATGTCTGTCAACGCACCCACGATGGAGGAGAAATTCCGAGTGAGGGGTATAAAAAAATTAAACCGTGCCGATAGAAATGAAAACTAAGTAATCCAAAGTAAACATTATCCTAATTGTATATGGTTGATATTGAGTAACTGTTCTATGGAAGCGTTCGGTGTCGATGACGCGGGTTCCAAGATTTTTTTGTTCTTCCAGAAAGTGCTCAACGCGCCTAGAGAAGTTTTTTTCACTTTAAAAATTACTTCTTTACTTCTGGCATTTTTTTTTGGAATTTGGGTCGCAGACCGGAAGCAGGACTTGTGTATCCTCGATTTCGATAGAATCGTCCCTATTACTTAGTGTGTTCTACACCCTAAACTTTTAGCGATTACAGAGTGTTAAGTTATATCGAATTACACTGAGGTTGTAACAGCTTTGACGTCAACCGACAGGCGTGATGTGCACTTTTTTAGACTTCCCGGTTTTACTAAGTACTTTAAGTGTAGTGATACACTTAAAGTACTTACGGGATTATATCCGTGATTTTCCTTAGGTTTTTCGTGCACCCGATATTTCGACGCTGTTGCAAGCATCATGATCGCGGGAATACTCAAGGGAAAATCACGGATATAATCCCGTAAACAGTACTTTAAGTGTAGGCGTGATGTGACCATGGAAAAACCAAATGAAAAATTCAATTCTACAACGACGGGATTTTCACTAAAAGTAAACAAGCGGCACACGAGCGTGACAGTTGACGCGCACGCTACGTCGCAAGTCATATAGCCTCATGTCGTAAACGAGGCAAAACTAGACAGAACGACATTTTATGACATTTAATATGGGGTAGCTATGACAATAGAATAGATGACAAAAATATGGGACACATATTTTTTCGTTTTTCACGTAAAACAAATAATTAAGACGATTTAGTGCGTAATGTTAAAAATTGGTTGTCTGTAAAGTCGGTTTACGGACGATAGATTTACGTGATAACGTCATAATCATTATTTTATGTAATACAAACAGGTGGAACGTTACTATGGAACGTTACTATTTTTCATGAGTGTTGCTGGTATTATCAATTTATAAGACGTTATCACGTCAAAAAACGTATGATTTGAGTACATATTTTACTTCAATCTTAATTATTAGATAAAACAAAAAACACGTCTAGTATTTTTTGTTAATCACATGTTATTTTTCAGGAATCATTCATATTATGATGTCAAGTAGGTATACCTCGAGTTTCATTTTCACCATCTAAATGCACATTCATTTTAAGTATTGGTTAAACAATACCTGTAAAAACGGTGTGGACACAAGACGGATCCAAGTTTCCAATAACTAGGACCTAGACGAGAAAAGCAGTCAACAAGAAATTATTGCGCAAAGTAATTCCGTAAAATACACTTTTGGCATATAACTTATTTATGATCAAAAGGCCTCTCTTTTTTTATAACAAAACCAAGAATCTAGGTATAAGAGAAAAGTCGACTTTCTAAGAAAATATTTTCTTTAAAAAGGTGTCAGGTTTCATTTGTTCGTTTTATTGAATACTTGGTAACGGAATCAATCATTCTAAAAAATGCTCAGTAATTCTAAGAATATTGAACTCAAAGCTGTTACTTTGACATAAAATAAATAGAAAACGAAACTATTTTCCAGCTAAAACTAAGTATATACAGGGTGTTAGACCACTTCATCACGAAGCCTTCAACCAAGCATTCTGCACATCAAGCTAGGTAACTTGACGCAAAAATTATTGCTGGGAAATAACTTTTTTTTTGGGGTGAAAAATCACGTTTAGTAGTATAACTCAATGTTACGCACTCAAAACATTGTGTTGATGGATTTATAGAATAGGTGGAGTTTGTGGAGGTGTTTAAAGTAAAAATCTTCAAAAAAAAACTTATAACCTGTTAAAAAAAAAACTTGTTTTAAAGTTGTAACTTTGACCCCCAATATCTCCGTAACTGTAAGGTTCCCAGGTATAGCGTAGAAATGTGTGATCGGAATGACGAGGAGAACAAGTGTCTTTCGGCACCCTTTAGTTACAGAGCTTGGTCTTAAAAATGGCATGTGAGCTTAGAAACTAACTGTCATAGAGGTATGAGTGACAGGGACAGCGCTCTACAAACGTTAAAAATTTAAGAAAGAAAAAACATTTACGTATTTTAACCAAAATTCTAGGTGTTTTCACGATGTTTTTTTTTTCTTTTTCACTGATTTCAGTGATGTCGAGAATAAACTTAGAAAGTATATATAAGAATGAAAAATTATATGTCTTTCTATGAGTGATTTTTTCATTCCCAAGTACACTTACTTCTTCTGTACTCGATTTGAAACCAAATCACCAATCCGCCTTGAGCGGGCGTAGTGAACTGGTGATCAATGCTCACGCCTTTTCTATAATTACAAAAAGAAGCCTTTGCCTTTGCAGGGACAGTGATAATTATAGCTTGAACCTTGGTATTGTAATGAAGGTATATATACTGTGGTTTCTAAAGGTACTATCTGGACTATTTTTTTAAGTTTGTATGTAGGATGTCCGTGACATCCCCATCACAGGTCCAGTTGAAAACTAGCGTCGTATTTGGCTCAGCCGTGAGACACACACAATATTATTCCGTTTTTGTTTTGGTTAAGTTTTTTTTGTGTAGTTTTAGTTTTCTTTTTTTATTCCTGTTTTTGTTTGTTGTGGGTTTTGGTGGCATGTGCCAAACAAACATGCTTTCTTTCTTTCTTTCTCTAGGAGAAAAAATCACTGATATAAAGATACATTACTTGTGGGTGCCAAGGCTATCAGGTATATGTAAATGTATGTATATCACACATAATTAGCCCAGCTTACACAATTCTAGCGGACAAAGTGATAGCATTAAATAAACCAGTGAAAAGAAGACAGGATGTAACCTGCCACCACGAAACTAGTCTTTATGACCTGCTTACCAAGGTTTCATGAAGATATCGTAAAAAACAGACTTACCTAAAGTTTCTGGGGCACAAAATTCCGAAGATGGTAATCTAGAAAAATTTATGAAAGACTTTATGTCAAGTATCTAGTTTAACAGCGTTTTATATTTTGTCGTTAAACTGGCAAATACAGAAATACAGAGTTGCGTAAATTCTTTTGAGAAACACCAGAAGAATAGCCAAAATACTGAACAAAAAATCCATTTAGATTGTCTGGAATAGTTAAGGAACCAGAATTGTTTTATAAAAACAGATCTAACCTAGATACTATTTTAATATACCTTTATCTAAAACGACGATTTAGTTTTTCTTACAAACACAAGTTTAAAAATCAAGCGCTTAAAGTTTATTATTTAACTTGACACAGTTTTCCAATAAATTTAAGCCAAGTAATCAGATAATTAATAAGGAAACTGCTTACTCTTCGAAAAATAAGCTCCTAAGATACACTTCGTTACCGAAGTATCTTTCAAACTTTTACTCGGAAAAAATCAAAAGTCGAAGATTTATTTTTAAGCAAAAAATCGGGAGGCACGTTTCTTAATCTTTGGTAATTAGCGAGAAAAATTTTCATCCAACTTTCCGGTCCGTTGAAAAGTATTAATCAAAATGCCGAACGATTTGAAACGTAGTAAATCAACATAAGCGAAAAATCTTTAATGAGAAGCAACGGAGGCAAAATTATCGAGGCCCGGCCACGCGGCCCGAATACCTAAACCTTAATTATGCCTTTTTTTAACACAGATTCATTAAATCACCTTTAGACGTTGACACGTGTTCTGAGGCAGGAAAGTTGTTTTTATCGTTTTTCTTTTCTTTGTTCGCCATTTGTCGAAATCGGCGTTTGAACAATGATCATTTTTTTAAAGATTTTAGATGAACGTATTATTAAATTAAGTAAAATAATAACCTTTTAATTTAGGTAAGATATTATAATAACGTCTTTCTGGTACGTATCTACATATCAACATTTTCAGGAATTAAAATTTTTTTTCATTGCCCTATCTCGGAAAGCGTATTTTTACTCTTCGATATCTGAGTGCAAAAGCCGTTTTTCACCGGTAGTAGAGGATTAAGTAAATTTGAATTTAGAACATCGTGTGCAGCAAGTTTGTGAATTAAAAACATCATTAAACCTATTTACTTCTACCTCCATGGTGCCAAATTTATCATACAACCTTTTTTAATTTGTTAAAACTCAGACTCAGAACCTTCTTGGAGTATTATTATTTTTTGCTCTTCGCGCGACATTTTCTTTTCACGTCATGTTGTTAAAACCCTAGGTTATAAACAAGAAACAAGAAAAAAGTGAAAAACCTAAAACGAGTAGTTCTGGCGACGAGGAAGATTATTTGACGCCCACAGAATTGACTGAAACTGTTAATAATGCGCAATTTTTTTTGCTTTTACTTATTTTCTCGCTGAGGTGGGATGAAAAGATGAGACACGCTGCGTTCGTGATTCAATTTTAGAATCCTTCGTTTACTCGGTCATCAAAATAGAGCACGCGGTTAAAAAGCAACTTAACACTCTTGTTTTACAAATAACTATTTTTATTTTATAGGATTAAAAGCTTTATTTTGAAAATTAATAGTTATTCCGGTAATTCAACGTCAGAAGAGGCTTAAAAAAATGGTAATAAAATAATTCAGTTTTTTTTTTTTTTGAAGGATGTTTGTGATAAAGTTATATCATTATTCCACCATAATTTTTATTATACGACCCAAATGTTGCAACGGTAGATGAGGCCTTACGTTTTTAAGGCTCCCAGGTTCGAATCCTGGCAGGGGCAAATGTGTGTCATGAGCATGGCTTTTTTTTGTTTGTTCGGTTCCGAATCATGTTGTTTATACAGGGTATCGCTTTGCAACCTAGTGAAATTCAAGGAATCTCACTAGGTTGCAAAGCTATGCTAATGATTCCCGACCCAAACAATATTAAAATGGATAGTACTTTTTTCTTATTTACGGGAATCGTGTAAATTACCCGTATTTTAAACGCAACCCGTCTGAAACTAGCCCCATAACCGCGCCTTCATTCACACAGCCACATGTCGCGCGATGGGTGATTCTGTTAATTACTTTCGTAATACTCTGAAATACTGTCTTTTATTTATGTCTTTTGTGGCATGCTCTTCTATTTTAACCAGGCTACAAAAACTACACTACTACGACTACTCCCCCCTCTCCCCCTTCCCCCTCTCTCCCCGCTTCCCCCCTCTCTCTCTCTACTTCTACTTCTACTACTACTACTTGATTATTTGTGCTTTCTTATTACGATTGGCTTGTAACATGTGCATTTTTATTTTTTTTAACAATAACGATGTTGGTCCCATGGGGAATGTTGTTCAGTTTGATATGACAACATCGTTTGTCTTTCATATGACACCCTTTCTGTTACAGGTTGTATATTATAAAAATAAAAGGGTTTCCCATACCGAGATTGTGAGTATGCTCAATTTATCAAAACTAAATCTATTTTAGTTCCCACCTACCCATGACGTCGCAGAACATAAATAGCCACAATCACTTCAAAATATCCTAGTTTACTACAATACCCAAAGACGATCAACACCTACCACCAATTAATGCTCACAAAATAATTAAGCCAGTATTAATTAGACATCCTAGACCAAACTACCTACTGGAGCGTCGTTAAGGCAACTGTTGATCACAAAACAGGTTTATACAGAAGGTGAGAGGGGTAGACAGTTGGTAATCACTTTACAGAAATACAGACATTGAGCTTTTCTTTAACTTAGGTCCATGTTCACCAAAAAGATGACAGTCTGATTACCTAAAACAGCTGTTTAAAACGCATTTTTATATGGGAACATGTCACAGTGACAGCTGTTTTTGGATAATCGAACGGTTATCTTTTCGGTGAATATGGACCTTATTATGTTAATCTAACAGCCGCTGGAGTCGATCTTTAGGTTAAGCCGTGCTTGAGAAGGTTGGTTTGTGGATCACCCTTAATACATATCGGGTTTCCTCCGCACCTCGGAAAGCACGTTCAGTTGTTGGTCCCGGTTGTCATTTGTCCATCTTTGGCAGTCGTTACAGGTAGTCAGTGGCCCAAAAAGTCTGACAACCAATCTTACCCAGTGGTATCTTATTACCCAGTATTAACTGGGTTGTGGAATCAGATAGGCAGTCGCTCCATGTAAAATACTGGTGTTCAGCTGCAGCTGGTTAGGCTGGAATCCGACTTTAACATAGTTTGGAATAGGCTAGGCAGATGATGATTATGTTAATTCAATACATCGGAGAAGTTTCATAATCTTGTTAACACAATATTTAACCAACTAAAATTAGAAAAAAAAAAGAACTAGAAATTCGGTGAAAATATTTACTAAACCATAAATAATTGAAAAATAGGTTATCAAATTCGAACTAACACAAATAAAAGACATAATACACAGAATTAGATGATTTTTCATCAAATCTGGCTTACGTTAGTGCTGAAAATATAAAGAGATTCTAACTTTTTGTTTACGCCCGTACTGACGCGTGCATTGGTCTAATTTCACTAGGTGTATAAAACCGACCTTCTGAACCTTAATAATATATCGTGGTCCTGTGTTTATAGCGGCTTCTGACATCAAAGCTGTGTTATTAAGTTAACTGGGTGAGGTCAATGCTAGAGCAAATGTTTGTAGTCCCTGTCTAAGGGCATATTGAGGTTGCTAATGAACGGCGAGTGAGATGTTGGTGCAACGTCCACAGTGCTATGTATCCCTGGTACTGCGTGTCCAAGCTTTGATAATTAAGGCGGAGGTTTCTTGAAAACGGTCCAAAAGGCGGTTTTTAAAAGCAGTGTATCTCTAAAACTGTAAATAATTTCGACAAATAAAAAAAACTTTATATTTTGAAGTCCTTTTTGCATACACTGATGGAACTAAAACAAAATTTGACAAACTTTAATGCACCAAAAAAATCTTCAAACATACCTCTTAATTTTCTTTCAAAGCAGTTTAGCCATTTATTGACAATGATAATTATAATTAAAAATATAACATAAAATTTCAAATGCTAAACTACATCGACTGATGGATTAATTATTATTAAATAGTAAGTTCTAGTTTTAAATCGATCGAAAATACTCATTTCGCACTATTCGGCCCGCAGTGACTGAAGTAACAACCACTTTGTAGTGCAAGCTAATTAGAACTTTATTCTAACAGTATTTCAAACGAAGTTTTAACCACCACAAATAGAGTTGCTTATTTAGCTGATGTCGTCGCCTTAAAATCGGTTTTTCATTATAGCTAAACTGTTACAGTTCATCGCTGGTGTTATGCTGGTATCAGATGCATCATTGAATTTCGAAAGTTAACACTTTCGAAATTCAATGTAGTTGGATCGGTTCATTATTTGAATTTATTTTTCAGTTTGTTCCCCGACTTTACTTTGAATGAAAAAGGGCAAATGAAAAACAAACTCTTACTTTAAATGTATGATATAACGTAACAAACTTGTATTTCATGTTTGAGTCAAATAAGGAAATAAAATAGTTTCTGAACTAGTATTTATGTGGTTCGTTGGAAGGTCGTCGTTGACTATTTATACGGATTAAAGCATGTCAATCAAAGTTGTATATACATTGTTTGGCTTACAGAAAATTGATTTCGTACGGTAAGCAATTAGTTTTATTTTGAACAACATCAAAAATCAATCAATCAAAATCTGAAAATGCAACAGTACAAAATGTACCTAGTCTATGCTTTGTTGCTTAAGCAAGAGCACATAAAATAAACCTAATCGTAGCAAATCAATATGTAAATAAAATAAATAAATATTGCTAGACACACAGCACTATCTAGTGCCACACTAAGCAAGGTTTCTGTCGTGGTCACCAGACAATTGAAATGTATACTTGAAAAAGATAACACCAAAAACTTTTTTACAAAAAATAAAACCGACTTCAGAGAAAACAGAAAAGTGAAAAATAACTTTAGCTTCAGAAGTCGGTGACCTTTGTTTGATTGATTTAGTTTTTTTGTCACCGACTTCTGAAGCTAAAGTTATTTTTCACTTTTTTGTTTTCTCTGAAGACGGTTTTATTTTTTGTAAAAAAGTTTTTATTTTTCATTTTTTAGTGGGTCACATGTACTTACCCCTTCACAGCGTACCGGCGTATTTTTTTTTTATGAACTGGTGTAAACAATAGACAGATATGAGATTTCAACGATCCCAGTACATTTGCTATAATTTATTGAAGAGTTCCCGTCGCCTATCTTCCGAAGTTCTTCATCAGATCTTTACCAAATTGAAATGGGATCACTCCAAGAACGTACTCTTCCAAAAACTACCCAAATCGCTTCTGGTGTGCCTATAAAATTTAAGGAATTCCCTCTATTTCTCCAAGATCCCATTAAATAGAACTTAACACATCTAACTGTCGAAATCTGGGTGTATTGTACACTTCTGCGTACTCCCTCAGAGCATACAAGCGTGATGTTACGTCACTACGTTACATAAACAATAAACAACCAAGCGATTGCAGCAATTACTGCAGCTTTTCCGTGTATTTTTGAAGAGTTCCATTTATATCTCCGAAGATCAGCGTCAGATCTCAACCAAATTAAAATGGAACCACACGGAAAGCACCAGCATTCAAATAAAAAAAGAATCATCAAAATCGGTTTACCCAGTCGAAAGTTTAGAGGCAACAAACATTGTCGAAATCTGGGAGTATTGTACACATCTAGGTACCCCCTCAGAGCATACAGGCGTGATGTTACGTCATGATGTAGTATGAACAATGAACCTACAAGCGATTGCAGCAATTACTGCAGATTTGCCGTCTTTTTTTGAAGAGTTCCATAGTATATCTCGAAAGATCAGCATCAGATCTTCAACAAATTAAAATGGGACCAATCGACAAGCACCAGCTTACAAATAAAAAAAGAATCATCAAAATCGGTTCACCCAGTCGAAAGTTCTGAGGTAACAAACACAAAAAAAAAAAAAAAAAAATACAGACGAATTGATAACCTCCTCTTTTTGGAAGTCGGTTGAAAAGAATCTTATTCATGCATTATTCGTCTCAAGGCCGTCAATCTAGATCTGTGGCATTCTTTTTGGTGTTGTTTTTTTTTGGTGATTGATTTTTGATTTTGTTCAAAATAAAACTAATAAAATTCCAAGTTAAAAAAAAAATGCCTCTCTTACGTCTTTGAAAAGGCAAGTAATGGGTTTGAGAATTATGTCAAAGGCGCAACAATAATTAAATTCGGCAACAAAACTAGTTAAAAAATACTTTTGTTAAAAATATACCAAACAATTTTTCGTCCAAAAATAACCCAAATTACCTTTACCACGTCATATTTTAAACAACAATTTACGATATGATCCGCCATAAGAGTGAGTTAAAATAACCTTTCTCTAATAAACCTGCTATTTTCGGCTGTGAAAGAGCCGTCGTTAATTTCACAGAGAATTTAGTTTCATAAAGTACACAGAGAGGGGCTGGATCAGAACAAATTATGAACAACTTATTAACTCGGCAATAGTTTTTGATGGCAGCCTGCGGGTAGGTGGAACTTTGCGATGCGTTATCAAAGTTGTGTGTGATGTTTTAATTTCTGCATTTTCTAATCAATTTCGGAGATCAGCTTGGACGTGTATTCAAAGAATAAGAAGGAGAAAAATTGCATCAAACATGCATTTTTTTTTTTATGAAACCGACTTGTCCCAGAACCAAAAATTTGAAAACACGTGATACTCATATTTGTTTCTTCACATATTTGTAAATTTAACTCTTTCATTATTTATTTATTTTTATCCGTATCTAACCGTGGCATCATTTGTCGGGCATGTTGCCGATATTCTGATTGGACTATCAAAATATCAGCAACATGCCCGATGCACTACAGAAGCGAGGTAGTCTCAACAACATCCTGAAGTCATTATTATACTGGAGAGGAGAGAGCGCAGGGCATCTAGCGACCTTTTGGTGTAATTGAGCCATAGATTCTGGCAGTAGGCCTTGAAAAGAGTAATTTTAACTACACACCGAGAAAATCTACAGATCAACATGTTGCACCGGACAGTGCCCGTGCTCCCTTTCTATAACTACATTCCCCAAGTATTTTAAAGTCGATACTCTACGGATCACTGAGCCGTTTATAAGCAGCTCGGGTCCGAGCATTTGCCGCTGACCCTAAAGACCATGTACTCACATTTCTTAACATTATAAGTTAAACTATGTGCAACAGCGTAGGCTTCACAAGTCCTAAGCAATTTCCCTCCTGCCCATACCATACCATCCGCATAGCTGATGTTGTTAATGCTAACACCACCAACACTGTATCCGACACGCTTCCTGCTTAGTCCCTCTATGAGGTCATCTACGCAGAGGTTGAAGAGCCTTTTTTTTTTTTTTTTTTTTTTTTTAGGATGGGAAATCATCAAATGACTTCTCCCACTCTGGGCGGAGCGGGAGGGAGTGTCAGACTCTTACTGACTAAAACCCATCCATGTTCCTTCCTCGCCCTTTATGTTCCGGGGCCGCGGTATCTCTTTCGAACAGGCCCGCAACCCCGGCAGGCTTCGGCCCTTGCGGGCCCCTCTCCTTTTGCTGACATCTCTTTGAGGCGCGCGTGGAACACAAACGCGCCGTCGACACGGCCTGTCGTCGTCGTTAGACGGCCGGACGGCCAGCTATTGCCCATAGCCAGCCGTCCACAGGCCCGCATCTACGGTGGCCGGTAGCCACCACGTGGCCCCCGACGCCCGTTGCGTCTCCCGCGGCGGCCGGGAAGAGAGGATCTCTCCCTCTCTCGTTCCGCCACCTCCTTCGCTAGCATCACTGCTTCGCAGAAGGAGGCGACGGCTTCCCATTCCGTCTCGCTCCGGACCATGGATTGAACCAGGGCCGGACGCGAGAGGTCGCCGCCGCCGATCGCCGCCACGAGGACACGGCGGGGCTCCGCCCACGCAGGGCAGACTTCCACCGTGTGCTCCACCGTGTCCTCCGGTCGATCCTCGAGGTTGAAGAGCCTGGGAGACGACAGACCTCCTTGTCTAAGCCCACACTCCAACCTATACGGCCAAAAAGAGCGTACCATCCCATTTCACATTATTGGTCTGATTGCCGTACCAATACTGGAGTAGCCCACATTCGTTTATGTTTATGAAGATAATTAGGTTTCTTTGTTGACGAGTTTGACTTTGAGTTTCGGCGTATAATTATTATTTGTTTGTTTGCTCATTAATTCTTGCAAGGCGAGCAGATGTTATTTTACTTGTTAATGCTTTATTTGGAGTTGCTAAGACGATTGTTAATTTAAACTCATGACTCTGAAAAGATCAGCAATTCCAGTTTACACAAACATGTGTAAACTGGAATTTTGGAATAACATTTTTAGCAAGAAATTACACTTCTCTCGTTAAAGCTGATATCAGACGCATCACATGAGTGAAACTATTTTTTATTTTATTCCATGTTATAAAAATACAAAGAAAAGAGCGCGGGTGAAAGTAACGAAATGTTTAAATCCAACATAATCAGGATTTAGTTAATCTGGTTTTCTTAATTATATTCGAACGTCTAAGGTTGCCAATGTTTCACTTAAAGTTTTTCCTAATGAAAGAAATATATAAACAAAAATTGCAGTATCTGTCACAGACTAAGCAGAATCTCCACACAACATTAAAAATAAATTATAAACAACTCCAACAACAACGAACATTTTAATCCACAAAAAAAAACAAACAAAAAAATTGTCCGATGTCAAGGTGTGACTTCACTGGCTTTCATAGCAAAAATATAGCAAAGGTAAATCAGACACACGCAAATATGTCCTTAGTATTCATAATATAAAAAGCTGACGAAAAACATTTTTGCTCCACATTCGCTGAACTTTTGTATTCTGTGTCATATTTTTACGATGAAATAATTTTTGCCCGACCCGACGTAACATTCAAGGGACATTTTTTTGTTTTTTTTTTTACAGTGAATTTGAAAGTGCATATGTTTTCACTTGCGTCTGGCATGTAACTTTGGGGAAGCGTTTTATTAAATAATTATTTTTTAAGCAAGGGTTTTATTTAGGACAAAAAGCATTTAATACATTTGTTAACATCATAAGCTCATGACAACGAGACCATATATCGGAGGAACTGTAACGTATCAAACTTGGTATTTTTTTAATTTTGCGTTGGTTTCTCATTGAGCTATGGACATCACATTTTGTATGACAATAAAATTTCTAACGATTATTAGATTTAAAAAAAAAATGTCTTGGTCTTGAGTATCACATAAGTTGAATTACATCACGACTGAAATTATAAATAATTCCATTCGTTTTAAGAATAAAGAAACTCCTGCATAAATTACATATTTTGGACTAAAATTCTGTCGACGTATTTCGACTTTCAACACAAGTGACAACATAAAATTATGCGTTTTAATTAAATCAGTGGCATCTCTCAAATAAATTTAAACTACATATTTATAATAAAACCATCTTCAAAACTGCAGTAATTTGAAGTTTTTATGACGTGCTTTTAAATGATTGGATGTTTTTATTTGAACACATATACTCATAAAAAATATTATTTTTCTACGTTTATTTATTACTAGCACTTCGAAAATTGTGACAACTTTTAATTTAATTTGTAATTATTTTTGCTTGTGTTACTTGGTAAAGATGTAGCTTTCTAACGGTGAAAGTACTATTAAAATCGGTTGAGAAGTTCTTGAGTTAAAACGTAACAAACAAACAAGGAACTAAATCTTTGCTCTTTAGAAAATTTGTATAGAAGTATAAATAAAGCCAGTTTGAACCAGTTAATTCATGTCATTATGAACAAGCACCAAGTTCATGATCATCTGCGGAACCATTGAGGTCGGCTTCCAATCTGACTGGATGCAGCTGCCTGTGAAAAGAAAAAAAGTAAAAGTAAAGTAGTTTTTTTCTTTTTTCTTTCAGTTTGCTTTGTCTAGACCCATGTTCTAATCTAATGCATAATCCGACACCAAGCAACATACCAAATATGCAATTTCCCATACAGTATAAACTCCACATCGCTCAGAAACGAGAAGTTCCTTCCGCATTCAACCGTAAACTGACGAATAGGTATCCGAAAGAAAATTCATCACAGCAAGGTTGTCCATTTTTGGCTCGAATGGAACCAGACGATCGTTCCACCGAGCCGTCTATCAACGTCAACCCACTTGGTGTATTTTAAACTAAACCATGTCACGATAGCACTTCATTTTTGTTTTGTTATTTTTATTGTGTCGGTTTTGGGGTTCCGTAGCTGAATAGCAAGACCTGAACTGCACTTTTTGACAAAACTTTGCTCCATCTAAATCACATGGCTATGGAATTGTGTGGTGAAATTACGAGAAATACACTTCTAACTAACTTCACGTAGCCGTTCACCAAGTATTCTGTACTTGGAACTAAGTAAACTACGCAAAAAAATATCGCTGGCAAATGACTTCTTTTAGAGCGAAAAATCACTTTTGATTGTAAAACTCAATGTGACGCTCTCAAATCATTGTGCTGGTGGATGGATTGAATAATGTGGATTGGTAAGTCTTACATTAAAAATAGGTATAATTTAGAAAAAAAAACTTGTGAATTAGTTGAACCTTAGGCCCCCAACACGTCCGTACTACAAAGTTCCACGGTGTGGTCTAGAACCAAAAAAATATCGCCATGATGGGGAGAACAAGTGCCTTTCAGTTTCGTTGTGAGTCTTATTACATCATTTATTATTAGCGGTGTACTCCCAATATGTAACCGCGAGACGATAGCTGATTTCCATAATTCAAAAGATGCATTGTTTCCAGTGACTTAATCAAAACCTGATAAAATCTATACCTACTGTCCAATTCTGCACGCGTAAATATTCATCTCGACTGCAGAACCTTCGCTGGTCGCGGTCTGACACGCGCTTGGCCGGATTTTTGTACACTATGTCGTATTTTAGCTTTGTTTTGAACGGATTGAGTGCATTGTCACTCGGGGACTGGTTGAAATGCATGACTGTGATTTTTGTGGTTTATTTATTTTGTGTAAGTGAGTGTGTTTGTGAATGTAACACAAGTGTTGCCCTTTCAAAAATGGTGAAAATATTTTTATTCTTGTCAACTGTTTTAGGATTTTTAGATTGTATATTGTATTTGTTAGGAAAAATATAATTTAAAAATTTAATTTTTGATGCCTTGTTCTTGTTTGAAATTCCGAAACAGAAAATTTGGTGAATATTATGAGTTAGGTAATATTACAAATAAAAGTTACGTTTAATATGGACGGAACATACTTTTGAGTTACAATTATAGTGCTGTTACAAAATCTATACAAAAATAATAAAATAACAAAGTTTTTCGTGTCTGACTGATTTATCTAATGGGGTTTGCACCATCATTCAAACGTCATAGTATGTTTCCACATACATGACCACGAACGACTTTTAGGGTTCCGTTCCGTACCTTAAAAGATAAAAAACGGTACGCGAGTCCGACTCGCTCTTCGTCGGTTTTTTTAATACGACCTAAGTAGATATACATCCGTAACCTCACTAATCCAGGTCCAGTTGAAAACCAGCGTCGAGCACTAGTTGTCCGACATTTTGCTGAACTGGGCCAATTTGGCGCAGCCGTGAGGCACACAGTGTCACACTGTTTTATTTTTTTCTTCTATTTATATCTTTTCTTTTTGTTTAGTTATAAGTTTTGTATGATTGTTTTTGGTTTCCTTTTAATTTATTTATTTCGTTTGTTTTTTTTTATTTTTTTATTTTATACTGTGTGCACTTGTAGCGTGTGCCAAAAAAATGTATTTTCTTTCTTTCTTTCATATTTTCTTTGGTAGTATAAAAATTCCGACGAAATTAAATCAAAACCGATCAAGTGAGCTATTCTCATATTCTTTGAAGTAAAAATGCGTGACGTATGTGATCCAAAACGTGATAATACAATCACGCCCACAATATAAGCTTGAGTGCAAATCGATAAGTGGTCGAAATACTGAGAATCAGAATGTTGTTGAGAATCACAAAGCCTTCGAGGAGTTTGACCCGTTAATGTACTGGTGATCCGTGAGACCGTTCACTCTAATCTATTGGCCATAGAGAAGTTCTAAGAAATCATGATTATGATATTATTATGAAATTCTCATACCTACACGTTTGAGTGTCACCGTAAAATTGTAAAAATCGTTAGATTGTAATCTGTCTAGCGAGGTTGTGACCTGTCGAAATATTGTCATCTGAACTTCATCATCATCATCATTTCAGCCGAAGGATGTCCACTGCTGGACATAGGCCTCCCCCAAATGTCGCCACATTGACCGGTCGTGTGCGACTCGCATTCAACGGATTCCCGCATCCTTCACCAGGTTATCGGTCCACCTATTGAGAGGTCTTACAACGCATCGTCTTCCGGTTCGCGGTCGCCACTCTAGAACTACTCGGCCCCATCGGCCGTCCGTTCTGCGAGCAATGTGCCCTGCCCACTGCCACTTACGTTTGGCAATTCTTCGGGCTACGTCGGTAAAACTTGGTTCTTTTGCGGATGTCTTCATGTCTAATTCCTATAGCCCTCTCCATTGCCTTTTGGGTGACTTTAAGCCTTTTGATGTCCATTGTCAGCGACCACGACCAGAATCTTGAAGACATCCCCCAGAGCAGCGGCATCTGAACATACTGCTCACAATAAAATGAGTTCTCGACACAATGTTAAAATTGTTTATGAAATGACTTTTAAATTATAAGTCCTCTCCACATATCTTACTTTTGCTGTGCCCGACAGGGTACATGATTGTCTCTAAATATATTATGTTTACCACACAAGCCTACATTGTGGAATGCAATAAAGTATTGAGTATTGAGTAATATAACCCATTATTTTTCATAAATTGTAATCTGTCGAAGTGAAACTGTGAAATAATTAAATAATAGTCTACTGACAAATAATGCGACATAAAATTTGTAAGCAGTATGTTAATTTCTCAATACACATTTCGACAGATAGAAACGCAAATGTTACGTGCATTTGTATTGATTCAAACGCGCGCTTTCAGCGCTATTAGTGGTTTGTGCTATTAGATCGAAAGAAGGTGATAATGGCGGTAATAAGCATAATGCATCGCTGTAAATGATAAATCAGCCGATGTATCAGCATGATGTATGATACATTTATCCGATGTATCAGCGCGCTTACACCGATTGACAACGTGACCTCTGTCTTGCGTTTGTTGAGCGTCCAGATTGCGCCCTACGCGCGTCGTCAGCGCATGTAAAAAAAACCGGCCAAGTGCGAGTCAGACTCGCGCACCGAGGGTTCCGTACAAACCTGTAGGTATATAAGTATGTAGTTTTATATAACTATAATTAATCGCATAACAACGTTTGCTGGGTCAGCAAGTCTAATATATAAAATTCTCGTGTTGCGGTGTTTGTTTCCAAACTCCTCCGAAACGGCTGAACCGATTTGCATGAAATTTTGTGTGCATATCGGGTAGGTCTGAGAATCGGCCAACATCTGTTTTTTTTTTTTAATCGCTGAACAACGTTTGCTGGGTCAGCTAGTAAGTTTATGATTATTAAAAAAAATATACTATGTGATGTAACTAAAAATTTAAGATTTTCGGAATTTTTCATATATGTGTACTTTATAACGTTGCTTCATGCCAAATTTCAAGATTCCAGGTCGTCTGAAAGTATCCTTTAGGTTTTGATTCCCTTGCGAGTAGTTGCGAGTTTCAAAATATGCGGCTTTAATTGCTGTATCTTTTGATTGCGTTGACGTAGAAGTTTGATTTTGTTACAGCTTAAAGATA
The DNA here is from genome assembly GCA_916618015.1 of Xestia c-nigrum. NCBI lineage: Eukaryota > Metazoa > Arthropoda > Insecta > Lepidoptera > Noctuidae > Xestia > Xestia c-nigrum. Next base: position 24,932,096 of record OU745247.1, read on the forward strand.
TTATAGACTTGAGTATTTGTTAAGAATTTCAATATAATACCACTACGCGTTCATGAGTAAAGGGGTAATAAGTTTAAAATTATTAAAAATATTTTTATTATATGATGTAACTAAAAATTTATGCTTTTCGCAATTTTTCCTTTATCTGTGTTATAAGACGTTGCTTCGTACCAAATTTCAAGATTCTGAGTTCACGGGAAGTACCCTGTAGGTTTTGATTCCCTTGCGAGTGTCGAAAATTTGCGGCATAAACGGGAGTATCTTTTGATCGCGTTGACTTAGAAGTTTGATTTTTTCACAGCTCCAAGAGACCATAGACTTGAGTATTTGATATGAATTTCAGCTTGATACCTCCACGCGTTCCTGAGAAAAAAGGTCTTGACAGACAGACAGACAGACAGACAGACGGACAACAAAGTGATCCTATAAGGGTTCCGTTTTTACCTTTTGAGGTACGGAACCCTAAAAACAGGTGTGAAAAGGCTCTTAATATTGAAATTGTATCTTTAATAAACAGACTTAGTTGGGCCTTAATAAAAGTACTATTAGATTTATTGTATTGTACAACGGGCTGGTGTCCGCAACTCCACGTCAATGCGCGTATTTTGCGTATGCGGGCCCAATGCGGTGCGGTGTGGTGCGGTGCGGTGTGGTCACATGTCAAATTGGGAATTAATATCATATTCTTGCATCCCATCCGGTATATTGAAGTACGTTTTTTTACAAATATCAAGTCACTTTAAGATGTTCAAAAGCACCAAGCACACAATACATATAGGTACAACCCCATTAGAACCAACTCACGTACACATTTTCCTGATTTTCCTACAACTGACGTGAAATTGATACCCCGATGTTTTCTTTCATCATTTCAGGATGGAAATAAATCTCTTGTGTGTCTAATATACATAATCGTTTGTTCTCATTTCCGTCAGTTTGATACGGCTCGGAATAATAGACGTTATACCCCTGATTGTGATATATGAAATGTGATGGTGCTAACCGTTTCTCAAAGACTCGGATTTCAGCCGTCTTTACTCGTTAGATATTTTAAAGAAAGCCATTTGTAAAACGATTAGTGTTGTTTGTTTGAACATTATTTTTCATTTGTCGCCGAGGTTATTCTTGTTTTGTTGTTTTGGTGTTTCGTTTTTTGAATTAGGTCAAATTTTGTATAGGTACATTTTGTTTTTAAATAACGACGCAAAGATGCGTTTTACACGTGAAATGTGAACACCCGTCCGATATAAATACCTAGTCACTAAGTTCTGTACTGATAGTCTCTTTTTTAATATTACATTTTTCGGTCAAATGAGACAAAAACTATGCAAAAATGGATCAAAATGACTACAAACACGCTAACAATGATCGAAGGTGTAAAAATACTTAATTTTTTTTTTTTTTTTAAGTAAAGGCTGAAATACAAAACCTCAGGATTAATGAGTAGAATAATATGTATCTACTAGTACCTACTATCTTCATATCTGCCTAGCCTTTTCCCATTACGCTTGGAGCGACAGCTTATCTGACCTCCAAAACTCAGTCAGTACTGTGTAATACGATAGTAAGACTGGCTATCAGACTTTTAGGCCACTGACCACCTGTAACGACTGTCAAAGATCTACAAAAGACCTACTAGTACCTACCAGTACTAGAGTACGTTAATTCTATAGACCTGTATGTTGAATATAAATCGCACTTGAATAAGGAGAACCGTAATAACCGCTCCCTTTGTTGACTCCCAACTTATGCAGAATCATAAGCCAATGAAACCCTACCATTCATCCCAAGTCCCAAATCCGCAAAAGAAATATTTATTTACCAATAATACTGCCATCCGTCTATCGAAAAACTATAAAAGAGATATATTCGTGGAGCAATATCTTCAACAATACCTAGTAATTTCATTTTCAATATTCTATATGAGAATATTTCCTGGATACAGAAAGGTGGGTAGTTAAAGCCTTTTATTTACTATATACATAAGAATAATAACAGGCTTTTATATACTGCGTCGGCCACAACATCCCATCAGCGTTTGTCCATTATTTTTATTTGAAAACCCCACGGGAGGACAAAACCATTTTTCGATAAATTGAATTCCCTTGTCTCTTGTAAATTCATTCATCGTGTGGTCACCGTTTGTGCTGGCATGGTTGATAGTGGCATGCTGCATAACTATGGGTATTTCGTGGCGTAGTTTGTGATCGCAGTTTTGTTCAACATCGAGTGTGTTCTTTATTACTACATATTCGTTTATATCTCCGAGCTGCATAGAAGTATTGGGTTGTAGAATAAAATTATGATATATGATGATCATTTGTCAAGATCTGGTAACCCTCCGTCTAGGCTAGGCGAGCCGCACGTTATCGGAGCTCGAATTTGTTTAGCGTAGATGGAGAGAAGGCCTGTGTCCCAGCAGTGGGAACATTAATAGACTGATGGTGATGATGATGAAACAGAAACCTCAACTTCTCACTCCCACCAAAGGAATCTGTACTCCACTCGTGGTTTGCTCGTATTCAGCTTGCCTTGCATAGACGCAGCTTCAAGGACCCGGCGTGCTGAATTATTTGTGTGAATTATAATCTCCTCCCCACAGACAGAATGGCTAGTGGCAGTGGTACACCTAAGGTTTATTATGTCAAGAACTTGACTGTGAATTTATACTGTCACTTGCGGGATATCTTTCGTTATTATTAATTATTTTGAGCTCCCGATACTTCTTAATTTAAAATGAGAAGGGCAATCGAAGGAGAAATTGTAATGCTTGTAAAAGGCCGCTAAGTCATAAGTACTACCATACCATAACACCACATTGTACACTTGGTTCGCAATAAATGTTTTGACTTTGACTTTGACTTTTGACGCCGTTTGAAGGGCCATGATCGCGGGATGACTGAAGAATGCAGGAGTAATTTAGGAGCTCAAAATTCTTGATTATCACGAAAGATATCCCGTCAGTGATAATACCTACAAGACGTGTAGTTTTAAACTGTGGATGCTTAAAGCAGTGTTTTTGATCACGTGATTTTTAAATTTCATTATCCACGCCTGTATGAGCCCTGTTTAATTCACTTAGCAGCTAAACGTTAAGGGTTACTGAAGCTACGTGAGTATCGTCGTCAAAACAACACCGAACACACTTCATATGCCAATAACTTTGATCAACTACACAAGAGCAAATCGAATCTCACATTTGACTCAAAGTTCCCACGTTAACGGATATGAATACCTTACGAATATGCAATACACAACGGTCAAATGCACCTACGTGACGGAAAAGTCCTCAAAGTCCAAAATAAAAATAAAAAAATCATTTAATTCAGGTCACTGACCCATATTAGACACAAAAACAATAGTATACAAAACGCTTGCTAGCTGATTGATAAATAAATAAATAAAGTTAATTCAATGACAAAAATAATTAAAATATCAGAAATAAATGTCAGATCAAATCAATAAATACAATGGTACAAAACACAACAAAATAAAATAAAAACATTAAATTAAAAATAACAAATAAATACGACAATGAATTAAATTGGAGAATGAAATTGCAATTGATGAATTAACATAAATTAATATATCCATATGACATGACATGACAGTAGTATAATAAATGTAATGTTAAGCAACAGCAATATGCCTGCTGGGCAAAAAGCTGGGCTTTAAACGGATCTCGTTTCCACTGAAGTGCTAATAGTTCATGAGACGCATTCGTGCGAATAGTGACGGTCTTGGACGATCGCGTCCGGTGACGATGACGGGCGAATACCGCTGTAGTGTGGTATCTATACTTAATATTATAAAGCAGAAAAGTTTGTTTGTTTGGTTGAACACGCTAATCTCAGAAACTACTGGTTCAAATGAAAAAAGAAGGTTTTGGGCTATTTAACATCACGCTACGACCATTAGGGGCTGAGCAGGAATGAAAAATGTTGCAAAAAACGGGGATTTTTCCCCTTTCTTTTTTCTCTGTTATGTGACGTAGACGAAGTTTCGTGGGTCAGCTATTATCTTATACGCCAGTGGATTTATCTCTGCTTTAAGTTTGAAGATGAAAATATATGATTTATTATGTTAGCTTAAATTAAATGCCACCTGTGCCTATTTACGCGTGTAATCAATGTACTATTAATAACGAATCTTTGATCCAATTCATTAGACAATTAATTAGTATACACCTGGATTCCTGTTTTGTGTTAAAGCGTGTTCATTCGCAAAAATCGTACAAAACGAGGAAATTCTTCATATTAATTGATGTTTATCACAAAAAAAAGAAGAAAAAAAAGTGAAGTATGATGTCTAACTAGGCATCAGATAGTTTACTTTTAACTAAGAACTTAACACACTACAACAACTAACTTTAATTTCTCCGTATACTGAATGATCTGTGAAGTAGTTTTTATCAAAATATCTCAAAAGTACATTTGATAAAAATATTTTACAGAGCTTATTTAATCATTGCTTATTGACTCTGGTTTTTTTTTATAAGTTGATTGCTGTTGTTGAATTCTCATGTTTCAATGAAAAAAATCTGCTTTCGATTTAAAGTATATATTTTTACATATTACCATTGTAAAATTGTGAATTGAATTTATAAATGACAGTGCCTTTGTGTCCCTGCGATAAACCAAGATTTTTCCGTTCTTTCTTTCATAAACGTGTTTAACTCGTGACTCGTAATATAATCCTACTCTGTCTACAACGCTGTACTTACGCATAAAATAAAATAGTAAATAAATATCGCTGGACACACAGCGCCATCTAGTGCCACACTAACCAACGAAACTTGTGTCGTGATCACTAGATAGTTATTAAGCTACATAGATACTTTTTTTTAAATACATACTTATTAGGTACTCATATTATTGTACATACCCATGACTCAGAAGCAACAGTACAACACTTAAACAACATAAGAGACAAAATCACCCTAATTTGTAAACTCAATGACTACTATCTAAGAACTTATTCAAACAGAATGAGGTATTAAAGTCTTTCCTAGGTTTTAGGGTTCCGTACAAGGTAAAAAAGGAACCCGGATAATAATATAATCAGTTTCTTGTTTATTCTACTTACTATCTCATAATATAACAATCTTCACCGTCAAATATACAAATAAATTAAATTAAAATGTCGTTTGTAATTTCAAAGTATCAGCTTTTTTAAAACACATTTTTTTTTTAATTTTTGTCTCTGGCTATCTAATTTTTCCGGCTCATCAACGAATAAGTGATTTTTCTTTCTTTCTTTCTTTCTAACTAAAACAAAACCTCCATATAACTAACGGTCTCTATTTGACGTAGTTCTCAACACAAATAGCGGACTACATGTTCTGAAAAAGTCCTGAAAACTTACATAAGTACTTGCACATATTGAAATTGTATAAAGTAACATAAGTGGCCGAAACCCTTTTTCAGAGAAACCGAATAAAAGAATTGTTAAAACATTGAAGATCGACAAAGGAACATTCAACTGAACTTATAAAGAGTTACCCTCTTATTTAGTTCGGTGCCCCTCGACATTCTTGCGTCAAGATGATTCTTGCATTTTGTATGACAATATTAAATTCCAAGAGAGCTTTACCCAATGTTTCTGAGAGTTGAAGGCCAATCTCACATCAAATTATCTAAAGAGGTATTTGTTTGTAGATCTGTATGTACGGAGTTATCTGTGAGGAGCTCATGGCTAAATAACCAGCCTTTCGAGTCGGTCTTTAGGTTAAGCCGTCATATACCGGGTTACGTCCGTGCCTCGGAAAGCACGTTAAGTTATTGGTCTCGGCTGTCATTTGTAGAACAGGAAAGACGGCAAAAATATATAAATAAATAAAAATAAATTAATTAATATCGCAAAGCTTGTGTCGTGGACACTAGATAGTTGATATACTGCATATATATACTTTTTTGTTGGTAAATACATACTTATATTTCGATATCGCGAAAGCCTTTGACAAGGTCTGGCACAACGGGCTGATATACAAGCTATACCAGCTCGGTGTGCCCGACCGTCTCGTGCTCATCTTACGAGACTTTTTGTCAAACCGTACCTTCCGCTACCGTGTGGGTAAGACACTATCTTCTCCTCATCCGATTCGCGCCGGAGTCCCTCAGGGCTCCGTTATCTCTCCCCTCGCGTTCACGCTGTACACTAGCGACATTCCGAGGAACCAGAAGGTTCAAACAGCACTATTCGCTGACGACACCGCGATATACTACACCGGCCGTTCTCCGGATAACATCCGCCGCATTCTCCAGAAAGCCGCCGACTCGCTCGGCGCTTGGTTCCGTAAGTGGAGAATAGAAGTTAATCCCGAAAAAAGCCAGGCAGTTTTATACAATAAGGCACGCCTTAAGCGTTCGCCAGGTCCCCCCATCACTATGTTCGGTAAGCCTATCCCCTGGGAGAGGCAAGCCAAGTATCTCGGAGTTATTCTGGACGACCATCTGCCGTTCAAGGCCCACATCAAAGCAGCTCGTGACCGGGCTGCCTTTGCTATGGGCCGGCTCCACTTCATGATCACTAGGAAGAGCAAATTGTCACTCAAGTGCAAATTGCGTCTTTTCACCGCAGTCATCCGTCCCATCATGACCTATGCTTGCATAGTATTCGCGCATGCCCACCCGCGTCATATCCACACGATGCAGACCTTGCAGAACCGATATCTCCGTAAGATCACCGGTGCCCCCCCTTACGTCCGTAACGATAGTCTTCACGTAGACCTCAGAATCCCCACCGTTAAGCAGTTCATGAAACGCCTTTCCAAGCGTTACTTCGACTCTGCTATTAAGCATAGGAATCCCCTAATCGCATCGGCCGCCCGGTACGACCCATCGCGTATTAGCTCCGTCCAACGTCCGCGTCACACCCTAGTCGCCCCCGACGATCCGATCACTATCTTGCAAGAGAGTAGGAAAGATACCAGTACAGTTCGTAGAGCTTACAAATACAGACCGAAAACATACCGACCTCGCCGCAGAGGTCCGGCGCGAAATCCCCGTTCAATCCCTCCCCGACCCTTGCTCGAGCCAGCCCGCGATGCTGAGCCTGTAGTAATAAATCAGTCCCTAAATAATGACAGTCAGATCCAGCCTGTCCCTTTGCTGCCCCCAGCGACGCCCTAAGCCGAGGTTCGTACCCCACAGGGGGTGCCCTTAGAGCGCTGTCGCTTAGTTTTTAGTTATTTTCGCCCTGGCTGGAGGCCTTAGATTCAAGGCATCCACAAGACTTGCCCGGTTAAGCAGAAGCCAGTCTTCTCAGACTGAACTGCGAGATGCCCATTCCAAAAAAAAAAAAAAAAAAATACATACTTATTATACATATAAACATCCATGACTCGGAAACAAATGTCCGTGCTTATCACACAAACATTTGCTCCTACCGGGATTTGAACCCAGAACCCTAAGAACGTAAGGCAGCGTCACTACCACTACGCCAATCGGGTCGTTAAATACACAGTCCATCGGTTAGATTATCAAAAAATATTAGACCCGTATTTTTTCTTTTGTTGCATAAATCAAAATTGACGAAGATACGACAGTTTTAACATTCTCAATACGTCACGTCATGGTATAATTTTTAGCTAGCTCAGACGTCGCGAGCCCGAGTTTTCCCGAGTTTTGATGCGTTTTTATCTTTGTCAATATTCATTGATTTACGAAAACAAAAAATACGTGTCCATTATTTTCCAATACTCTAACTGACGGACGAAATAGATTTGCAATTTTTTAGCTACATGTACCTAGTCAGTGGCCCAAAAAGTCTGACAACCAGTCTAACTTAGTGGTATTATATAACCTAGTACTGTAACTGGGTTGTCGAGGTCAGATAGGCAGTCGCTTTATGTAAAATACTGATATTCAGCTGCATCCAGTTAGACTGGAAGCCGACCGATGCTGGCTGATCAAGATGTACTGTGCATATTATAGTGTTAGATAACCCATTTATCGAGGAAGGCTAACAACACGGCTATATCACGCTGCGAACAATAGGTGCGAAGCATAGATGATAAATGTTACAAAAACGGGGATTTTTGTTTATAAACTTTTGACGCGAACGAATGTCACGGGCAACAGCTAGTCTTACATAAAACAACCCCATTTGCAATTCTCTTCTTTAATTTCTTGAAGAGTCTTGTGTCTCTTGAGAGTGCTGAATAATATTTTTGTTTGACAAAAAAGTCTGGGTATAAATTCTTGCGAGTACAATGTTTTGTATTTTTAAGGAATGTATCTCTGAAATAATCGTGTTTTGTGAGTTTTTCACTGAAATTTTTATCTATCTTCGAGTTTTCTTATTACAAAAAAAAATGCTGGGTGAACTATTAAGTACACTTCTACCCAACCTTCCACACACTACAGATATGATGTTACGTCAATTATGTTATAGGAGTAATTTTCTATATAAACCATAAGTAACAAACATACGAGCAAATTAAGATTTTACAATCAGCCATTTGTCTCCCACTGCAGGACAAAGGCCTTCCTTCCCTCTTTCCTCTAATATCCATCTAGTGCTGTTATACGCCAATCCTTCTGGAAGGAGTCGAATTCGTCCCGTCCCGCTCCTTCTGGTCCTGCCGCGTTGCCAGTTGCTGCTGTTTGGGACTAATTTTGTGGTAGCTTTAACCAAGAGCTCCTCTGGCATGCGACAGGCGTGGCCAGCCCTGTTCCGTTTGAGCTTGGCCATCGTGTGAGCAGTATTGAGTTCTTTACACGATTAGTAAGTTTCACTTCAAGGATACCTGACAGACCCTGAGTACCGAATTTTGACGGTTGGTTCTTTAACCAAACCAAACAAATTAAGATTTAAAGCGTAGTAATTTTGCTTATTTCCAAATGCAGTAGTACCTATCAGTTATATCAAAACACAAGTAACTCCTTGATAAACTAAACTCGCGTCGAACCGACTTACTGAACTACATAACAGGTTTTGAAAGGACGAAATTTTTATATCAACAAACAAAATAATATTAAATCAAACATCGAAGGCCGGACAAGTTCAAAGGCCGAATGCCGGAAATAATAAACTCGTAACATCCCTTTGAGAAGCCAAAGTATCCTATTTACGATTTACGACATTATAACACACAAAATTTTATTCACGACAAGATATCATGAAAAAATCTTGTTAACACACACTCAACGGTATCTGATTTCGGTGTTTACGAAAATAAAATATTGATTATCGGATTTTGAGCCATGTGTCTCAAGTTGTAAGAGTGGTGTTCGATTCCGTGTGTGTAGAACCCTGTAATCTGTGAAAAATCAAGTCATAGATCATATCAATCAAAAGGTAATGACTATTATAAATATCATCATTATCATCATCATTAGCCTATAATGTTCCCACTGCTAGGACACGGCCTCCTCTCAATGAGAGGGAATGGGCTATAATCTACCACGCGGGCCCAGTGCGGATTGGTAGATGTAACATGTCTTCGAATTTTTGGTTCTAGGACATGCCGGTTTCCTGATGACTATTTATAAACTAAGATTATTATTCAATGACTCCAACATAATTTGGAGAGGCACACTCCAACACCTCTCTTTTCCTATTCATAAAATAATGTTAATAAGGCTAATACAACTTCCTCGATAAATGGACCATCCATAGAAAAATAATTTTTAAATTCTAACCAGTAGTTCTTGAATTTACGCGATCAACCAAACAAACAAACTCTTCAGCTTGATAATTAGTAAAGATATACATTTACAACTACTCTTGGTTTGATTGTTCCCATAACATTAATTTCAATAGCTACACTAAAAATCCAATATAAATTTTAGGTTATGGAATGTAAATCACAATTCACTAGCATCAGAAAATTGGGATTTACGGCTTTGGTTTCAATATCCGTGAATCAGGGTCTTTCATATTAAGATATATGGGACTGGCTGGTTGAGTCATCGTAGATCAATCTATGTGAGGTGGAATGGAAGTTAGCTCTGTGCCAAAATTTCTGGGGAACATTTAAACTTGGTTACTTTAGACTAGCTTTCGGTCGGCGAATTGGGTCATGCATGAAAACTGTGCATGGTAGATAGGGAAACATGAATATGAGATTTTGGCCTTTTGGCCTCGTACAGGACCAATTTTGTGTCTTCTTTTTAATTTTTGCTTGTTTACGACAATATTTGTTTTTGTTTATTTAACCATTTTTTCTTTTGTACTATACGATTTAAATAAATACTTTTTCTTTCTTATTTTTGTGTTTTCCCCTAAAGGAAACCCTGAAGGGTACAGTGTATTTAATTGTAGGGCTCGTACCATGAGAAATTTCTCATGGAACAACCTTATAACACTATATTTACTTATTTATTGATGTGCATACTAACAAAACACACACACATCACTTTTATCATACTTTTTATCCTGGTAATATGTAATCGTGAGATTATTTTCCAATTCGCTAGTATAGTAATACTTAATTATCTATTTCACAAGCTGAACAAAAACAAAAAACGGCATAAATTAATATTTATAATGGGTTTCATAAGATTTATCTTAAGGTCATGCAGGCATAAGTATTCTACCGAAATTAAAATAAAACGAGAATACCAACTTATAATGAATTCCTTAAAACTAATAAAACCAAGGCACGAGCTCATGGACTACAAAATACCTACTAAATTAATTTCGCCAATACTTATATCATAGTCTTATTTATGTGGGATATCTGTAGCGGTTTCTTAGTAAATTAATCCTATGTACTAATTGGAATCGGGCCAGGACCGTGTCTCTAATGATGGGCTAAAGCGTCTAATTTATTACTGTTAGACCAGGCTTTATCACATCACTAATTTGTACCGCCTTTCTTACTTCGCTGTGAACACGGATAACTTTATTATACAAGACGTAACTACGCATGCTTATAAGTCTGTATGTCTATCCATGAACTAGAAAAGCACTCAACTCATTCTCATTAAATTTGGGAGATAGATTAGCCTGGCTTCTGGAAAAGCATGATTGCTACCTTTCATCCTGGATATGATAACGTGTATTTAGAAAAAAAATGCAAAATTCATGCAGTCACAAAAAAACATAAAAGAAATAAATATAGAATTGATTGTGTAAGACAGGTAAAAAAAACCGTTTAAAATAAATTAATCAATTCTTTATTTCACCAAAAGCCACCATATTGCAATGTTGATAACGCTAAGAAAGTTGTAAGGTCTAAATTATTGCGACGTAATAAGAATACTAGGTCACAATGATTTAGATACTCTGACTCCTCAACTAGGTGTAAAAATGTCATTCGTCCGTAATTATCAGTATCCAAATCAATACAGCATTTACATGTCATATCTTTCATTACCATTACAAAATACCATCATCAAATAATAATTTCTCATTTCAAAATATTCCTTTATTTGGATCAAAAACAAGTGGCTAACCATCGATTCAATGCTCCACCCAGCCAAATATTTCAGCGATGTTCCGACACAAGTACGCAAAGTCAGTATTATTGAAATTCACATTCTATCACATGAAATATATTTCGTGCTCCATAACACTCGTTATTACCTAGAAGAGGTCGCCTTGTCTGAAATTGTTATAAATGATTTCACTCCCGTCGCATTCAGAAATATTACCTTTTATTATGGTTAATAAAAATTTATTACCACTGACAACACTATAGGTATTGTCTTTTGGAACTTTGCATGGATTTTATTGGCTTAGAGATTGGGGAAAATTGGCTTTTGTGACTAATGTTGTTTGTGTCATTTTATTTGTTTATCTTTTGGAGCGTTGTCTATAATTATACCAACTACTGTCACTGTATTAGATCATCGTTATTCTTCTACTCTTATCCCAAATTATTTGGGGTTGGTGCAGCATGATTTCTTCTTCCATACTTCACGATAACTCGTCATCTCATCAAACACTTCCTTTCCTGCCATAGCCATTCTTCACACAGTTCATGTATGATTTATTTGGTCCTCCTCTACTCTCATACATCTACTTTCATACAGACATTTTCCTCATTTGTCCTCATCATTTATAATATCTATACGTAACCAATTAAGAATCAAAACCAAAATAAATTCAATAATATGATGCTCCTGCTTTAACATCTTTGGTAGCATCGATCCTGGTACCTAAAACATTCTTCACTAACAGTAATATTATTACCGTCTTAATGATCTATAAAACAGTGCTTAGCACTTAAAGCCTGCTATAATAGCGTTATGGAGTCTATACTTAGCACTCAGCCTCTTTAGTTCCGGTAATTCATGCCAAATATGATAGATGGCACTGATATCGTCTCCTCTCCGCCGTTCTCGGAACATCACATACATTAGTGAGTTTATTACCAACATTTTAGCTTCCTGAAACGATGTTAGGTTTAGGTAATAGCAAAGTAAACTCATTGGTCTGGCTACCAGACTTTATGGCTTTGCAAGATTCCTTGAATATTAAACAAAACCATCTGCTTGGAGAGTGCAGATTGCAATGGTACAGCCGGAGATGAGAAAACAGCTAAGTCCTTGAAAATAAATACCAAAGTTAAGTTGAAATAACATTATTTTAAATCATTTTCTCGTAGTTGGGACAGCCAGATTAACTTACTTTAGATTTGGAATTAAATTAAAACACTACTAACGAACTTCTGACTTTTATAAAATAATGTCTGAAGTTTCAATGTGAATTTAAAACATGAAGGATTTCTCAACCAGTACAAAAATCGGGGACTTCATTGAACTCTGACGAAGTTTCAAAATACACTTAAGATGGACACGATAATATAGTGCGGAATAATCACATCGTATAGATGTCCAGATTATATCTTTTTATTCATTGATCTGTCCAGGATGACCTATAAGGTCCTTTTTTCGGTGTTTATCATACATATCTGTTGGCTCGCTCCCAGAACACGATTCGATTACAGCGTCAGAACTTATTGGCGGGCCAACGTATTGGCTTCATTTGTTGGAATTTGGCGATTGGACACAAATTTTATGTAATCGCTCAAGTTTACTAGTTTAAAGTATTAGAGTAAGTACTTTTTAAAACGACAATTTGAGGTCAAATCAAGTTTAAGTTAAGGAAATTCTAAAAAATGGTTTTATTTCGTTGGTGGCGTGAGGGGCTTGTGGCGAAATAATAACAGCCGCTCGGGTCGATCTTTACGTTAAACCTTGCTTGCCTAGATTTGTCTGTGGATGAGTGATTACCCATTTCATACCGAGTTTCCTCCGTGTCTCAGAAAGCTGTTTGTCCCGGCTGTCATTTGTAGATCTTTGACAATCATTACAGTGACACAAAAATCCTGACAACCAGCCTTACCAAAAATTACATTAATTCAATATATTTTTAACCAAGCTGCAAAATTAAGCATTGTTTTTATTTTTCCATGAGAGACTGATAAATGCCCAACTCATTTCGAAATGAAATATAATTAGTTTCATATTGAGCATTATTGATATCTGATCTCTATGTACTGAGAGAGTTTTTCGTCATTAATATTATCCCAGTCAATATTTATGAGGTAAAACTTACTCTGTTTATTATTCTTCAGTAAATATTTGATGAGATCTGTAACGAGTTTATCTCGGACAGATATCGGCACAATAATATTAAATTAAGTAATAAAATTTATCAAAAAGAAAATGCTTATTGGCTATATTGCTGAGTCAAAATAAGTTGGGACGGGAAAAGAAACAACACTAATAAGTATTAACTTAATAATGAAGATAAATGGACATGTAGAAGATTTATATCTATCCGACCCAATGGGCAGTCAGTCCGTGTAAAATATTGGTAATCAGCTGCATCCGGCGGGATTGTAAGCTGACCCGAACACAGTTGGGAAAAGTCTAGACAGATTATGATATCTTGCTGACTTTAAAATTGAAAACATGGGCTAAAATCTACCACACGGGCCCATTGCAGAATGGTAGATGTCACATGTCTTAGTTTTTCTTGGTTCTAGGACATGCTGGTTTCCTCTCGATGTTTTCCTTCACCGTTTTTAGAGCACTGGTGACGAAGTAAATAACAAAAAGTAATGCGCTTGCCTGGGTTCAAACCCACAACTCATCTTTACTAATATTATAAAGCAGAAGAGTTTGTTTGTTTGTTTGTTTGTTTGTTTATTTGTTTGTTTGTTTGGTTGAACGCGCTAATCTCAGGATGTACTGGTTCGAATTGAAAAAGTCTTCTTGTGTTGGATAGTCCATTTATTGAGGAAGGCTATAGGCTATATAACATCACGCTACAACCATTAGGAGTGGAGCAGGAACTCTCTAATGTGACGCAGACGAAGTTGCGTGGGTCAGCTAGTTGTTCATAAGTCGGAACCGCCACTACAACAAAGCGAAAAAGCAAATGACTAACATCAAATTAATCAGAAAGAAAAAGACACACTACCAAATGTAGTCGTAAACAAAATAGAACAAGATCACAAGGATGCTAAATTTCCAATTAATCCAACACCCTCCGCACTTCAACGCCAAGCGTACTAAGACAAAACCAACACGTAGTTTAAGATTACGTCTCGTCAAACAGCTGAAGCACATCAAATGTATAAAGAGAAACCCGAACACCTCAGAACTGAGTACTAGCAATGTTAAGGCTTACATACCTAATCCTTCATGTACTCAATCCGTTGCCAAGTGATACGAGATTACTGCCACAGAGGAACTTGTTACAGTGGTTCATCGTTCAAGCGTTTGTTAGTATTATACCTGAGATTTTAAAACGATTTTATTTCTCAAAACCTAAACTGTACAGTCTTATTTCAGTTATGCTATACTTCTAATTTAGTATAACTGTAAAAATCTATGGGGTTATTGAGTTTCTTACCCGTTCTTCTCCATAGAGAACTACGCTTTGAAATGGGCAACTACAGTATTTTCACAGTTTCATCAGCTTCATTTTATTATATTGTCTTATTTCTACCATTAGAAAGTGCCTGTTGATGCCCACTTGAAATAAATGCTTCGAATTTGATTCCGAGGCATGGAGGAAATTCGGTGTAAGGGTGGCCACCCATTCACAGACCAGCCAAGGCAAGCACGGCTTAACCTTAAGATTGACCCAAGTGGCTGAAATTATCAAGCTACGAGATCCTCTGAGTAACTTCTGTCACAGGACTGTAAATAATTGCAGTATGGCAAAACTGCAGTATGGCAATACGAGACTATGTCTTGAATTATTGCTCCACCCACTTACCCTCCGTAAATTATTGTGCAAAAAAAAGACTCGTTGAATCAGTGTCACTGTATTATTATAATCTACTACACATTGTTCTATTTCGATAGAAATAGGATAATTATTTACAAATAAATTGTATCCTTGCTTTACGTACGTTTTATCATGTCTATCTCACATAGTTACGTCTACTACTTTTATGTGGATCTAACGATTCGGTTTCAACAAACGGTTATATATCATGTACGATTGTACGTAGACGAAGTTATTTTTGTACATTGTTGTAACGTAATTGGGTTCTTTTCATCTTTCTTTCTTTCTTGTTGGTTTTGTATGAGATACGCATTTTTTTTGCTATAAAACACAACTAAATAAATAATGACGATGACGACTGTTTAAATTCTATTAGCCTAGAAAATATTAAAATTATAAATTTAATCATATTAAATAAATTTTAAAATGGATGAGATTAATGCTCGCCAAATTTCCATTTGCACTGCCTGAAACAGTGAAAACATGAACAAATATTATTTAAAAAATTGTTTCACTCTATTATTTTTTAGGTTAACAATGTTTAAAAGTTTTACATAATTCTCAAACAGATTTCAACGCAAATATTCTACATTAAAAGAAAATAGGATCCCAAACTAAATCTAAGTCATAATATACTAGCTACCGGTCCATTTGTAGGTTATTGGTATATATTTTCAGTCCATATGCTGTTACAGCTCGGGCGTTGCCAACACTCGCGAATATCGCTCGAATTTAGCTAGAAAGGAAATCAGTTTCTGTGATATGCTCCCTAACACTTTATGTATAGTTGTAGCAGAATATTCTCGGAGTATATTCTGTAAATGATATGTGGTTTAATGCTGTTCGTATGTTCAATTTCATGGACTGGTAATCCTCTTTATCATCAAAGATTTCATCTACTCAATCATCTGTTTAGCCCAACTATGTTGGGGTCGGATTCAAGTCTAACTGGATGCAGCTGAATACCAGTACTTCACATGGAGCGACTGCCTATCTGTTCCATTAGTACTTGGTAATACGATACCCCTTGATAAGACTGGTTGTCTGAGTTTTTGGGCCACTGACTACCTTTAACGACTGTCAAAGATCTACAAATGACAGATTTACGTGCTTTCCGAGGCATGGAGGAAACTCGCAAAATAAGGGCGGTCACCCATCCACAGACCAACCTAGGCAAGCACGGCTTCACTTAAATATGGAACATTATTCTCTTTAAGCAGCCATGGAGTCTGGATATGGACCAGGTTGACAGCAATAAGCTCGTCCTCCATTACATGTGACTTTACATAATAGGCGAAATGGGGGTGTACCATAAATGGGAATCCCCTTTGGGGATTACAATCGTGCTGTTATGTATTCTCTACTAAGTACAGTATGATTTTTAATTTTATATCTTTGGGTAGGTACTTAATATGGAAAATGTATTGTAGATACTTTGTCCTCATCATATAACCTAGTTTTAACGCCCACAAATATTGTTATTACGAAAGAATATATGTACCTATAAAAGGGATTTTCTTCTCAGCTATCAATGATTGATCGGAAAACTTACATGATATAATATTTATTTTCATGTTGGTTGGTTTACGAGTAGGCACTTACTCACACAAATATGTTTGTTTGACAGTATAACGTTGCTTGTGACAATTTTGATTGGTTATCTAGATGTTTTGTGATCAATAGTACTTGGTGATAGATTCAAAACTTGTCTGAGTCCTAGTAAAGAAGTTTTTTTAAGCTCACACCTTCTTTTGATTTCTCCATAGTTGGTTAAAAAGGCTGAAAAAAATACGTGATATAGGCATGTAATGAGGAGGTATGACGAAAATGTAGTCAGGAAAGTTTTGATTATGAATGTGGATGGTTATAAGAGTGGAGGATGACCAAAGACGATGGATGGACTTTTTTTTTGTGGGACGAGCCCGCCACACTATTCCTAAACTCCCTGAAAGCCAGAATCAACAGTGGCGACCACCAGAAAAGCGCCGAGACAATGAAGCTCGACGAAATCCCAGAGAATGAAACAAAAACAACAACAAAATATATTATAGCGGAAGAGTTGGAAAAACCGTAATTTCCACTTTCCTCCATATCAGCAGGAGACAGAACGGAACGAAAAAAAGCCAATATGCACAAAAGGACGTTTACAACTGGGATAGGCCCAGTTGTATAGCACCACGGATAAATATTAACATTAATGGGTCCTACGACGATGGGATGAATGGACTGCGTGAACTAAGGTATGGCTAGAAAATGATGACAAGGTAATACAGAAGTATGAAGTAAGACATGCTGCACCGACCCCAAATACAGGGTGTTAAAGACCTCGTCACGAAGCCGTCAACCAAGCATTCTGTACATCAAACTGAGTAACTCGGTGCAAAAATTATTGCTGGGTATACTATTTTTTTTTAGGATGAATAATCACATTTACCTTGTAAAACTCAATGTAACGCATAAAATATTTTGTGCTGATTGAGTAGTAAACGAGTCATAGAGGTATTTAAAGTTATAACATTAAAAGCCTGTATTATAATTAAAAAAAAACACTTCTGTGAAAAAGTTGTAACTTTGACCCCCAACATCTCCGTTAGTAGAAGGTTCCTAGTAATGGTCTAGAACAAACAAATGATTGCAGCGACGAGGAGATTAGGTGCTTTTCGGCTTCGTTGAAAGTATATTTACACCCTTTATAAAGGCAGGCGAATGGGAATTATATTCCAACTAGCTTCTGCCAGCGAAATTGGCCCCTGGGGTCTTATTACCGGGATAAAATTATCCCATATGTTAATCCAGGTTATAAACTATCTGTGTGCTAAATTTGATCAAAATCCGTTCAGTAGTTTTCGCGTGAAAGAGTAACAAACATCCATACATTCATCCATACTCACAAACTTTTGCATTTATAATATTAGTAGTTTAGGATAGGATACATGCATTACAATCTGATAACAATCGCATTACGCTTATTACTTCACTATCCTTTTTTTTTACAGTTTTTTTTTTCAAAAACTTTCAAACGATCCATCGGCTTAACAGCGTAAAAAAATATTTCAGGTAACCTTTTCAGTTTCTAGGGATAAGAAAGATTGATAAAGGTACCCTCGAATAAATTGATGTTTGCAGGGTAACCGCAAAATCTTCAAACACCACGTAAGTACAGATCTATAAGTAAAACAGTGTACTATTTTCTTCGGTAATCATCCTTCTTTGGAAATACGAATACCATAGAGTACTTATTGCCGGTATATTTGTTTTTGATTTTGCATGTGTGTCAGCGTAATTATGAAATTATACAACTTTTAGTATAATTATGGGAAACTCGAAACACGTGTCTAGTATTTTAATGTAAAGAATCTATATCAAAACTCAACTCAAAAACTCAAAACTCAAAGCATTTATTTCAACTAGACCATTACGGCACTTTTGAATGTCAAATTACAAATTAAATCCAAGCTACAGTCACAGTCACAAGGCATAATAACTTGAGAAAGTACTGTAGTAGCCCATTCCCTAGCGTAGATCTCTATGGAGAAGAACGGGCAAGAAACTCCATGGACACTCTTTTTAAATCAATATATTGTTACAAAATCTTGGTTACATCATTCATGTGTGATTATACATATATGTGAGAACGATGTAGAAAGACGTGCACATTAAGAGCGTCCAGAGAAAAGATTAAATCAACAGTGTAAAAAAAAAAGAAATTAAAATTAACCATGGCAGCTAAGAGATGACCAGTCCCAACTGACAGCGCCCGTTCACGAACATGACGCATGTATCGGCGCCATTCAACTCGACCATATTGAAGGGAGCTAAATGACCCGACACACCCGCCACCATCAGCGAGACATTTGAGTGAGCATGACAATCTCTCAGCCGCCAAGGCATATTCAAGTCAAAAAAAAAGAAAAAGATAACTAAATGTAAATGGTGGCTTTACAGTACATAGAACTCACACAAATGTGCTATGCAGTTATATAATACTACGAGATGGAATCTATACAATGCAAGGATATTTTACAATCTTCTGCAACTTCCACAATAACGTAACCTGGGAATCAGTTAGTTTGCCTATGGTTGTGGAGCAGGACCAGCATTGAGCCAAGCATTTTTATCATTAATGTAATCCCCCAAATTATAATATGCTTGCCTACATAGTGTGCGTTTTATACAAGATTTAAATTTCGTCTCTTTCAGTTGTAGAATGTGAGGAGGTGTTTTATTGTAACATTTTAAACAGTACCCCATGAAAGATGAATCTACTTTAGCAAGCCTGAAACCTGGCTGAACGAGTTGGTCCCTATTTCTAATATTATAGTGGTGTCTGTCACCTCTTTTACTGAACAAATGCAGATTTTTCCTAACGTACATGATGTTTTCATAGATGTATTGGCAAGGTACTGTCAAGATGTTAATTTCCTTAAACAGTTCTCTCAGAGAGTCGCGTCTACGTAATTCGTATATGGCTCTGATTGCTCTTTTCTGCAGAATGAATATAGACTCGATGTCTGCCGCACGTCCCCACAGTAAAATACCGTATGACATAATACTATGAAAATAACTGAAATAGACTAGCCTCGCGGTATCAATATCAGTAAATTGACGGATCTTTCTAACAGCATATGCAGCTGAGCTCAGCCGTCCTGCAAGAGATGTTAAATGAGGACCCCATTGTAGCTTTGAATCGAGCGTGATTCCCAAGAAAACTGTTTTATCGACGAATTCTAGTTTCTCTTGATTCAACATTATGTCACAATCACTACTTTTGACATTTGGTAGGGCAAATCGAATGCACTTAGTTTTTTTCCCATTGAGTACTAAATTGTTAGCGGTAAACCAGTTCTGGACCTGCAGTAGGGCATTATTTACATCGTCAAAATTAGTGGCACGTCTGTTTATCCTAAATATTAACGAAGTATCGTCAGCAAACAACACCATATGCGGGTGGTTGTTAAATAAATGGGGTAGGTCATTAATATGAACTAAAAAGAGGAAGGGACCCAGAATCGAACCTTGTGGTACACCCATTTTTACTTTTAAACCCGTAGAATTGACACCATTTATTTGTACTTGCTGATGTCTATCATTCAAATACGACTTTACTAAACTAAGCGCAAGTTTACCTAAACCGTAATGCTTAAGTTTCAAGATCAGGGTTTCGTGATTTACGCAATCAAATGCCTTCGAAAGGTCACAAAAGATTCCTATGGCATCTTGTGCCTCTTCCCACGCAGTAAATATGTGTTTTAATAAAGTAACACCGGCGTAAGTTGTACAACGTCCCTTGGTGAAACCATACTGTTGTTCGTGTAATATTTTATTGGTGTTAAAATGGCAAAGCATTTGATTGAGCATTATCTTTTCAAACACCTTGCTGAAAACAGGCAACACGGATACTGGCCTATAGTTATTGGTGTCTTTACTGTCCCCGGATTTAAAAAGCGGTATTACCTTACTGAATTTCATTAGATCCGGGAAGACTCCTTGATCCACGCACAAATTAAATATTGAGGCTAAATACGGTGCTACAGTTTCAATAATTAAGGTACAAGCTTTAATAGACATACCCCATAGGTCTTCGGTTAATTTGATCTTGATTTGTTTAAAAGCTTTTATGACTGTCGTGGGGTTTATATGCTGAAATTTAAATTCATTTGGACAGGCTGAAACGTTTGCTTTTAATAAATCAATAGAGAGCACCGGAGAGGAATTTAAGGTTTCAGTAGTTTTAAGTGGGATACTGGTAAAGAAGTTTACAAATTCTTGAGCAACTTCATTATTGGAGCTGACAAGGCCACCTGAAGTCTCTAGTGTGAAGTCATTACTATGTTTTATATTTCTGTTTGTTTCACTGTTGATAATTTTCCAAACCGTTTTTATTTTGTTATCGGCTGATTTAATTTTATTGCTAATGAATAAGGACTTGGCTACCTTGCAGGTGTTTTTAAAAATTTTCGAGTAATTAGCAACATATTTATTAAAAGATTCTGTGTTGATGTAAGGCTTAAGGCCGTACAGCTCAAACAATCGTTCCCTACTTTTTCTAATACCCTGTGTTGCCCAGTCACTAAAAATAAACTTTGAGCCAATGGTTTTGGTTTTCTTTTTTAAAGTGTTATTGAACTCAGTGTGCACTACCGAAAAGAATTCCTCATACAATTCATTTACATTGTTTCTAATATGGGCTGGTATATTTAGCTTGCTAATTAAATTATTATTAAACTTTTCTAACTTGCTGGGTGTTATTTGTCTGGTCTGAATCTGAATTCTTTGTAATTGTTTATTGTACGCGAAAGCAACAGTCTGCCCGCTGTGATCTGAAGGAAGGTAATTTACGATAGATTTATCTAAGTAGTCGCAGCAACAAAAAACATTATCAATACATGTAGCAGTATTTGTAGTAATTCGGGTTGGTTCTGAAAAAACGTTTGACAAATTAAAAGATTTAAAGAGACTTAAAAATCTACAGCTGTTTGCATTATTCTCTAAGACATTAACATTAAAGTCCCCACAGATTATTATTATTTTATTACCAGTTACAAGTTTCGCTAAAGCATCTTCCATTACTGATTCAAAGATAGAGTAGTTTAGATAATTAGGGGGTCTGTAAACGCACACTATTACATGCTTATCTAGCTCAACACAAGATAATTCAATACTATGTTCAACTGATAGATCGACAATATCATTACGAGACTTAGATTTAATGCAATTTTTGACTAAGATTAATGAACCCCCACGCATCTTAAGTTTACGGTTAAAGCAACTGCTCACATTGTAATTCTCATAATTTAATTGCATAGCTTCATAATCTTTCATCCAATGTTCAGTTAAACAGATAATATCAAACTTCGTTTTTTCTAAAAATAGTTCTATTTCTTATTGTTTGGAAGAAAGTCCCTGAATATTCTGGTGAAACAATTTTAAGGAATTCTGCTCAGCCCCTTTTTTACAATTAATTGATCGAGAGCTAGAAGATACCTCGAAGTTGTTGACGAGTTTAACTAAAGTTTCACTCGTACCTTCTATTGTCTTATTGACTAGTTTAAATCTAAATTAATATGTGTATAATTACAATTAGTATAATTACTAATTTCAGTAGACCTATTTACAGAAAACTGCGACATACCACATATGTCTGAGTTTATACTAAAAGCTAATAGCCGAGCTATTCGACGTCTAAAACTAATAGGCAAGTACGCATTACTCCTAGTTGACTTCAGTTTCTGAACGAAACTGTTAGTGTCGAAAAATGTCAACCTGTCACTATAGTGACTAGCTAATAAACACATGCGATTGTTCAGGTTATGGATGTAATGATTTTGCCTGCTTGACAATTTCTGAAAGTATGGAAAGGCACAAAGAATTATTTTCTTACAATTTAGCTTTAACAGTTGAGTGACATTGTCAGTGATATCATCAATTTTTATGTTCAAACTGTTACCAACAAATATAGTTAAAATAGTATTAGGATCTAATTCCTTCCTAGTAATGGATGAAATTATCTGGTTGTAGGAAGCCTGAGGTGTACAATAATTTTGAAAAGAATTACTTTGAAAAGAATTACTCAGATTGTTACTAATTAATTTTCCTAACCCTATTCCTAAACTATCTGAAAACATAATGGAGCAACCACATTGAGTACTACAACACAGGGGTGAACTACTTTCTGTGTTTCCTACCGGTGATGACCCTTGTACATTGTGTAGTGAATTTTGAATGGGTATACAGTCCGGAACACTGCCCAACCGAGCTGGGTCCACCGTTACCTCAGGCAAGAGAGTGACCGGGCTGGATTCCCTTTGTGATGTACATTGAGTGTTGTTGAAGGTCATCATGTCTACACAGTCTGAATTACTATTACAACTATTGACTAACTCATTTGCAGCGAGAATATGTTCTTTAATTTGTTTTTGAGAATTCACATACTTGGCATAACATGACTGTAGTTGACGCTCTAGTAGTTGAATGTCAGATTGTAAGTTTTGAGTGTCTATTTCATAAAACTTCTTACTGTCCTCTAATTTGGTTTGATAATTTCTTAACTTGTTTATAAGAAAAACACATGTCACCGTAAAATATACCATACCATATAACATATGTCACCGTAAAATTGACAAACATGTTATATTGTAATCTCTCTAGCGTTATTGTAAACTCTCGAAATATCGTCAAACGAACATACTGCGTACAATAAAACGCATTGTTTTTAGTGAAGTGTATGCGATGTTAATCAACTCACGCGGTGTGGAGGGAAGGAGGGGTCCCCCTTGCCCAGTGGTACTACTCTCCATGAAAAGATAATGAGAAATACCGATTAATATAACCCAACCTTAAAACACTTAATATTCCCTATAAAAAGCGTAGTCGACGGAGCCTAGTGCAGTGATTAAAGGAACCTAACTAACCTAACGGCCGGGTGCCCCACCTCCCGATTATGGGGGCAGAGATACTTCCGTATGTTCAGTTGACAATATTTCGAGAGTTTACAATATCGCTAGAGAGAAACACGTTATATTGTAATATAACGTGTTTCTCTCACGTTACATTGTTACATTGTAAGAAACACGTTATATTGTAATATAACGTGTTTAACAATTTTGCGGTGACATTTATTCAAAATTTCGAAACTGTATCATGAAAAATCACAAAGTCATGACCTCATTCTGTTACCTGGTTGTCCGTAGAAGAATGTGGTCACCACGTGGCGAGCACCCCCGCGCTGATAAGTGCCGCTATGACGTCTTGTCAGTTGTGTACGAAGAATAGCGGATAGGTACTTATTCTCGCTCGGTGACCAACTTGTGTCCTCTTTTAAATAATTCAAAAGGACAATTCATAATTGAAAAAGGTGTGCAACTGTGAACATTGTCATGTTGTATTAATTTTGGTGTTTTTATTTTTACCAGGTAATTTTACTTATTTTATATTGTGTGTTTTTCTATTGTATGTGTTCAAAATGTATTCTATAAAGTTGTCTTATAGCATCATACTGGAATAGTCTGTAAGGATGTTATAATTGGTGTAAATAAATAAATAAATAATAAATAATTTTGGGGGATCATGGTGTAAAAATAAATGTTGTATATTAACAACTTAATACAATAAATTCCTAGAAGTGTTTGAGAGTCAGATGACAATTTGCGACTGTGTTATTCCCAGCCTCACTGCCTCGTAGATCTACTGGTGGGTGGAGGTTCTGGGTACGATTCCCGATGCGGGCAAAGTGTTATTGGCTTTTTCCATCAGGCATTTCTAAATAGCAGCCACGGAGTCTCGATTTGTGCCTGGTTGACGGCAATAGGCTCGCCCTCTATTAAATAGGACTTAAAATGTCACTGGCAAAATGTGGGTGTACAGCGTGATATTATTTAAATATTACGTTATTGTTATTTGCCGAATGGTGCAGCGGTAGTGAGTTAGGTTAGGGTTTGAATCCCGGTAGGAGCAAATGTTTGTGTAACGAGTATGGACATTTTTTTCCGAGTGATGGATGTTTATATGTGTAAGTATGTATTTACAAACAAAAAATATACATGTAGTATATCAAATGTCTGGTGACCACACGACACAAGCCTTGCTTAATGTGGCACTTGATGGTGCTGTGTGTAATGTCCAGTATTTTGTTTTTTTTATTTTTATTTATTATTCACTGAAAAAAAGTCTGGTTCTTTAAACAAACGTGCAAGGCGTGGAGAGATAGAAGCTTTGCTTCTGTGATTGGATGTTGGGTGATGATGACAACGTTGCACCACGGAGTCAAGTGGTGCAACGTTGTCATCACCATCATCATCAGCCATTATTGATCCCACTGCTGGGACACGGTCTCCTCACAATGAGAGGAAATGGGCTATAAAACGAGGGCCCAGTGCGGGTTGGCAGATGTGACATGATTGTCTTAGATTTTTGGTTCTAGGACATGCCGATTTCCTCACGATGTTGTTCTTCACCATTTTGAGAGCAGAAATAACGGTCACAAAGTAATGCGCCTGTCTGAGTTCGAACTCACGACTTACTGTTTGTAAGTCGGGGCCGCCACCACTGGGCCACCGTTGCTCAACGTTGTAATTACCCGGAATCACATAGATATCGCTATCGCAGCGCCTACTTTTTTAAGTGTAAAGATAGATTTGCCATTCTAAGTCAAATCGATTTATTTCACCTTTGTTATGATAACCTTTATGTAACCTCTAAAATATCCTTTTACCTAATAACCGCCATTATGCTGAAGGTTGTGATATACAAAAGATAAATACACGTGGGCTGTAAGAAATAACAATTTTATTAATTGCGTACTGTCAAGTTTTTCCTTTGACATTTTCTTAACACATGTTTTCCTTTATACGCCATGTTCGAATATTCATCTTGACTAAATTAAATAGCACGTAAATTATAATAAACAAAGTCTCCAATATTACATAAAATTATGCCTGTTGTCAGCAAAGGATTAGGCACATGTGCACGTAAAATGAACCTATATTTTGATAGTTAAAACACCAGATAGTTTAGATTGAAATGTGTTTTCATAGGCAAAAATCTGCATCACCAATACGATATACTCGTATCATAACACAGTTGAAAATAGCAAATAAATGATCTTACTTTAAATAAAACTGGAGGAGCTCGTAGCTAAATAATATCAGCAGCTCTGGTCGATCTTTAGGTTAAGCCATGCTTGCCTAGGTTAGTCTGTGGATGGGTGACCACCTTTACTTACCGAGTTTCCTCCGTGCCTCGGAAAGCATTTAAGCTGTTGGTCCCGGCTGTCATTTGTCCATCGTTGACAGTCGTTACAAGTAGTCAGTGGCCCAAAAAGTCTAACCCCAGTCTTACCAAGTGGTATCGTATTTTTTTTAAATTTAATTTTTAATCACTTTTTACAATAACTTGTGCATTAGTCTCTATATTGTTAATGTTAAGGGAAAGAGCGAGATACCCCCAACACAGGTATTATCAATTACCTACTGGGGATGTCTCATTTATGTAACTGTTTTGTTTCAAAACAGTTACATAAATGAATTAATACTGGAAAATGAAAAAGGTTTATTAAACATTTTTCATTTTCCAGTATTAACTGGGTTGTGGGTGGAGGTCAAATAGGCAGACGCTGCATGTAAAATACTGGTATTCAGCTGCATCTAGTTAGACTGGAAGCCAACCCCAACATGGTTGGGTAAAGGTTATACAGATAATAATATGATGACTTTAGTTAAAACTGTCAATTCTAAACAATGTAGGTTATCACAATATATCTAGACTTAAAAACCCTTCAATATTAATCATGCAATTCATTTTTCATTTCGTTATTTTTTAGAACGTTTTTCACTGAAACGCGTACGTACGCAACCATATAAACACATGTGGCTTCCATATACATGTATGGTAAGCCGAAATCCGGGGATGCCTCGGGACTTATTAACGCATTCTCTGCTTCCCACTCTGATTCACTGGCGTATTTCAAACGTTTCTTTTTTGGTATGGTGCAAGTGTCAGATGTTAGCGGGCGCAACAAGTCAGAAAAAGTTTATTATTTTATTTTTTCTTATTTATTTATATGTGTATGTACACAGAAAATACTTAACAGGACATTACATTAAGATAGAACAGCATAAAGGTACTGCTTATTTCGTAAGAAATGTCTTCCAGCAGACCTGCGAGAGGAAAGTTTAATTAATAATGTAGAGTGTGTAGAAAAGACAAAATAGGAAATTCATTCTTATTCTTTGTTTAAAACAAATTAAAAGGTATACTCATAAAATTATACTTTATCTAAACTAATATTATAAAGCAGAAGAACAGCTACTGGATCAAATTGTTTTTTTTTTTGTGTTGGATAGCCCATTTAAGGCTTTAGGCAATATAAAAACACGCTACAACCATTAGGAGTGGAGCAGGAATGAAAAATGTTACAAAACGGGGATTTTTGTGTTTTTCTCTCTTATGTGACGCAGGCGAAGTTGCGCGGGTCAGCTAGTAAAGAATAAGAATAAGAAAGAAAGAAACAAATCTTTTACTTTTACCCGCTCCCGCTTATACCTTAAAACACATCCTTAACAGTGTTGCTCTGATTCTTTTTTTATGTTCTTGTTTTAAGAATGCTTTCATGGCTTCTAAAAGACGGCGTATGATTTGTTGCCGCGAATATTCCGAATACGCGCTTTGTTGGTCCCTAAATAACTATGAAAAAAGGATTGCTTGGTACTTTTCTCTTTTAAGAAGTTAACGTCTTGAAATAGAAAGCAATTTGTGGTTAAGATGAGTAATGTAAGAAGTGGATTTGAGATGTTTTTATTTTGTTGTCTAAGTTCTGTAATTTATTTAAATTCTCTTCTTCCGGAAATTAAAATAATAATGCGGCTATTTTAATTACTTGACTGTGTTTAAGACTAAATAGAGGAAGACAAAAGAGAAAATGGATCGAATGGATTGTAAGACGTATGATATGAAAGGAAATGGAGTAAATGATTGCGAGACGAATGACAGGGGAGAATAAAAAAAAATGTGCCAAAATAACATGAGCCAAGCGCAGGAAGATGATGATGATGATGATGAAGACCAATTGGAGGTTAATGTATTTTTTTCGGTAATTATTGTGTTAACGTAAATAAACTTCATAAGTTTTTAAACCCCGACTTAAAAATGACGGGGTGTTATAAGTTTGACATGTCTGTGTGTACGTCTGTCTGTAGCATTGTAGCTCCCGAACGGATGAACCGATTCTGGTTATGTTTTTTTTGTTTGAAAGGTGTATTAGTCGGGAGTATTCTTGGCTATGTTTGATAAAAATCGGTCCAAGATGGCCGCTGCCTCAAAATGACGGATTACATAAATTTATTCGACTACTTCCTCTATAAGGGTATCAAATAAAAGGGCTTGACTAGTAGAGCAGGTTACACGTACACGTTATAGTAAATTTCAAATCTAAGATGGCTGCCACAACAGAATGGCAAATTGTTCACAATACCATCAATAATTTCACCCCAATTAACTTGTTGTACACTTATGTTCTTATTTTTATTTGACCCTCAATCCAATCACTATTCAAATCCAAACCAAACTCAAATGAATCCGGAACCTAAACACAAAATCCAACCAAAGGAAATATTCACTAGTGGATCCGACCAGTAAAATAAACAAAAACGCATTAACGGCTAATGGCGAAGGTGGCTCGCCTCAGCATGACGAACAAACAAACAATTGTGCTAGTACTACTCTTTGTGGAGTGTTTACGACATGTCGTTGGAACCCTTTGGCTCTTCAGTTTATTTTGATGATACCGAAGGGGGGCGTTAGAGGGGGGGGGCGTTTGAAAGATGCGCTTTGTTCCAGGAATACTTCAGTTTGATATGTTGAGTTAGAATCTGATTTGGAGAGAAATGTATGACTATACGTTATAGAAAAATCATACAGGAATTAGGTTGATAAATAGACATATAACACTGTTTGGTGCACACCTCCGGCTGTCATTTGTAGAACGTTGACATTCGTTGAAAGTATGTCAACCAGTCTTACCAAGGGGTATCGTATTACCCAGCCTGAGCTGGGTCATGGAAGTTACATACGCAGTCGCTCAATGTAAAATACTAGTACTCTGCTGCATCCGGATAGACCAGAAACCGACCCCAAAATACATAGTTGAGAAAAGCAGATGATGATGGTGACCAACTCTTTAAACATACTTTATATTTTGACTTTGTTAGATATGAAAACAGCAAGAGACATAAAGATAACCAAAACAGGTATAGATGAAAGCCAAAGGAATATAACTGACAACTAAACTAAATCAGCGACTATAACAAAAACAATAGACGTCCAAACAGCCAAAGATACTGACAGTAAACTGAAACCAAATAAGCATAACAAAGCAAACAAGGAAATGCATTCAGAATCTAACTCAACATAGTTTCGAATAAGAGCTTTTAAGCAAATGTAGACGCAAAATTTTGCCAGTCTTGCTTCGATAAAAATGTTAAGAGAAAAATAAGATGGAAAATTTTTCTTTTGCATTATTAAAAAATGCACCAGAAAGAGCGAAGTCATCCAAGTATAAGTTAAACAGGTTTTGTTGCGCACTCAAATTGAAAGACTTAAAGATTGTTTCCAAGAACTTTATAATAAATGGGCTTTCCATACTTTGAATGTTATTTCTCGATTATAGAGTTGAGTTTGTTTTTGAAAGTTATGTTAAAAAGAAAATAATGGTCTTTGTATATTCCAGGCCTTAGAGGTTCTTATATTCGATAAAAAAATTCGCTTTCCTAAAATAGACCCATCATCTCCGAAGTCTGTATTCCCCCAAATATGTTGGGGTCGGCCTTCACTGTCAAAGATCTACAAATGAGGTTTTACTTACTGTTCGAGGAAACTTACACTTTAATGGGTGATCACCCATCCACGAACCAACCTAAGCAAGCGCTGCTTAACCTGAAGATCGAACGAGCGGCTGTTATTATTAATTCACGAGCTCTGCTACTTTTCTAAAAAGACGATTAAAAGAAAAGACGTTACAAAAAAAAACATTGCCAACTAAAATAATAAAACGCTCATTTCTGTAAATGGTGCTACAATTTATCCTAGATATTTACAAGATAACGAGTCAGTGATCAACGTGAAAAGGGCTTGTTTACTACGTCATAACAAACTGTTTACTTTAAGACTGGCTCAAATCCTTGACATTTCAAGTCTTAAGAAGCAAAATAACCTAAACCTAATTTTCGGGGTCTCAGCGTCTATTTTTGTTGAACCTAACGAGGCATGTTTACTTTAATCAAAAAACTTTAGAGAGCTTAAAAAAGAGTTTAAGCATTTTCCGCATCGTCGAGAAAACTTCCTTGAAAGTATATATTTGCTGCTTAACTAAACGCGAGAGGGGAACTGCCAATAACAGAACTCTTTAAGACTGAGACTTTAGTTTTGAGAGATTTTATAAAAATAGAGAGATGTTGTTTCAATGTGAGCCTGGGGAAAATAAAACTGTTGGAGTTTATTGGATTGTTTTATTCCTTGAATGGGGTTTAAATCTAGTTATTGTTTTGTCTCAGTTCTTGATAGAGATAAGATATTGTTTGATCTGACTAACACTCTTTATTGCTTGCTTCCAGGATTTTTGTCAAGTCTATTTAGTAAAAGATTTTGAGTATGTCTTCATAGTTTCTCTTATTATTATTTGGTTTCTTAAGATCTGTGATTTTTGGATTGTCATCAGCTGCCATAACATAAAATAAAGTTGTATAGGTCTACAAAAAGTACATTATCATCAGAAGGATCTACAAAAATCCTTAAATGCTTGTAATGCAATCATCATTTTGATAACTCATCCAAATCCTCACTTGCACAGTAAATACTTGAGCAATTTCCATTTTATTCCTGCTTGCATTCCGTTTTGCTGATACTGCGTAACTCGTTTACTAGTCTGTCAAAAACCAACACTATGTAAGTACTACCAAGGTACCAAGTTCACTGACGATCCGCCACTGTTCACCCACCACTGGCTGCCACTGTATACCCTAAGTTGTAAGGTTGAAAATTGGTGTAGCCTCAGTGAACTCGGTAGTACGTAGAGTTCCCTTCTCTATATCCATACACACATACCATGAAACAGAACCTCATATCAATCTCGTAGCGGAAAATCAAGTCCTTTGTCCACCCCTGCCTTCATCTTAAGCCTAACAGCATCAAACATTTTTGGTCACCCACTCAATAAACGACCTTTGACAAGCGGCGTGTGTGAAACGGTTCTCGATGACGTCACTACCGGCCATTGTAGTTAATAGCGGGCGGTATGAACAGTTTCCGGTCGGCAGTGCGCGAGATTGCAATCAGGCGTTTGATAGACTGTCGGGCACAATATCGCTCGTAAACGGACGCTCATGGTAAGCGGTAATGAGTAGTTTAGGGAGGAATGTTTCACGTGTTCGAGTTCGGCGAAATATGCCCGTGGAACGTGTTTGTGGCTATTGACATTCTGTTGTATGTTATCGACATTCTGATTGCTTCATCGTTTCATTGATTAACACGTCATACATAACACGCCGATAATTCCCGAAGGGTTAGGTAAAAGTGGACCTAATATAACACCTAGTAGTACACCCACATTTCGCCAGCTATTTTTATGTCCTATGCTATGTGCTTTTGCCTTCAACCGGGCACAAATCCAGACTCCGTGGCTCCTATTGAGAAATTCCTAATGGAAAAACCCAATAACACTGCCCGACCCGACAATCGAACCCAGGACTATCCTCAGTAGTCACGCTTGCCACCACACGACCCAAATGGCGCAGCAGTCTTGAGGCCGCCTTACGTTCATAGGGTCCCGGGTTCGAATCCCGGTAGGAGCAAATGTTTGTGTGATGAGCATGGACATTTGTTTCCGAGTCATGGATGTTTATACGTATAATAAGTATGTATTTACAAAAAAAAGTATATACGTAGTATTATCAACTGTCTGGTGACCATGACACAAGCCTTGCCTAGTGTGGCACTAGATAGCGCTGTGTGTAATGTCCAGCGATATTTTTTGATTTTATTTTATTTATTTACACATACAACAGTCAGTTCGATTAGTTGACTGTCACTGAAAAACATTCCCTTCAACATCATACTCATGATTTAGAATTGTCTCACAACAAGTGTTCTTCTTTTAATGTTGTTTTGTTACCATCTTGCATGCATGTATTTTCTTGTACGAGTATGTATGTCACATGTTTAGCAAATAAATATTATCTTATCTTATCTTTCATACTTCTCAGTTAGTCGGTGACTCCGTAGTTATCTCCTTTCTAGCCATAAATCATAATTTACCAGCTCAATCATCGCTTTTTCTGATCTTTTCTACTCTTATGGACATCCAAATCCATACTGAAATTTAATATGTTTTTCATTTTCTTTTATTTCAATGCGATCATGTGGTGTGTTTTATGAAAAGATAGAGAAAGAGGGTAGAGATAGTGTATGAAATATTATTTTTATAAATTCATCTGATGAAATGCGAATCATGCCATGCTTTTGGTAAAACATGCACATGATACAGTATCTGATGCATCAGCAATATTGATCGCAAAAACATTTTTGTTCAGCCGTAATTCGAAATCATAAAAGTGGTCGTGGAAACTTTTAGTATAGAGTCCAACCGTGATATTAGTCATAATTGTCATCATTTCAAACGTAAGACGTCCACTGTTGGACATAGGCCTCCCCAAGTGTCGCTACATTGACCGGTCCAATGCGACTCGCATCAAGCGGATTCCCGCAACCTTCACCAGGTCATTGGCGAAGGTTAAATGATATTAAATTACAAAAAAAGAAATTAGCATGGCATGGACAAGTTGTGGATACGGTTCCAATCTCCAGACATTGACATTAAGTTTAAATAAGTGGTAAAGTGTGTATCAATATCCTTAACAGCAGATTTTTTAAGTCTTTTCCATTAGTAAAATTGTTCATAATGGCACCTAATTGAATGATCATCGGCATTAAACTTTTATTTATATTTCTCAATAAAATTGTACTTTGTGTTTACCACCATTGTTGATATGTTTCCTGCAAATTATATCACCGTCTATCTCATAATTACAATTGTAGTTCTGTTAGCGATTCTCTTTAGACCGCCGGAGGTAGGTGTCACTCAGGGCTGAAAGCCTGTCACTCAATGTTGTTCACACTGTGGTCAACATCGTCGACGTCACCGCGTGTCTAACGTCATTTCCATGTACAGTAATTAATTTGTTTACTACTGTTTCGTAGACTGTTTTTACGTTAAGACTTTATGTAGTTCCAAAAGAGTTTCAAGATTCACCTTAAGATTTCCGTAGTAAAACTTGTTGAATAATAGGAATGTAATGAATATTAAGTAGTTAGTCCCGTCTGTTATTTGTAGATATTTGACTGTCGTTACAGGTAATCAGTGGCCTAAAAAGTCTGACAGCCAGTCTTACCAAGGGGTACCTTATTATCTAGTATTAACTGGGTTATGGAGGTCGGATTGGCAGACGCTCCATGTAAAATACTGTTATGCATCTGGTTAGACTGGAAGCCGACCCCAACATAGTTGGAAAAAGGCAAGGCAGATGAATCTAGACTGTTAAGAAGCTGCTTTTTTAAAGAATGTTTTTAAACACAATGGCATCAATGAAAATAGTCATCTAAAAAAGGATCAGTTCAAAGGGGAAGGACAAATTACGGACCAGTTGCGGTCACCGGACACTTACAGAGATCTACTTCAGTCTACTATTTGTAAGTGTCCACGTCCGGAGCAGCAACAGAACCTTCGGTTTATTACAAAATATCATTGACTAAGACTCATATGGCGTACGGAATATACCCTATTATACAATTTACTATCTACTCAACAGATTAGATAATTGTACTTATTATTTGGTCCTACATTTACGAGTATCTAAAGTCTCACTGTGTACAAAATCTGTATTTTGTATCATCATCTGCCGAAACTTTCCCATACTGTGTTTGGTTTCCACTGTAACCGAATGCACCAGTATTTTATATGTAGTGACTGCCGATCTGACCTTTACAAACCAGTTAGTACTGGGTTATACAATATCAGTCTCTTGGTTGGACAGGTTGTCAGACTTACGGACCTTCTAAAAAAATCTTTCATTTTCACAACCTAAAACACTGCAATCGCCGTCTTCAAAATAATCGAATCGGTATCGACATCTAGAATCGAGAAATCTTCATATCAACAGATCGCGCTTCACGGTACACTGAGCAACGTTTTGAACCGTTTCAAGGAATATTTCAATAGCTGCCGAGTCATTTTCTATATTGCTCAACAGATGTAGTGGGTCGTTTGAAAGGCCCTGTCTAGGGACGTATCGCGTGTAAGATTTATAAGCCCGCTCGTGTTGCTATGAAAATAAATTCTTAGTTACAAAAGTTTATGTGAGTTTTATACTGAAGGTGGGTATTGCCTTAAGGTTGTTAACGATAAGTGAGCTGGAATTTACTAGCCTATGTTATTGATAGAGTATAGTGGGTTTTGGTCGATTTAGTCTTATAGCTGTTTAGCTTTAATTTTTGGGTGCTCGTTTGATGACTATCAGCTTGCCTACATGGAATTTAAACGTAATTGCTATTAATACTTGGATATACTTAATGCAAATACACAGTCCATCTGACTATTGTCTGGAACATAATGCTATAAGCGATGCTTATCGCCAAAGAAAGACATCAATTTCAATTTTGGTGTACGATAATACTATACACTCCTGCCCATTCCTTCATGTTTTTTTTTTATATTGGTGTGATTATATTTAATGTGCCATTTT
The DNA here is from genome assembly GCA_916618015.1 of Xestia c-nigrum. NCBI lineage: Eukaryota > Metazoa > Arthropoda > Insecta > Lepidoptera > Noctuidae > Xestia > Xestia c-nigrum. Next base: position 24,966,577 of record OU745247.1, read on the forward strand.
CTAAATTACTTTTATGACTCATACTTACATTCTGACTTTCGAAAGTAAATGATTTAATCAATGACTAATTGGACTCAACAAAACTATTCTGAATTAGATAAAGTTTAGTCTAAGCTAGAAATTATTAAACGAATTCCCTATACAAGCCAATTTCCCTGACCTATACCAATTAATTATTCACAGAAACACGACACAGCACAAACGTAATGCCTGGAATAACTTTGGTTCCAATTAAGTCTAAACGTATCAAACGACTAGCTATAGCAATGCTTATCAGTAAACATTGTCCAGCAGTCACTACAGTAGCCAATAGAGAAACGGAACATAATATTACCAAGAACAGAGACGAGTCCATTGGAAATGTATCCAAAGCAGATTATTCCAGAATCATGAACATAGATTTCGAAATGTTTACGAACAATGGAATGGAACACGGTTGGCAAAATGTCTGATGTTACAGGATTTGCATGGCACTGAATATTTCCATCAATTAAGGAGTTATGAAGCTAGGAGTGAGTTATACAGGTGCCACATAGAACTGCGTTTGTGGTTAAGACAAGAATTTAAACGAGTAACTTCTCGTTTGGAACGTTTAGATTCTTTATTTGTTTACTGCGTTTCATAAAATAAACAGTGAATTTTATTGATTTTTGTTTGACACGATTGAATAAGACGAAGAAGAGTCTTAAATTAGAATTATACCTTTAGTAAAGGTACTGTATTTCGGAATGAAAGCAACAATAACTCCAAACAACGTGGTCTAGCCCCCCAAACGCTACAACAAATGCTTGCGATATACCTAGGTGTGTCATATGTAAGTCGGTGAAATCGCTTCTTTAATATGGTATAAACATTGTTACATCGAAGCTAACCAGTCACTGCGGTCTGTGATTGCTATTGGTGGGTTTGCCAGCCAGGTTTCGTATCTTGAGTTAAAAAAGGCATATCTTGTCCCTACAGTCAAAATCGGTCAGATCAACATCATCCGCCTGCCTTTTTACAACAAGGATTGGAGGAATGTCCTTTGATTTATCTTGCGTTTTTTGCAATTGGCAAGTTACAGAATTATAAACATAAAATCATATAATCCAACCATCTAATTCGGTAACTACATGTAGCAACGGAATGTTATGATAAAGAGTGAAATGAAACGTAAAGATGAAAGACAGATGTGAAGCATGTTGAATGAAAGAAACGAAAATATAAAATAGTCTAGGAATGAAAGAGAAAGCAAGTGAGTGTTATAAAAGGTAAAAAGAAAGAGACTGGAATACGAGGATAAAAGACGAAGGACGTTAGCTACGAAGACGTGCAAAAATAAATTTAAGTTTATAATAAGAATCAGGCTTTTATTTGGGCCCTATCGAACAAATTCCTCATACATCTGTGTTACGGACATGAAACATATTTTCTACAACATTATAATCTGACCTGCGAATTGGAAAAAAACGTTAGAAAATTTAAATTTCGTGAGCCCTACCCTGGCGCTTTCACCATATAGTGACAGACATGAAATGACCTTTCTTCTGTTACCTTTTCTATAGCTTATCTTTAACGGCATTACAAACATTACAGACATTATTATGGTAGATGACAAAAAAAATCTTATGTCCATCAGATAGATTTCCAAAAAATTGGACACATATATTTTTTTGTATTACGTAAACAAAAAATGAAGACATGACAGCGACGACGACACATATGACGTCACATTTGAGTGTGTTTTTGCCGGAAAATGACGTCACAAGCCCCCACTCAAAATCAATTTTTATTATTTTCTTATAACAAAAACACGTATCGAATATTTCACGTTACTCAACTGACGGATTATATCGAATCATGTGTTTTTTTGTCAGTAATCATCCCTATTTATTATATTTTTTCCACAACCTTCTTCTATTATTATAACCAGTTTCCACCCATATAAAACTTTGAAAGAAATGCTCAGTTTAATTAAGGTAAAACGTTCACGTCAAATATATTCGGAGTAGGTAATTACGTGGCCATTCCCCACATGTTTCCCCCAAAGCGAGATTAAATTTAAATGAGCCGCTACCTCTTAATGATTACCGCAAAGTTATTTACGTGTGGGTGAACAAAAAAGTTTTTGTCTACCCGTCAGACATGTTGGACGTAGGTAGTATTTATAGGACACGTTCAATTAGTTTGACGTTATTTTTGTAATGTTGTTTTTTTACTTTGTTTCGTTTTTTTTTTTATAATACTCTTCTGGGTTCTCGTAAGATCGGTCCCGACAAAGATTGAGCAAAATATAATCATTCTGTCAAAAAACAAGAGGATCTATTTTAGAGCGGCAGCTATCGAATTTTGTAGCGCGTATAAGCACAAACTGGATCAAGCGCGAAAGTAGGCGCCCAATTACGTTTTTCATAAATTGTACGCGCGTACACGCGCTTTGTCACGTGTTTTTAACCCCCGACCCGAAAACGCCGGGGTGTTTTAAATATGTATAACATATATATATATATGTTATTGTCGTGTGCGTGTGTGTGTGTTTGTGTCTGTGGCATCGTAGCTCCCGAACGTATGAACTTATTTTAATTTTGTTTATGTTTTGTTTGAAAGGTGAATTAGTTGGAAATGTTATTAGCCATGTTTAAAGTACCAACTCGCAAGCACTCGCGGGATTCACAGTCGCCAGTTGACGAATAATCCTGCACGTCACAACTCTCCCCCCGTATAATCCTCATTCGTTTTCGCAAACGAACACATTAATGGAACATAATTTATATATTTTTTCGTAGGAGCTTACCCACGCGAGCTTGCACATTAACTTATCGTGTTGACATTTAACTTAGCTCCCAAATTATATGGAATAAGTAAGCGAAGTAATTCACGGTTATAGCCGTAGCTGAATTAAATTTGAGTGAATTAATGGCAGGTATTTTTCGGGTGATTTGCTTGCTTGATGGTAAAGAAAAACGGGTATGAATTGAAGCGGCGAATAAAATTTTTGGTGTACTTTTCTTAAGATTTTGGGGTATGAAATATTTTGAGGTATACGGGGTGTAAACAACCTCACCACGAAGCCGTCAACGAAGCACACAAACATACATCAAACTTGGTAAAATAATTGCTAGGAAACGGCTTTTTGGGGTGAAAAATCATGTTTTGTGGTAGAACTCAATGTAGCGCACTTAAAACATTGTACTGATGGATGCATTGAATAGTACGGGGGTCGTAGAGGTGTTTTAAGTAAAAAAAACTTAGAACAAAAATAACTATTAAAGAAAAAACTTGTCAAGTAGTTGTAACTTTGACCCCCAATAACTCCGTAACTAGAAGGATCCCAGGTATGGTGTAAACAAAAAAAAATGTAAAGATTATATGGATTTTAATGTCGTATCGTATCGTTTCTTTTAATTTTTAAATATATATATTTTTTACTGCATAAGTTGTATTAGTACTTAAGTTTTGTACTGATAACAATAATTCCTGACGCACGAACAAATCGTCAAAAAGAAGCAGCTTGGGGAGTGATCACGCACCTCCTGAATGCATCTGGCGAAGTCAAAGTCAGAAGGTTTGTACCTACCTCTGGTTTTATTTACTGTATTCATATTCAAGATAAGATAAAATAAGATAAGATAATATTTATTTGATGTGTTTTGTGTGTTTTAGATATGTTTTTTTATGTGTTTTTTCCTGTGCGGGCCAATAAATGCTTTTTCTTTCTTCTTTCTTTCTAATATGCAACAATGTGAATGATACCATGCCATCATCGCGCAAACACGTGACCTTTGCATTACGTTTTTAGTATGAACGTAGATGGCTAATAAGAGTAGAGGACTAAAGAAATGATGGGTGGACTTGATGAGAGATTATGTGGCTAGAAAGGAGGTGACTGATGAGATGATGAGTAAAAGAGACGTATTGAAGAAGAAGACATGCTGCGCTGACTCCAAAAACTGTTCCACTAAGGGCACCTGAAAAAAATATTGATAGATGCCGTATGTGGTATTCCACATACGGCACCTATCAATATTTTTGTCAGGTGCCATTATCTCAGGTGCCGTTAAAGCGGGTGCCCAATGTGGCATACGTCAATAAATTAAGATAAGGTAAGAATAGAACAGTAAGTCGTGGGTTCGAACACAGACAGGCGCATTACTTAGTGTAATTTATTTCATCACCGCTGCTTTCAAAACGGTGAAGGAAAACATCGTGAGGAAACCGGCATGTCCTAGAACCAAAAATTCGAAGATATGTGACATCTACCAATCCGCACTGGGCCCGCGTGGTAGATTATAGCCCATTCCCTCTCATTGAGAGGAGGCCGTGTCCCAGCAGTGGGAACATTATGGGCTGATGATGATGATGATGATGATGAAGAAGAGAACGATGACACTATCTGACAGACCATTAGGTATCTAACAAAACCTTTAAGAGATAGCAAACTTCTGTTTTAACCAAAATCATTTTTAACATCTTAAACAATATTTTAGTTTTAGCAAACTAACTTCATAATTCTACATCAAAATATTTATTTTAAGAAAACACATCAGCATACTGAAGTTAGTTTATAAAGCCAAAAAGCAAAGTTGAAACTTCGGTATTCTGCTGAAGCAAATAAAGACTTATTACACTCATGATTTACTCCTTAAGTTTGGAACGAAATGCAAAAGGGATAAACAAAAATAAGACAAGAATATTTCAAGGGGAACGAAACCAATAAAACAATGTATTCGATTAAAATACACTTCAAATAAGTTACAAGTGAATTTATATCTCAAAATGGCAGTGGTTCGGACACAAGCGAAAAGCGGAGAGTGACCGCTGGTCATTTTTCTTTCTTAAATATCATCATCAGCCTAAAATGTTCCCACTGCGGGGACACGGCCTCCTCTCAATGAGAGGGAATGGGCTATAATCTACCACGCGGGCCCAGTGCGGATTGGTAGATGTCACATGTCTTCGAATTTCTGGTTCTAGGACATGCCGGTTTCCTCACGATGTTTTCCTTCACCGTTTTGAGAGCAGCGGTGATGAAATAAATTACACAAAGTAATGCGCCTGTCTGGGTTCGAACCCATGACTTACTGTTCGTAAGTCGGGGCCGCCACCACTGGGCCACCACTGCTCTTAAATTTCTAAAAACTAATATTGTAAAGCTGAAGAGTATGTTGGTTTGTTTGAATGCACTAATCGCAGGAACTACTGGTAGGAATATATTTTTTTTTTTTAATTGAATAATCCATTTTTCGAGAAACGTTATAACAATATCGTGATATGAGTTACGACTCACAGGAGCGGGCCATAAATGAAAAATGTTGCAAAAATACGGAAAATTTGTATTTATTTATTTATTTAAACTTTATGCACTTAATGTACTCGTACAAGGGCGGACTTAATGCCTTGGGCATTTTGTATTCCTTTTGTGAGCATTTTTTCTCTTATGTGACGTAGACGTTGCTTGGGTCAGCTAGTCAGGTAATAAAATTGTTATGACTGCTTCGTTGGTCGAGTGGTGGTCGGACTGCTGAGCATAAGGTTCAATTCCCGGGTCGGGCAGAATGTTATTGGGTTATTCTATCAGGAATTTCTGTAGTTTAGTAGCCACGGAATCTAGATTTGTATTCGGTTGATGACAATATTCTCACCCCCTAGAACATGAGAGTTAAATCAGAACTGGTGAAAAGTTTGTATACTATGAGGTACACCGCTGCCAAACCCTTCAGGGATTACAAGCGTGATGTTACGTAAAATCGTTAATTAAATATTGGTGTCGATTCTGTTGTGCACGAATTAAACTTAATTTAGGCTATTGCCATCTTTTTCTCTCTGATTAAACGAGAAAGAGACGGACGTAATTTGGAGCTGTCAAATTTAATTGGAACTAATATTTCCATACAAATAAAGGGTGCACGTAAAAACATGTCGACTAAAAACACAGTGAATCGCAAGGTATAAACTAGTTTGACATCTCTAAATTAGTTCATAGCTATAGCCGTCCTTTTCTCGTACTACCTATTAGTAAAAGATAGCAATAGTTTAAATTATGTTTAGTTTGTGCACAATAGAATCGGCACCATTACCTTACTTAGCACACTTTGTAGAACACCTACACTTTGTGTTAATAAATGAAAACACCTTCGAGCTTTGTTTTTATGTGCTTAACTTAATTACTGAAACCAAATAAATAAATTTAGCTGAAGAAATTGATTGATTTATTTTTTAAACTTCGTGTACAATAAGTGCTACATAGGCGGACTTAATGCCACAAGGCAATCTCTACCAGTTAATCTTTAAAAAAACACACATTAAGTACGCAATTATGCTTCCTAACTAACTCAATCCCATAAATTAATGTGATCGAAAAGATCACAGAACAGCGTCACTAAATCTAACGTAAAAAAACACATTTCCCTAAATTAATATTTATTTATTATTATTTATTTATTTTTACACCAATTATAACATCTTTACAGACTATTCCAATATGATGTTATAAGACGAATAGAAACAAAACGAATGAATAGAGACGTATCATAAATATAATTTAATCTTAGGACACGTAGATTCAATAAATCGCCGAGACAAATCGCTGACGCCGATCCCCTACTGAAGTCCGTGCCCTAAGAGGAAAACAGAATATAAAGGCATCGAGAATTATTGCTACTCCGACGGTAGCAGGTGCGTTCTCCACACAAATAAGACTAAACAATCTATATTCGTACGAATAAGTCTAAGCAGGCTATATCCGTACGAACTTACGGTTATTGCACGATATTAGAGTGAGTTCGAAGCGTTTAGTAGTGGATTTATGAAGATATTTATGTAGAAGTAAAAAAATATGTTGTAACTTGAACATTTTTAGGTAGAATCCTATGGTCTTTTAGGATGTTTCAGTTCATTTCAATTTGTGAGTAAAGGATAAAGTGAAATAATGGGAGAATGGGTGGGTTGTGGATACCACAAAAAAAAAACGTATTTTCACAATAACATAAGAAAAAATCCCACGCCATTGATTTTCAGGTCAGATAATTCCAAAATAATATAGAAAAGTTAAATCCAAGTATTTTTTTAACAATACTCCGAAAACGAAAAACAGTTTCGAAAAATATTTTTCTAATTTTATTTTGGTACGTCAGTCACCCTTTTTCGGAGCGAAACGTAAAAACAACAGAAAACATCACATGCCTGTCTGAAGCCAATTGTACCTCGTCTATAAACGCTAAAAAATACATGCCGGATAAATATCACAGACAGAATTAAATGAATGGTACAACCTTTTCCGTCGCGACCGAAAAAAAAAGAATCCGCGTTCTGTATTCATTGTTTCTGGTAATCCTCTGGGGGCGCGCTCGCGTTATGATATCAGCAGAAAAAAAAAGAAAAAAACCTCATTGTGATGCATTGGACTCGAAGCTAAATTCGCCTTTCAAAAGATAAGGGAGCTAGGTTAATAGAATTATCTAGGAGCTTCCAAGTAACAAGCACATATGGGACATTCCTGAGCGCTCTTCTTTTGTTTTTCAAGCCAGTTGTTTTTTCGAGTTGGGATTCTAGATTTTCTGTCGAAATCTTAACTAAGTAAGAACGGTAAGCTTAAACCCTTATTTACTCAGGTCCCTTTAGACAATTTTCTCTCCGTTCACTTAACTAACTTAGTAGGTATCGTGGAAAAATGTTTGCGTGAAGCGGTATGGACAAATTAGGGACGCGTTTTCGGACATGGATGCCTCGACATAAAGTCCAAACGTGGAATAAAACCTTCTGGACTGAACTTCGGACTGCCTGCGGACACTGGTCTTTACCATATTTTTCAGTGCAATATCATAGTTCAATGTCTTGTTCGGTGGGTTTTATGGCACGATTACTGAAGTTTCCTACAGTGTCCCATGTCCACCATTTGCCCTCAATTAGTACGTATCCGTTAGATTGATTCATCCAGTTGATTCTCATTTACCTGCCTTTTCTCAGTTATATGGGGTCGTCTTCCAGCCTTACCGAATGCAACCGAAAACCAGTATTGAGGGTGTAAAACACCTCTCCCCGTCATTGCACTCATTTTTTGTTCTACGCCCTACCTAACCCCTACCCAAGTTAAAAGTTTTTTTGACAAGTTTTCTTTGGTAGGAGTTCTTAAAAATACAGGTTTTTGTAAAATACCTCTAAGACACCCGTACTATTCAATCCATCCATCAGCATAATGATTTAAGTGCGTTACATTGAGTTCTACCACAAAACGTGTTTTTACCCCCTTAAAAAAAAAAGTCTAATAATTTTTGCGTAAAATTACTTAGTTTGTTGTACAAAATGCTTGGTTGACGGCTTTGTGATGAGGTGGTTTACATCGTGTATTAGCTGTCCCATACTGATTCACAGCTAGACAAAGACCTCCCTCCATTCACCTCCGTTGACCATACACCTCTTTCCAATTCTCAAGGAAGACCTCCAGCCCAAACATTCGTCCCGCCATATAACCAGTACTTTAAATAAATCGCCTGCCTATCAGACCTCCACAACTCACAAGTCTGAGCCAATTTAATAACACATTGTACTCGAATTTGACCTGTAACACCTCAACTGTTCCACATGAGATCTTGATTGGGCATCGAATGATGCTTGTCAGCTTAATCAATTAGAGTTAGTCAAGTGAACCATGAGCACTTGACGCACAATATTGACGTTGCTATGTTCTATCCTTAGTACAATGGTTGACCTAGTAGGTAATTGCTTTGCACTTACATAACTTGAAATTTATCTAGGGTATAATTATTTTATCGTCATATAAGTAATAGTGGTTTTTCTATCAGCAATTTCTCAGTAGCAGCCACGAAGCCTGAATTTATGCGCGGTTGATGGCAATAGGGTCATCCCTTTTATAAAGGACTTAAAGATAACAGGAGAAATGTTGCATTAGCCTCTGCTCAAACCCTTCAAGTATTTCAGATGTTATACTACAGCTTGATTCTCTTGTCGCGTAGTCGAAATCTGAAGTTTGGTGCTAACGTTGCCAATTTTTTTTAAGCATCTACAGACAACTTCACGATACTTACTTCAAGCGCTTTCCTGTCAATGTCACTCAAACGTCAAAACAACGATGTATCACAGTAGAGACATTCTTGTTTTGCTACGTACCGTGACTTTCAACCTTAGGGTACTTATTAGTAGGGTAATAATTATAGCAAAGAGTAGGTTGAATATACAAGTGGCATAAATTGTACCTATATACAAGTTGAATTGGTAGACCAATTTTTGAATAGCTTCGTTAGTTAGGCATTGTGTGGCCTATTGTTTAATGGCAAATGAAACGGTTTTTGTTCACTAGTTCTTTAAAGTTTATAATTGTTCTGTTAAATGGAAGTTTGGTCAAACTTCAGTCTTCAGGGATCTCTCTCGTGAAGCAAAATAGCAAATGTAAGTTACAGTTGTTCAGTGTTACAAATTTGTTTTCGATGGTAGTACGAGGTAGACCGCGGCGAAGATGGTATGATGATCTGGCCAGAGATCGCACAAAATAGAGAAGTTTCGAAAAGAAAGGAGAAGCTTTTGCCCAGCAGCGGGGCCCCTTAAAGGCTCGAAAAAAGTAGTACAAGGATCTTTTGGCCCGTGGGCATTTTCGAAACTAAAGCGGCCTTTTTATTTTTCAACACGGTTTTCAAGTCAATTTCATAAAAATAAAGGGTGTAAAACACCTCTTCACGAAGCCGAAAGACGTCATTGTGATATTTTTTTTGTTCTACACCATACCTGGGAACCTTCTAGTTACGGAGGTATGGGGGGTCAAAGTTATAACTTTTTGACAAGTTTTTTTAAATACAAGTATTTTTGTAAGAGTTTGACTTGTAACACCTCCACGACCCTCGTACTATTCAATCCATCCATCAGCTCAAGGTTTTAAGTGCGTTACATTGAGTTCTACCACAAAACATGATTTATAACCTCAAAAAAAAATATTGTTTCCCAGCAATAATTTTAGTTTTATGTACAGAATGCTTGGTTAACGGCTTTGTGATGAGGTGGTTTACACCCTGTATGTTTATCAATAGCGTCCCTCTGTTTACGTTATTTGAGTGCCAAGAGAACCATGACCATCGTTATTACAATAATTTTCAAATAATTCTTAGTTTTAAACTTCATTTAGTAATTGTCTCTCTTTTTCTATCCATAATATAATTTGACTAAAAGTCAAAAAACAAAGTTTAATTAAAAACAAACAGATAAAAACCCATTTTAATCTCAAAGACGGAGTGGAATTAATTAACACGCGAGCTAATTGCTTTCTATAAATTTAACGAAAAGGAACACTGTACGCGCGTTTATTTATACACTATCATTAATTTTACTATTGTTGTTTACTTTCACATCTTTAATTGAGGGGAAACCTTTGAAGTTAGATATATTTATAGGACAAAATAATATCTCAAATTAAAACACTGTTAATGAATAAGACTGTGTCCTAACCAAAGCGATCGTTGCGATCGCATTTGTTCGTCACCATGTCTTTCGGTTTTCAAAACATGCTGAAGCCGTGTCGTAACCAAAGCGAGCTTGAAATTGTTGTACTACCCACAAATTAGAGGCCTTCTAGTTTTAAAAATAAATGAATAAAATATAAACGTGACCTATTGTTTTTTTCCGGACTCAAGGTAATTCTTTATTTCAAATCGACTGAATAACTGAACTTATTCTAAGAGCTTACTCACCAATAAAAATAAATAAGAAAATGCTAAGCAAAATATTATCTTACAAACTTCCAAAACAAATAAAACTTTTAAAAATTATATTCTTTCACAGAATATTGACTACAGTATTCAGTTTTCATCTTTTATCTTAAGAAATATTGTTGAATTTCTTCTCTCACGCTTGGCGTAACAAACGATTGCGTTTTCTGAATCAAATGCTTGGCTAGTTCGAATATTTTCAAAGAGTATCTTTTCAAAGTTAGACAGGGTAAAAAGTAACAAACCGAATTTTAAAATACTCTCTTCAACATCAGTGAAGTTATCTTTGATATTGTTGACTGTGCGGTGTCTATCTGCAGAATATAGCATACAATGGTTTGCAAAAATGAATGTACTCGTAGTAACTGAAAATGACAGTAAATTATGTGAAATCAAATTCAAAAGCCATTTCTTTACACGAAATGCTTTTTACTTAAGGCAAAATAAGTTTTATTTTATATTTCTTAATCATATAAGTTGAGAACATTTTGTAAAATAGTATAAGCCTTTCTTTTTTTTTCGGATGGGAAATCATTAAATGACTTCTCCCACTCTGGGCGGAGCTGGAGGAAGTTTCAGACTTTTACTGACTAAAACCCATCCATGTTTCTTCCTCGCCCTTTATGTTCCGTAGCCGTGGTAGTTACTATAACCCTATATTGTATAAAACTGTACAACATTGCAAAAAGAAAATAATTTTCCAGCCAAAGTTTACCTTCAGATTTTCCTTGAAACAGATACCTAATACAAAATGCCAGGGTCAACTTATTGATACAAGAATACAAAATAAATTTATTAATAGAAAGAAATCGTAAAATAAAAAAAGGAATGCAAAAAACCGTATTCAAACAATAAACAAGCACACAACTCTCTAGAAACGCTTTCAAAATGGCCACTGCGCACGACATAGAATATAAACCGGGTTCATCCTACATCAGTGGGACCAATTATTCTCGGTCGGGAATTAATGCACCACAATACGGAGCGTAATGCATCACGGGCTACGGAAGTGGAAATTACTGACGCAAGGATCGTTCTTGTCTGGTTTAGTTTCTATTGGGTCGTGTTTTGGTGAATAAAAAAAATGAGGGAATTAAGTAGCAGTGAAAAGTGTTTTTAAAACGAAAATACATGCGCAGTCTTTAGGGACTACTGATAGAAGTGAAAACTAAGTAATCTATATCTGCTGCGGGTTGTACCCCGCGCACGCCTAAGTGGTGCTTCGCCGCCGCATCGGCTACGAGTGCTACGAAGCGTTAGGTGACGGTCAAGTGAGTTGCATGATTTTTGTCCACCCAAAAAGTGCTCAAAGTTAGATTGTTTGAAAATCTAAAACCAGGTAACCTTTCACTTTATAAATAAATTTAATTATCTAAGTCAGCTCAATCGTTTCATTGTCCAAGTAATTGCGTTTTGTCTTATTTCGAGACCAATTCTCGCATTTAACCAATTTGAAAATTCTGACAGTGATTGATGAATTCCTTCACATAATGTTAATTGCCGTTACCCTTTGGTATTTCAATTTTGAAGGGTAACAAGAAATAAAAGCTTAAATGATTTCCCAAGGCACTGGACTTAAGATTTAAAAATCTACTTTTTAGATTTAAATAACACTTGAATAATAAAATAAAACATTTAATATTATGCTTGAAATTGAAATAAACAGATAATTTAGAATGTGCGCTTAATAAGCAAAGTAAATAATAAAGTACCCTCACACATTAATTGAAGCAACAAGTATATTATTATCAGCAACAGACTCTCTAACAGCTGGTCCAATAATTATGATTCCCTTAATACAATTACTAGAACCATTATTTTGTAACATTAGAATTGTAACAAAATTAATACAATTAAGATAATTTCTACGGTGAAAACAGTTTCGGTCCGACGGTAACTCCAAATTTCAGTTATTAGTTTATCAGACAGACATGCTTTAAGAAAGCTTTGGAAGTAATAGTTTTGTTTTATTTAGCTCAATAAAAATAGTAGTAACTAGGCAGTAGTCTCACCCTCACTGTAATGTCATTGCGGTATTGCAATTTAAAATGGCCGGCCTGAAGTGCGTAATGTCAATAAACTGTGTTTTGTTTTCGTAAGTACTTATTTATTTAGCAGGTATATCCTCGTGTTCTAGTATTACTAATATAATTATGTTTTCCTCTGTTACAAAAATATTTATTGTACTTTATTTATTTATTACACACTTAGAAATGGCCATTTAATAGAATAACACTATTGATTAACTACCTACTACCCTCATCCGTGTGTCACTGCGGGGGGGGGGGGGGGCTACTGAAAACCAGCGCTGAGTGGACACAGCATATGCTGAGATGGTTACCCTTTCGTTATGGGCATGCTCAGCACAGTTGAGCTGTTTTAATTATTTGTTGTTATATATATGCCGTTCTGCTCTATTGTGTTATGCTGTCCATTAAAAAATATGATTATTCTATTTTATTCTTTACTTTTTACAATTTATTTAGTCACTGCTGCCTTCTTTAAAAAAAAAACAAAACCGAGGCGTTACATCTACTAAGTAGCATATGACCAACATGGTGGGATTTACAGCTAGAAATTGCTACCTGTAAGTTTGAGTCCCACCAGTAAGAACATTATAGGCAAAATATGTACGGCGAATTCATACTAACATCATTTGATTTCAAATAAATCTGTATATCCTAAACCGCTTGTAATCGAAGGTTAGACAGAGTTGAACCGATAAGGTCCATGTTCACCTATAAGATAACGGTCCGATTATATAAAACAGGTGTCACTGTGACATGTTCCCATACAAAAATGTGTTTGAAACAGCTGTTTTTAGAAAATCGGAGGATCATCTTTTTGGTTAATATGGACCTAAGTACAACCACATTTCGCCACTTATGTTTGAGTAGCTTAAAAGGGGGCGAGGCTTTAAGGATTTCCAACTACCAAACAGAAAAATCTCGAACCGGTACCGACCCAGAAATGGGTATAAGGATATTCTGCTAATGATAGCTTTGGATCTAAGTGGTTTTGTTTGTCGGCTTTTTGGCTGCAAAGTTATTTATTAGGCAGACTGAAATCGTTTGTTAGATAAATGGGGTTCTTGTTTGGCTGGCCAAGTTATTGGCCCGGGTTCAGAGATCTTACAAATGTTCTGGTCTAAGTTTTAGCTTGTGTTGTGACTTGTGCCTAATGTTTTGTCTTTGTTTGGTCGGTTTAAAATGTTTTATATCTATTGTTTCTGAAAAAAAACTAGAAATTATTTAATTTTAGGTATATGATTTTGCAATCCGTTTGTAATCTGTCTAGCGATATTGTAAACTCTCGAAATATTGTTAAACGAACATACTGCTTACAATAAAACGCATTATTTTCACATGCGATGGTAGTAAACTAACGCGGTGTGGAGGGAAGGAGGGGTCCCCCTTGCCCAATAGTACCACTCTCATGAAAAGATAATGTACGGCCGAACAAGCTATTTGGTTAACAGTTTAACCCAAAAATTACATTGTAAAATTAATGTAAACCAAATAGTTTGTTCGGCCGTACTATTCCTGAGAAATACCGATTAATATAATCTAACCTTAAAACATTTTATATTCCCTTACAAAGCGTAGTCGGCGGGTATTTCCGAATGCAGGGTTTAAAGGAACCTAACTAACCTAAGGGGGGGGTGCCTCAAGTCCCGATTATGGGGGCAGACAAACACGTTATTTATATTACAATATAACGTGTTTGACAATTTTACGGTGACATATCTAATGGTTTAAAAAAAAACTTACATTACGCTAAATTATTTAGTTAATTACCTATTTTAAAACAAAAATAATTTCCAGACAGTAAAGTTACAAACTCAATAAAATACAAATTGCCAAATCGGTCAAGCCATTCTCAAGTGACGGTATTTTATGTGTTTTATATTCTGCTATTAGATTTTTATTTAATACTAGCTTCTGCCAGCGGCTTCGCCCGCGTGAAGTTTCAAAATTGTCCCATGGGATCTTACTACCGGGATAAAAAGTATCCTATGTGTTAATCCAGGTTATAAACCATCTATGTGCAAAATTTCATCCAAATCCGATCAGTAGTTTTTTCGTGAAAGAGTAACAAACATACATCCATCCTCACAAACTTTCGCATTTATAATATTAGTAGGATTAGTAGGATAGATTTTGTAATTATCATCAGTGTCCTGCCCTTATACCAATTTATTTGGGGTCAGCCCATACCTATTACTCGTCATTTCATCTGACACCTTACCATCCAATATCTTGAATTCAAATTTCCTGTTATTCGTACAATAAAAAAAACAAATTTTCCTTCCTATATAACATTAAAAAATCTTGTCCACAGGCGCCGGTGGTCTCCGTACCACGGAACTTCGGATAATGCCCCGTGTCGTCCAACGCGGTAGAAACGTCACCATGGCCTGCCTATACGAGCTTCAAGACTACGGTATATACTCCGTGAAGTGGTACAAGGGCACTCAGGAGTTCTACCGGTACTCGCCGCTGGAGACTCCCACTACAAGGGTGTTGCCTGTGAATGGGATTAAAATTGATGTGAGTATCTTAGATGTTAAAGATGGTGCTTGTGTGTTGGATTTGCGTTAAGATGACGAGACACTTTTACTCTGGAAGCTAAGTTCGACCATTAACAGCGCAACTGTAGATTTTGTCAGGTTTGCTAATCTCCTAGCTGGTAGTAACTGGGTGAGAGTTGATGGGAATCATGTTAAATGGTCCTATGGCCAGCAGTGGACTGCTGTAGGCTGGTGGTGGTTAATCACCTTACTGGAAGGCGTCATTATGATTTTCTGATGGCGTTCCACTGACAGTCTTTTGAAATAAAATTTAGTTTAGCAGTTGTTATGAGTAGTGTAGGGGACGTGACTAGGTGGTACCTATAGAGAATCGCTACGCTACTCAGTTAAACACTCAAACAAATTTAACGGGTTCATTGAGTAGCGTAGCGATTCCCAATAGGTACCACCTAGTCACGTTCCCTACATTTTGGTCCTTCGAGCCGGATCTGAACCAGCGACCTATGGATAAGAGTTTAGGAAATACAGATTTTTGGCACAACGGTTTAACGGTTATCTTAGTATGGTCATCACACTGACAGATCATTGGAAATGGCCCATTTGTCGTCCTACTAGGAGTCCTACCGTAAAACAGTTGCGTTTTCACCCCTAAAAAATATTTCGTTACAGAAAAATATTTTTTGCTTAAAATTACTTAGCTCCATGTGCACCGTAAAGATAATAACAGTCTGATTTCTATAAGCATAAGTGAACACAAAAAAAGTGAAAAATAACTTTAGCTTCAGAAGTCGGTGACCTTTGTTTGATCGACTTACTTAGTTTTATGTCACCGACTTCTGAAGCTAAAGTTATTTTTCACTTTTTTGTTTTTTTTGGAGTCAGTTTTATTTTTTGTAAAAATGTTTTTATTTTTCACTTTTCAGTGGTTCACTTGTGCTTACCCCTTCACAGCATAGAGGCGTGATGTTATATTATGAACTGGTGTAACCAATAGACATACTCGAGATTTCAGAAATTGCAGTCTATTTGCTATAATTTATTGAGGAGTTCCGCTGCCTATCTCCGAAGTTCTTTATCAGATCTTCACCAAATTGAAATGGGACCACTTTAAGAAAATACTTTTCCAAAAACTACCGAAATCACATCAAGTTTGCTTATAAAATTTGAAGAGTTCTCTCAATTTCTCTAACAGATCCCGACTTGATAATTATGGGACTACTTGGAAAGTATACTCTTTCAAACAAAAAACGATTAATTCAAATCGCTCCAGCCATCTTCGAGTAATCGGGGAAAATACATTAAAAAAAAAATTAAAAAGAAAACAAAGGTTCCGAGGAATTGAGAACCTCCTTCTTTTTGAAGTCGGTTAAAAAACAGCTGTCACTGCCTATTTTTGTGTTCCCATACAAATATATGTTTTAAACAGCTGATTTTAGATAATCAGAGCGTATACCTCCATCGTTTTGGCAAACATGGACTTAATTTTGTTATACTTTTGTTATTTATTTGGTTGACAGCTTCATGATCGGTCTGTTTACACCCTGTAGAGACAAATTAATTATTTATAGTTAGTTAAAACAGTAAAATAATTAACATAGAAACACCAAATTGCAATAATTGACAAAACAAAAGTAAAATTAGTTGAAACCATTCAATAGTTTGTATTAAATTACTTACAAAAACTAACACGGGACACTCCTGGGCACTCTTGTCAATTGTCAATAATAATAATATAATATCGCTGGACATTAACACACAGCGCCACCTTGTGCCACACTAAGCAAAGCTTGTGTCGTGGACACTAGATAGTTGATATACTACATAATTATATACTTTTTTGTTTGTAAATACATACTTTTTATACATATAAACATCAATGACTCGGAAACAAATGTCCGTGCTCATCACACAAACATTTGCTCCTACCGGGATTCGAACCCAGGACCCTAAGATCGTAAGGCAGCGTCACTACAACTACGCCAATCGGGTCGTCAAATTACCGATCGTGAATTTCTTATGCTATGCTAATTATATTTTTTCTTTAACAGAGGTTAAGATCTAATGAGACACACGTAGTCCTACTGCGGGTGGGTGCGAACCTCAGCGGCAACTACAGCTGCGAGGTGATACAGAACGCTCCATCCTACCCTCATTATATGGCCACAGCGAGGCTTGATGTTGTCGGTGAGTGTTATTTGATTTTTATTTTGAATCACGTTACAGGATAAAGCTTGACTCTTGCTAGACCTTGTCGGATCCGAGCCGAGTGTCGAAAGTAGGGATGCATCCGATATCGATACCGATACCGATATATCGGCGATACTTCGGGTTTGCCGATATATCGGTATCGGCGATATTTTTATGGCAGATCCAACGATACCGCGCAGAAGAACTTTAGTTTCTAAATGAGTTATATAAGTAATGGTGAGTATAGTAATGAATCTTATTCAATCAGACTTGCGAAATCGCCTTTGCCCGCAAAACTTAAGAATACTTGGTTTTTTCAATAAAAATCTTACAATAATGTTAATTTTGATTACTTAAACTATTAATCAAATGCGTTTTATTTATTCTACCTGCCTTTTTGAATTTAATAAGCGTATCGGTATCGGTATCAGTATCGTCGATATTTTTATAACAGTATCGGTATCGTATCGGCAAAAAGGCGTATCGAGGCATCCCTAGTCGAAAGTGCAATTATGTATGGACATACTCACGCTTCCGAGCCGCTACCGAGCAACAGACAATGGATTGTGCTACGGCCGACACTCGGCTCGGACCTGAGGCCCTACTCCCTAACGTTTCGTCCATACGGACGGATCTATCCGTCTCTATCGCGCATGTCTGCAGACGAGTGCGTGTGAGAGACGCGGATATATCCGTCCGTATGGACGAAACGTTAGGGAGTAGGGCCTCTGGTACGGTCTAGTGTGCGTCATCCGTAAATACATGGTCTAGTAGTTGTGTGCGCAAATGTATGAATATTTTATCTCGTGGTAGAAGTGTGAACGGTTTTAGTGCATAAGAAGACATAACTTACACTTGTCCACAGATGGATGGTTTTTACAAAGACTTTCTCATACGAAAAAAAGACAAAGCAGATATCAGACGCTTCACCTTTCGTTCACTTTTGTCATCTTACTCAAAATGAAACGTCTGAATACAAAACAAATCAAAAGTGAACGTAAAGTTACATATAAATTAACAAAATCTTTTGAAATATTCACGTGTCTAACTTAAAGTGAATACCTACATAGCTTAGGTATCATCATCTGTCGTACGGCTTCCAGTCTACCCGGATGCAGCTGAAAACCCGTATTTTAAATGGAGCGACTGCCTACATAACCTCCACAACCCACTTAAGGCGATTACATGAGCTAAACGCAAGTTTTATAATTACTAAAAGTATATGATTTACTTCTATAAACAAGACCAGAAAAATATATGATATTCTTCAGGATATATGCTAGCATGATACTGTTTTGAAAACATAATACAATTAATTTGGCTCGATAAAAGAAATCACGAACTTATCTCTAAAAATATATTTCAAACAATAAAAAACATACTAATATGCATGCGATAATTCTGATTTTTTGGCAAATAATTCTACAAGCAATATATTAGCATGATACTGTTTTAGTTTTTTGATCCAATCATTACTTTTTTTTGTAAATCGATCGAAACCACTCATTTCGCGCTATTTGGCCCGCAGTGGCTGACGTAACAACCACTTTGTAGTGCAAGCTGATTAGAACTTTATTCTAACAGCATTTCAAACGAAGTTTGAACCACCACAAATAGAGTTGCTAATTTAGCTCGTCTAAGCGCCTTAATACTGGCAAATACGGTACCACTTGGTAAGACTGGTTGTCAGACTTTTTGGGACACTGACCTATTACGACTGGTAAAGATGCCAAAGATGAACAAATCGGAGGCAACTTGGTATGTAAGGGTGTTCACCCATCCGCAGGCCAACCTAGGCAAGCCCGCTTATCCTAAAGATTGGCCTGAGCGGCAGTTATTATTCAGTCACGAGCTTTTCCATAGCTTAGGTAGATACGTTAAAAATAAACTAGTGTAGCTACGCTTAAATACAAAGTAAGCTAAAGTCTAGGAGGTTTACGACTATATTTTGCGTTGGGAACCGCTAAGTTGCAGATAAGTTAGGCAATATCTGCCTGAAAGTTAGTCCGATAAGGACTACTAGTTTGGTCATAAATTTTTGTTAAAAATATTGTGTATTTCTGGTTTTTTTTTGGAGCTAAAGCTTTTATCTAGCTACGGAGGCCATTACGACTGGCTTAAAAATATTAAAATTTTCTGTTTGTTTTTGTGATCTCATAGTCAAAATGAGAGCACAAATTTATAAAATACAGACATTATAATTTGACAGAAATGGATAATTTTGAAGTTCTACACAGACTAGAATGATCTTAAGTATTATGTTTTGTATAATAATAAAGTAGACTAGTTTCATATATAACATCTACCGGTTTGTATAATATACAATTTTAAAAAAATTGATATTATCAATGTTTACTAGTCAATATTATGAATTTTATAATTGAAACTGAACAGGATCATTTCATCTAAACTACAAAATAAGCTACACGTAAAATCCCCTAAGAACTACATCTACATCTTCATTACCCATCAATAACAAATAAAACAAAAAAAGATCAGCTAAAACCACAACCATCGGAAACGAAATCCCCGATAAGAAACTCAACGGAAACCGATCGCTGTTTATTAGAAATGATTATGACAACCCCTAATAAGACCATTACGCCACGGTGGCCTAGCAACACAGCAGGAAAAACCGAATCAAAGATAAATAATTGACCTATATAGACCTTTTTTGGAGCTTCTTTCCTAATGATATCGGAGTATATTCATGTTTTTCTAATCTTCTAATGATGTCGAATTTTTTGTCGTGGAGTTTTTTATTGGAATTAGAAGGAAATTTTTTGAAGTGAACGTTTTTTAGGCGCGTTGAGCAATTTTGGGTGAACAAAACTCATGAAACTCGCGTGACTGTCACCTTACGCTTCGTAGCACTCGTAGCCGATCTGCTACGGCGTAGCACTACCCGTAGCAGATAAAGATTACTTAGTTTTTATTATTATCGGCAGTCCCCAAAGACTGCACTGCATTTTTTTTCAGAGGGACGGATTTAATATGAATTCGGGTTTTTCAGTGTTAAATGAATAGTTTTGAGTGTAGGTACAGTCGCCAGCACATCAAGTAACCACAAACTTTAAAATTTCTCAAAATTTTTGTAGACTATATAGTTAGTTAATAATAATTAAATTAAGTTCAAAATCGAATGAGAAGATAGTTCGTACAACCGCCAACCCTAGCCGAAAATCACTATGACAGGCCAAAACAATTGGTTTCCATTCTCATTTCCTTGTCAGATATAAATAAATACAATATAATGTACACGATACAAATACAGGTGTCAAATCAACGTAGAACTGATACATAAAAGTGACACGACATCGCTAAAAGCGAGCTACCTATTCATAGAACAACATTCGAACCAATCATGCTTATGGAGAACTACCTTGTTTCATTTGTTTAATCAACCTACTAAGCCCAGGAATAAAGTCCGGAATCGACCAAGCGAGCGGAGAGGACACATAAGGATATCACCCGATCACATTGCTTGAAATCCACATCGCGTCTCTCGTGTGATTGTTTGAATCTGGGACGTCCGCTTATCTCCACTCATTTCTGCTATGTTGGAGTCGAAGCCTTACAGCAATAAATTAAAAACCGATTGACGTTAAAATCATCAAAATCGACTCACGCGTTTGGTCTTTAGGGCG
Source organism: Xestia c-nigrum (assembly GCA_916618015.1). Lineage (NCBI taxonomy): Eukaryota > Metazoa > Arthropoda > Insecta > Lepidoptera > Noctuidae > Xestia > Xestia c-nigrum. The sequence continues at coordinate 24,987,633 of OU745247.1, forward strand.
CTATAAAGGAACAAACATACATGTTTATGCTGATAAACACATCACGCTCCTCAGTCAGGTAAAAAGCTTTCAGTTACATTACAAAATCTTATATTAGTAATCATTCAATTCACTCCGTAAATAACTGTAAAAGATAACCAATAATATCTATACAAAACGTATCAAGAGAATTTATAATTCCGTCCCCAGTGTTCGAATTTCCAACATCCCAGCTTACATCTCAAAAGTCACACCCACTTTTAAGTCCCCTCCCTAATAGGGGGCTAGCCTATTGCCATCAACTGGGCATAAATGCAGACTCTGTGGCTATAGCAATGTTGTACCTATACGAAACATATCACAAAAATCTGCAATACCGTTACTGCTACACATTTCCACCAACCTAGCTTACATCTAAAAAAAAAATACTACGGAACGCGTATTATTAAAACTCTTTTGACCGTAACAGACAATGGGCAACAAAGGTGGAATCATAAAAATGTGATGTGAAACACAAAGGGTATGGTAGTAAAATGTAAGGGATAGCGAAACACACCTGTGACCTTACTGAGGAAAGGACGAAATAGCGAAAATTTACGAAATTGAATGCAGGTAGGTCAGCTTTGGATTGTGTCCTTTTATGTTTTTAGCTGGGCTGATCCCTGAGACACCTACTTCGGTATTAATCCTTACTACTATTGAACATAATGTTTCATCCATTATGGATTTCACGTCGTCACCTTTTGGTAGTAGTTAAGAAGTCGTTTTCACTATCATTATCATTTCAGTCAAAATACTTTTCTCACTGGATGTAGACCTATCCAAAGTGTCCCCATTGTTCTCATCGGTAAATATAATTTTACCTTAACTTAAATTGTCACTTGCATCTTAAGTTATTATCAATTGTTTTGACTTTCCCAAAGTCTCCTTGAAGGGACAGTATCAGTTTAGTTATAAACCGTGATTACTTAAAACATAATTTTATTTCTTTATTTCTAAGTCAAAGTCAAAGTCAAAGTCAAAGTCAAAACATTTATTGCGAACCAAGTGTACAATGTGGTGTTATGGTATGGTAGTACTTATGACTTAGCGGCCTTTTACAAGCATTGCAATTTCTCCTTCGATTGCCCTTCTCATTTTAAATTAGCATGCATTCAAGCATGCATTCAACATTTGTAATTACGTCATTTTTATTTTATTTTATTTTATTTCTAACCCAATCGGTACAGTAATCTAACTAGAATCACAGACACAGTCAGCTACATCTGGCTCTGCAGCAACCAATTTAAATTGTCAAAAAGGCCATTAGATAGGGCGAAACGGAGGTAATAAGTAGTATACCCACACTATCAAACACCTTGACATGTTTAGAACACAGTTCAAAACTTCCGAAAATTCTTGACCCCGTCTCTCTTAGTTGGGGCATGTAACTTGCTCCGTAAGTTCAGGAACACAAACACCATTGATTTTCTCTCGGTGAGCTCTTAAAACTTGGGCGGGAAGACAAATAACTGATACCCTTTGTTTTTCTTTTATGCCTGACCAAAGATAATCATTACGATATAGGTACCTTGGAAAAGTTTAAGAAGGATTTATGTAATTAGTTATGTAGTCTATGATTTTCTTAACGAATGTCTACTTCTGTATGTTTTTTAGTCGTTTCAATTACTTTAAGCGTGGATTGTACTCATAAAAAATATCAACTTTTACTATGAGACCGACTGTGATATCTCCGAAAAATAATCAGCTACTTCATACATTAATTTTACGAAAAATGTATTTTGGCTAAGCCATCTGAGGATAGATTATCGCTTACAACTTCATCTTCTTACTGTCTTATAGGTCATACCACCGTCGTTAAACTTAGCCTGGGAGTTTCAAAGCGTTCCATGATGGAGACAGTTACTTTGAGCTTAATTGACGAAATTTTTCAGTGGATCATAAAGACTTACATTTTTCACCCTTCCATCATCGTTATCGCTAATATCACTTTGTCTAGGCCGTCGTCTTATACAAGATGTAAACGAACCCTTCGATGCCGTCAAACAAGCATTCTGTACATCAAAGTAAGTACTCAAAAAATATTGCTAGAAAACGACTTCTTTCTGGGATGAAAAATTACGTTTCATGGTAAAACTGAATGTCAAAACTCGAACGCACTAAAAACATTGTACTGATGTGAGCACTAAATAGACAAATAATGTATTTCAACCAAAAACAAACATACTAATATACATGCGATAATTTTTAGTTTTTTAGTCCAATCAATTTTGCACTATTTGGCCCGCAGTGACGAGCGGCAAGCTGATTAGAACTTTATTGCAACAGCATTTCAAACGAAGTTTTAACCACCACAAATACAGTTGCTAATTTAGCTCATCTAGTCGCCTTAAGGTTGTAACGTAAAAACCAGTTTAAAAAGAACTTGAGTAAAAGTTGCAATTCTGACCTCCAATTTCTAAATAATTTGATGGTATTAAGGTATTGATCCAGAACAAAAAAAAAGATCGTAATGACAGAGAAAACTAGTAGATTTTGGCTTTGTTTAAGATCTTTTACACCTTTTATTATTAACTACTGGGAGTAGGTATACCCTGGATGATCACCATCTACATGAGTCTTAGAGTTTGATAAGCATTTCAGTTTTAATGTTTACCGTATTTTATAATACCATGCAGCATCATCAATTTTCCTGACACGGCGGGTAAAATAACAATTCTCCTGTAGCTTGCGGTAGCGATCCACAGGGAACGCTCATGTTTAACGGTTTACGGGAAGGAAGTGAAATAAGACAATAAATGCAAGGATGATATATTGTACGTGTGTGGATAAAGAAGCCAATTTTGGTGATTTAGAACTGAATTGATAAATGGTTTTCTGTAGAAAAACTTGTTGAAATTTCTATGTGGATAAATTGCACAAAATCCAGATTAAGGCTCAGAATACGGGATGCAAAAGGCATTGAAATATTCCCAAATATGCATCATAAAGCATGCCGCGATTTATCATTACTTGAACCCAAACTGCATGAGCCAAAGTGACTATGTGGATTTCTCGAGGAAGTTTTAACTCATGTATGAGGAAAAATCGCAAGTTTTCTCTAAGACTTTAGGGCCCAGTCTGAATAATTCTTATTCTGCAAAAAAATAAAGCCTTTGCAACTTTAGCAAATACACTCTATATGGCTTTGGAGAGGTCCGGTTTCCAGGCTTGAAATAGCACACAAACCCGGCCTTTTCGTCGAATACACGCGCATTCAACTCACAAATTGACGCATATTCAATTTCTGTCGCTCACGTATAGGCGATGACAGAAGTGAGTTGAGCATGGTGCAATAAAATTTCCAGAGCTTAGTCCAAGCAGGATTTTGACGTATTGAGTTTGGGAACCTCGTGACTAATAACAGCCGCTCGGGTCGATCTTTAGGTTACGCCGTGTTTGCCTAGTTTGTGTCGTTCGTGTCTGTGGATGGGCGACCTTTACACACTGAATTTCCTCCGTCCCTCGGAAAACACGTGAAGCTGTTGGCCCGGCTGTCATTTGTAGATCTTTGCCAGTCGTTACAGGTAGGCAGTGGCCCAAAAAATATAACAACCAGTATTACTAAGGAGTGTCGTATTACCCCGCATTAACTGGGCTGTGGAGGTCAGATAGGCAGACGTTCCATGTAAAATACTGGTATTTAGCTGCATCCGGATAGACTGGCAGCTGACCCCAACATAGTTGCGAAAGTCGTCGTAATGAAAATGAGTTCTAGAACTTGTTTTTCAAACGGTGCTGGTTCTACGAAAATTAGCTTTAGCAATCAGAACCTAAAACACAAGAGCTTAAAAGTAGAACAAAATCTAAGGTCCGTAATAATTTCAACCGTTATTTAGCATGAACTTTGGATGACACGCGTTCCCGTCTCTGTCATGGCAGTGTTACGTTATAAAGACGGGAATAATGTTTCGCTTAAGTATGTGCTAGCAATGTACATAGCTTATGATAATTGTAGGTCATAGAAGAGAAACTTGAACGTTCTGTAATGTAAAGGAATGGGAGGAATGAGCAATATTCTGAGTACAAACTCAGAATATTGCTCATTCCTTCTCTTTATGGGAAGTGGTCTTTGATTATCAACATCATCTTTCTACCAGTGTCCATTCAAGGTGGCATGCAATAAATGCCATCTTGGATTCATTCATTCATCAACTCGCCCCAAATGGGCCGTAGGCATGTGGGAATTACTTGCCATTTGCATTTTCTTCCATTCTCCCTGGTCAATTGTCATGCTATCATTTAATCCTTCATATATGGTGTAAATAAACTCATCACAAAGCTGTCAACCCAGCATTATGTACATCAAACTAAGGAACTTAGCGCATAAATTATTGCTGGGAAACGACTTTTTTGGGGTAAAAATCATGTTTTGAGGTAGAACTCATTGTAACGCACTCAAAAGTTGTATTATTATTGTTATTCTAATTTAGACCATCATGTAACGTACCAAATTTTATGGAAATAAAGAATCTTTAATCTTAGATTTGATTTATTTTTTTTACACGATAATTTGTTGAGTGATTGTGAAAGTTTTAAATTAAGGTTGTGTTTTTGTATTGTACCTATACCTAAGTATACATTTTTGCATGCCAATTGGTAGAATTTACCAGGAACCATAACCATTACTGTAACAACTCATGTATGTACCTACATTCAATGCAAATAAATAATTTCTATTCTATTTTATTATATTCTATAAAACATTGTGTTGGTGTATAGATTGAATAGTAAACGGGTCGTGGAGGTGTTTAAAGTAAAAATCTAACATTCAAAAACTTGCATTAAAAAAAAATTGTCAAAAAGTTGAAAGTTTACCCCCAATATCTCCGTAGCTAGAAAGTACCCAGGTATGGTGAGGGAAAAAAATGATCGCAATCAGGGGAAGAAAATGTGCTTTTCGGCTTTAGAGAAACATTCCTAATACTCGTAACATGAAGAACAAATCTGATACTTATATAACTTCTCCATTCCCAGGTGTAGGAGGTCTTCGCGCGACAGATCTTCGGATATCCCCTCCGGTGGTTCAGCGGGGGAACGACACTACTCTAGCGTGTCTGTACGAGCTGACAGACGCGCCCCTCTATTCCGTCAAGTGGTATAGAGGGCGCCATGAGTTCTATCGCTACTCCCCCACGGAGAGTCCTACCACGAAGATATTTCCTTTCGCTGGGATCAACGTTGATGTAAGTGAGCTTAATTATTATATATTATATAACTAAAAAGTATATATGTAGTATATCAACTATCTGATGTCCACGACACAAGCTTTGCTTATTGTGGCACTAGATGGCGCTGTGTCTTAATGTCCAGCGATATTTATTTATTATTTATTTATTTGTGAGTGGTTAGTTTTTTTTTGTAACAGCCGCTCGGGTCGATGTTTAAGTTGGTCTGTGGATGGATGACCACTAATTAAGTACCGAGTTTCCTTCGTGCCTCGGAAAGCACGTTAAGCAGCCCTGGCTGTCATTTGTAAATTTTGTGACAGTCGTAACAGGTAGTCAGTCCCAAAAAGTCTTTCAATAACTTGGTTGTGGAGGTCAAATAGGCAGTCGGTCCATGTAAAATACTGGTAGGTATTCAGCTGCATCTGGTTAGACTGGAAGCCGACCCCAACATAGTTGGAAAAAGTCTACGCAGATGATGGATTTTTGTTTTTTGTGATATACTTTATTTTAAATACTGGTATTTAACTGCTGGTTAAACTAGAAACCGACCCTAACTTTTTTGGCGAAATTCTAGGTTAGATTTTGATAATCTTTGGACTCGAAATGGACCCTTTTTGGAAACGTTCGACTCGTTTCCGATTCGACAACTCGTATATCTGTCTTCTTCTGGCATTACGAAAACGGCCGAGATGGACATACGACTTCCCGAATCGGAAGCGAATCGAAGCGTTGTGAATACACGGGAGTAGGTGTCTATACCTGACAAAAACAATTCTGTTTTATAATTGAACTACATCAAGAATAGTTATGAATAAAAAGCATCTTCAGGAAACTTCAAACTAACAATTATTCTAAAATTGAAAAGATTTGAGTTACCGAAGTCATCAATTGCTAGTTTCATATCAAAAGCGTTAGCATTCAGACTGTTCCAAGCTGATATTATTTTTAGTAGTAAAAATGTGACTCTGTTTTATGTGAAAAAATAATAAAAATAACACAAACGCGTACTTATCGAAGCGAATCATAAAATTCGACTAGACGATAACTCGATTGGCGATGGTCGTTAAATTTATAATGCAATTGCACCATAAAATTGTCACAGATCACCAGAATTTTATTACCGTTATATTAGTGCTTATGCTTGTTCTGACAATTCAGCAATGCATCAAGCCTATACTCCTCAAAGATAAGGTAGAGATGTACCTATTGCCTCTACATTTTGCGCCAGTTGTTTAGTCAAATGTAGCAAGGGTTGAGCATATTGCCGGCACACATTCAAACTCCGTGTGCTACTAAAACAATTCGTAATGAAACAATAATTTGTGTTGCTACAACAAAAAATCCGAGTACTGAATAATCACGCTCTTATTAAAATCTAGGTGTACAATAAAAAAAAGATCGTTAGACATTACACACAGCGCCATCAAGTGCCACACTAAGCAAGACTTGTGTCGTGGACACAAGATAGTTGATATACTACAAGTAATACTTTTTGATTGTAAATACTAATTATTATAATACATATAAACATCCATGACTCGGACACAAATGTCAATGTTCATCACACAAACATTTGTTCCTACCGGGATTCGAACCCAGGACCCTAAGAGCATAAAGCATCCTCACTACCACTACGCCATTTGGGTCGTGCAAGGTAAAATTGACTCCTCTCATTATTGAAATCCTACTGAAGTTAAAATGCCTAAGTCAAACGTTCCTGTAATTACGGAGAAATCGAAAAAAAAATACAGATACATAACCTTCTACTTTTTAGAAGTTGGTTAAAAATCCAAACCAGATCTTTCTACCCTTGCTCCATGTTACTCGGGATTGGGGTAACACGTACCGGTAAAATGGGGGGAATAGGAATCCAGGGGTGAATGGAAACAAGACTTTGGAATGGATTTTAAAGTTGAATTCGTATGACATGGTACAAGTACTCTATTGTGTTAACTAAATTATACTTAATTATAAACGTACCTAGATGGCAATATAGGGTGTAAAACAGCTCTTCACGAAGCCGCAAAGCACTTGTTTTCCCCATCATTGCGATCATTTTTTTTGTTCTACACCATATCTGGGAACCTTCTAGTTACGGAGATATGGGGGGTCAAAGTTACAACTTTTTGTCATTTTTTTTTTAAATACAAGTTATTTTTGTAAGATTTTGACTTTTAACATCTCCACGACCCCCGTACTATTCTATCAATCCATCAGCACAATGTTTTAAGTGCGTTACATTGAGTTCTACCACAAAACATGATTTATAACCTCAAAAATAAAGTTGTTTCCCAGCAATAATTTTTGCGTAAAGTTACTTAGTTTGATGTCCAGAATGCTTGGTTAACGGCTTTGTGATGAGGTGGTTTACACCCTGTATACTCGTACAATATAAGTTTAGCGATTAAATCCCTTTCAAAGTTTTGTTTCCATTCACCCCTGGATGCCTATTCCCCCCCATTTTACGGTATTTATTTGGTCCATTCTCCACTGTCAGCCGACACGCCATTGCCATCTGGGGGACCAGTAGTGCCCCCGCAAAGACGAGCCAAGCGAAGCGCAAAGGCACTACCTACCCGAAGCGCTTTGTAATTTTCTCATTTATTCCGTTCTTGCCACGTAATTGATCATTATTATCATAGAAATGAACATCTAACTTGTTATTGAATCTCTCCCTTCTTAGAAAGTGAATAGACTCGGTTGGGACTTTGTAATAAAAGTAGTGGACTGTATTAAAATAGGTGTAATACCACAATTAACAGTTACAACAAAATATGAAGACCGTACAAAGAAATGCCCGGAGTGGCCGGCGTCTGTGAGCTCAGTGAGTGGTAGGGCGCGCAGCGCCGCTCGCGTTGCCGGATTCGGTACCCCGAGCCCCGCGCCATCCCCGCGGTCGTCCACGCATATGTGAGGCGCCGACATACTCCCCGGGTTGAAGAGAAGTCTTCAATCTTCGACTGGTAGGGGGCAGATGCAGTTGAAAGCACGCCGAATGGTGCCCCGCTTCGTCTTCATCTCAGCCACTCTCGTGACCCCGTCTACGCCGGGATAGGTCTTCGTGACCCGACCCAGGGACCAGAGCAGAGGTGTCGTCGTCTTGTCCTTGATCAGGACTAATGACCCCGGCTTCACTTCGCCTCTGGAATCAAACCACTTTGATTTCGCCTGCAGCAGAGAGGTATATTCATTATGAAATCGTCCCCAGAAGTGTTGCCTGATGAGCTGAATCCGCTTCCAACGATCCAGCCGCGTAATGTTGGCTTCAGTCATCTGAGGATATGGTACTGATGAGAATGGTCGTCCAATTAGGAAGTGAAAGGGAGTAAGAGCCGAAAAATCGTTGGGGTCAGAAGAAAGAGGAGTAAGAGGACGGGAATTCAACACCGCCTCTATGTGAGTGAGACAGGTAGCCATCTCCTCGAAAGTGAAGTGGGTAAGATGCAGTAGCCGTTTCAAATGATGCTTACAGGATTTTACAGCAGCTTCAGCCAGTGAATTAAAATGAGGGCTATAAGCAGGCGTGAAAATGAATTCAATGCCTTCCTGCGCCATTTCAGATGCAACATTTGATGATTGCAAGAACCTACACATCTCATTTGATGCGCCTACGAAGTTAGTCCCGTTATCGGACGTGATGCTTCGAGGCTTGCCACGACGCGCCACGAAACGATTTAAAGCGGCCATGTAGGCCTCAGTAGTGAGGTCGCTGACGAGCTCCAAATGTATGGCTTTAACTGCCGAGCAAACAAAGATGCACATGTAGGATTTTGTCAGTTTGCATCCTCGGCCTTTACGATTGGCCACCAATACTGGCCCAGCATAGTCCACGTAACAATTTAAAAAAGGAAACTCAAGATTAGTTCTTGAACTCGGTAGTTGACCCATTATAGGCTGTACGTTTTGAGCCTTGTGTCTGAAACATTTAAGACATTTATTCACGACAAACCTAGACAAGTTTCTGCCACCTAGAGGCCAATAAGTTTGTCGTATATGAGACAATAACAACTGTGGACCAGCGTGCACAAGCTTTAAATGTTGCATTTGAAATATAAGTTTTGTAAGTACGTGCTTACTACATAAAACAATAGGATGTTTCACCTTAAAATCGTAGGGGGAGTTATCGAGCCTCCCGCCCACGCGAATGAGGTTATGATTGTCTATGAACGGTGTCAGAGGAAGCAATCTACTTTTGCGTGGTAATTTTTGTCCAGACTTTAACAAATTATACTCTTCAGGAAACATTTCAAGCTGTGAATAGTGTATAATTAAATTTAATGAATTTTCAAGTTCCGTTACTGAAAAATTACCTTGCAATTTATTTTTATTTTTTACATTGTAAATAAAACGTTGTACATATGTAAATATATTGTGTATTTTTGTTAGGCTAGAATACTTTAGTAATAAATCATGAATGATTGATGAATGAATGGTAAGGTCTGAATGATTACTACTGAATGAATGGTTGTTGCTATCACCACTAATGAAATGAGTCACTACTTCCGGCAGACTATCCTTCCCGGTGTTTGGCATGCTGGGCCACTCATTTTCACTATGCTGTAAAAATGAGGGTCCAGACCACCACAGAGGTTCGTTTATGAGAACGTCGGCCCTCTGACCGCGGGAAACAAGATCCGCCGGGTTGTCCTTCGACGGTACGTAGCTCCAGGTATGACCACATGTACTCTCCTGTATTTCATTGACTCTGTGTCTGACAAAAGGCTTTAATTGATTTGAAGGAGTAGAGAGCCAACCCAGGACTATGGTTGAATCACACCAGAATCTACATTTATGAATGGGCATGGTAAGCGATTCCTGAACCTTAGTACACAGCCTTGCACCTAACAAAGCTCCACAAAGTTCAAGCCTCGGTATCGTCGTTGGTTTGATGGGCGCTACACGATTTCTAGAGACTAGAAGTTGTACGCCTATGGATCCACTGCCATTACATGACCGAATGTACACACATGCGCCATACGCCTTCTCGGACGCATCGGTAAAGACGTGTACTTCATGCGTAATAGAGTCTTCACGCAAAACCCAACGAGGAATTTTTAAGTTGTTCAATGCTGTTATTGTGCCTTCAAATGTCGACCAAAGGTTTTTGATGTCATGTGATACTTCATCATCCCAGTCATATTTATCTAACCAAAGACGCTGCATTATCATCTTCGCTTCGACGACGCACGGACCTACGAGGCCTAGTGGGTCAAAGATCATACTGATGACAGAAAGGACATGACGTTTGGTGACTTTAGTAGTGGAGGTGATATTTATATTATAAGTAAGTAAATCAGAGTCACAAACCCAGTTAAGACCTAAAGTTTTAGATTGAGATGAGTTTGGACCTTGCTCAGAAAATTTTAAAGTATTATGTAACTCGTTACTATGAGTGATTTGTTTGAGAATTTGAGGATTATTTGACCGCCATTTACGTAAGTTGAATTTTGCAGATGCTAGAACCGAATGTACCTTTTTTGAAATGTCAACAGTATCAGCTATGGTATCCCCTCCACTAAGAAAGTCATCAACGTAGAAGTCACGTCGTATGGCACATTGGACACGACTGTCCTCAATGGTATCAGCCAGACTAACAAGACACTTAGTGGCTAAATAGGGTGCAGAAGCGGTACCATAGGTAACCGTGTTCAAAGTGTAGGTCCTAAGAGGTTCTGAAGGTTCATACCTGAAAATAATTTTTTGAAGAGGTCTTTGGACTGGATTTAACTCGATGGCCCTGTACATCTTCTCTACGTCACCTGAGACCACGTACCTGTGCTGACGAAAACGTGTTAAAATAGAAAACAGATCGTCTTGAACTACGGGACCGACCATCTGAATGTCGTTAAGTGACACGCCCGAACTGGTCGAAGCTGATGCGTCGAATACTACGCGTAGTTGTGTAGTGGCACTAGAGCTGCGAATAACTCCATGATGTGGAATGTAATATTTATTCATGGAGTTTTCTGGTGGAGTAGTACAGTCAGAGTCTAACGTCATATGACCTAGGCGCTCATATTCTCTCATGAATTCGTTATATTTGTTTTGAAATAATGGATCGCGTTTAAATCGCCGTTCAAGGGAAAGAAAACGATTTCTAGCATTAGTAAAAGAATGACCTAATGTACTAGGATCCCCTTTTAAAGGCATAGTGACAACGAATCCTCCACTATCATTACGTACAGTGGTTTGAACAAAAGATTGCTCACACTTTCTCTCTTCAAGTGAGAGGGAATGTTTTGAAGCGACGTTGTCAAGCTCCCAAAAATAAGTAAGGTCGGGAGTGACATTGGAATGATGGCAAAACTGAATAGCGGAAAAACATGATTGGCGCGAAATACTACCTGAAACTAACCATCCTAACTTGGTCTCGCATAATTTTGGTAGGTTTTTCCCTAAGTCTATCGTTTTGCTACCTAAGACATTCCAGAAAACTTCAGCCCCTACCAGGATGTCTACGACCGACGGAACATTGAAGTTCGGGTCTGCTAGCATTAGACCTGAAGGAATAGGGACGTGTTGAATTGGTACGAAAGAAGACGGTAGAACCTTTGTGATTTCAGGCAAAATGTGACACTCGATATCTACAGTAAAGGCACAGCATAAAGACTCTATTGAGAGGTGACAAGACTGTGTACTGGTGGAAATATGATTATTAATACCCGTTACCTTGGTGCTCGTACCGTGTCGTAACAAACCCAGCTTCTCTGACAAGCTCTGCGTAATAAAGTTCGCCGTACTGCCGTTGTCCAGTAGTAGGCGCGCAGTGTACTTCTTACCCGACACGCCAGTCACGTTCACCATCGCTGTGGACAGTAATACATGCGCAGAAGTAGCAAGCTGCATGGAATTGGCTGAAAGCGACACATTTGAAGAAGGCGAAGCAGAAGGCATGACAGAAGGCAATGGATTGGAAGCAAGTTGTGGCTCGTTTGATTCTAAATGTAAAAGCGTATTGTGTTTTTTTGTGCAGTATTTGCAATGTGAAAATCTACATTTGTTATCATTGTGTCCAAAGCGTAAGCAATTAAGACACACTTTAAATTGCATTGCCTTTTGTAAGCGACTTTCAATGGACAAGTTTCTAAAAGATTCACATTTAAATAATGTATGTGCTTGGGAGCAAAGTGGACATTTACTGTTTTTATTTATTTTACGATTATCCAGTTTTTTGTTTGTTTGATCAGGCTTAGAGTCAGTTTTGTCGGAATTAAGGCTGTTGTTTAAAGCGACAACAGTATTCCGGCTGGTAGTGCCATGACTGGACTCCACTGACTCCAACCAGTCCGCTTTCCTGCTTAAAAATGAACAAAATTGTGTTATAGTCGGATCGTCTTTAAAAGTATTTCTGTGCTCTTCCCATGCACGTAGTGTTGTTGAGTCTAATTTTTTAACCATGAAATAAATTATGATGTCATCCCAATATTGAGTGGGCCTTTTTAGTGTTGTAAGGGCCCTAATATTTTTATTAATAATGTTGACAAGATTTCTGATGGAAACGCTTGTCTCGTTTGTTATTGGTTCGGCATCAAACAAGGCTTGATAGTGGTTGTTCACTAACAGTCGGTCATTGTTGTACCGTTCGCACAACAAGTCCCACGCTACTGTATAATGGTCGGCTTTAAAATCTATGTTTTTAATAATTAAAGCCGCGTTTCCCTGGAGTGAAGCTCGCAGATAGTGGAACTTGTTAATGTCACTTATGCTAGCGTTGTCGTGAATCAATGACCCAAAGGTATCCCTAAACTCAAGCCAGCATTGGTAGTTCCCATCGAAATGAGGCAAATCTATCTTGGGCAAACGAACAAAAGAATTCCTAAATGAAACATGTGCACCTGAGTCTGCATCTTTGAAGCCCGCCTCCGACGCAGCACCGTCGGCCGAGACACCGAGCAGGCTGCGCGTGAGTGCCACCAGGTTGAAGAACTGACGGTCAAAGTCCTCACGCTCAGTCAACGCAGACTCGTCATCATCGGAAAGCACTTCGATCTGTGTCTGAAAGGCGTCAAATTCGGTGTGTAAGTTTTGGAATCTATTAAAACGCTCCTCTAAATCTAAACGTTGCAACTCAGATACCGCGGAACTGCTTTTAACTAAATTTAAATAGTTGCTGTAAATAGTAAGCTTCGATTTAAGTGAACTACGCTTCTTTATTAATGTTTTAATGTTATCTGCCATTGTTAAATAAAAAATAACAGCTGTACGCACTGATGCTAATGATCTTAATAGATAAAAAACGGCAAAACAGCTGTGCGTTAGTGAAAGGATTCGAGAATCACTGTCAAGGTCAAGTACTCAACACGTGTTGACGTCGTGCAAATCAGCTAATTACCACGCATATTTTATACAAAATATGCGTGTTACACAAGCAGTGAAATGGATTATAAAGGGAAAGCACTTATTTTGAAAGACTGTATGAATATAAAAGATGAGAAGATAAAAAGACGATTTTTTCGGCATGAAAAGAAAGCAGAAAAAAAAACTAATTGGAACGGACTCACTCAAATACAGTATTATACTCCCGTAAGTATGACATGAGCTCCCACGATGACGATGCAGGCTGCTTCGGGAACGACTCCTTCGCTTGAATCTTCGTGGTCGTACCGCGTGGCGTTCGCGCGCGGTCAAAGTCCGCACAGGTGGACACGACGACCGATGATGTTGACGGCGTTAATCACGGCAATACCGATAATTAATTATGGCAATCGAAGGACCAATGAATAGACTCGGTTGGGACTTTGTAATAAAAGTAGTGGACTGAATTAAAATAGGTGTAATACCACAATTAACAGTTACAACAAAATATGAAGACCGTACAAAGAAATGCCCGGAGTGGCCGGCGTCTGTGAGCTCAGTGAGTGGTAGGGCGCGCAGCGCCGCTCGCGTTGCCGGGTTCGGTACCCCGAGCCCCGCGCCATCCCCGCGGTCGTCCACGCATATGTGAGGCGCCGACAAAAGTAACACCTAATAGGTAGGTACAGTCAGCGAAACAGTTAGGTTTACAGGCTAGTAATCTTCTTTCAACTACTGTAAATGGAAAAGGGTTATTATCAATATATTTGCAATTTCATCCAAATCCTTTCATTAGTTTCTGCGTGAAAAATTAACAAAAACCGATCTTTACAGACTTTTACATTTATAAAAGTCGTAAGAAGATTGCGAGCCTGCATACCTAACTGTTTTGCTGACTGTACTTACCTAATCATATTTGTATCTTGTTACCAGAATACCGATATAAAAACATCGTTAGTATTTTCACGATACCTACATAGATTCATGCGCGCCTAAATAATGATTCAAACGAAAAACATGGCCCAGTTTTTTAGGTAGAAATTTTTTGCACAAAATATATTACTAAGTATTTATTCTATGTACCAGTCGACATGATTTTAATACCTACTATTGACATAGACGTGTTATTAAGAAAAGCTAAGACGTCATAAAAAAGGCCTATGTCAATAGTGTCTGAAATAATATCAAGTACTTATCTACGATTGCTAGGTTTTCGAATATCGTAGTTATTCTGATATTTGTTGACATAGACGGTTCGACTTTTCGTATATTTCAGGAAAATCTTAGAATAAAGATCGGCTTAAAATTAGTTTTGTTTTCACTAAAATAGCTAATAAAATTAGTTAATTATTATACAACGTGTAACAGAAAGAGTATAGTCATATAAAATGGTGTGCTACAGACCATTAAAAAGAATAACTTTCTCTATGGAACCACCATCGTAATTGTCATCGTAATCATGTTTTCATACAAACGTAATACCAAAATAATTTGTAAATCAAACATATTCTTAAGGTAGCGCGTATTTATTTCGATTGAATTACAGAATATATAGGTTCCCAAACACATATTTTGAATAGACATATTATATAGACATTTTAAATTCCTTATATCTCGTCTTATTATTATTGTCCTTTCAAAATATTTGTTTGGGAACATATGTAGATACAATCGCAACATATACACACTGCCTTAAGAATATGTTTGATTTTCATATTATTTTGGTATTACGTTTGGAAGAAAAACGCATGTTCCGCAGGCCTCTTAATTTTTTTTTGATACTGACATTTTCAAAATTTTGCATGGCAAAACTCAGGCAGAATGTACCCGGCTCACTATATTTTATAACAACTATTGTACGACACCTACATTCTATGCGAATAAATTAAATGAAATAAGAAGACAGGCCGCGCCTACCCACTTATGAAAGTAAATAATCCTCACGGGAATTTCAAATGTCAAATTATGCTTAGTATTAACACTCTTAAATGTATGAGCGTACGAGATAATATGGCGTGAATTTAAGGAAGATCATATCACTCAATAACTTGCGGCAGACAACGCTATAGACAGCCAAACTGGTGCTAAGACCTGGGTGCTGTGTCGAGTCGGAGTCGTATAAAAATGCTCGTACGAAAGAAATAAACACCCCAACAGCATCCTTAAAATGTCTTCCTCAGTAGATAAATCAGAAAACTCACGCACTCCAACTCCCAGTAATCTACTCCATCCATCACCTTTACGCATAAACTCCTTCACATATTAAATCCAGCTATAAAGATTCTAAACGGGCTTTTAAGCTAACGCTTACGTACGTAAGTCGCTGCAATGAATTCCCTTATACACACAATTTCTGGGAACTTGTACGCGATGTACACGATTTGTCTTCCCAGAACTGTCAGACGATGTCCGTGTCATGTAAATGCATGTAAGTTAGGAAGGAGACGTATCCAAAGAGTTTGCGATGCGATGTAGAAATCGGTGGCACGGGGTATCGTAAATGTCGGGGACAGTGCCAAGTTCGATGTAGATGTCAAATGATTTGGAAGCGATGTGAAAATATTGCGTATGTACGGGGTTATTTCTTGTAGGTTTTGCTGCTAGATTTTGCTTTGGACGATGCGAGAATAATGTTGAATTTATTTTTACTTATCTTCGTTGATGTTCTGTGGTTTAGGGTAAATTTTTGTTTCGCACTTTCATTGGCTAGAGTCAAGCTATTAATACTGCAAAGTTTTTCCAACAACACAGAATCATAAACCACTTCATCTTATTTAAAACGAACCCGAACTTATCCTTTAATCTTCAAGCTATAAAAAAACTTGTTTATATCGCATCAAAGTCGCATTACCCACGCCGGCACTGTACACCAGCTCAAAACTTCATTTCACAAAACAGATTTATTATATCTAATGTAAAAACTCCGCGAGAAAATATGCGAATCTCGAGGTACCAAGTGCCGACTGAAGAAAAATGTGGAATATCAGGCGAAACGGTTTTAGCGGCCATATTTCTTGTCGTCGGAGAAACTTCCCAGCAATTATTTTTACCTGTTGAGCTGTTGAAACAATGTATTTTATGGTGTGGAATTTGGTTAATATACTAGCTCAGTTTAGCGGAAGGAAAACGTGTTGAGTCGCTGTTAAAATCTTTGAAATGTTCGCGGTTAAATAATTTTGTAATCTGCCTGTTCTGATGTCGAGCTGAGGTATTCTTTTGGAGTATTAACAATGGTCTCTTTTGTTTATGAGTTGGAATTATTTTTTACTCGTTGACTTTATGAATAATGGTTTGTCGTAAAAGTTGGTCGTTCCTGGAGAGGCACGCCGTAACAATGTATAACCCCTGGTTTGATGTTATAAGTATGTTTTTCATTTATCATCTTGTTTCTTCCCTCGAACAAGGTATGTATTTTCCTGAGGGTATTTTCGTAAGCCCTCTTAATTTGAGTGGGCACAGACATTGAACAACTCTGATTCCCACAAAAGTGAATAACATTGTTTCAAACTTAAGTACCGAGATCTTAATTCTCAAACGTAATAATAAGTGGATGAGTACTTCAAAGAAATAGCTCATATCGTAACTTGGTAACATAGTGCTCTTAAAATTCATTTGATTTCGACGAACTAAGCTTTTAGAACTCTTTGAAAGTCTTCTCTTTGAAACTGAAGTAAGAAAGTGGTTTTAAGTACAAAAGAGATTGTTGCTACGTCATTGTTTCAGTGGTGATGTCCCTCTTAATTATTAGCTTAATAGAAGGTAACCTTGGATCCAACTTGAAACACTTCTAGTTTTCTTTGAAGTTGATTTAGTAGAAGTTTTATTGAATAGAAACAATTTTGTTTTTGCGATTATAATATTCAAGCTTAATATAGAACAGAAAGGTTTTATTGTCGCTGTGGCTGAATTGTGTTTTGTCTCATGTAATTAGGTTTTAGGGGATCTTTTACCCATTTAGCTTTCATTGTTATAAAAGACAAAGATTCGTGATTTAACATAGTTTGACACGCGCTTGCGTTGCTTGCAACTCACCTGACCCCGTATTCACAAACGTTCGACTCGTTTCCGATTCGACAACTCGTATATCTGTCTTCTTCTGGCATTATGAAAACGACCGAGATAGACATACGACTTCCCGAATGGGAAGCGAATCGAAGCGTTGTGAATACGGGGGCTGATGTGAAGCGAAGACGCGGCCTAATGTGGAGCTCGCTTGCCTAGAAGACACCGATTCAATGATCGAGAAATAATGAATCCAGCAGTGAATTCCATAGACTGGTAGTTTGCACAATAACTGTGGAAACATATAGCGCTTCCTTTCAGCACCACTGCTCTCAAAACGATGAAGGAAAATGTCCTAGGAACAAAAAAATTGGAAACATGAAACATCTACCAATCCGCATTGAGCCAGATGATGAAAGGGCCAAACTTACGACCTGCCATAGATTAGACGTTACTATAATTCACGTTTAGTCTGCATACTGTAATAAACCGTTCAGTTTGCGCCCATTATGACGTCAATTTACTATCGCAGCTGTTAGGGCTGATGTATACAGGATCATATCTCCCAATTGACCGTTAGTAGCTGATGATGGCTGCTATCAACGGGAGGATAGGCCACAAATGACGGCATATAAAGGGTGTAAAACACCTCTTCACGAAGCCGAAAGGCACTTTTTTTCCCCATCATTGCGATCACTTTTTTGTTCTACACCATACCTGGGAACCTTCTAGTTACGCAGATATGGGGGGTCAAAGTTACAACTTTTTGACAAGTTTTTTTTTAAATACAAGTTTATTTTGCAAGATTTTGACTTTTAACACGACCCCCGAACTATTCAATCCGTCCATCAGCACAATGTTTTAAGTGCGTTACTTTGAGTTCTACCGCAAAACATGATTTGTAACCTCAAAAAAAAAGTGGTTTCCCAGCAATATTTTTTGCGTAAAGATACTTAGTTTGATGTACAGAATGCTTGGTTAACGGCGTTATGATGAGGTGGTTTACACCCTGTTGATAACATCGTGCTTATATTTCAGAAGGAATAAGCAGATGTGTTTGTGTATGTTTAAAGTTAGAAAGTAACGGTGGCCCAGTGATGGCAGCCCCGACTTTGGGTGCTTACATAAACCCTAGTAGCAATTGCCGTTGGCTTCCTTATGCCAACAGTTGGCAATGTATTGGCAGACGGTTAGTTGTTCCGTCAACCTAAACTTCAAATTGGCCCATTGTCATAAACATGCACTATTTGCCCAACGAACAGCCAACGAAGGGCCTTCTGTTACTATTCCTACTGATGGGTGATTTTTGCAGGGATTTCAGTTATTATAACAACATTGGGCCAACTAACGACGGGCCTGCTGCGTCTATTCCTACTGTTGGGAGTTCCTTGTAGGGATTTAAGTTACGATAACAACTTACATCCCTAGCAATGCCGTATTGTTCCATTTTAGAGTGTAAAAATTATAGTAGGAGGAAAAATCTTAAAAATGGAGGTATTTCGTATATCGTAAATCGTAAATCGTTTCGTTTCGTAAATCTTATTTTGTTAATATTTATTAATATTTAATAGAACGGTTGGGTAAAATCAACCTTACACAATTAAGTTAAAGTTTATTTTGGATTGATTCTATTCAATAGAACACCCTCGAAAGCACTTCGCTATTCATGTAGTGATGTGGTCAAGTCGAATATTGAATTTATAGATTGATATCCATACAAGGAATAAACAATTTTTAAATTCATTATTTATTTAGTTTTACATTACAATACAAGTATAAGGTCGCCTTCATTCTTCATAGATTGCATAAACGCTTTAAAGCAAAAATATGTATAATCAATGTTTTAAATAGTAACGTAATTATTATAATTTATTAATGATTGAGACCTTGCATTGATCACTAAATAGACATCAGCAGGTCCTCTAACCTTCATTTAAAATACTTTTAGGTTTCCCAAAAAAAAAATGTCTCCTTTGAACACTTGTAAAAGGCATGCATGCATACATACCAGCACTTTTATTAATTCTAAATTTATTTATTTATTTATTTAAACTTCATGTACAAGAGTGGTACATAGGCGGACTTAATGCCACAAGGCATTCTCTACCAGTCAACCTTTAATTAATTCCCCCTTTAATTAATTTTTTCCTTTATTTTCCTTTTTTAATTTACCTGTTTGTCTGTGTCTATTTATTTATAATTTAAATGAATAGCTGCTTGTGTACCAAATAAATAAATGTACTCCCAACAACTCTTATTTTTGAGAATTGAAGACCATAATATGGGGTATCTATCGACATCGATAAATAAATTTAATATGCTACGTGGTCCGGCCTTGACCGAGTAGCAGCAGAAACCGACCGATCACGCAAATATCAACCATATGTTTTACGCATTTAAGTTCATAATTGCAACCACTCAGAATACCGCCATCTATAGTCAAGTAGCGGAATTGACTCGTCAATCGAATCTAGTGTGACTATAAATCGTAAACACGTTTTGCCGCTAAAGCAAAATACATCTTATTTGTAAAATGTCAGGGTTTATTTCCAAATCTGTGATGTAGGCTAATTTTGACTAAACTTTGAACAACGAATCAAACGAATTGTTTTTTTGTAGTGCAATATATGATTATCGGTTTAAATGTGTTAGTTTGGTGACAGCGGTTCCTGCAGTAATTTTGGTGCATTGCACTTCCACTGTTTTCTGTTCCGTGATGATAGTATCGTAAAGGTTCAAAAATTGTACCCCAACCTCGATAGATGGCGTTGTAGTCCAATTAGAAGTCGCAATCGTTGTGTTACCACGATTTGGTTGGGTTCGAGTGAATTTTAGAAAATATATCACCAGCTTAGATCAGAGTAGCGTTTAGTTTTGTCAACAGACTACCAAGAAGAGGAGGTTCTCAACTGGACTGTATTTTTTTTCTACCTTATTAGTGTTCACACTGTGAACACTGTTCAGTGTGAACACTGTTCACACAAGGTTGTTGTTAGTTCAACACTACCAGCTCGGCAGTAAACATAAACATTGGTAGTGGTTGCAGGCTCAAGTACTTACTTACTTGGACCTTCGTAGGCAAATCCACGTTGGCTTCATCGCAAGTTGGGCCTTCGTTGGCAAATCCACGTAGGCCATCAGTTTTGGGCCCAACCCGCAAAACTGCCCGCCAATTGTATGCATTTGCCAACTAACCAGAGGTATGTGGCCCAACTAAATGCCAACAAAAAATGCTACTAGGGAAGAAACAGGTTTCTGGTACAGACAAATCTGTACGGGTCGGTAACGATCCGTACAGTGTTGACTCGCATAAAGAAACAGGTGAATCTGTCCTTAGTGACACCAGTAAATGCTTAAACTAGAGATAATAGCACGTTCCCTTTCATAAAGAGGAGGTCATGTGTCTCAGCACTGGAAACATTATATCCCGATTAGGCTATGGTATTTTGTATGTTGAAAGTCAAAGTATTTGTATCAGTTAGGCCATTAAAAGGCATTTCTACAAGTCGAACTTTCGAACAAAGAGAATATAATTGTTTTTAATTGCCTTTGTTATATATTAACGTTTAATAAATTATGTGTAAGGCTAAGGCTACACTAGGCAGCAATTTGCTATGCGACTGGCAGAGCGAAACGAGAAAAACATGGTATGGTTACATTACAAGCGAGATTCGGCGTTTTTTCTAATAAATTCGCTTCAATTTCGCTATGTTGGTGTAGCCGATGCCGTGATTACAGTAACGTTGTTCCGATCCCATAAAGAAATCAAAGATCGCTAGTAATATTTGATGTCCAGTGAAGCCATATACGTGCGTCGCAGGTCGCGTCGCGGCCTAATGTAGCCTCAGCCTAACCCTGCGCGGGTTCAAATTGTAAAAATCAAAATTTTGTGTTGGATAGTCCATTTATCGAGGAAGGCTATATAACATTACGCTACGGCCATTAGGGGCGGAATAGGAATGAAAAATGTTGCAAAAACGGTTTTTTTTTTCTTTTCGTTTTTCTCTTTTATGTGACGCAGACGAAGTTGCGTGGGTCAGCTAACTAGCTGACCCACAAAAACTATTAACACAAATAACTATTTATAATACGCAAAATTTAAATAATTACAATCCAAATTACATAACAACTAAAATTAAATTAAAATTAGAAATTAAATAATGTTAGAATTAGCGAGCCTATTGTTATTAATTGGGCAGACTTCTAAACTCCAAGCTGCTACTACAAGAAATTCATGATGGATAAACTCAAAAACACACTTTCCGATCCAGGATACGAATCTATGTCCAGGCTCTCAACTGTGGCATACCTCCAAATGTTAGAACAAAAAGGCAGTCAACTCATAAATCTCACATATTTTACCCGTAAAAGGAAGGGGAGAGATAATTCACACGCGTGAAAATCCGCCATTTTTTCACAAAAATACACATACGCAATCTGTTTCCATAAGAGGTGTAGGTAGATGTTTACACTGTAAGCCGAAGTCTGAATAAAATATCTTAACACATCAAAATAATGGCAAGAACAAAAACAGGAAAAAGTGAATCTTATTTAGACACTAGCGGACGTAACGCGGTTTCACCTGCGTTGTTCCCGTTTCCGTAAGAATACGGGGATAAATATAGCTTACTAGCTGACCCGCGCAACTTCGTCTGCGAGTGAGGGTTAGTTTTTTTTTAATAAAACGTTATGTATGTTACTTCTAATATCTCCAAGAATATGTGTACAAAGTTTCATGATGATCGGTTGAGTTTTCGCGTGAAAGCGTAACAAACAAACTTACATTCACATTTATGTAATAGTAGGGATGTTACTCAGTAATGACGTGACTTTCTAATGGTGAAAGAAATTTTAAATAGGCTGAGTCGTTTTATAATTAAATCGTAACCAACAAACAAAAATCAAATATTTCCTCCTTAAAGTATGTATTAGTATGGATTTATAAAAACCCACGACTTTTCCCCATGGAAGTAGGCAAATACCCTGCCAAGATCCCTTTTTTTTTCATAAAATTTTCTAAAAAAGAAATCCTCAAATAACTTCTCCCACTCTGGGAGGAGCGGGAGGGAGTGTCAGACTTTTACTGACTATAACCCATCCATGTTCCTTCCTCGCCCTGTATGTTCCGCGGCCACGGTATCTCATTCGAACAGTCCCGCAACCCCGGCAGGGCCTGCCAAGATCCCTACAAACTCTTTTCAATCTATTCTAATATTATTATAAAGCAGAAGAGTTTGTTTGTTTGGTTGAACGCGCTAATCTCAGGAAGTACTGGTTCAAATTATTTTTTTTTGTGTTGGATAGTTCATTTATCGAGGAAGGCTTTAGGCTCTATAACATCACGCTATGACTAATAGGAGCGGAGCAGCAATGAAAAATGTTACAAAATCGGGGGAAATTTTATTCTCTTTGTGAGCTTTTTCTCTCTAATATGACGCAGACGAAGTTGCGTGGTCCAGCTAGTACATTATAAAATATATGGAAACGGGTATTTACCGCGGTCCAGTGGAAACATCGGGCTTATAATAAAGGTAAAAATTCACGATTAATACCAGTTTCCGTATGTTTTATAATGTATTCTTTTCAACACGACCACGATCCTACATCTGGTCAACTACGTGACGTGCCAACCTCAGCCAGTGCGTTACCTTAAACACCGATGCTGAGGCTCTGGATATTTACCTTCTACAAGAGACTATGAATAAGCATAGCGTAATCCGCCTATAATTTTCCCACAGCTGGGAAACAGGCCTCCTCTCTATGCGAGGGAATATGCTTAATTCACCAAGCGCGCCTAGTGCGTTTTGACAGATGTCACCATGTCTTTGACTTTTGACTTTATTTGTTTCTAAGACACACCGGTTCCCTCACGATGTTTTCCTTTACGGTTTTGAGAGCAGTGGTGATGAAATAAATTACTAAAAAGTAATGCACCTGGACGAACTGGATGTCTTCCTTGGAAGTTGGACAGAAATAATACAGAATCGTGACCGTTGGAAGGAATGGAGGGCGGTCTTTGTCCCAGCAGTGGACAATATGGCTAGCTATAATAATAATGCGCCTGACTAGGTTTGAACCCACGACTTACTGCTCGTATGTTGGGCCCACCAACACTGGGCCTCTGTTTATTATGACCGGCTTCCAAATCCGCTTATTCCATAATTTCCATTCCAAAAATTACATAGAAAACTCTTAATTAGAAAATAACTACCAAAAATTTTGCTGATCTCCCCTTTATAATTGTTCAAAACAAAACTATGCGAGCACAAATAGAGGATTCAATTAAATAGTTTAATCTAAATGCTCGTGTGTCCATCTACTCTCAACAAAGGGGTTAAGATAACAGTTTATAATGTATTATAGAATATTGTTTCGAGGCGTTGAAGCGGTCCTGTTTTGTGCGGGACGAGGGTTGGGACGATTTATAAGAGATGAGATAGTTTTAAAGGTATGAGAAATTGGTTTAAATGAAGGGGTCATTCGTTTATAGGAGGCAGAGATAATAAAAAGAGTAGGAGTGCTGAAATTTTGTTATAGTAATTTTCTAAATTATTTGTTGTACAGAGTAGGTACAAATAGAATGCTAATTCTTTGTCCAAAGAAAGAGCCAGCCCTCTGATCGACCAGTCGGCGGGAGTTCTCCTTAACATAGAAGACTCGGGCTCCATCATCATCATCATCATCTTTTCAGGCGAAAGACGTCCACTGCTGGACATAGGCCTTCCCCAAGTGTCATAACACGGACCGGTCCCGTGCGACTCGCATCCAACGGATTCCCGCAACCTTCACCAGATCATCGGTCCACCTAGTGGGAGGTCTTCCAACGTATCGTCTTCCGGTTAGCGGTTGCCACTCCAGAACTTTTCGGCCCCATCGGCCATCCGTTCTGCGAGCAATGTGCCCCCAATTCTTCGGGCTACATCGGTGACCTTGGTTCTCTTGCGGGTGTCTTCATTTCTGATTCGAACACATATGGAAACTCCGAGCATATCTCCATCGCCCTCTCTATCGCCCTTTGGGTGACTTAAAGCCTTTTGATAAGGCCCATTGAGTGACCACGTTTCGGTCCCGTATGTAATCACCGGCAACACACACTGACTGGGCTCCATGACCAAAATTAATTTCAAGGAATATCTTGGTTCCTAGCTAAGCCTGGATGTGCCCAGTTGATGTAAATAGGCATCACTATAAGAAACGGTTTATTGAACAAGTGAATACTATTCAAAGTTTTAAGCACAATCTGTTCTTGCTAGACATAATTGAAGAGATTATACCAGTTGTTAATAACTGTTTTCCTGAGTTTACTTTTATAATAATGCTAGCTTCTGCCCGCTACTTCGTTCGCGTGAAGTTTTGACATCGCATCGCATCGCCTGCTCAATGGAAGCTTTTTCCCGCTTGCAACATTTTTATTGCTGCTCCGCTCCTAATGCCCATAGCGTGATGTTATATAACCTATAGCCTTCCTTGATAAATGGTAGTCCATTTATCAAGGAAGGCTATAGGTTATATAACATCACGCTATGGGCAAAAATATGTTTGCGTTGGATAGTTCCAACGCAAACATATTTTTTCAATTCGAGTCGGTTGTTTCTGAGATTAGCTCGTTCAACCAAACAAACAAACTCTTCTGCTTTATAATATTTGTATAGATTGAATGTAAACTCTGTGAATTAGTCGAGATACCTTCTTAAACTAACACAAAAAATAGCGATCAATTAGCTCACTAAAAGTAATCCCGCCATAATTTTCTACTTATAATTAATAAAAAAAAACAAAAATGAAAATAAGATATGTCCGTTCTCGTCCCCTACGCTTCAACCTGTCACTTGCAACGCCAGCCCTTCAAAATAAGGAGGCCCAGATAACTACATAGGAATTTAATTAATTCAAAAGGGAAATGTAAGTAAATATCGTTTATATTGCCATAACAAATGGACATTGAAATCGGTTTTGTTTCTGACATTTTCTATTCATAAAGTTAACAAATACAAAATTGAATAGCTTTAATAATAGATATTTTATTTCGCAAGTTATTAATTTTAATTAAGGATCAGAATGAGTGATTTTCAAAGGGTTCTACTTTGAAGGTTTGACAAAAAATTGTTTGTAATTTTCGAGAGGACACAACAATGCTTGAATAAAAGGTATTTGGTGATTAATTATTCAAGTTAGACCAGACAGGCTCGGGCCGGTCCATTATTTATTTGCGCAGCTCGATGCTAATTGTTTAGGTTATTCAGAGTGGAATGGCGGAAAAGTAGGTAATCTGCTTTTGCTTGACGTAAATTGTACTTACTTTACAAAATTTGTATTCTTTTTAAAAATTGAAAAACTATTGTTTATCACACTGCGCAAAGACAGTTGAAAGTAATTTCATACATCTAGCAAAGAACAACGGTTGTGATTTTATTACGAGGACAAACTAAATTGAGAGTCCATTTTGTAAACAAATCTACGTCGTATCTCGTGTCTAGTGTTTAGGTAA
This sequence comes from Xestia c-nigrum, assembly GCA_916618015.1. NCBI lineage: Eukaryota > Metazoa > Arthropoda > Insecta > Lepidoptera > Noctuidae > Xestia > Xestia c-nigrum. The sequence continues at coordinate 25,013,604 of OU745247.1, forward strand.
GCTGAACTATTTACGAAATAAATGATCATGTACATTCCAAACAATTTCCAATCCTTTCTGAGTTGTACTCCGTTCCAAATGCTAAGGGCACAATAAAAATAAATAAAACCTTAGCACCCACTATCCCCTTCTGAGAACACAAGAACAACTGGCTCAACACAGAAATATGTTATTTTTTGATACAAAATAAACCCCGAGCAATTCCTACAGTTAATTTTAGGAGCAGCTGCCTCCCATTCCTTTGCGTCAACCCTAAAAAAACAATCAGCCATTCACTTCACTCTCTATGAAGGGAAATCCAAGCAATTTTCACATGCTTTATTCCCGTGTCCCGAACAACGGTTTGTACATTTTTTTTCCTTAGAAAAGAGCCATTTCTTCTCGTCTCTATACGGGGCGTGTTCATAAATCCAACCCTTTATCACTGCCTCTTATTTCCCAGTCTCGCGGCGATAATAACCCTATGGCTCGTTTTGTTTCGTTTTTATCCCGGTTTTCCTGGCAGCATTCAGCCTAAAACGACACTCGTTTCTTTTTATAACACAATACGCGTTCGAATGAGGAATTGATCGACGAAATGAGTATATAGATCATGCTTATTGTATACCAGGCGTCGAACGCGACTCGCTTCCAAATTGTACGGTGTCTGTTGGCGGTAATTCGACCAATTTGCAGGGAAATTTACCTACAGCACAATGCATATTTAGTGGTTTTAATGTTATGCCAATTTAGTGGGTTTTGGTTAGTAAATTGAACTGTGAATGAAAAACTAATAATTTTGAAAGCGGTTGAATTAATTTACTTTTGCAAACAAAATGTAGTGGTCGGTTTGGAACGAATCAAAATAAAACCATTTGTTTCAAAACAATTGCTACAATACACTTTTCAATGGCAAGCATTTTATATTAAAAAAGAAATACTACCTATGTATTATCAGCCGATGTCACAATCCCATACAAAAGCAATAACAACAACAAAGTACCTAACTTTCCCAAAAAATACTATCAAACAAAAGTCTAGCCTAACTTTCACCCAAAACTACCAATAAATTAGAGCCTAAGCGAAACAAAATTGCTTAATAAAGTTCGACCCGCATACCAACTTGGTCTCCATAGATCACCATTTGTTAAAGCTACAGGAGACCTAGAAAAATACGAAGAACAAGAATTAATTGCCTAGAATCTGAACTGAATCTCGGTCAGAATTAGATTAAAGGAGGTTGTTAACTTGTTACTGAGACAAACGACGTTAATTTGTAAGGATAATTAAATGTTTGTTTTTCGATCCCCTTTTTTGCGAAGGCTTCTTTTGGGTCTAGAAATTAGGGACGCTTTGTTTAAAGATTCGATAAGATTCAGACGAAAAACTACTTTATAACCGTCTTTGGAAGGTACTCTTACTTAGCTTGAAAGCATCTTAAAACTTACTTTACATTAAAAAGTGAAATTGAAATTGCAGCACTGCGGTATCAGTAGAATTTTGTACCTGAAACCATCGTGAAATATGAATCACTACATGTTTTATAACAAAGACATCCACCGCGTCTGTCTGCCTATTCGTGATAAACTCAACTCACTCAAAACTATGGCACCGATTTTCATGCTGTGTTCACTAATCGATAGATTAGTTCTCGAGGAAAGTTTTAGGTCCATGTTCACCGAAAAGATAACCGTCTGATTATCTAAAACCAGCTGTCACTGTGATATTCCCATTCAAAAATGCGTTTTAAACAGCTGTTTTAGATAAACAGACTGTCATCTTTTTGGTGAACATGGACCTTAGTATATGATTAGTACGCCTATTCTAAGCTTTATGAGTAATACTAAGGGATTCCAATTTTTCATCGGTACTCTACTCCATCAAAGAAAGAAAAACAACATCTTTCTACTAATGCTTTGTCTTTTGCTTTTTATGCAAAAAAAAAGCAAAAAAAACGCTTTTATCTGATGCACGATGCACGTAATCTCGTCAGATAGCAAAAAAGTAAATAAAATTGAGGCCATTGTTTTAGTGAGAATTCTGAAATTGGTTCGCAATATTTTTCTTTTTTCGAGCTACAAGCAGATTATTTTGGTGAATAGCCAGCAGTATGCAACGGTAATACCTCCCCGCTTTTTGCAAGTCAGATGGCACTCACTTCGCGTTATGCCATAAGCCCTTTTGTAATATAAATGAGAGCTTTTCGTGCAGAGGGATGCGATACTGAAATACTAAATAAAATGAGGGCAATGAAAAGAGGAACATAGCGAGGGTAGGTTCCTAAATTCAGACTACATGGCTTAGTAATCATTCAATGTATCTTGCAATCAAGCAAGCAAATTATGCATGCCTATTCTAGACAGGCATACATACAAATATTGCTAGTAAAATAAAACTTGTAAAAATGTATTGAATGGTCAAAATTGTTGTTGTATTCTGTTGAAGTTGCTTGAAATACTACTCTCTTTGCACGCTATCTCCTCTTCTTATGGTCTTCATTTAAAACATATTAAGCCCTGTTTCCACTAGGCAACATTTGTCGCAAAAGATGTTGCACAAGATGTTGCTCAACGTGTTGAAAGTCAGCGTGGAACTTTTGTTTAACAACTTTAGTATTGTTTTGTCGTGTTGCGCGCCAGCTGGCAACGTCGCGCGATGTTGTGCAACACTGCCGAACATGTTGAGCGTCACGCGTTGCGCGTCAATTGTTGCCTAGTGGATACGAGGCTTTATAGTTCAACCCGCGCAGCATTACAAATCTTTTGTTCATCGGTCATTTGGTCGATTCAATGACAAATGTACAAAAGATTTGTAGACTCTTCGAAGACCCCTGTTTCTACGGCGCGGCGGTCGTACTACGCGGGCAACAGTCTTTAAAATGCAGGACTTTTAACATAAAACTAACAACATATATATTTGTCCAACAGTTGGCGAGGTCTAATCAAAGCCAGGTGGTGCTAACCAGGGTCAGCTTCGGCCTCTCTGGTAACTTCAGCTGCGAGGTGACCGCAGACGCACCTTCGTTCGCCACATCTATTGTCTCCAATACTATGGAGGTTGTTGGTAAGTGAAGCTATTGTATCGTTTAAATTAAAACAAACGTAACATTAAAATACTGTTGATTTTGATGTAAATTGTAAAGGAACTGGACCTGAGATAGATAGACAGATAAATCATTTATTTAGTGCACACAAAAGACAAAGCACAACACACAGAAATACAAATAAATGAAACAGTTCACTTAAAACAAAAGAAAAACATATTTACAAAATAAGTATAGTAACACCATGACTTACTTCAAATAAAAAAAAATTAAAATAACAAAGAGGGTATGCAAGAGACATTCTAAACAAAACTTTTAAAGTAAATATTATTCATACCGAAATAGCAAAACTTGTTGTGGTATTGTTGAGCTGAACTATTGCTGAGAAACGACCTATTTTTTGGGGTACGAAATCATGTTTTGTGGTAGAACCCAATGTAACGCACTCAACACATTGTTTTGATGGATGGATTGAATAGTCTAAGGGTCGTGAAGATGTAAAGTAAAAATGTAATGCTAAAAAAAATGGAACTTAATATCTCCGTAAATAGAAGGTTCCCAGGTATGGTCTTGAACAAAAAACAATGATCACAATGACGGGGAGAATAAACGTCATTTGGCTTCGAAAAGAGTCTTTTTACACCCTTTATACTTATAACAACTGAGTCATTATAACATAGTTGTCCTCTCAATTACTTGGCACCTTCAAGTGCTTCAAGCTTCGTAATCTCTATGGTAGCCTCACCATATTTTCTGTGACATGGGTCGTGCAAAGTCTTGCCCGACGTTCCCGAGTTGACCTGCCACCTCAAGCGACACTCGCAAGGCTTTTAACAATTTAAAGAACACTATTCGGTAGCGTAGTAAAACTGTAAGCAGTAGGTTGGCTCAAAAAAAAACGACCGAAACGCTGACGTAACTAACCGAGCGCACCTTCCTTCGCCTGTAAGGATACTTCAAGGTGCGAACAGACTGAGACTTATTTACTTAACGATAAACCACACAGTATACCTGACCGTAGCAACCCTAGCTCTAATCGACAGTAGGCCTTGCATTCAAGGACACGTCCGAGTCACACTACTGCTTATCTTTGTACTGTGGTATTAGGCCGTAACGACAAAAACTTTGCTGATTCATTTGTTTTCCATACAGCCCTCCCACCATCGTTGCCAACGATACAAACCAGCCAACACTACTACATCCCAGGTGACGTGCTGCGAGCCAACTGCTCCTCAGGACCCAGTCGTCCACCGTCCGACCTAGCATTCTTCATCAATGATATGCCTGTAAGTATACCATCTTTTTTGTCTCCAACCATTTCTTAGACTGCAAGCTTTGGTTATGATAGTTGCTTATATTTGGTCCGATATACGCTTTCTGCAATTTCAGTGGTTTGGGCTACGAAAACCGCTCCTATTGCTAGAGAATATTGAACGCACTGTCAATGTCAACTTGTTAGCCTAGACTGATGGTGCATAGATACGATACATGGGTTAAATAGGAACACATTAGAAGCAAAGGGAAGATGATTAGAGGCTAGGCAGATGATGAGCTTTAAAGCTGGTGACGAGATACGATGAATGGACTGTGTACAGGATGATATTTCAAGAAAGGAAGTGTCTGATGTTATGACAAGTATGGAAGACATGCTGCGCTGAACCCAAATAAACTGGGATAGAAAGAATTATGATGAAGGTGATCCAAACAGTGTGTGTTATACTACTACACACGCTTTAAAAATGATTACTCCTTAGAGGAGCAATTTCAACATTACCTTCCTACTTGCATTTCATCTTACCTAACTTTATTGACAATCCATTTTAATCTAGGAATCGAACCGTTTGATAGCCAGGATTTATTTTCCAGGAATAACCCTTTTCACTTCTAAATTTGCATAGGATTGCGTTTGAACCTGGCAATATAGCCAAAAGGATGAGTAAATATTGTCTGTTAAAGTAAAACGTGAGTGAGAAAATAAGAGAACGATATCGGTTTGGCCTTGAACTGCTCGAAATAGATGAAAACGTGGGTGTTAAGTGATATAAATTGACGGGTTTTCCTTCTTCAAAAAATGTTCTGTCGGCCAGTGAAAAGTTTGTATGGTACCAAGATAAATTGCTTGGGTACGTAGATACCTATAAGAAATCGTTGTATTCAAAGGAACGTGTCTATTAAGAACAGTCTTTTTCATCATAATTCTGAACGTAGCTTTAATGCTACGAAAGAGAGGTTCTTCTTTTGTTTTATTTCTAAGAAAAATTGTTCGAGTAGAATTATTTCTAGATAATTATTATTTGTTCTATCTATCTTATTTCAGGAAGGTATTTCTAGCGTTCGCATAAAACTTTATCAAGGAATAATGTGATTTTCTTACGTTTATTATTCTGATTCAAATGTATTCATGCTCAAGTTATTATTTCGATGATTTCCTGAAAGTTAAAAGCCCTCGCTTTTTTACGTATTCGCAATTAACTTTTACAAATAAATGTATATACGGAATCATTGAAATTATTTGACAAAACAGTTATTATTTTAGTAAGTAAAGATAATTTCATAAAAGAGTCATTACTTAGGTTGTTATGGCGCTTTATTTATGATAAAAAACAGTACTTCTTAAAAGTAAAAAAAAAGAAAACGTAAGGAAAGGTTGAACCTTTTTTTTTGTTCTTCATCTTTGATTACATAGAATCAATGTCAACATCATTATTTTGACCACCAGAAACAAATAACGGTACTTACTTTCCTAACCATCTTCCATTAATTTAATGTTGCTTAGCAACACCAGAGGTTTTGATCCGAAGCCTTTGATATTCCTGATAATTAATAAGGGGAGACAGTCTCCCATCTATGTAATCCAAACTAAACTTTGGTCCAGCGAGGTAAGGTTATTATTATATATTTTGGAAACATGAAAGGTCAAGGGATCTTGAGTGAGTAAGAGATAATATAATCGTCAAATAATTAGTCATTATCTTGAAATTTTGTTGTGTAAAAGCATAGAGGAAGACCAGAGGCAAAATAAGAAGAGTTTTTCAATGAAAATTTAACGAAAACTAGAACCATGAATATGAATGAGTACACAAATTTGCACGGCAAGAGATCACTAAAATATATAATCCCTTACCTTATTAATCAAATACCTATAGCATTGAGGGATAATTTAACTCAGAAAAACATAAAACACAAATTAAAGCAATATTTTTTTCAAAATATTAATGCCGAAGAGAAATAGGATGTAGGTATACATAATAATAATAATTTTGAATTAAATATATCAATTCACAATAGATACATATTTTTAAAGCAAAAAAAAGCAATAACAAAAAAAAAATACTAAATAATCTATTAAGTACTTCTATGTCTTTCTTTTGTTTTTATGAACGGACGGTCGGATTGGTCACCGAGTTTTGCTCGTTGATATATTAGTTCGCCAAATACCCGTTGTAGTATTGTAGTTTGTTTCTTTATTTTTAACTAAGTGCCTACTTAAGTGGATCTAAATTATGTAGTCGATGATCTTGGTGCACGGTAAAACTCTAATGAGTTTATGTTGGCACCAACTTTTATGTATAAAATGTCTGATTTCTACTAAATAAATAAATATAAAAAGGAAGCGTCTGATGAAATGACGAGTCATAGAGAAGTATTTGAGACGAAGACATGCTGCCCCAGCCCCAAATGAAGTGGTATAAGAGCAAGAGAAATGATGATATTGCATTTACCTCCCCGACCCTTGCTCCTCCCCGACCCTTGCTTGAGCCAGCCCGTGATGCTGAGCCTGTAGTAATAAAACAGTCCCTAAATAAAGACAATCAGATCTAGCCTGTCCCTTTGCTGCCCCCAGAGACGCCCTAAGCCGAGGTCCGTACCTCACAGGGGGTGCCCTTAGAGCGCTGTCGCTTAGTTTATAGTCATTTTCGCCCTGGCTGGAGGCCTTAAATTCAAGGCATCCACAGGACTTGCCCGGTTAAGCAGAAGCCAGTCTTCTTAGACTGAACTGCGAGATGCCATACACACAAAAAAAAAAGAAAGATATTGCATTTATGTACTCGAATGAATAAATAAATATAGCCATAGGTACTGATATTATAAATGTAAAAGTAAATTGGCCCGACTGTACGGCTGGACCATGACCTAGATTAGAAAATAGGATACTATTCATCCTGAATTCCTGATAGTTCGTCCCCGTAGGACCACTTTTGAACGAAACCGCGGCTAAAATCTGGTATTGAATAAATCGAATCCAGTTATTCCTAACTTATGCTCCATTTAATAGATTTAGGCATCGAATCCGGAAATTTGCGGCTAAAACCAGGACTGAACGGCGCGGCTGCCGCAAATGCTTTATCTTAAACATTCCAAGCAATATCCATTCCCGTTTCCTCTAATATTAGGCGACAACTAACTGAATACCTAAATTAAGTCGCGTTGTTCGATTTCAACACTTGTCTCAGCGCAGAGAGAGTCGAACTTCCATCAATGCAATCATATTTAGGGATACATTTGGGTGTTACTTATTGTAAGCACAAACGGGTATGAGCCTCGTATTTTATGGCTTCGTAGAAAGCCAATTTATTGCGATAAACAAGTCTTCAGCCAAGCACAATATCTGCATGTTTTATGAAGGAAGTTTTGAGGTTAGCGTCAGCATCGACTTGGCAATAGAATTGAAGGGATAGTAGTGAAGCTAAATAGGGAATAGTAGGATTCTAGGAAGAATCGGGAACGATTTTGCCACGATGAAATAGTATACATGAAAGTAGAAAAATGTGCTATGGAAATGCGTTCTTTGCAAAGCACGTGCAGTGTAACCGATTTAGACGATAGATTGAGATCTGTTTAGATAACAATTGTTACGGTTTTATAGAATAATATCAATTGACTAAAATTAAAATTTGCTTCTCAAGATACAGTTTATTGTCATTACACGGCAGTACTTAGCAACGAAAAGGCGGGTGACTACCTATTAGAGATAGTCTTGGAAATAGTTTAACTGTCTGCCGACCTGTTCATGACGACACGCGTCTTGCGTCAAGCAAGAAGTGCGTGTTTCACTTGTTTTCGTCGAATGAACAGCATCACTCTCTTAGCCATTTCTTCATCTTCTCTATTTTCAGTCGTTGTCGCAACACTTGTGTCTTGAGTTCATAGCTCGTCGCCAAATTGTTTGATTGAATGATGGATTCTTGCTACCTGTACTACAGACTCATAGAAAACTATGCCCCGCAGCTTTGTTCGAGTGTAGTTCGAAAAATTGTTCAGCGAGATCATACGACCGAATTAAAAGTATCGTAGGTGTTAATCAAAGTTATAAACTAAATAAAAAAAATCTACTATGTGCAGGATTTAATCCAAATCCGTTCAGGAGTTTTTGCGTGGAAGAGAAAAAAGCATTCATAAATATATCCAGACATACATACATCGCCACAAACTTCGCATTTGACGACCCGAATAGCGCAGCGGTAGTGAGGCTGCCTTACGTTCTTAGGGTCCCGGGTTTGAATCCCGGTAGGAGCAAATGTTTGTGTGATGAGCATGGACATTTGTATCCGAGTCATGGATGTTAATAATTATGTATAATAAGTATGTATTTACAAACAAAAAATATACATGTAGTATATCAACTGTCTGGTGACCACGACACAAGCCTTGCTTAGTAAGGCACTATCCAGCGATATAAAAAAAGTACATAATATTCGTAGGATTTGGTACACGCAGCAAAACCAATTGGTTGTGAATCTATGTACTTTAGAGAAACTTGTACTGACAAGCCGACAGCCCATCGTCTAGCTCACAAATCCGTTTACAAAATCCGCTCCTACGCCAACATCTCCCCGTCCCCGAAGAGTTTTAACTTAAAATAACTTCGCAAAAGCTACAGTTGTTCTCAAATTCTATAGTGGCAAGTTTTAATGCCTTCACAGTTTCACATTTCGTGGATCTACCGCGAATGCTTTCGAGATTTCAGTATCTGGGACGTAGTCTGGATGCTATTGTTCCGCTGATGCTGAACTAACTATTTCTGGGACGATTATGATTTTAGTTGGAGATTTTAAACGGTGCGATGGATTTTAGTTTGAGTTCCTTGAATTTTGGTGTTATAAATTTCAGTGTTTTCATAAAATTCGGAACGAACTCAAAATTACAAATCTTTTGAAGGAAAGCTGCAATCTTCGCAGCAATGAAGAAAATTAAGCCAAGAAGGTCCAGAATTTATTTTATTGTGGTTTTATCCAAAGTGGGTGTAAGACAAGATGCACGAATATCGACTACGCAAAAGGAATGTGTATGGATCGTAGCAGTGTATGTTCTCGTATTTGCTTCCTACCTAGGAAAGGAGACGTGAGTTTATATGCATGTCAAAGCAAGATGTCGAAAGAAGAAACAGTTTTATTTTTTCACAAACGTGCACGTCATTCACTCTCATGGTATCATATAACCGGTATTACATAATCACCATGGATAACAAATATCCGCCAGAAAACGTTAATCCTGTAATGCTCACCAGCTAACATCCAATTAAAACCATACCAAACAATATTTACAAAGACCCAACAGAAATACAATTTTTGCTGTAACTCAATTATCGTAGAATTAAATATTAAAACTGCTCACCACTGCTCATTATGGCACCGAATAAAATGTTGAAACAAAATATTTGCTTAGTACCGGTTGTATGAATTTGCACATCTGTGGAAATATAGGACCTGGTAGGCTGATCGGGAACGCGATTTAATTTTGGTTTGTCTTAGTTAATTAAGTAAGTTAGTACTTATTCGTTTGTCTTGGTAACGTAATGAGGAGGAATGAAACTGAAATGTTGATGGATGGAGAGGGAGAGGAATACCAAAGAAAAGAACCATGGACTTGGTGAGGAATAAAGAGAAAAGAGTAAATGACACCGTGACGTCTGACAGAGGGGAATGGAATACGTGTTGCATTGCCTCCAAATAAAATGGTACAAAGTATAAAGGTGATGCAGTGGTTGTGCGTATATGTATTACTGAAACCAGTGGTTTTAGATATTTGGCACTGGTTATAAAAAAATACGATTAAATCCAGTAATCCCGCATTTTAGCTGGAACGAATATTTTCACTCAGAACAATCACATCAAATCAAACTTTTTCAAAACACCACTCTATCCAAACATCAAATCAAAACTTTTAGTCATTAATAAAACCGCTCTTATCACGGGCCCTGACAAAACAAACTCGCGTGAGTAACCCTTTAACAGTAGCTCGAATCCGTTGCGGCGCGAACACAACAACTGTTGACTCGTTGTTTGTTGTGTTGATATTTGCAATTTTCCTACGTTAAGCAGCTACGTCTGCTCCGGCTCTTGAAATTTAATCACATCTGCATTGGCCGCTATTATTCAAATTTTAACTCTATATGAATATGTATAAAGCACCAATTTGTTTGTTTGACACGCTTTGATAAGCTGATTTGTTAAATTCGCGAAAGTTGTGCTGTGTTTTCGCATTGTATTATTTTCGTAATGTTAGTCATGTATGGAGTTGACGTAGTCACGATAAAGTCACAAAGCTTATCGACGTTGTAACGAAGCGGGAGCACTGGCGCTCGGTAAACTTCGCTGAATTATTTGGTGTATTCAAAAGTATCTGCTCGAATCGATACTGATTGAAGTACCTTGTGTTGCTGTTAAGATTTTTATGAAGGAAGTTTGTGAAGAATTTTACTCGGAATATAAGATAAGGGGGTTCTTCATCATGAATTCCAGACATTTTGATAGATACCCTTGTTAAAATTTCCTTAAGCCTGTCTTAGAAATAACCTCCATATTCACTGTAGTTTTCTCTTCACCAGGTGACACCAGGAACCCACCAGGTCCACCCAGCGCCTGAAGGCCTGTTCCGTTCAGAGCTTTACGTCCAAATCCAGCTGTGGCCTGCCCACTACGAACGAGGAGCTCCCATACTGCGTTGCCAGGCCAAGATCGGAGACCTCTACAGAGATGATGCAGCAGTCGCACTGTACTCAGGGAATAGCGACCCTAAAATTGAGAGAGGTAAGCTGACATTTGACTAACTTTTTTTTTTTTTTTTTTTTTTATTTATTTAGGTAACCAACAGCGATACAAAAAAAAAGTTTTACAGAATATGCATGTGACAGTGACCATGGCCAATTATAGGTTTCCCTGTTTAACTAGGATATTATAATACATGCGAACGAACTAATGCTAGATATTTCCAAATGAACAACAAAATAAAATTACAATACAAAATTAGTTTTAAGTTAGATTTAGATATTTTTTCGTTTTTACAATTTTGAAAAATTAAAAATTAAAATCAAAATTGAACGATAGAATGTTCAAAGATAGTACATGAAGAAGATTGAAGAAGAAGAAGATTGGTTGCTCGTCATTTATCTCCGTTTATAATTTTCTGTATTTGTTTTTTGAGAGTCGGTTTATTACAGTTAAATACATCAACTTCAGAGAATTCCGAGTTATAAGTTCGAGCAATGCGAGTCAGTACACAGTTATTGGCATAGTTAGTGGAATGCCTAGGAACGCGCAGCATTGGCGTGTGACGAGTGCGCCGTCGGGGAGTGTTAAAAGTTATCTGTGCGACCAACTTCGGGCAATCAAGGCGTCCATTGAGAGTATCATAGAGCAAACACATGTCCATCACTTTACGCCGTTCTTCGAGTGTTAGCAGACCATAGGTTCGACAGCTATCTTCGTAAGACATTGGAGGTTTACGGAGGCGATAATTAAGATGGTTAATAAATTTTCTTTGAATTCTTTCTATTTGGTTCTTGTGAATTATGTATTGGGGGGACCAAAGAAGACGGATCACAATCCATACAAAATTACCCCACGTCCTATAACAAAGTGACGTATCTCAAAAAAAAGATAAAAATGTATAAAAAAATATGGCATACTCCCTAACTTCATTTTTTTACACCTTCTTATGGAAAAGTTGCTTTAAAAATAGTGCAGGCGCTGTTATGAAAAATTCTTTCGTATGAGTATTTAAGGACCAATTTTAAAAATTCTTTTTTTGGTTGAAAGCGTACCCCCAAGGTAGTCCCACGGTCATAAAGTCAGGCCTCTGGTCTTCAGGATTCCGGAGAAAAGAAAGTAAAATCGCAAAAATAAGCTCATTTTTGTTCTTCAGATTATTCGTTTTTCACTCTCTTGTTGTTTTTTTTTTACTTATTGCATTATGATGAGACAGAAACGTCAGTGGTAACGCGAGGGAGTGGTCGACAGAGGTTTTTTCACTTACAATAACACTAATGAGAGAGAAGAATAACGATAGCGACGCGACGCGGCAAGCAAGCTAAGGAAATGCAAGTGATAATGGTAGTGATAATGTTGTTTCCCTTTTGCAAATCTGTTGCGTCGCAGCCTAGACAAAACCAGAAAAGGAAAAACCTGACCTGACTGCGGTCCGATGCTCCGTGCCAAGAACGAGCCAGGTAGATGAGGACGGCTTCACTAAAGTAGAAAGGAAGAAGAAGAGGCCCTGTTCTCGTAACCTGTGCCGCACCGAGTGGACCCAACTTGCTGCTGCGTCCTGCTGTGCCTACGACGCAGCTGTACATTTCACGTCTGCATCACTCCACTACAACTGAGGAAGTCGTGCAGGACTTGAATGTGAAGACCAACTTCATTCTGCGGGTTAAAAAGTTGGAATCGCCACAACTTCAACTTTAGGTCATTTTTGGTTCGAGTTGCAACCCAACATCTACAGACCTGCTTGAAAGAGGACTTTTGGCCGAAGGGTGTATATCGTCGCTTCCGAGGACGGTTACGCGACACCACGCAACCAACGAAACACGACGCCGACAAAGCTGCGTGTATAGTTATAGTATAAGGATTAACATATGTATTAGTTTGTTATTTAATGTATCTTATATAAGGGTCTTAGTTGCCCGATAAATTATTATTATGTCGTTTATTTACTTATCTTCTTATGTAATTACATTTTTAAGTATTTCTTAAAAATAAAAGGATACAAAAAAACACTTAAAAATATAAAAAATAGAGTTCCGCCGGTGTCAGGAGCAGGGTCCAAGCCACCGGTGGTTAGGACTGCAGAGACAGGAACCTCCTCTTAATGCGAGCCATATCGAGGAGTACTGCCTTCTGAATCAGGCTCTTGATCCAACCGCCTAATGAGAGCTTCGAAAGATGGTCGTCTAGGCTCTTGGCTATCAGCCCGTTGGCCGTCACGACAATCGGCACACTGATAACCGAGTCCATATTCCACATGTCGCGAACCTCGTGCGCCAAGTCGAGATATTTTATTTGTTTCTCTTTCTCAGCTTTCACGAGGTTCTCATCATGCGGAATGGTAACATCGATTATCATTACGCGCGCGCTGATCGGTCTATCACCACTATGTCAGGCTTATTGGCGACAATAGTCCTGTCAGTAATGATAGACTGATCCCAGTACAACGTGACATGGTCTTTCACGAGAACTGGGACGGGCACATACTTGTAGTACGATACTTCTGATTGCACAAGGTTATATTTCAAGGCAAGTTGCTGGTGAATAATCCTGGCTACTTGATTGTGTCTGTGCAAGTACTCGCCGTTAGCTAGACGAGAACAACCAGAAATAATATGTATTCAAAGTAATAATTGAATTCTGTTTAATCAAATTCAAATATTTTATTTCAGAATTACATCCATAAAAGTAATGATAAAAATATAAACAAAAAAAAGGAACATAATATAAATAAATCAATATCACTGGACATTAACACACAGCGCCACTAAGCAAAGCTTGTGTCGTGGACACTAGATAGTTGATATACTACATAATATATACTTTTTTTTGTTTGTTATTATACATATAAACATGAACTCCGCGCACGCCTAAGTGGTGAAACAAATGTCCATGCTCATCACACAAACATTTGCTTCTACCGGGATTTGAACCCAGGACCCTAAGAACGTAAGGCAGCGTCATTACCACTACGCCATTCGGGTCGTCAAAAAGTATAGTATAGTATTCAAACATTCATGCTCAAGCGTTTGTTCTCACGTTTTCATAATCAGGTGAATCGTCAGTTGATGTTTGATTGAACAAAATAAATGTAATGTATTAAAAACTACTTACCTTAATTGAAAAAAAATGAGCTTATTTTTGAGATTTTACTTTCATTTCTCCAAGATCCTGGAGACCGGAGACCTGACTTTATGGCAGTGGGATTACCTTAGGGGTACCCTTCAAACAAATAAGGATTTTTTTAAATCGGTCCATAAATGCTCATACGAACGATGTTTTCATAACAGCGCCTGAACTATTTTCATAGCATTTTTTTCATATGAAGGTGTAAAAAAATGAACTTAAGAAGTATGCCATATTTTTTTTTACATTTTTATCTTTTTTTTGAGATATGTCACATTGTTATAGGACGTGGGGCAATTTTGATCCATCTTCTTTGGCACGCATATTCCAAAACGCTGCGCACGTAAGCAAAATATACAGATTTAAGAGCTCCAATATTTTTAAATACCTTACATGACCTAAGAACAAATCCTTGGTTCTTATAAGCTTTTGTACTAATAAGGTCTATGTGATCGGAGAACATTAATTTACTGTCAAACATAACTCCCAAATCCCTAACCCTGTTGGCTTTATTTATGAAAATTCCATTAAAATTATATGAGTAAGCAATCGGGTTCCTCTTACGTGTGTAACTGATACATTGACACTTTGTCACGTTTACAGTAATCTTGTTTTTCGCGTAATAATTATTTAAGTTATTAAGATCCTCTTGAAGGACCTTGCAGTCATCAAGTGATGTTATTTTATAAAATACTTTTTTATCATCAGCGTACATTAAGTGATCACAATGTTTAAAAGAATCAGTGATGTCAAATAGATATGCGTTGTAAAATAGAGGTCCCAAATGAGATCCCTGGGGAACACCGCTAGGGATTTCAATAAAGTCGGAACGGTAACCTCCTAGTACAACAGCCTGTGAGCGTTTAAATAGATATGACTGAACCCATCGTAGAAGATCCCTGCGTATACCCAGTCTGTACAGCTTTCTGAGCAAGATGACGTGATCCACACGATCGAAAGCTTTTTCAAAGTCAGTGTAAATCACGTCAACCTGCCCCCCGTTATCTGTATTCTCTAGAACGAAGTTAGAAAAACAGGCCAAATTAGAGACAGTCGAGCGTTTCTTTAAGAAACCATGTTGCTTACAAGAGATTCCTCTGAGAATATATGGATAGATAGCGTTGTATACCAGTTTTTCAAATACTTTACTAATTGCGTTTAGTATAGAAATACCCCTATAATTTCCTATCATTGTCCGCGAACCTTTTTTATGAATTGGAACTATAAGAGCTTTTTTCCATTCATTCGGGAAGGTGCCTTCTTTTAAAGAAATATTAAAAATAGTACTAATAGGAGTTGCCAAAGATTTTGCACAGTTCTTCCAAAATACTGGGGGTATACCGTCACATCCAGGGCCCTTATCCACGCCTAAGGCACTCAACGACCTCTCCACGGTTGACGAAGAGAATTGTAAGTTGGAAATTAAGTCAGAACAGTGATCTCCTTCGTCCGTGGTCAATGAATCAACGAGGCTATAGTCTGATGGTTCCCCAAATACGTCGTGAAAGAAGTTATTGAAAGCCTCACAGATTTCCCGACCCTCCGAATAATTGATGTTATTGTGAGATAACATTTTTGGATAATTGGAGCCTCCACGCATGTTTTTTATGTAGGTCCAAAACTTTTTTGGATCAGTTTTTAAATTGCGTTCCATTTCCTGCAAATGTTTATTATAACAAATCTCTTGGACTTGTCGCTCTCTATCTCGTAATAATGCGAATTCGTCATAATCTAATAAGTTACCATACCGTTTCCAACGCGAGTGTGCCTTGCTTTTTTCTTTTATAATTTTAATTAAAGAGTTGCTATACCACACAGGATATTTACGTGATCCTGGCCTTCGATTAAAAGGTACATATTTATCAATTCCCGTTTGAATTATTTTATAGAATGCTTCCACGGCAGCATTTGTTGATGTGTCGTCTAAAAATCTATCTCCTTCTTCTATCACTGTGAGACATTTAAATCAAATAAATGTTGAGCTTGTGAGCTGTGTGAGCTTTGGTATAAAACCAGAACAGAAAAATTCTATAAAATGGGGAAAAATACCGTGAGTGCAAAACCTTAACTTATTGTTTCGTAGACAGTGTTGGGAGAAATGGCACAACAAATTATTGAACTATTTATAATAATTTCTTAAATATTACAACGTAATACAAGATTGTAAAAATTAACAAGAAATAATTGCAGTTGACACACCAATTATACGAAAAACTTCCTGCAAATATGAGGCACATAATAATTTTCTAACCGTCTGACTGTATACGACGAAACATGTCGGATATATCAAATATCCGACATGTTTCATCGGAAGTGTCAAAAACAACATCGCTAAAAGAAAATAAAAATGAACCCTAACTCTAAAATAAAAACTTTTCCTACACCAATTACAGCAATAGCTTGAATTTCCTCAACTAAAATTACACCTTTCACTGAAATCCAGATTCCAGTGATCCCAAGGGTGGATACATAATGTGAAATTATGTAAAGTACCCAACAGCTCTCAGGAAATTTATTCATTACGATGTTCTGACGAAGGGCTTGTTCGCAGGGTGTTCCCTTCTAGCATAATTGCAATTTTCATGACGGCCCATAATGTTCGTGTATTATTAAATCTGTGCATTATCACTTCGCATATGGAAACCTGGCTCTAAGTACTGTTGGAAGGAGTTGGAGTACTTTAGGAAATAGCTTGAGAATGTTTTGACGATGTGAATCAAAACTTGTACGTTGCTTCAAAACTTTGATTTATTCTTGCATTTGATTGTATTGTGTCAGGAGTTTCATGTTGATTTGGGATATCGTTGTCTTTCTTCGTATATGCAATAATAATATGATCATCAGCTTTAGGACCCTCTCTTTTAATAGTTGTAGTACTGTCAGCATCTGTTGTTGAACTTGGTCATCCTTGACTTAAGTAGACTTGTAGATCTTCATATTTACTACTTGTCACTTTTATTGTTGTTTTTTTTTAGTAAAAGCTCACAATCTCTAATCCAGGATTGCCTTAATTCGAATTAGCATTTTAGCATTTGTTTCAGTCTGCTGGGGTTTGTTTTGTGTATTTTCTAATTAAGTTACTTAATCATTGATCATATTTCCGAATTCATAGTCAATAGTCAACATAAACATGTTCACTAACTAATTCAACTACAATCACTCTGTCAAATGTATTATTATTGCAATTTAGTGTCAGCAAAGCGGAATTCTCTGATTGTATAAACGTATTAATTAACCTCTCGCCTTCCATATTGAAATCGATTATGTCGTCAAACACACTACTGCCCGTCATCATACTATACTATACTATACCCTTTATTAATAGTTAACACGAGGTTGGTTGGCATAAAAGGCCAAATCAAGAGGTTTATTGGAAATTATATGTGGGTCATATATTTAGTTACAAGGACGTATCGTCATAACCTCAGAAGAATTTTTCTTGCATAGAAAGATTGAGACGATATTCTTACAATGCTTAGAAATATGCGTTGCAGCTTGATAGCAATAATGCTAAACGGCTTAAGTACAATGCGTTGACTCCTATTAGTATTGTACTTGACGCCAGTGATTTGTTATTAGATGTTAACAATATGTCAGTGTATCAAATACATTTGAAACATTGCAGTTCATTGGATGACAGAGAAGAAAGGAGTTGGTTGATAAATAATAATTGCTGTTTGGGTCGATGTTCAAGTTAAGCCACGCTGGCCTAGGTTGGTCCGTGTATGGGTGACCAACCATTACATATCGATTTTCCTCCGTGCCTCTAAAAGCACGATAAGCCAAAGATCTACAAATGAGAGAAAGTCCTGTCTGGGATTTGTAGATCTTTGACAGTCG
This sequence comes from Xestia c-nigrum, assembly GCA_916618015.1. Taxonomy (NCBI): domain Eukaryota; kingdom Metazoa; phylum Arthropoda; class Insecta; order Lepidoptera; family Noctuidae; genus Xestia; species Xestia c-nigrum. The sequence continues at coordinate 25,031,577 of OU745247.1, forward strand.
TTATATCAGAGTGGCCCGAAAGTCTGTCAATCAGAAGACTGGTTAGCAGAATTTCGGTAGGTAGGAACCGAGGGCTGGTCATATAAACCAGTGCTAATCGTGTAATTTGTAGATAAGTTAGACAGACGCAATTTGTACAAAACTGGTATTCAGCTGCATTCGGTAAGACCAACCACAATGTAATTGAGAATAGGTTATTCTGAAGGTGATGGGTTTGTTGGAGGTTTGTTTCGTTTAGGATTTGAGTCTATTATTTTACTTAAATAAAATTATCTTCCTGATTAATTTTCAGAAATACTGAATGTTTAACGAAAACATTCTACACATTTACACCGAATACAAAATTTCTAAGAACAAAAAACAAAACAGGAAGCACCAAAGAATCCCAAACATGAAATTCCAAAAACGGCAAACAGCTAACACGCCCGCATATCTTTAATATCCGTGGAGAGGATGCTCGCCTAATAAGATTACGAGAACCAAAGAGGGCATTGAGGGCTCAATGAGTTATTGCCTCCCGTCTCATTTGCCCAGACAATTTCCTCTGAGGGCAACAGTGAGGGGTTTGTTGGTAGATAATAAATTTATCTTTGGCACACGGCGGCGGGCGTTTATTACAGGAAACATGCGCATTGACGAACGGTAACCGCCTGTCTGTATGAATTTTACAAATTCTAGGAACCAGCCAAAAACTGGATATTTAAATAAGTACTGAAAATATGGCTTTAAATATTTCACATAATGATATTACGAATTTGGCGGACAGGGATAATGTAATTGAGTTAATAGTTTTTGATAACCTGTAATGGCGATGGCCGTGGCGGTTTCATTTTCGAGAATTTCGCGTTCTCACGCAAAATTTTCGGAATATTCGGATTTATTCATTAATGAATGAATATTTTTTTAATTTCATTCACAGAGCAAGTAACGTGTAAAAAAGCAGGTTTAACCTTTTTCCAAACGAATAACTGAAATGTGGGTACGTATATGGTTGAAATGGTAGAAGCCATAAAAAAAACTACTGAAAGAAAAGTACCTACCTACCGTGCCTATTTCGCCCTACATCGTTGCTACCTAAAACAGTAATAGCACAAAAAGGGGAAAACGGCGGGAGGAAAACAATACGGCTCACAACTTTTCACTCACACAGCGTTTTCTACTCTCTGTATACGTAAACCTATAAGGCACAAATTAAATTAGTAAAGGCTTTCAAAGGCACAAAATAGGGTTCCTCGGCACTCGTTGTTATTCCACACACTTTGAGTACCTTCGTAAGTTAGTGTTAGAGCTCGTTCTAGAGAATCTGTGGAAGCAAGTGCTCTTGTGATTAAGGGGTTCTAGTACTTACTCCTGTAGTCCTTAGCTTGGTTTAAAGACTTACCTACGTGAAATGAGTCTGTAACTTATATTAGTACTTACACTGCTTGCACTGTAAGGTATTCCTGTAGGGGTGTTTTCTGCTGATAACCAATTTGCAGCTATGCAATTATTTTGATGTAATCTTTTGAATACTTCGGTAACTTTACTTAGTCATTTTATTTAAGAGGTGGTGATTGAAACACCCGGATGTCTATTATATTACATCGGATTTTTTACGATTTCTTCAATCTGCTAATGCCACTGCTGTTCTGCCAGTCAAAAATTCAATCGACTAGGACTTCATCCAAAGTTCCATTTTATACGTAGATGAGATATACATAATTAACGGTGACAATTTGTACGTCAAGCCCGTCTTTATCGTTAGCATGCGACGGGTCAGGGGGCGTGTAGTCCGATTTTATGATACGACGAGTATAATATTATTTCCAATGAAACTGAACGTGATTAGCACATTTAAACTGCGTTGCTGTCAGTTTCACTATTTGTATGGAAAAGTTACTGATAGCTTTTGAAATCGGTTGACAGTCCTTTTTGTTAAGGTATTACGAAGCACGCGAGCAGTGCCATCTAACTATGTATTTGTTAAGTTTGTTGGTTGTGTCGCACCGCTAGCACGGACTGGATCGTTGTGTAAAAATATTATAAAAATATATTAGATTATTGCTATAAAAGTGATCAATTTACCCTTCACTTTTTGAGAGCTTGTGTGCCTTTGGATTGAATAAAATCCTCTTTAGTTGGTTTTAGTGATAGGTCATCCTAGGTTTGATAGCTGCGTTGTTATTTATGTTTATGTTAGGCTTGCTGCTATTTCCAAATAATATTGAATCATTACACTTTTATTAATTGTGATTCATATTTGCTACCCCTGAACAATCTCCTAATTCCTAATCCAGTTTTTCATTGCCTATTTCTCAATTTCAGTACTAACAGTAAATTTTTGTTACAGTTACATCGCCGGGGTCAGCCTCCAGCCTACAAGTGTGCCAATTTCTACTATTACTTCATATTATTGTTTGGGCAAACAATACTTAGGCGTTACACAAAAAAATAAAAATGTATAAATTATAAAATAATTGATAAAGTATAAATAGGTAGATGTATTCGATACTGTCGGGAAAAAAATGTGAATTTAAATGAAAAATAGTTAATTGTACCTAACGAGCTATTGACTATGCCAAAGAATGTAAAGACTTAAGAATATTGTTGATTTAATACAAATTATATATATGTCAATGTTTGTTTTATTCCAACAATTGTACGCAACGAAATATTTAATAACCCTAGCAAAAAGTAAACAAATGGAAGTGAAGACATGTACGCAGAAATGAGTTCTTAGAAAAAATATAATTTCTCTGAAGATGTCAAATAAATAATAAAGATAACAAGAAATAACATCAAATCGACTTAAAACATAAGAAGCAGCTAGCTATGCGAGAAATTAAAAAGATTTTAGATCAGTACGAGAAGACGTTGCCATGGAACCACAGAACCTTTAAAAACTTTTTAACGAACAATATCTTTTATGACCCTAATGAACATCTCCGAACTCCAGCCCGTCTCTTGCCCAGGGATGGGCTATGCTATTTAGAACGAGGTTTAGAAATTAGAAAATATTAAATCTTAATGCATTAATAATAAATCTTTATTCAGAATCTTAGAAGGTTAAATACAATAGGAATCTAAAAACTAATAATTAATATATAATAATGTATGATGCCTGTACTAGGACAATCCTGTATCACAGGCTGCAGGAGCTCTAGCAATATGCTATGTAATAGGACAGAAGTTTTTTTTTAAAATTACATTACATCTCATCCGTGTGTCACTGCGGGGGGCCTACTGAAAACCAGCGCTAAATGTTTTACACCCAGCATATGTTGAGTTGGCTATCCTTTCGTTATGGGCTTGCTCAGCGCAGTTGAGCTGTTTTAATTAATGGTATAACGTTTGTTGCTATAACGTATCTGTATGTGCTGCTCTATTGTGTTGTGCTGTCCATTAGCGAAATATTATTCTCTTATTCTATAAATAATTATTCTATTCTATTCTATTCTTTAAAAAATATTTTCATTTACTTGAACATGTTAATCTATTAACTTACAACTAAACACATCAAAAATGTTACATGTAAATATCTGGGTTAGCAGAATTTATCAAAGGTTGCAAAACACATTCGAGGCACTCTTGTTTTTATTCGATAATTGCACCTAATAATGTGGTTACAATAAATAAAATCGATATTAATAAGAATGTCAGCGCAGTGGTCATTTATTGTCATGTTGTTTCAGCATTGTTTTCAAAACTAAACCAACGTGATGGATGAAAGCAAGTTGTTCTAATCAAGCTAGTAACATTTGACCTATTTCAATTAACATTGCAAGTAACTCAAAAGCATTTGAAAACATAAAGTGTGTAAAACACCTCTTCACGAAGCTGAAAAGCACTTGTTCTCCCCATCATTGCGATTATTATTTTTATTCTACACCATACCTGGGAACCTTATAGTTACGGAGATATGCGGGGTCAAAGTTACATCTTTTTGACAAGTATTTTTTTGAAACACAAGGATTTTTTTTGTAGGATTTTGACTTTTAACACCTCCACGACCCCCGTACTATTCAATCCATCCATCAGCACAATGTTTTAAGTGCGTTACATTGAGTTCTACCACAAAATATGTTTTATAACCTCAAAAAAAAAAGTTGTTTCCCAGCTATATTTTTTGCGTAAAGTTACTTAGTTTGATGTACAGAATGCTTGGTTAACGGCTTTGTGATGAGGTGGTTTACATCCTGTATAGATGTTTATAATTAGGAAGTAGGTAGGTACTAGAATATCTGCAGTATCGTCAAACTTGAAATTGGGTAGACTAGTGAGGCTATTAGACAGTCAAGGCTTGGGCACACCAAAAGCAGGACAGGCGCAGCACCTTAGCAGGGCAGGTCAGGTGCGCCGCGGTTGATGGCACACTAGAAACATGAGCAGTCAGAGAGCAGTTTGAAGGCGGGCCTGCTTTATAACTGTGTTATGTGTGTCGATAGCCACACGCAGTACACTTCAAGATGTTGAACGGTTCTGACTCTGACGAAGAGGAGCTATTGTTGCTTCCTTGCAAAAGAATGTGGGTTCACGATGTAAATAAGAGAAGAGAAGATTATGGGGAGTACTATCGTCTATGTCGGGAATTAGAATCTTTTGAAGATAGGTTCTATGCTTATTTTCGGATGTCGAAGAGTTCCTTTGAGAATTGCATGAAGTGATACGATTGAAAATAATGAAAACTGAAAACTGATACAAGCTACAGCTTCATCATTTCTTGAGCTATCTTCACCCATACTCGCATCTTGTAAACCGTATTTCTAAAATATTTGTCCTTTAAATCATATAAATATTTATATTTCCTCACCAACTCAATCAATTTTTCATTCGTTTCCATGATAAAGTTGTAAAAATTCACAAACGTTTACGACCTGCGCTGCGTCTGTCCCGCTCAACTGCTTTGGTGTGACTTATCAATATGGTGGACGTAGTAATACAACGTGTACTCACTGCGGCCGCCCCGCGCCCGCGCTGCCACCGCCCCGCGCCCTCGCTGCTCCCGTCCAAAAGTTGTGTAGAAGAGCAGTGCGTGCGCGGTGCAGTGGTGAAGCAGGTAGGATCAGCGGGCCCGCGTTTGTTCAGTGTGTCATCCCTCATATAACTACATTATTTTCTAACGGAGACGCACTGCTACCGCAATGCAACTGCTTTTGGTGTGCCCAAGCCTTCAAAGTATTTTACATTATAAACAAAGCGATGACATACTACCATGTAGAAGATAACTCCATGAGTTTCATAGTTATGCCTTATAGTATAGAAGCCGTTTTCTTTCTCTCACGAACATTCCCGATGCACCATGGCAGTCCCAACAGCATCCTAAAGCGTTTTTATTTTTTTTATCGCACTACACACAGCGCTATCTAGTGACACACTAAGCGAGGCTTGTGTCGTAGTGATCACCAGACAGTTGATATACTACATATATATATTTTGTTTGTATATATGTCACCGTAAAATTGTCAAATACGTTATATTGTAATATCTCTAGCGATATTGTAAAATCTCGAAATATTATCAAATGAACTTACTGCTTACAACAAAACGCATTATTTTTCGTGATATACATGCGATGGTAGTCAACTTACGCGGTGTGGAGGGAAGGAGGGGTCACCCTTGCCCAGTGGTACAACTCTCATGAAAAGAAATTGTACCATTCCTGAGAAATACCGATTATTATAACCTAACCTTAAAACAATTTATATTCCCCTAAAAAGCGTAGTCGACGGAGCCCTGCTTCGCGGGGCCTCTATTTCCGAGTGCAGGGTTTAAAGGAACCTAAGTAACTTAACGGGGGGGTGCCCCAAGTCCCGATTATGGGGGCAGAGATACTTCCGTATGTTCAGTTGACAATAATTCAAGAGTTTACAATATCGCTAGAGAGAAACACGTTATATTGTCAATTTTACGGTGACATATACATACTTATTGTATATATAAACATCCATGACTAGGAAACAAATGTCTATGCTCATCGGGGCTCTAAGAACGTAAGGCAGCCTCTCTACCACTGCGCCATTTGTATGGCGCAGTGGTAAATTGGACGCGCAGGACATTGTAAGCTCATCGCGTGAGTAATACCCATAGGCCGCTCGAGTAGAATGATTGATAGAGCGACTTAACCCTTCAAACATGGATCCACACAAGACACAATGGCTTTTTAATTGTGTCTATAATTACGGCATACGAGTTGAAGCTTGACTCACGCTAGGCTGTGATCCGTGCCGAGTATTGGCCGTAGCCAAACCATTATCCGTTGCTCGATAGCGGCTCGAAAGCGTGATTGTGTCCATACAAATTTGCACGGTCGACACTCCGCCCGGTCCGACTCGGCCTAGCGTGAGTCCAGCTATAAATAGGGTTATTTTGACGTCTATAGTACAACGAGCGAACCACACTTGCATAACTCATTTCAAGCTTCGCCATTCGTTGAAAATCTGTAAGTGTTATTTTATATTTCAGAATTGACCTCATTGCGCTAAGCTATGGTCACACTATCAACCATTGAGCTATATATACATCAACAATGAGCTTTGACAGGCCTTCATCACTGATGGCAAAAGTTCTGCGCTCATCGGTCTTTCAGTGCCACCATACCCAGAGCCTGGTTCCTGGGGCGTATTCTCCAAACCACAGCAAAAGCCTTAGGCGATTGGTTCCGGAAATGGAGAATCGAGAAGAATCCCGAGAAGAGCCAGGCGGTACTTTTCTCTAGCCACCGCCAATCTTTCCCCCACACCCCTAGACCAATCACCAAGTTTGGCAAGGCGATCCCTTGGGAGAAGCGAGCCATATACTTAGGAGTCATTCTCGACCGGGCGCTTAAACTTCGGTGAGCACGTTTAGATGGTACGTTCGCGTGCCGTCTTCGCTCTCGGTAGGCTCTACTGCTTGTTGAATACGCGCAGCGAATTGTCACTTTGCGTTTGAGTGCAAATTGCGTATTTACACCGCATACATTCGGCCCATCATGACACACGCGTGCCTGTGTGTGGTAGTATTTGACATGCGCGAACACGGGGCACGCATGGACCTCCACAAGATGCAGACCCTCTAAAACCGATATTTACGAAAGGCCACAGGAGCCCCATGGTTCGTTAGAAATGAGCAACTCCATGTTATTCTCAAAGTCCCCACCATTCAGGGTTTATTAAAGGATTTTTACGATAGGGCCGAAAAACACCCCAACCCTCTGATTGTTCCAGCAGCCAGTTACGTCCCCTCCAAATTGTCCAAGATTCGCCGTCCTAGGTGTTTTCCCTCCTCCAACCCTACGACCCCACCACCCTCTCACAGGAATGTTGTCGTGAAACCAGCATTCTCAGGCAGAATAAACACAAACACAGATAAAAACCGCGAATCCGGTCTCGCCGCCGAAGCCCACATTAACCCCCCTGTAGCATCACTGCCCGACCCTTGCTCTACGAGCCAGCTCGTGACGCTGAGCATGTAGCTTTAAATTCCCTAAATAGTATTCCGACCCAGCCTGACTCTTGCTGCCTTCCCCTCAATGTCGCTCTAAGTCGAGGTCCAAACCCCACAGGGTTGGAGCCCTTAGTGACTGTTCATTTAATGTATACCTATCCTTAGTTTTGATTTAGTTTGACGACTCGATTGGCGTAGTGGTAGTGAAGCTGCCTTGCGTTCTTAGGGTCCTGGGTTCGAATCCCGGTAGGAGCAAATGTTTGTGTGATGAGCATGGACATTTGTTTCCGAGTCATGGATGTTTGTATGTATAATAAGTATGTATTTACAAACAAAAAAGTATATATGTAGTATATCAACTATATGGTGTCGACGACACAAGCCTTGCTTAGTGTGGCACTAGATGGCGCTGTGTGTTTAATATCCAACAATATATATTTACGTATAACGATATATATTTTTTTTTAGTTTGTAAGCCCTGACTAGTATTTTTTGGCCACCACAGGCTAGTCCGGATAAGTAGTCAAGCAACCTTAGCGACTTGCAACTACGAGTGGTCATTACTAAAAAAAAAGTAATAATTTTACTATAAACACGACCATGACCCCCGTACTATTAAATCTATCCATCAGCACAATTTTTTGAGTGCATTGACTTCTGTCACCAAACATGATTTTTCACCCCATAAAAGTGGTTACCCAGCAAAAATGTTTGCCTTCGCAAGATATTTACAGCAAAATTAACAAAAGAAAAAAAAAACACCGGACATTTTACGAAATACAATTTCCATTGCCGGCTTTGTGCGTCAATACGAAACACCAACGAAATTAAGGAGGAAGTGTAATTAAAAAGTTCATTTGCTACGGTTTCGAATGTGAAGGCTTTATTGCCTCTCGCGACAAACAAGTGCCTTTAATACATGAGTTTGATCGAATTTTTATTATCAGCCAGTGCAGTGCGCTTTGGGAATAAAACCGCCTTCATTGAGAATCCCTTTGACAATAGAAAATAGATTGTTTATTAGCAGCTGAGGATTTTCTTTCAAAAATGAAGTTAAATTCGATTTATTGTTCTTTCACAGTATATTTTATTTTCGACTAGCACTTTGCCCACTACTTCGTCCGCTAAAGTTGTGATATCTCGGCCAACATGCATGATGTAAATACAACGTGTAACTTTAAATGGGCAAAACCTCAGACACCCCAAATGATTTTTGATTCAATGGATCTAGTTCTGAGAGAAAAAAAAAACAGGCTCTTTTGGTTTTACTGGCAAGAACTATTATTATCTCGCGTATGAGAAAATTTAAATTGGACGAAAACCATTTGTGTTGGTTTGTTTACCTATTTTGGCGGGTTTACGCACGTGATGGCTTGACCTATTAATAAATAGACACGGCAACCTTATTAATGATGATTTTTTGAAAAGTGGTTCAATTGATTTTGCTTGTGATTCTGACTAAACTATTTTAAAGTTTTGCGCATTTAACGTTACACGTTTTGGTAGACGACACATCATTCAATTGACAACTTCTAAAGAGCTGTCAAAATGCGGTTCTCTCATAGATTTTGTGTGGTAATTAACACACTGTGACGTCACTATTTGGTCAACTCATAAACTTTATTGATTACAAAGCAACTAAAAATTTAATTTGACAACGTATTGAAAATAAATCGGGTTTTCAGGCACAAAACCAAGTTTATTTGTAGAGATAATTGTTGTCTTGGAATTGTTATTTTATGGTGTCAAGTACTCTATTTATAGCCAAGAATATTGAAAGATTTTATTGGAGTTGGATCATCCGTTCCAGAGATTACCACCAACATACAAACTTAAAAAAATACCTTCTTATAATATTAGTATAGAAATGTAATCTTACAAAAGCTAAGGTAAAATAAGAATCAAACGACAGTAGAGAATTTGTCAAGAGGATTGCCTAGCTCTGACATTTTGATCCTTTATCTCTCTCTGCGTATCCTATTATTTGGGTTTTGGTGTCACGTCATCCTTCGCCAGACTTTGAAATTTTGATCCTCCTTGTTTGTAAAGATTATTGCATTCACTTGTACTAAAATCATAATTAAATGAATGCCGCAAGATAGGTCTATGATTGGATAAAACGAGCGCAATGGACGATATCTACACAGAGATACGGGAAGATGAAAAACTTTTTGTTAGTAAGTATTTTTATAATTATGATGTTTGTTGTCAAAATGAGTTCTTACCCAAATAAGAATCTGCGAAAAGAGAATAGGCTTGTTAACTGAAAAAATCTAATTAGCCCGTCAATTAGATTATAAAAAAATATTTGACCCGTATTTTTTCTTTTGTCACATAAACCAAAATTGACGAAGATATGACGCTTTTAAAATTCCCAATACGTCACTGTTTGGTATCATTCTTAGTGAGTTCTGACGTCACCCCCGGGGTTTTAATGCGTTTTAACTTTGTCAATATTCGGTGATTTACAAAAACAAAAAATACGTGTCCATTATTTTCCAATACTCTAACTGACGGACTAAATAGAGTTGCAATTTGTCGATGGTCAATTAAGAGCCACTCTAATGGTGGACTACGGAAAACTTCGTAATATCCTATGCAGATTAAAATGTGATGTCAAAGTAATTTCGTAAGCGTCCCAAAAAAGTACAAAATTAACCATTTTTGAACTGGTATATTAAAGACAGTCCTAAAATTTCAGCGTACAGGCCATTAGGACCTACACGATTTAATGTAGGTACACCCTCGGTACACCCATCTCCCGAAAATTGCCGACGACCACACGGTCGAAGTTAACCGAGTGAATAATTTTGTTAGGCTCCCAGTTCTTTGAGTTAATCTGAGCAAACCACATACTCTTCGTTGGTTTAAAGTGATTAATTTCTTTTGAAATAATGCTGTTATCGTTCTGCCAAAGTATCTACATTACTTACTCAAAAAAAAAATTAAAAAATTGTAAATATTTACAATAGTAGTTTATTTTGTTTTTTTTTTTTAATAATACGTGTATGTATTTGTATGTTATATGTTTATATTAAATAGTCATAGTTTTGTTTTAAGTTTTAATTTAAATTTTCTTGTTTGACTTTTCTACACACTGTGTCTACATTTCTTATCAGACTTTCCTCTCGCAGGTCTGCTGGAAGAAATTTCTTTTGAAATAAGCTGTACCTTTGTGCTCTTCTATGTTAATATATTGTCCTTTTATGTATTTTGTGTGTACATGAATAAATAAATAAATAAATAATAAAAAAATGTTTTGTTGACTTGCATGACATTGTCTGAATATGCAGTGTCACTCAAGTCTTCAGTTTGAGAGTCGAAAGTGCCGAAAAACACTAGAGAGGTTATATTGTTCAGGAAGTATTAAAAAAAAAAACAAAATAAATGATCTTCCCGTAACTTTTCTGATGAAAATCGAATGCAGTTTGCTTCAGTATTTATAACTGTAATTTATAGTGGTCGGGAATCTTATCTATGCATTTGTGTAAATAGAAATAAAAAACAGATACTTTGGAACACATCGTTCTCTTTTCGAACATGTTAACGTGATCAAATGGACTCAATCAAAATCATCAAAATCAAAGCATTTATTTCAAGTAGGCCAATAACAGGCACTTTTGAATTGTCGAAACAAAGATGAACATTTAAAGTAGCTACAGTCCCAGTCACAAGACATAAAAACTGTGAAAGTACTGTAGTTGCCCATTCCCTAGCGACTGGTTGATGCTTCTAGTTAATTTATTTACTTGATCATTAAAAGGGTAAACTCATGCTAACTGTAAAAATACCACACCTAATACATACATTATTTAAAGAACTAGCTTCTGCCCTGTGAAGTTTTGATATCGCAACGCATCGCTTGCTCAGCGGAAGCTTTTTTCCCGCTTGCAACATTTCTTATTGCTGCTCTGCTCCTATTGTTCATAGCGCAATGTTATATAGCCTACAGCCTTCTTCGATAAATGGACTATCCAACGCAAAACTATTTTTTCAATTCGAGCTCGTAGTTCCTGAGATTAGCGCGTTCAACCAAACAAAGAAATAAACTCTTCTGCTTTATAATATTAGTGTGGATATCTTTGTTCTTAAGAGATGACCTCGTTGGTCTAGTGGTCGCAAGCGCGACTGCTGAGCATAAGGTCCTGAGTTCGATTCCCGGGTCGGGCAAATTGCCCAATTGTTACCTATGTTTATTTTGACACCTATAGCCAATTATCTTACTAAAACGTTGACATCTTGTGCTTTAAAAAGAGGTATTAGAAACGAAGTTGAGGTCACAATTATACAGACAATTTTATGAATAAATTAGTCTGGAATTCATAATCAAGCCACTTTGATTTTATTAATTAACATAACTTTGAATTAATTATGAATTGATGTTATAATCACATGTTACGTTTCGAAGAAATATTACGCACAAGTTGCTATCTGAATGTTGATGTAAAGTTAAGTCATTGGTAATTTTCTGATTTATGCTACTGGCTTTGTTCAGTGATTTTACACACATTATTTATGTAACTTGGATTTTAATAAACGAACGATGTATTTCTTTTTCAGTGTAGGAACAGTTTGGTAGGTTTTGGAAATAACCCCACCAAATATTAAGGAGCCAGCGGAGCATGCGTTTTTCATACAAACGTAATATCAAAGTAATAATTATGAAAATCAAATTATATTCTTATGGTAGTGTGTATATGTTTCGATTGGATTACAGAATATCTATGTTCCCCAAATACATATTTTGAAAGCATAACGATATAAAGTCGATGTCGAGTATTTTTCTTATAACTCTTGTTTAAATCAGTGCACATTGAAAATATACATTTGGGAACCTATATATATTCTGTAATCCAATCGAAATAAATACACACTACCTTAACAATATGTTTGATTTACAAATTATTTTGGTATTACGTTTGTATGAACTTCGTATGCTCCGCAGGCCTCCTAAGCAAGGAAACTACTCCTCGTCAAGTCTAAAGCCGGGTCAGTGTAAGATTATTTATAATGTAACCCGAATTTTGTGTGTGAATGGCATTACACTACTGCTCGTAGTATCGTCCACACGCAGTCACACACGTCTGGCCCTAACTGAAAGGTGTTCAAGAACTGCCAGCGTCAATATTCCACTAAAATGAAGACGCTGGCAACTCTTCTTTTTCTTTCTTCTCTTTCGTTTACATACGCTGATGGCATAGAGATATGAAAGCCCTGTGATATATTATGTGTCTCAACAAACTACATTTCCAAGTTCAGAAGAGGTCTGAATTATTACACCTCAACATTGTAAAGTATCAGTGAAGATATTATTAGAGTCATTACCTTCATTGGCAAACTTCTTAGGCGACTAGATGAACTAAACACGAGTTTTATTATGTCTAAAAGTATATGATTCACCGCAATAAACAAAACTAGAAAAATATATGATATTCTTTAGGGTATATGCTAGTATGATAGTGTTTTGAAAATACAATAGAATTAATTTTCCTCGAAAAAAAATAATTACGAACTTATCTCTAAAAAGTTCTTTCAACAAGTAAAAAACATACTAAAATACATGCGATCATTATAATATTTTGGCTAATAATTTTTCATGCAACATATTATCATGATAGTGTTTTATGTTTTTGGTAAAATCCATAGATTTTTGTAAATCGATCGAAACCACTCATATCGCACTATTCGGCCCGCAGTGACTGACGTAACAACCACTTAGTAGTGCAAGCTGATTAAAACTTTATTCTAACAGTATTACAGGCGAAGATTGAAGCACCACAAAATAGAGTTGCTAATTTAGCTCATGTATTCGCCGTAATTAGAATCGGAACATAACATCACGCCCGTAATCCCCGAGTTAGGCAGAGCTGTATCTAATAGTACACCCACGTTTCGCAAGTTTTGTTTAAATCCCATTAAATAGGGGCCAGCCTATTGCTATCAACTGAGCAGTCTCCGTGGCTGCTACTGAGAAATTCCTGGAAAATTCTAAGCCCGACCCGGGGATCGAACCCAGGACTATGCTCAGCAGAAAAAGACGTGCCCAGCAGTCGCGTTTTTGCGACTTTCAGACTAAGGAGGCAGTCTAGAATTAAAAATATTCCCTAAAACCTCTAATGCAGCGTCATTTTTCAAAACATTGCCACCACGCAAATGCCATTAGGAATATTAAAACAATTGAAAAAAAAATTAGTTACCGCAGAAAAAGCCGTCAGAAACCCGAGTTCCTTATTTTGCCGTATAGCACTCATACAAATCTCAACACGGCAAAAGTACATCAAGTCATTAATTACGTTAAAACAGTGAACATAGCTCGTATTGTTGGCTTTGCAAAGATACGCCACTCGTCACCTCAAAATTCGATATTGCAGTACGCCACTAAGAGAGTACGCCAGTACGCCAGAATGCCAGTATCTAGCATACTGGCATTCTGGCGTACTGGTCTTTTGGCGTAACAAGGGAAGAGTCTGATTCTTCTCAGTTACAGTGATTCCTTTCGAGTCTGTTAGCAAATAGACACATTGTTTTGGACACTGAAACTAGTGCTTCATATTTTCCAACAAAAGCGAATGTTCTATTCTATCATCGAACGAGCAGAGATACGGCGAAGCGTCATCATTATTGGTTGAAGTTCCACGAACTCGAACAGAGCGCTATGCTTTCCGATATTTGTGCAAATCACCAGTTCGTAGAATTCATTGCCGGCTTCTCTCTGTCTCAATCTAGGTTTAAGTAAATTGGTTATTTTAGGAAAGAGTGTTCTGGAGCATCAGGCGATTTGCACCCAAACGCCAGCCAATTTAGCATATATTTGCAGTGAAAACTTCATTAGGCGCGTTGAGCATTTTTGAGTGAACAAAAATCATGGATCTCGCGTGATCGTCACTTAACGCTTCGTAGCACTCGTAGCCGATCCGCTACGGCAAAGACTACGAGTTTTTACTTCTACCGGCAGTCCCCAAAGACAGCCTCGAAAGTTTTTTTTTTTTAATAATGACTAGTGCATGTGTTAAGCCTCCTTTCAATGTATACAGGGTGAAATTGAATAGATGCGACAAATTTAAATATACAGTAATACGTGTTGTCAAGAAAATGTATAAAATATCAAATGTAAAATTGATCAGTGTTACGAAAACCGTTAGAATAATAAAAGTATCAAAAAATCTCGTCCGACACATCGCAGTGCGCATCATATAGCGGTCATTTACCTAATTTTGCTTTAATTTTTCTTATTTATTTTGCATATAACTAGAATACCGATAATTCGTGCTTAAATAAAGATAATAACATCAATGGACCTTTTGAAAACGATAATCGCGTAATTTTTTTAACGATTTAGATTGTAGAAAAAACAGTTTATAATTACTATGCTACTGTAACTGAAGCTCCAATTTCATTTTGTCGCATTTATTCAAATTCACCCTGTATTTGTACGCGAAATTGCAGAACAGATAAACTTTAATATGTATATCAATTATGGTTCCATCTTGCACCAGTTGTAACCTGCGTTTACAAACAAATACTACAGATTATAATTGATTCATTCATACATACGCTTATCGAGGTTATACTATGGATGGGTCACCCTTCAATACGTTAAGGGCTCCTCCGTAACACAAATCTTTAGTACCAGCAGTAGTTTTTAGATTTCGGCAGTCCCTGATAACCGCAGTGACGTAATGCATTCTGTTACCCTGCAACTCGGTTGCAGAGGCATTTAATTGCTCCTAGTACAATACTTTTACTTAGCTGGTCAGACTGAAAGCTGACCCTAGCGCAGTTGGGAAATAGAAGGGTGGTGTGTGTGAAGTGATATGTGTTACTATGGCAAGATTATCCTTGTGTATAAGATGGGAATGAAGTGTGGTCAACGAAACAAGAGTTTTGATTTTTCCTGTCGACCCCACCAGTGGGACGAACCAGTGGGGTCAGCGATCAGCGATCAGCGGGGATCCAACACGCAGTGCATGTTGGATCACACCACCTTATCTATTCGGGATATAGCGGTATTCAAAATTCATCTATGAAATTAATATATGGATCAATGAAACCCTTACCCATTATTCTCACACAACAGTTAATTAAATCGGTCTAAATTGTTACGATTAGGTACTTCATGTTCGGCAATAGTCGTTTACATGCTAACACGTAGCGAAGGGTTCAAGCACTTTGAATTATTCAGAGTATTCAAAGCCTATCACTTGACAGCTTTCAAACCAACCACTTCAGCCGTACTCATTATATTTAGAGTTGCGTAGCCGAGGGGTTCCCGTATGGAGCGGAGATATGAACTTTGCGAATGCACGACCGACCCATCAAGATTAACGCAATGGAGATGTGGTGTTGGAGACGCATGCTCAGGATAAGCTGGACCGCTCATCGGACTAACGTGTCAACACTCAAAGAACTCAAAATGAAACAAAGACTGAAAGATCACTTGTGCAATTAAGAATCCTTAAATTCTTTAGACACGTTACCCGTAACAATGATTCCATGTAGCGATTCATTCGAATCTGTCACCAAGATCCCTCTGGCAGAATGTGCTCTTCATCTTGCCAATAGAGACCAGTGGAAACGGATCGCAAAGGTATGACCCCCATAACTATGACCACTCTGTCCAGAGTGAGAAGCGAAGACTCTGCTGTCTTCCGTCTGTCTGAATGTCCGTCTGTTCAAGGGATCTTTCTTTTTAACCGTAATAGGTAGACATTTGTCACAGAGTGCATATTACTATGGCCGCTATAACAACACGTGGTGTTACGGAACCCTTCGCATGCGAATCCAACTCACAGTTGGCTGGCTTTTTAATCCCAAAAATGTCCAAACATAATATTTATTTTTAATAGCTTGCAGAGATGGTGACGTGCTTCTGAAAACACATTGTACCCTGCAAACGACCATTTTGTGGTCCAAAATGGCTCGTAAAATGGCTTTTATGAGTGGCCAGGTTCGCTGCCCATTACTCGTCGATTTTCCAAAAGGAAATTACATTAATTGTTCCAACGGAATTTTCATCAAATCGATGTTTAAAAGTGATGCTGTTGAAATGGTGTCTATCACTTAAGTGCTTGAGATAAGAGACTAATAAAGTCTTTAGCCTTGAATCACTGTTAACGACGGGCTACATCAAGTGTCTTAGGGCTAAGACACACCAGCAATTTCATAAGGCATCTCAAGACTGATTTATGAACAGGATGTAGACTGAAAATATCCCTTTGGCCGAGCAAATGCTAAGTGATAGTGCGATACCTAGCAACGTGCTCGTCTACAATCCCACTACATGACACCTGCAAAAGAGCCCTAGATTAAGTTCCCACTGCTGGGACTCAGGCTTCAATTCCGTGATTTGGAGTGGACTGTAATCCACCACACGGGAAAGTTGAACCCGCACCGTATTGCCCAGTTCTAACTGGGTTGTAGAGGTTACTGACCTATAACCACTACTCGCATATAATTCAGACATAATATTCATGGTTAAGGGCGCACAGAATGACAGCTAAAATTCAAATTTTGCCCCCGCTTCCTCAGGCTAGATAGTTCTATCTCGCTCACACTATCAAGAAGATTTTTTTTAGGGTGAACTACACTATTGATGGAACGATGGCAAATATAATAATGTGTGTGTTTTATGTATGAACAATAAAAATTGTAATGTTTTAAATATGGACTCGATGGTCTAAAATAAATTTTATTATTATCTCCTTTATTCATTTATCATCTTACTTTATACATTTTTAAGTATTTCTTAAAAAACATATAAAAACATTTAAAAATATAAAAAATAGGGCTCCGCCGGTGTCGGGAGCAGGGTCCAAGTCACCGGTGGTTAGGGTTGCAGAGACAGGAACCTCCTCACAATGCGAGCCGTATCGAGGAGTTACTGCCTTCTGTATCAGGCCCTTGATCCAACCGCCTAAAGAAAGCTTCGACAGATGTTCGTCGAGGCTCTTGGCTATCAAGCCATTGGCCGACACGACAATCGGCACAATGGTAACCGAGTCCATATTCCACATGTCGCGAACCTCGTGCGCCAAGTCGAGATATTTTATTTGTTTCTCTTTCTCAGCTGCGGAATGGTAACATCGATATCATTACGCGGCACGCTGATCGGTCTATCACCACTATGTCAGGCTTATTGGCGACAATAGTCCTGTCAGTAATGATAGACTGATCCCAGTAACATGGTCTTTCACGAGAACTGGGTCGGGCACATACTTGTAGTACGGTACCTCTAATTCCACAAGATTAAATTTCAAGGCAAGTTGCTGGTGAATAATCCTGGCTACTTGATTGTGCCTGTGCAAATATTCGCCGTTAGCCAGACGAGAACAACCAGAAATAATATGTCTGATGGACTCACCCGGAAGGTGACATGCCCGACACACGTCAACCGTCCCGTCCTTCATAATATATTTCCGGTAGTTGTTCGTCAACATAACTTCGTCCATAATCGCACAGACAAAACCTTCAATTTCCCCAAAGAGGTCACCAAAACGTAGCCAGGACACGGACGCTATAAAATCTACATCGGGCCCATGAAGAGCCCGGTAAAAGCGCTATTATTATTATTATTAAATATTCATCACCTGCCTGGTCTTTTCCAAATATGTGGAGTCAACTGAATAAAAGTATTTTATATGGAGCAATTGCCTATCTGCCCTCCACAACCCAGTTAATACTGGGTAATACAATACCTCTTAATAAGACTGGCTGACAGAATTTCGAGCCACTGACTACCTGCAAAGACTGTCAAAGATCTACATATGACAGACAGCAGATTTCCAAGGCACGTAGGAAACACGGTATGTAATAGGTGGTCACCCACATAAGGACAGTCCTAGGCAAGCACGGCTTAATCTTAAGATTAACCCAAGCCGCTGTTATTATTTAGCCAATAGCTCCTTACCTCCCCTCGCTTAATCATAATGAAATCTAAATTCAATTCTGTTTTTAAACAATTAGACAGACGTACTGCAATATTACTGACAAGTCAACACGAGGAAACTAATATTTTGGAAACTTTATAAAAACGACACAACTCCTTTGCGATTCCGAGCACTTTAAACTAATATAGAAAAGCGTGGTGTACGGTGAATTAACATGCGAGGCGTTTTTAACCGACTTCTAAAAAAAGGAGGAGGTTCTCAATTCGGATGTTTCTATTTTATTTTTATTTTTTTTTCGTGTTTGTTCGGGCATAACTCTGTCGCTTACCAACCGATTTGAAAAATTCTTTTTTTGTTGGAAAGGGTATTCTTTCCAAATGGTCCCATAGCCACCAAGTCGGGATCTGATGATGGAATCTTGGCGAAATCGAGGGAACTCTTCAAATTTTATATGAAAACGTGTTGCGATTTTGCTATTTTCTACAACAAATGAAGCATTTGCGTTTGATAAGAGCCATTCTACCATCAGATCTGATGATGAAGCCAAGAGTCACGGAACTCCATAATGAGACAATGTACCATAGTCGTGTTTGGGCTTGTTGTAATTGTAACGGTATGCACTTTCCATGTATCAAGCACATGTGAACCACTAAAAAGTGAAAAATAAAAACTTTTTTACAAAAAATAAAACCGACTTCAAAAAAAAAACAAAAAGTGAAAAATAACTTTTCTGAAGTCGGTGACAAAAAAAACTAAAGCAATCAAACAAAGGTCACCGACTTCAGAAGCTAAAGTTATTTTTCACTTTTTTGTTTTTTTTTTGAAGTCGGTTTTATTTTTTGTAAAAAAGTTTTTATTTTTCACTCTACATTTCTAGATACTAGCCTAAAAAGAGATTTCTATCGACAATTTTTCAACAGCAAGATTTTGTTCTTGTTTAACATAAAAACATAATTATGCGACACTCGAATGAATTTTGAATTTTTTAGCCGGATTTTCTTCCGCCATTTTGTGTTTTATTAATTTAAATTACGGCCACGCATAATACATATATTAATCCTCCTCCTTTTCTCCTGCTCTGGGCAGAGCGGAAAGGAGTCCCAGACTTTGACTAAAACCCATCCCTGTTCCTTCTTTTCCTTTCTCACCCCTTTGTGTTCCCGGGCCATGTTATCTCTTTCGAACAGTCCCACGGTCCCGGCAGGAATCGGCCCTTGCGGACCCCTTCCTTATGCTGACATCGGAACGCGCGACACCTCATGTTGCCATATGACAGACGGACGGTAAGCTAACCCATAGCTCACCGTCCACAGGCCCGCGCCTACGGTGGCCGGGGGCCACCACGTGGCCCGCAACGCCCGGTGTGTTTCTTGCGGCGGCTGAGACGTGAGGTTTTCTCCCACTCACGTTCCACCACCTCCTTCGCTAGCATGACTGCTTCGCAGAAGGAGGTGACGGCTTCCCATTCCGGCTCGCTCCAGACCATGGATTGGACCAGGACCGGACGCGAGTGGTCGCCACCCCGATTGACGCTACGAGGACACGGCGGTGATCCGCCCAAGTGGGGCAAACATCCACTGTGTGCTTCACTGTGTCCGCCGGTCGATCCTCGCAGTGGTGACACCGGAGCGTTTCCTCCTGCTCGGTTCGGTGCAGAAACTTCCCGAAACCACCGTGTCCGTTGAAGACCTGCGTCAGGCGGAAGGCACTATTTGGCGTTGTGGTCGCTGCTAGCAGAACTTTGATAGCTTAGATCACGGAAACGTGACACTGTAGAAGATTTTATCTCAGAAAAAACTTGTTTGTTGTGATGCCAACTATCGATTAATAAATGCTTTATGGGTTTCTGATCAAATCAAAGTTGATCAGAAGATGTTTTCAGTGATTGAATTTTAACTTCGATAGCTCTCATCTCGGAAATATGACAGTTAAGAACGTTTTAATTTGTACAAAATTTGTTTGCATTGATGCTAGCTGTCGATTGATAGACGTTTTATGCGTGTTTGATCAAATCAAAGTTACGCTGTTATCACGGAAACGTGACACTTTAGAAGATTTTACCTAATACAAAGTTGTTTAGTTGTTTTGTACCAGCTATCGATTCATAAAAATCCTAAACGTGGCTGCTACTATTAAAAAATCCGGCCAAAAAAATCAAAATTAATCTGTGTTTACAGTTTGGTATTTCAGTTTCATATCTATCATCTTCATCTTAAATTCATTTACAACATTTGATAAGGGTTCAAAAAATTCATTACACCAAGTGAGGACTGTGGTGCACCACGCGGGATGTGGAGGGGTGTGAGTGTGACAACAATTTGGACGAAAAATGTAATTCATTCGATTTATAAACTTGACTAAAACAATTCGGGTTAGTGATAAAGATCATAATGGTAAATTTTTCAAAAGTTTAAGTTCTCAGGCAAAAGTGCGAAAGGGCTTGGAACATTTTTCCGCCATTTTGTTTTTTTTTTCAAAGTAGCGGGCACACATACAAACAAGTTTTGCGTGAGACAGGATGTCCTAAAGTGTCATGTTTCCGAGATATGAGCTATCAGAGTTAAAGTCAATTCACTGATGGAATCTTCAGCACAACTTTGGTTTGATTAGGCACGCATAAAACATGTAATAAATCGATAGCTGGCTTCAATACAAACAAGTATTGTCGAGACAAAATGTTCTAAAACGTCAAGTTTCCGAAATATATGGCATTGTGATCGCTACCAGCACACCTTTGATAGCTTAAATCTCGGAAACGTGACGATTTAGAAGTTTTTGTCTCGTACATAACTTATTTGTATTGGTTAGGTGTTAATAGGTTTTGTGCGTAGCCGCTACTTTAAAAAAAAAAACAAAATGGCAAAAGAAAATCCCGCCCAATAGTTCAAACCCCTTTGCACGGATAAGTCACGTGCTACTTTATTATAATTTTTAATAAAATGAATTTCTTGTGAAAAATAAATTTGTTGATACAAATATAACTCTCGATAACAGGCACGTTTACCTAGCGACATTTTTGACGTTGACATAAGATATCGATTTCAAACCATTTCAAAAATTATTTTATCAATGAAAACTACAATATTTTGGAAAAATAAAAACACGGGTGCTTTATTTTTTTATCTAAATTTCATGTTTCATAAATAAGTAATTTCTTTAGAACATAAATCGGTGTCCATCGTGTTTTCTGCGCGAAAACAAAGAAATACAGCCCCCACGTCTGAAGGCCGAAGCCGCACTGACAATTGGTGCATCGGGGTCCTAGCGAGGGCCGGGGGGCAGGGCGGTCCTAGCTGTGACTGGATATTAAGCTTGAAATTGAAAAAAAAGAGGCTATTACGATGGAAATAAATCGTTTAAAAAAAAAAGAAAACGTATGAACACTGCGTTATATAGTTTTCGACTATCATGTAAAGTTTCACGACCTAATTTAACGTTTTTAATTGAATACTTGGTTATGAAATTTATTTTAGAGGTAACTTTGAGGTAGTTTTCTATCGAGAAAATTTTATGGAATCGTGTTTCCGAAACGTATGAACCTTAGAAGCAGTCCTCAACTTTGCCATTTATTAATCCCAAGGTGAATGCTTTAGTTATATTAACACGAGACGGGTTTAAAAATCACGATTTTGGGTTATACGAGCCCTTAAGGCGATTAGACGAGCTAAATTAGCAACTTTATTTGTAGTGTTTCAAACTTTGTTTGAAATTCTGTTAGGTGCTTGCACTACAAAGTGGCTGTTACGTCAGTCACTGGTGTCGATTCTGTTTTGCACAAACTAAACTTAATTTAGGCTATTGCTATCATTTTCTTTCTAATAAAACGAGAAAGAGACGGACGTAATTTAGAGCTGTCAAATTTAATTCGAACTAATATTTCCATACAAATGAAGGCACGTAAAAACATGTCGACTAAAAACACAGTGAAGCGCAAGGCAAAAACCAGTTTGACATTTCTAACTTAGTGCATAGCTATAGCCGTCCTTTTCTCTCACTGCCTTTTAGTAAAAGATAGCAATAGTCTAAATTAAGTTTGATTTGTGCACAACAGAATCGACACCACTGTGGGCCAAATGAGTGGTTTCGATCGATTTACAAAAAAACTATAGATTGGATTAAAAAAATAATATATTACTTGTAAAATTATTTGCCCAAATATCAGAATGATCGCATGCATATTAGTTTGTTTTTTTTGTGTGAAAGATATTTTTAGAGATAAGCTCGTGATTTTTTTGTTATCGAGTCAAATTAATTGTATTATGTTTTCAAAACACTATCATGCTAGCATATATCCTGAAGAATATAATATATTTTTCTAGTCTTGTTTATAGCAGCGAATCATATACTTTTAGTAACTTTAAAAGTCGCGTTTAGTTCATTTAGTCGCCTTAATAGATCATTTATAATATTTGCAATCTTTCAACAAAATATTTGTTTGACATTTGTGCCATGAGAACTTATTTATTTACACAAATAAACATATTTAACATAGACTACACTCACAAAATCGAAAATACCAAAAATGTGTCCACATTTGAACAACCTCAAGCTACTCGAAAACATAATACCCAGATACGAAATGACTGTTTGGCGTCAGAAAATCACTAGCGTGAAAAAGCCCTAACCCATCTTCAGCCATCTTTTGTAGAATATGCTGAAATATAAGGCCATTTAGGTCTGTCGTAGATAAATATCTCGACAGGCTAAGATCTTCACTCTCTGTGTTTATTTTGTTACTAGGGGTATATGATATTACGTCTAAAACTTGATATGAGAATCTTGGCAAAATATAGTGTGATATTTTTTTCACGTTTATATTAAAAACATTATTCTATGTATTTGTAGCATGTGACCTTTACGTCTATTTACCGACGGTAAGTAATACACAAGATATTTTTTGAGTACTGAGAGTTGACGGCAATTTTATAAAGCCAGGCATCGTTTGATTAAAATGTTTATTTTTTTTATTATACGTTACGAATGAGATGGCGTGGGGCAGCGCCACTTCTTCGCCTTCCGCGCACCCACAGCCCCGCTTAGACTTCATGTAAGGTGGTAGGTAAATACCTGTTACCTTGAAGTGATTTTAAAGAAGAGATCGATTTTACGAAGAGGTTTATTTTGATTGGTATTGTCAAAATGGTGGAGTAGAAGACCAAAGAAACAGTGGATGGACTGTGTAAAGGATGAGAAGGAAGGGAGAAGAAGAATGCTGCACCGTCCCCAAAAGAATAGAGATAAGAGCAAGGGAATGATGATTATCCAAATGGTATTTTGCCTCCCGATTTTTTAAATGCCGAACATTGATTTTGAATTCTTGTAGTCGTTCTTTGGAAACTGAAACAGCTCACCAGGTTCATTACTTCGATTTGATCAGCACAACTTCACTGCATAGTACCGAAAGAAACAGTCGTTCGGGTGGTTGCAAGAAAGAGAGAGAGAGAAATGTATCTACGGATGTACCTGGCTGGATGTAAAAGGCCAAAACGAATAGGACGTTTCAGCCCTTTTTTTTCAAGCAGTGATACCATATAATAAAGTAGAACCAAATATCCTCTACATTCAATAAATAAACGAAAACATACAGAAAAGTAAGCACCAATAAATAACAAGCACACTCCGACATTTTCCAATAACATACAAGCATTTGCGATCAAAAACTTCGCATTTTTTCTACATTTTTGTTGACGTTCGTCCGGAAGTCGAAACTCTAGGGGTTCCAAACTATCTAGCACTATTGTTTGTACTGCCATATTTCTTTTTGCGTGATATACTGATATTAGCTCTCAACGCAGATACGAGTTAGTTGAATGGTCTTTTTTAAATTTATCGTATGGTAATATTTCACTGTATGGTGGAGTGAGGTATTAGTGCGGCTTATGTACCTAATTTATTGCTGGAAATAGGCAGTTTCAAATGTGAATGGGCTGTGATAAGAGAGGTATGCGTTTTGATAAGGATGTGATTTAGGGAAAATTGATATTTTCGTGGTGTTATGTGAAATGGCGCAAAACCCATTTCTGCGTCTCTGAAAACAACTGGTTTAAATATTATTACTATTCAAGTCTCAAACTGCACTTTGTATACTTCTGAAAGAAAGTAACAGTGATATTTCTGTTGCTATAAAGGGTGTAAAACACCTCTTTACGAAGCCGGAAGGCATTTGTTCTCCCCATAATTGCGATCATTTTTTTGTTCTACACCATACCTGGGAACCTTCTACTTACGGTGATATGTGGGGTCAAAGTTACAACTTTTTGACAAGTTTTTTTTGTAAGATTTTAACTTTTAACACCTCCACAACCCCCGTACTATTCAATCCATCCATCAGCACAATGTTTTAAGTGCGTTACATTGAGTTCTACCACAAAACATGATTTATAACCTCACAAAAAAAAGTTGTTTCCCAGCAATATTTTTTGCGTACAGTTACTTAGTTTGATGTACGGAATGCTTGGTTAACAGCTTTGGGATGAGGTGGTTTACACCCTGTATAAAATATCAGTTTCCTTACGGTATACTACCCCAGCATATCTACAGCAGTGCACCCGCTTCTTGCGTCTTGTTCCTCATTACCGAGGATCATGAGTGTCCCTACTTGACGTCGTCTCATTGACGATGTTCCGCCATCTGTGTCCATCCATGCCATTGTGAAGCGCATCGAAGTGAGCCCTCAGACCCTGGCCATCGACCTTAGCAGTAACCTTCAGTTATTTCAGGTTATGTCTATACTTCCATAATGATTCCTAGAGTGTACAACAGAAACATTAACAGATTCACCCACTTCTTCTTCTTCTCCATTTCATTCCTTCTTCTCCATTACTCGTCATCTCATCGGACACCATCTTCATGCCATATCACACCTTACAAAGTCCATCCATCGTTTCTTAAGTCTCTCTCTACTCTTGTACTTAAAACATTAAAATAGTATTTTTACAAAAAAAAAACAAATTACAAAAAAATAGTCCTTCAAACAGTGCAAATTAAAACCAACAACACTTGCCCCGTGACACTCGCCTCAACTTTTAATGACAAACAACTAATACACTACAAAATAATGTTTACATTAAAGCAACACTACGAAATCTGGGCTTAAACTTAAATTAAAAACTTCCACTCGTTTTTACCGGACCGGACCGTTCAAAGTTAGAGAACTAAGTTCTCCGGTTCTTCTCCGGTATTGGAAAACACGTCAAGCACTCATGTTTTGTTTTCTTTTTGTTCCTACCTTCGTAAAGTTTTGCATTTGCTTCGATGGCACTCTATTGGTTCTAACTTTGTATGTGGGTCGGCTTTGGAACGACAGAGTTAATTAGTTTCAAGCAGTTTTACAACGCTGCTCTAGGTTAAGAAAATGTTATTGTTTTTTGAAAGGTAATATACAGGGTGTAAACGGAGCCGTTAACCAAGCATTCTGTACATCAAACAAACCACCAGTAACCTTACGCAAAGAATGTTGCTAGGTAATAACTTTTTTGAGGTGAAAAATCACGTTTTACGATAAAACTCAATGTAACACACTCAAAACATTGTGCTGATGGATGGATTGAACAGTGTGGTGGTCGTTGTGGTGTTTAAAGTAAAATTCTTACAATAGAAACGAGTATTTTAAAAAAAAACTTGGCAAATTGTTGGAACTTTCACCTTCAATATCTCCGTAATTAGAAGGTTTCCAGGCATGGTCTAAAACCAAAAAATTATGTCAAAGTTAGGGGGAATTAGTACCTTTCATCTTCGTTAAGACTCTTTTTACCTGTCTGGGACTATATTTTTTTTGTATATTAATGCAAAAACGTGCACATTGTTCTCAAATAAACAAAATGTAGGTACCGTTTTTTTTCTTCGGATTCGAAATCAGCAAATAACTTCTCCCACACTGGGTGGAGTGGAAGGGAGTGTCAGACTTTTACTGACTAAAACACATCCATATTCTTTCCTTGCCCTTTATGTTCAGGGGCTGCGGTTTTTCGAACATAATGTACCATCTTAACATGAACGATGTAACCAAGGTTTTGTAACAATATTCTGATTAAAAAAAGTGTCCATGGAGTTTCTTGCCCGTTCTTCTCCATTGAGATCTTCGCTTTGGAATGGGTAACTGTAGTACTTACACAGTTATTGTGCCTTGTGACTTGAATTGTAGCTACAATTCATTTCATTGTTGTCGTTGTTTCGACAGTTCAAAAGTGCCTGTAACTGGCCTACTTGAAATAAACTATTTGATTTTGATTTTGAAAGAGATGGATGATACAGAGATATTTGCGATACTTTTTTATTGATTACTAGCTGGCCCACGCAACTTCGTCTGCGTGACATAAGAGAGAAAAAGCTCACAAAGGGAATTCAATTTCCCCCGATTTTATAACACTTTTCATTGCTGCTCGGCTCCTAGTGGTCCTAGCGTGATGTTATATAGCCTGTAGCCTTCCTCGATAAATGAACTATCCAACGCAAAAAATAATTTTTCAATTCGAGCCGGTAGCTTCTGAGATTAGCGCGTTCAACCAAACAAACAAACAAACTCTTCTGCTTTATAATATGAGTATAGATTAGCTACTGACCTTGAGGTATAAACCATATCAACACTTACGATTAATCTGAGAATTGCCTCTTGATAATATATGTTTTTTGGCATTTGTTTAAACGATTCTGAAACATTTCTCCGACGTTCGTTTCGCCGTTGATCGGTTCACCGACAGAACGATTCACTTTTCATTTTTTCTCCGACAGAACTTTTCAATGACGAACGATTTGCCGACAGAACGATTCACTTTTAATTTTTTCTCCGACAGAACTTTTCAATGACGAACGATTCGCCGACAGAACGATTCACTTTTATTTTTTTCTCCGACAGAACTTTTCACCGGCGAGCGATTCGCCGACACAACTGTTCATCTGCTCCTGGGTTATAAAACATAGGTAATCGACATGTAGACCTGTTTCCGTTTATTGTTTTAAAGAAACACACAAATACACACAAAATACAATCAATAATACAATATAATACTAATACATAAAATTAAACACTGGGCACCTCGCCCGCGCCCCTAGCCCGAATAAAACATACATTTTTCTAAAAAATAGTTATTTTCATACATCTCTGTAAGTACCAAAATCCACCTTAGAGAGCCAGTCAAAAACGAAAACGTTGATATCTTCTATTGTAGACGTGCGATTTTGAAGCTGTTTTCGGCTTTTCTAGACCAAACTAGGCGTCCGCCTGTGTTCTGACCATATCGTGCGCACTTTACACGCGCGTCTGGACTCCATCCCTTATTTTCAGAGAAATTCCTTAAAATGAATTGTTTTTCCAAATTTTCTTTCACATTTCAATTTAGATTATAGTTGCAATAGTCCTCACCCTTCTTCCCTGAATTCTGGTCCGCGTTCCGTGTCCCGGTCTCCAGGTTGTGGGGTGAAATTCCAAATTGTTTCTTTCGTAAACTGGTTTTTTGACCAAAACTCAAAATTTTTGTTCAGCACCTAGCAAATTTTATTCCATAATTCGCTAGCCCGCGCGGAGACGCGTCTCTGGACACCTCGCCCGCGCTCCTAGCCCGAATAAAACATACATTTTTCTAAAAAAATGTTATTTTCATACATCTCTGTAAGTACCAATATCCACCTAAGGGAGCTAAACGGAGGGCACGCCACGATAGTGGCGGTAAGTCCCCTCTTTAAGGAGTGGCTGGAGAAGCGCCACGGCGTCCTCACCTTCCGCCTGACGCAGGTCTTCACCGGACACGGATGTTTCGGGAGGTACCTGCACCGAATCGGGCGAGAGGAAACGCCCGGGTGTCTCCACTGCGAGGATCGACCGGAGGACACGGTGGAGCACACGGTGGAAGTCTGCCCTGCGTGGGCGGAGCACCGCCGTGTCCTCGTAGTGGCGATCGGCGGCGGCGACCTCTCGCGTCCGGCCCTGGTTCAATCCATGGTCCGGAGCGAGACGGAATGGGAAGCCGTCACCTCCTTCTGCGAAGCAGTCATGCTAGCGAAGGAGGTGGCGGAACGAGAGAGGGAGAGATCCTCTCTTCCCGGCCGCCGCGGGAGACGCAACGGGCGTCGGGGGCCACGTGGTGGCTACCGGCCACCGTAGATGCGGGCCTGTGGACGGCTGGCTATGGGCTAGCTAGCCGTCCGTCCGTCTAACGACAACGACAGGCCGTGTCGACGGCGCGCGAGTGTTCCACGTGCGCCTCAAAGAGATGTCAGCAAAGTGAGGGGGCCCGCAAGGGCCGAAGCCTACCGGGGTTGCGGGCCTGTTCGAAAGAGATACCGCGGCCCCGGAACATAAAGGGCGAGGAAGAAACATGGATGGGTTTTAGGCAATAAAAGTCTGACACTCCCTCCCGCTCCGCCCAGAGTGGTAGAAGTCATTTGATGATTTACCATCCTAAAAAAAAAAAAATGGAGCTAAACGGAAACAGGTCTACATGTCGATTACCTATGTTTTATAACCCAGGAGCAGATGAACAGTTGTGTCGGCGAATCGCTCGCCGGTGAAAAGTTCTGTCGGAGAAAAAACTAAAAGTGAATCGTTCTGTCGGCGAATCGTTCGTCATTGAAAAGTTCTGTCGGAGAAAAAATGAAAAGTGAATCGTTCTGTCGGCGAATCGTTCGTCATTGAAAAGTTCTGTCGGAGAAAAAATGAAAAGTGAATCGTTCTGTCGGTGAACCGATCAACGGCGAAACGAACGTCGGAGAAATGTTTCAGAATCGTTTAAACAGAAGTCAGGTTTTTCATACGTATTGTGTTTTGTTTACATCAATCAATATATCACGGCTGTATTCCTCGAGTAATTACACCCACATTTCGAGATTTATGTTTAAAAATCCCGTGTTTTAAAAGGCGAGTAATTCGTGCCCAGTTGATGCACATAATGGCATCGAAGATATATTAGTTTGTAGAAAGTACCTAGTTCTACCCGGAAATTCAAAGAGATTTTGATTTTAAAAGTACGTAATTAGACAGTAGATATTAACTAACATATAGAATGAGTTAGTCACTTAATCAAATATGAAAATGATATAACATTTACTGAACAAAATCCAAAAGCAAGTGTGTGCAAATAGATATAAAAGGTTCCGAACGAATACTTCAGCCGTAATACTTAATGAAAACTCTATGAAGGACTTAATAATAAAATATTTAATAGTATTATGTGGTTATAATTTATTGGGAATGGTACCTATTATCTTTAGGTATACCGGTAAAATTACTGAGTATGTGAAAACTATTGGTAAGTGTTTCTAATGACAATAAAAATATAGATTTGGTTGCGACTAAAATAGCAATGGACAAAATGCATTAATAACATCACGTGTACATAATTTCAGGCCAACATTCTCCAGTGTTTGTTAAATGTAAGTAACTTATATTTAAATAAATTTGAAAATCATTTGACGAAGAACAATAAAGTTTTATCCAAAAAATGATAACTTTCCAAAACATTTTACCTTAAAGAAAATTCAACTTCCCAATAAAAAAAAACAATAAGCGACCTCACCGAACGACATAAATAAGGCACCCTTAATCTAAAATTAAAAAAGGAATCTCCGAAAAAAAAAGTTATAACCAGAAAAGCGATGTATACTCTTAAAACTTTTTACATTAAAAAGGTTTTATTATTCGGAAAAAAATGGTAAGTTTGACCGTTTAAAATGTATTATGAATGCAGCCGGCGTATCGCGCGCGTGTTTCAATTATAACATTGTAGGAATTAAATGGTACGTTGTAAACAATGGTACGAGATAAAGGTGGTATACTGGTATAACTGCGGGGGAAGACTGGAATATTTATATGAGAGTGTTGATTTTTTGGAATGACATTCGGTGGCATTTGTTTTTTGATGCTGAAGTTTGAGTTTTTGAAGTCTTTCTATTTACAGTGAAATTTGTTATCACTGCAATAAGTCTGCTAGTTTCATTTGAAATTACTAAACAGGATGTAAACAGACCTTTTTACAGACCAACATTTTTGCTGGAAAAATTTCTGGGGTGAAAAATTATGTTTTTCGGTAGGACTCAATGTAACGGCGCTTAAAACATTGTGCTAATGAATGGATTGAATAGTTTGGAGGTCGTGGAGTTGTTTACATGTTTAAACAAATTTTAAAATGTTGGAACTTTGAGCCCCAATATCAAGTATGGTCTGGAACAAAGAAATGATCGCAATGACGGGGATAACAAATGCCTTTCGGTTTCATTAAGAATCTTTTCCCTTTCGTACACACTACCACACGTCGAATTATTTTCCGTTGCGTAACATTGGCAGATGTGTGGCAAAATCAATATCATGTAATCAAATTAGTCTGATAATCACCACTTTCTGATCGTCAATTTAAAAAGAGCTAGTCCCCCGTAATTCGACATTTCGACAGGACAAGTTTGCTAAGAGGTAATGAAGATCACAGAAGTCAAAAGTCAAGTTCATTTGTCACATTCTATGAGACAATCAGCAAAACAACAACAAAAACAGAACTGTAATTGTTACAAGTACGTTTAGCAAAAAAAAGCGTCAGCGAATCACAAGAGGCATCAACCCGGTGTGTTTTTCCCTACGCTTTTTAGGGTTTTTTTTCACACCTTGTTACCGCCGCACGAGTGAGCGTGCGGACATGCGTTAGTTTCACACAAAATATCGACGGTGACGCCCACCACGACGTTTTAGGACGACAAATTGCCATTTGATTGATGTTCGATTTGTTTCCTTTTCTTAACGTTAACTTATTTATTCTTTTAGTAACATTTTGTACGTTTTCTTTACAGAAAACGTACAAAATGTTACTAAAAGAATAAATAAGTTAAAATAAGTTAATCAAAAGATCTGCCACGAATTTACATTCGTGGCAGATCTTTTGATTTTGTTACAAAGACTTGAAATAACTTCAGACGGTAAGGGCTTCTCTTTGGAGGAAATGAGATATGTGGAGGCTACTTCTGGTACCGATTGTAACAAATAAGGATATACGGCTAGTGTTAGCCTGCATCTTCTCACTGCTTGGCAAATATATCTTTCCATGATTTCCAGTTCTTTCGATCCAAGGCCAATGTCGAACACTGATGGTCGCTTGTCTAGCAAGTCCCCCCAACTTTTACGAGATCTGCCGCAGATAAATTAGGATATAATAAGTAATCTATACATATAATATAAAATATTTGTAGAGCAAGTTTTTTGAATTCTAATTGATATACCATCATCATCATCATCATCATCATTTCAGCCGAAATACGTCCACTGCTGGACGTAGGCCTCCCCCAAGTGTCGCCACATTGACTGGTCCCGTGCGACTCGCTTTACCAAAAAGTTAAATTCATCATAAACTTTCAAACATTATTTCCAATTCCACTAGACAAATACACTTTGAACATCTAAATCTCATACAGCATTTGGCTCACAGTATCCACTAGAAAATTAATAACATCGCACTCCACTGTACTAGGACGGCAGAGTCCGCTAAGCGCCGTGATAATGGCAATATCCCCGTAGGAACGTTTTGTACCCGTTTAGAACGCGTTGTATGGCTAGCAAAATACCAGACATGGTTCGGAGATATGCCGCTCGCAGTATACCCGTGGCGGGCATATTTCATGCTCCGATGATTGAAGTTACGTGTGTTTCTTTTTTGTGGATTCTTTGCGCTGCTGTAATCCATGTTTTCTACCGTATTACTGGTTAGAGAATAATTCGTAATACATTATTCTCTAGCCAGTAATCAAGCATGTTAATTGAGTAGCTAACGACCACTTTCTTACTTACGAATAACTGTCAGTTAATATGTCTACGTCTCGTAGCTATCGGTGATTCTATAAACAAAGTTAGCGTGGAATAATATTCTATCCACTTCACCTTCCTGTCATTTAGATGACTATGATTCATAGAAAAAACAAAGAAACAAAATGTCACAGAAAAGCTTATGACGTTTCGGACTATAAGGTAAATGTCAAACAAACAGATATGGCAACCGTCCGTTACCTGTTAGTTAGTTATTGAAAAGGCCGTAAGTCAATGACGCGTTAACATACTGACAGATAAAATACGTAGTGTTGTAAATTGTGTATTTTGTTTATGAGCCTTAGTTGCGTTACAATAAAAGAAAGGTTATTATTTTTGCACAATAACTGTTAAAAATAACCTTCTTCCTACATTTGTCCTTGGCCGACCCAAGGACAACTGAAGGTAAATCGTATTCTTCTTCAATTCTCCTGATCAATCGATACGCTATCATTCCTTTTCTTTTCTTATCATTTCCTAACATGGAAACATGAATGAATCTACTCATCTTTAATGCTTTTAGAACTTCCTTTCTCTAAACTTATGCTATTAGATACCAGAAAACTTCTGTGAGTTTTCATTATTTTGGGAAACCGTGAAAGCTAGAAACAATGTTCGTCCTCGTTAATTCATTCGAATACATATTAAAGTCACTCTTTAACGTATTTGAAAGAAAGAAAGCAAGAAAAAGCATTTATTAGCCCGCATAGGACAACACACATCAAAATTACACAGAAAAAAAAAACAAAAATACATATATAAAAAGATAAAAGAAATGAAACTCGTCCTGTACGAGGCCAAAAGGCTCCTATCTCAGCAATAAACATAAACACACTCACACACTATACATAGTATATAATACTTAAAGTATTTACGGGATTATTTCCCTGATTTTCTGTCGATTACATTGTTGCAAGCATCATGATAGCGGTAATACTCAGTATCACAGCGTCAAAATATCGGAAGCTCATAGAATCGATTGAAAATTACGGATATAATCCTGTAAGTAGATACTTTAAGTGTAGTGTAAAACCGTGAGAGTCTAAAACAGTATATCTATATTTTTTTCTGTTTAGATACTTCACTCCTGCCTTTTGTTCGTGGAGGTTATTGTTTTCGAGACATACGTGGGTTCTGTGTCTAACTAGACATGTATCTTTGTGACTTAGACTTTCCACCCAGATAGTAATCTAATATGTCTATCTTACTAAAACAAATTGTTACCAATAATATTGTTACAGAATTATTTTGTAATGAATTTCATTTAGATTGATATAATGTAGTTTTTTCTATACACACCCTATAATAAAAAATCGCTGCGGTTTTCTCTGTTTCATAACCTGGATCGCTGTAGTGAATTTGTAGACAACCGTGCTCCGTCTTAGGCCACAACAACATCGCTAGCCGTTAGCGTATTTAGTGAAAAACGGATCAAACTATTTTTAGTTTCTATTTATCGATATATCGTATCTTTTAGTTTCCGGAGGCAACTGAATATGACTCTGAAAACGATGCACCAAACACCCTGTAGTTAACGAAAAGAGGGATCATTGCTGTTGTTTCAGTCCCAGTAACTCACCCTTAGACCAACGGATTTTTAAAAGCTATTTATTTTAAAAATATATTTCAATTCAATTCAATTCTCAATTCTTTATTACATGTATAAAGATGGAGGAAAAATATAGTCACAATTATGGACACATAGACAGCATAGATTTAGTAGGAGAGAGGAGGAAGAATACTGGGCTTTTTTAGCACTTAGTAAATAACGAAAAAAAAACGTCATTTTTATGTTTATTTTTTTTATTTTAGCAAATTCGACATTGCAACTTATATAATCTTTCCCACATTCTAATAACGTTATGTCCAGTCTTCGCTTACTCTTTGGCCCAGTATACCGAGCTCGCGTGATCTCATTCCGTGTCTAGAGATCGTTACACTTAATACCATCGTAATTAGACAAGCTACCCTTCATTTCATTTGGATTTACTCAACTACACTTAACGAGTAGTTCGTTTCAGCACGTAATATAGAGATTTTATTCTAATTGCTGTTCTGTTTGTTCGTAATCGTAAGCGATTATTTGCTGATAGCATTTTGGGAGGAGATCAAGCTCGTAGCTAAATATTAACAGACACACGGGTCGATCTAATGGTTAGACCGCGTTTGCCCAGATTCGGTGGATAGGACTATAGACTCTTCATTGCATGCCGAGTTTTGTTGCCTCGAAAAACACGCCAAGCTGTAGGTCCCAGTTGTCAATAATTTGTAGATCTTTGTCAATCGTTACAGGTAGTCAATGACCCGATTAGTCTGACAACACAAACACAAACAGTCTTGCCAAGGGGTATTGTTTAATATTTATATGAGAGAATACAGACTTCGCGGAACACACACATACATATTACACTTTATTCTGGTCATGTATTAGTTTATAGTCCCTCTTTGACGTTTTGGGATGGGTCTCTGCTGTCAATGTCACCTCAAAAGCCGTGTATCCAAGTCACGGAAATGGGTCATGCGCCTTCGATGATTGGACGATGCTACTGCCACTGACAGATGTGGGAAAAAAAGAACGAAGAAGGAATTTAAAATCGGAACAAGCATGGCGGGTAGCTTGGAACAAAATTATTCGTGAAATAAATGACGCGGAAGCATTGAAACCCCTTTGTGCAGTGCTAATACCAGCTAGGAGTTGTGGCAGTCTGGGGTGAGTTTAGGCTACTATTTGTTTATTTTATCTATTTTCTGTACACCACACACTCTTGCAAGTGGAACCGGCGAACAGAGTCACAGAAAGCTTCGGAGCCAGCGGTACGTTATGTTATTGGTCTCCTAGATCAAACAGGTATCGTATTAAATAAATAAAAATAAAAAAGCCTTTTATTTCCTAGAAACATGCTACAATTTAAATCTCCTAATTTACTTTAAAAACTAACTTAAATCTAGCTTGTGCACAATGTTGCTCATTTGTTTCTAATATATTAAGTTCGCTTTTTTTTTCAATATGACAATTATTATTATTAATCTAAATTTTTACCCCCCTCAGGTAAAGGCCTCTTCCAAAGTATTCCATATTACACGGTCTTGGGCTATCTGTATCCATTGCGGCTCGGCTCCTCCCAACGCACGTCGCAGGTGGGTATCGTATTACCCAGTGCTAACTGGGCTGTGGAGGTTTAATAGGCAGTCGCTCCATATTACTGGAAGTTAGATATTCAACTGCTCGATGTAAAGTACTGGTGATCAACTTCATCCGGTTAGACTGGAAGCCAACCCCAACGTAGACAAGACAAGGTTAGGCAGATGATGAGTGTTTTGGAAATAGAATATTCTTATGAGTAGTGAAAAGTGATGATGATGGTGAATACTAGGTAGTCGTGAATTAAAAATGAAATGTAGGCAATCTTAATACCACCGCGTGTAAACCACCTCGTCACGAAGCCGTCAACCAAGCATTCTGTACATCAAACTGAGTAACTTTATTTGAAGTAGTAGGTTGCGTAGTAGTCGCAACCGACGAGTGTAACATATGTATAACCAGATGTATAAATTATAACCTCACCGTCAACATCGTGAGTTATCTAAATAGCAACAGCACTGGACCCGCGTGGTGGATTATTGCCCATTCCCTGTCAACGAGAGGAAGCCGCGTCCCAGCAGTGGGAACATTATAGCCTGATGATGATGTATAAATGTGGACAAGGATAAACAAGTACATGTAAGCTTCGTAGCAGGTGGCATTTTGAAGTTTTTAATTTCGTTGAAAAATACTCTTAGTTGTGTGTATAAATATGAATTTTAAAACACAGAAACTAATTACACCTACTCACAGAAAATCATTTAATTTTGTATCGATTTTCGTTTTCTATGTTTGATTAGATTTCCAACGACTGATTGACATCACAGAGAAGCAGAGCAGATCACATTAAACACTGTCAAGAACTTTAATTAAAGCGAAGTCTCAAGAGACGATGATGAGATAATTTCAACGAAACAGTACATTACAAGTTAACAGCCCTACATGTCGTTCGTCTTACCAACTAACTAAGTAAGGCTCTTCGTGACAATTCGCGCATCTTTGTGCATTTTCGTGTTCCGAACTCCGGAGTGCAAAGTGCAACAACAAATCCCAAATTTAAGTACCGTAGCTTTCCGCCAATCAAGTTTTACGAGCCTTTCAAAGACAACATTTTAGAAAGTTACATTTTACAAAATTGCTGTAATGTATTTTCACTGTGACGTTAAATGTGTACCATAATAATGCCCTCAAAGAATAAAGATGAAAATGAGAATTTTAAAATTTAACCATGGAACCTTTATCCGCGCCCCGGCGATCAAATACGTTGGAAAATTTTCCGTTCATCGTGTCGATAGCTGGTATTATCTTATCGTTTATGTACCCAGGGATCGTTAGGGGGAACTATTAAAGAGAAGTGTCACAGTTTAAAATACGAAGAATGGTGAATGAAAAAGTGAATGTTTTAGGATCGAAAGATAAATGTTTCAATCCAGTTTTTAGGTGTTCCGGACCGGTGAAGCGGTGGAGCCGTTTGATATCATCGTAATTGGCTTTTGTGTTTCAAGGGTTTGTTTAATATTTTATGGTGAGCCATATAGATGGAGTTTTATGATTAAAATTGGGTGGAAAGTTGGGTAAATTAGAACGAGTTTCTATGAATTGAATATTTTGTGTCTATTTTAGTATGGGTTTCTATTTGCTTACGTGATAGTGTTTATTTTTCGTAATATATATTATTTCATGAAAGTTTATTACTTTATTTTTAAATACAGTGTATATTTTTTTTGACCATCATCATCATCATCTTTACACAGCTGTACAAAAACGTATTTTAAAAACCTCTCTGAATCCTAATAAAAACAACCGATATTTATAGATTACAAGATGAAAATACAAGAGAATGACAAAAGAAAGCTATGAATAAATCTTGTGATAATAATCTAAATAACAACTTAAGTGAAGTCTCAGTAATATTTTAAGCTAGCTCTTAAAGAACCGCGTAAATCGTATTATATTTTATTTCCACCCTTGCTTTCAAACTTTTATGTTCGACTTTATTACGAATAAGACTCAAATCTCCTTGTTGTCTTAAATTTAGGTCACATTGCGTATTAAGTTTTACAGCAAGTACTTTAACTTATATGGACCAGTTTTAGTAGGTATTAAATTATCAGATTTTTAAATGTGTTTTTTTTTTCATAATAAAGGGTGTAAACACCTCTTATCGAAGCCAATAGGCACTTGTTCTCCCCGTCATTGCAACCACTGTTTGTTCTGCACCATATCTGGAAACCCTCTAGTGACGGAGAAATTGGGGGTGAAACTTACGACATTTTGACAAAAATTTTTTTCGTACCCGTTTTTATTGTCAAGATTTTTACTTTAAATACCTCCACGACCCCCGTACTATTCAATCTATCCATCAGGTCAATGATTTTTGAAGGCGTTACATTGAGTTTTACCACAAAATATGATTTTTCACCCCAAAAATAAAGTCTTTTCCCAGCCATAATTTGGCCGTAAAGATTCTTAGTTTGATGTACAGAAGAATGCTTGGTTGACGGCTTCGTGATGCGTGATGAGTGTGTTTACATCTTCTATAAGGCGACTGATAAAATATATTTACAAGGCAGATGTGAGTGAAAACGCAGGTAAGGGAATAGAAGGGCATACACTGCCATTGTTGAGGAGCTCGTGGCTATATAATATCAGCCACTGATACCGATCTTTAGGTTAAGCCGTGCTTTCCGAGGTTGATCTGTGAATGGGTGACCACCCTTACGTACCGAGTTTCCTCCTTGCCTCGGAAAGCTCGTTAAGCTGTGGTTCCTGACTGTCATTTGTCCATCTTTGGCATTCGTTACAGGTAGTCAGTGGCCCAAAAAGTCTGACAATCAGTCTTACCAATGGTATTACTCAGTATTAACTGGGTTGTGGAGGTCAGATAGGCAGTGGCTCCATGTAAAATACTAATATCCAGTTGCATCCGGTTAGACTGGAAGCCAACCTTGTAGCCTCCAACCGTCTATTTCTAACCTAGTAAACGGCAGAGAAATAAAAGACGGGGCGTGTACCGTTTAAAAGTATAATAGAGCCGAAGGCACACGAATTTGTAGGGTCGTAGGTTACAATTGTCTGTCGTCACTGTTGCAGGGAAAGGTACTCCCCTGTAGTTGCAGGCGATATCCCGCAGCTGGCCTTAGATGATAGAAGGCCGAAGATCTGTATAGCGCATTACGGTGAAATTGCACATACATAGTTGGGAAAAGGCTAAGCAAGTAATGATGACACTGACTTTATTGATGGTGATTAAAAAAAGTCAGGTGCGTTGTACTCGCATGCGGCTTGCGTCTAGGAGGTCTACTCTCTAAGCACGATATCCGTAGTTTCGGCCGTAGTTACGATCAATCCGCATCACATACGGACATATGATTTGTTGGGAGACCGAACTAAAAATAAATGACAAAACGATTGGTCATCTGTCCTTACTCCTGATGTATTTTTAAAACTCATAAATCCTAAAAAATTAGGGAGTAGGGTGCCTTTCAAAGTATAAGTTAATTTGGGACGGCCCCGTATATTCCCCAGATGT
Organism: Xestia c-nigrum; assembly: GCA_916618015.1. Lineage (NCBI taxonomy): Eukaryota > Metazoa > Arthropoda > Insecta > Lepidoptera > Noctuidae > Xestia > Xestia c-nigrum. The sequence continues at coordinate 25,070,258 of OU745247.1, forward strand.
ATGAACGTGGACGATGCAAAATGGTGGCTGGCTACACAAGCAGCTCAAGAGAAAAAGTGGTGAGTTATTTTTTGGGACAAGCCCGCCACACTGTTTTCTTAACACTTCCTCCTGAAAGCCAGAATCTACAATGGCAACCACCAGAAAAGCGCCGAGACAATGAAGCTCGACGAAGTCCCAGAGAATGAATTTTAACTGTCTTAGATCCCGCAACGAAATTAATTAGAAAGTAGAAGAGGTGAGTTAGTGTGTACTTCAGTATATCTTACAATTATGATAATCTTTTAAAATAAAAAAATAAATAAATAACGCTGGAAATTACACACAGCGCCATCTAGTGCTATGTTTGTGTGATGAGCATGGACATTTGTTACACTGTTGACAATATAGTAGCTTAGATATTTTCTGGTTTGAAAAGTATGGGCGCCGGTCTAATTTCATGCCTACGATGCTTCTGATATTATAGCAGGCATAATATGTTGCGCAAAAAGGTTCGACAACTTAACGACCGTAACCGAACTGGGAATCAAACCCAGTACCTGTACAGTCGCGTTTGCGACCACAAGACCAACGGTGCAGTATCAGAAAAAAAGGACATTGGTGAAAGATGTTTCGCAATTTAATCATAGAAATCAAAAGTTGATCGGCTGTTCACCAAAAACACGTACACATTGACAAACGATTTAAATCGCGATGAAACCTCCCACACATTTCAACCAACCATTTTATTTCAAACGTAACGATAAAAATCTAAGAATTATGACGAATCATTAACTTAGTGGAGTTGCGGGTAAACTCTGATAGTACTTAATAGTAAATTCTTTTAGTAGTCTTCCAGTATAAACGTCAGCAGTAATAAATCCAGTAGAAACTAAAGCGTGTTCCCGTCACTTTGTGCGATTCAGCTATTCTTTGAAATAACGAACCCGTTTGTCCGGATCAAGTGCATTAAACGCTAACTGCAGGAAGAGTTTTATGTTTTCTTTTTATTTGTAGCCATTTGAATATTGATCACAGGTTTTATGTAAAATTCTGTGAAACTTCTCTGAAAATTTTTGATCAAATATTAACAGTCATTGCCAGATTGGCTGCTAAGCTATAAATGCAGAGCTGATCCATTAATGGCGGTACCTACTCAATATGTCGCAAACAGGCATATTACTTGGTTTAATTTATTTCGTCACCACGGGTCTTAATACGGTGAAAAATAACATCGTCAGGGAACCGGCAAGAACCAAAACTCGACTCGAAAAAGACATGTGATATCTACTAACCCGCACTGGGCTCGCGTGGTGGATTATAGCCCATTACCTTACATAGAAAGGACGCCAGTGTCCCAGAAGTGGGAACATTACAGGCTGATTGTGCTAACAGGGACAATAATCTATTATCCAAATATGTGTTGCAAAATATAGCTCTCATTGCTCTAGTAAGACTTGAGTTGCTCGAAGGACTAGGAATTCTGTGGGAGATATTCAGTTGGAGATTATTATATCTGTCCCCGATTAATTCTGAAGCCGCTTCAAGCTACTTACACGAAAACTACTCATAACGGTCTTGCTAGTTGTAATTATTGTCTCCGTAAGAACCTCAAAAATAGAACAAAGTTACCAAGTTTTATTTTACGCTATCTACCCACGAGACAGCGAGATTAATTTAAAATCTCATTGTAATACCACAAAAGTAAACGACGAAACTTTTCAAATATATTTTTTTAAATTGCCGAATCGACTATTAAATAACCGATCTCATCGGAAAGCAATCACTTTAATTTCACATTCGCCGATTAGACCCGCATAACTTGAAAACTCCCGTAATAATTGTCGGTTCCCTTTTACGCTGTTAAACCTCATTAAATCCTCAATGTTGCAGAGGTTCGATAGTTTTGTTTCTGAAACCGAAAATTAGGTAATTCGCTGACCGAAACGTAGAATTTTTCATTTCTCGTGATTATAGTTGCTCGGTTTTTTATTTAATATTATTATTCAGACTCGTACTGAGCATGAGGTAATGCGTTCGTTTCTTTGATTTGTGCCGGGCCAATTGGGTCGATCTTCAGGTTAAGCCGCGGTTACCTAGGTTAGTCTGTGGATGGGTGACCCATTTCATACTCAGTTTCCTTCCTGCCTCGGAAAGCACGTTAAGCCGTCGGTCCCAACTGTTGTTTGTAAATCTTTTATAGTCGTTGCAGGTAGTCAGTAGCTAGAAACCAATCCGCTAGCTACCAATTCGCATTGGGCCCGCGTGGTAGATTATAGCCCATTCCCTCTCATTGAGAGGAGGCCGTGTCCCAGCAGTGGGAGCATTATAGGCTGATGATGATGATGATGAAGTAGCTAGAAAGTATGACAACCAAGGAAACCTTACCAAGGAGTATTGTATTACCGAGTGATAACTGAATTGTGGAGGTCAGATAAGCAGGCGCTCCATGTGAAGTACTGGTATTCAGCTCCATCCAGTAAGACTGGAAGCTGACCCTAACATATTTATTTGGGAAAAGGGTAAGCCGATGATGATGATGATAATACTTCTACGTAACTGGAAAATGTTGAATGTGTTGTTGTTGTTGTTGTGGTGAAGGTTGCGGGAATCCGGTGGATGCGAGTAGCAAGGGACCGGTCAATGTGGCGACACTTGGGGGAGGCCTATGTCCAGCAGTGGACGTCGTTCGGCTGAGATGATGATGATGATGATGAACTGGAAAATGTAGTAAGAGTATATAATATACTGTAAGAACATCTCAACTTAACACTTCAAGAATCACAGGCGTCGTGTAATTTTTACCTACTTTTTGATATTTTTATTGAAAATTCTAGAGACATTTTCTTTTATCTAAGTATTCATACAATAAAGCGAATTTATGTCACGTTAAGTTAAGAGATATTTTTGGCAATTTCAGGCAACTTGCTTTCATATATAAATAAAAAAGATTCCAAAAATTGACGTGAATATTTAAACGGAACCTACATAAACCCACTGTTGAACAAGGAAAGAAAATAAACGGTAACTTAAATAAATAATATTATGCTAGGTAATGAGTTTGTGACGGGATTTCAAGAAAGGTTTCAAATTATGTTGAAATTCCGAGAAGACAAGTTATTAATGGGCCCTATTTTAAGACTAAGAATATTAAATTCTTATTAGTTAATACATTAATTATTTCAGTCGGGTCGAACAAGCATTCTAGGAGAAAGATTAGAGCAGAGCTATTTTATTAGCAACTTCATAGTGGACTAGCTTCAGTCTGCCCCCAACTTCACCCGCGTAAAGTTCGAGAATTGTCTCATGGGATTTTATTTTATATACCTTCATCAAGAACCACTCTATCCATCGTTGCAAACAGCGTGAAAATCGGTGCAGTAGTCTTTTGAGTTTATCGCAAACAGACAGACAGACGCCTAGGACTTTGTTTCATAAAATGTAGGCAGTAATTAGATAGATGACGGAAAACTAGTGTCAGGAGACAGATACAGTTACTAAAATTAGGACAGTTGGAAATTAATAAGGGATACCTTAAAATGGAAAATTTCAAAACGAAATCCAATAGGAGGGTAAGGAATTTGTACCCTATTCCTCCAATTCTCACCACGATAAATAAAACACTGGACATTACACACAGCGCCATCTAGTGCCACACTAACCAACGAGGCTTGTTGTTGTTGGCGTGAACACCAGATAGTTGATAGCATCTGGTGACATAGATACTTTTTGTTTGTAAACGCACCCATGATACATGAGAAATTACTAGTGATGGGCAACAATAAAAAATTGATAGTGTTTTTCATTTGTTTAAGCAAATAGATAGAACACTAAAAGTACTTCTTGTTTTAGTTCCAAACTACAGCTACATTAACAAATCATCCACAGCTATAATATCACATTAGATCAATGTTACTCAAGATAATAATCCAAATAGAGCATTCATCATCCCTTAATATAAATAAGACTCATATTACGCCTCGTTCATAACAGAAACGTAAGTGACCCAGAAAAAAACTGACTAGCTCTTAATGAATTATGTGTCTGCTTACATATTTCGTGTCATTTCTATATTTATTTACGAGTAGTAAAAATGCTGAACTGTAAATTAGCCGAACAGGCGAAAAAAAATGTTATGTGCATTTAGCACAGATGAGATGTTCCCAAACTTTTTTTCTAGTATACTGTCAACATTTTTTGGTTTCGATGGACCCCTGAGCTGCTAAATATTTTCAAGCCCGTGAACCAAAAAGCAAAGCATGATAAAATTATTTTTTCGCGCTATCAGTTGGGATTGCATGAGAACCGTAGCTCCAAAGACATTTTTAGCAAAAAAATTAATCATATAGCGACCCCGTCTCCCGTGGACCCCTGGGTGTCTAAGTGGACCACTTTGTAAATCAGTCATTTAGCATATCTAAAATATTAATATACTGCCTTGTTGGTGTAATGATTGACTGCCTTATTGGTATAATGATTGACTGCCTTATTGGAATAATGATTGACTGCGTTATATTGGAACAATGATTGACTGCCTTATTGGAATAATGATTGACTGCCTTACTGGTATAATGATTGACTGCCTTATTAGTATAATGACTGACTGCCTTATTGGTGTAATGGACTGCTGAGCACGAGATCCTGGGTTCGATTTCTAGGTTGGGGGGCAAAGTGTTTTTGGATGTACATCAGGAAGTTTTCAGTAGCAGTCCTAGAAGTCTGGATTTATGTCCGGTTGCTAGCAATAGCCTCGTGTTAAATGTGGGTGTACTCTATGGTTGTCTTTGCTGCATGTTTCAACCCTTGTTTTCTTCTGTAATCAGTCGACTTAACCTTGCTCTCTTTTCCTTGCCTTTACAATTTTCTCTTCATCCCATCTAAAAGGCTTTGATATTCAACACAGCAATCCCATTTCTGAATCCCAGCATTTACACAAGAAGAATCCAATCAAAAACTCAGCAAACACAATCGGATATTAATCACAAAAGGGTAAGGATCACTTCGGTCACCATAACCAAGCCAGCGCGGATAGTATTAACAGCAATTAAGCAAACAGGGCTTTAAATCAAAATTTCAAATTATGCTACTCCCGCCGAGGGTGAAATGGGGTTGTATCCGTGAAATCGCATTCATCAAAACTTGGGAATTAGCTTCGTTCCCTAATTAAACCTGTCGGTTGTTAAGTTCGCCCCGTTCTCCCCCGGGATCTCGAATCTTACGTAAATATTAGGTTTGAATAAAACTTTTATTATTATAGCTTTATTGGTGCTTAATACCCGTGATCCTTTGTGTAAAGCGAAAGTTGATTTGAACGAATTCTAATTTGGGCAGCCTCCTTTCTGAGATCGAAGGTCAAACGTTTAGTATTCATTGCGTTCGCGAATTGTCTTTAAAAACTGTATACATTGATTGAATAGGTTTTCGGGTGAGGTTCTTTAAATCAACATTAAAAAACCTTTGATTTCTTTTAGAATATTCGGGACACGTACAGTAAAATGAAAGTTGATTTCGAAATGATATTGATTGATTACTCACTTATTTCGTACGTGCATCATTATTGAAGTATTACTGGTGAAATATATGGGTGTATTATTAGGTTTACATCTTTCTAACCTCGCAACAATTACAGGCATTATTTTATATTATGTATCATTATTATATGCTAAAAAGATACGAAATAAGAGAAACTTGTCTTTTTTCATTTACCATTTAAACAAAGCCACACCGCATTTCTCAGTAAATTCATCCCTCTGCTTCTACAATTCATAACAACTAATTTATACAAGGTACCCCGCATCTCTAATTCACAAAGCAAGCTGAACCAAAACCTCGTCTTCCACAAATTCCCGTAACTTACAAGCAATTTATCATCAAAAACAAATCTGTTTCAAACATCAGTAAGTCAAACTAAGTTTCAGACAGTTATATTTCATTGGTTTAGTCAAACGTCCGGTTTTGAGTGTGGACTAATATTTACGAATTGCAACTCGGGAGATGGGACTGGTCCTTGCAATAATAATTACAAGTTAATTGGGATGTACGGTTAGCATAGAAAGTTGGTCGTCTTATATTTGGTTTATTTGTAGTGAAGGGATATTTTGGTAATTAAACCTCTAGTTCAAGTTCATAAAGGTCAGAATAGCTGTAGAAGCAAAATGATACACAATATCACGTGAAATGCTGAAACATACTACCTGTAATCGAATTATACAGTACCACAAAACTGATTGCCATTATTTAGCAACAGCCTATGAAACCTCTACAAGAACTGGTTAATAAGAAACTCCTTGGTTGTAAGTGTTATGCGTATTACGGTGCTAACCGTACACTCTATGTATTTTTTATACGACTATTAATTGCTAAAAGATCAGTGTTTTGAAAATTGCAGTGAAAATTAGATCTAATGTTGAACTGTGTATTTCCACTGTCAACACACATAAAAACATAACGCCTGATGAGGTATGAGATTTCAACATGTTTTAAATTAATACAAATTTACTTTGGGATTGTTCGTTTCGTCGAGCTCCGAGAGTTATAAGTCGAGCTACACGATAACTGACGAATGCTTGCACTGACTGGACAGATCCAGTCATATCTGTGTGGTTTTTTCGTCAAAAGACCGTCTCAGACACTAATCTGCATAGTCCTCATGTAAATTGAGTAATTTGTCTGAACTTTAAAACACACACTTATGTTACACACCTATGACATACCTATGTTTTACTCATTGTTTTGTTTTTTAAATTATTGTGTGTGCTTTAGTAACTGACGTTAAATAAATATTTTTCTTTCTTTCTTTCTTTCTTTCTGGAAGAGACTATATTAATATTATTTGACCTCTGAGATTGTTTCGGCTGTTTCTTCTCAGAGCAGTCAGGTATGGAACACCGTCCCAATCTAGTTTTTTTAAATGACGTGCGAAAATTGTTTGTACAAAGCTACTTACAAGATAAACTTCATTTATTATTTCATTGTTAAGTGTTTCGTAAGTTAGAACGCACTGTAAAAATAACAGCGTCGTCTTTCATTGCTGACCATACCGTTCAGGTCAAAGTTTTTAATAAAATGAATTATGCATTTCAAAGAGACTCTGGTTCAGGCTCCCTTGTGTTGGGAATTCTTTGGTCTGTTAAGAATTTGGGTAATTAAGAGACAATAAGGGTTTCGTGTCAAAAAGTTGGGATGGGACAGCTTACTTTATTTAGTGAAGCAGTAAATAACGGCTTTTGACGCCATTTTGAGAGTAAAAAGGTGATGGTAGCGGTAATTTAATTTTGTTGTAATAATTTTGAAGGTAAAACGCTTCCTTTTGAAGGAGGAGTTTCGGTGTTTGTTGTGAAACATCAATAAAAAGCAAGGTAACTTAATTAGGATAGTAATTGTACTATTTCCTAACTGAAGTCATGGTCCACCTGTGTGCCGCATTAAAATCTGTTTAAAGAGTAACAAACAGACCGACAGAGATACTTTCTAATTATAATTACTGTAACTATGTCCCCGTGAGGCGTTCGAGGCTAAATAACAATAGCTGCTTAAGTCGAACTACAGGTTAAGCAGCGTTTACATAGGCTGGTCCTCGGATCCTTGGCCACCCATTACAAATCGAATTTCATCGGCGCGGCCTAGGCGCGGGCCTGTGGATGGTGAGCTATGGGCTAGCTCGCCGTCTGTCCGTCTTATGATGACAGGCCGTGTCGACGGCGCGTTCGTGTTCCACGCGCCTCGAAGAAATGTCATCACCAAAGGCCTGCCGGGGCTGCGGGACTGTTCGAAAGAGATACCGTGGCCCCGGAACATAACGAGAGAACATGGATGGGTTTTAGTCAGTAAAAGTCTGACACTGAGTGATGATTTCTCATCCGAAAAAAAAGCTATCAGTTTAGCTACTTACACAGAAATAATTTTCGAAGTCGGTTGAGTTGTTTCAGAGATGAGCTTCAAAGTTACAAACTTTACCTCTTCATAGCATTAGTAAAGAAGTGTTCCGAAGCATTTATAACATAGTTATGTACGAACCAACTACATTAGTTCATTTCAATTGCGGCGCAGTTAATACTGCAGTAGAAACTCCCACTCCACCAGGTATAATTAATATTCGTAGAACTGTTACTGTAGCAACACTGCAACAGATAGTGTAGCACAAGTTGTAACAGACAAACATCTTGCCAAATGTTATGTTTGTTCGTATCAATGGATGCTGTACATAAACTGTGATGTTGCAGTTTAATAATGTTTGTTGAGCGATGTTTGGTTGTACATGTACGTAGTAATAATTACTGTTTGTGTTACCTATAATGCCTAGTGCTCGTTTTCGTTAACAACTAATTGATATCTAAATGAATGCGTAAGTGTTATTGTACTGTTAAAATTTTAAGTTTAAGTTTCTGTTCGTTAGCGAACTTAGGGTATGCGTGCACTACGAAAATAAATCGTTGCGACTTTTAAAGTGCGAAATAAAGTCGCAAACGACCATAATTCCTATGCGCACTACGATTTATTATCTGTCTGACATCGTCAAAGATCACAAGTCGACTGACCGCTGCGCTTGCGATTTTTTCCGCAATGCGCGAAGCCAGTACCGCTTCATAGGGTACAAAATATACGTACATGCGAAAACAAATAGCAAACGTTATCGCCTAGTGTTAGTTACAACGGGTATAAAAATAAGTGGATACCATTTTTTTTTGTATACTTTATTAAGTCTTTGTTAATAATAGTTAAATGAAACTACTCAACTCATTATATTTATTTCTTTATCTATATTAACCGATAGAATTGCAAAATTTGTTTACGTAGTTCCTGAAAGGTGTGCCCAACTCATTGTTTTGAGCTTGTGTTTCCAAATAACACAATGATGGGGAAAAAAACAACCAAACTTAGGTCTTTCAATTCCACTTAATTGTCCGTACCTACTTTATTATTGTATGTTTATTTAGAAAACAAATGATGTTCTGCAAAATTATAAATAATAATAAATAAATATCGCTGGACATTACACACAGCGCCATCTAGTGCCACACTAAGCAGGGCTTGTGTCGTGGTTACCAGACAGTTGATATACTACATACATACGTTTTGTTTGTAAATACATACTTATTATACGTATAAACATCCATGACTCGGAAACAAATGTCCATGCTCATCACGTCAAAATTACAGAAAATGGAAATAGGACGTTGTTCAGTTTCCTAATTAAAATGAAATCTGCTATTACTTGTTTGTTGTTTGTAAATACGGATACTCGCAGTAAAACAGAGCGTCATGGCGTACAATTAATGGAATAAAAATACATTAGCATTTTTTTGTTTGTCGTTCTGTAAACAACATGGTTTTTTTACACAGTTTTCAGTTCGGAGAACCACTTTTTAATACATGGCAGCCATTGTTCTTTGTTAATGGCCGACTCTTAACACCTTATCAAACTATAAAATCTTGCCAAAAACAATCATTCCCTTAATTTTATACCAGATATTCGGCCTTCACAATCAACATAACAAGTTATATCCATCTAAACGGATGGCGATGTCTTTTACTCTCTGAGAGTAGAGAGTATCTCTTAGTATTCCGCTCGCGATCCGATCTATCCTTCAAAGAACAAAGTGCTTGCCCAGAATGAACTGAAAATTGGATAAGGTAGCTCTGTTATTGGTTTTGCGACAATGGAACCTTTTCACAATAAGTTTTCAATGCTCAATTATTAGAAGTCGTTTTACAATTCTAGTTATGATAAGGACGATACGGTCGTAAAGCTATGGTTGAGAAAGCTAATATTTGATTTAGTGACAGTGGTGTTGTCTTAACAGTTCAAATAATGTTAAACTCGAATTCGTTCTTAACCAGACTGCATTCAAAACCACACTGCCTGTACGAGTCATCAACCATCATCTTTGGCTATCCGGCTCGTAGGACCACAAATATGTATGCACTGCTGAATGGGTCACACACACCTTGATTGATAGCTTGAATGATAAACCACGGATAGCCAAAAGTAATGGTTTATTGAATATATTTAACTACCACGTAACTAATGCTATATGAAAAATGCGTAAATGAGTACAGCTGACTGTGAACGCTGATTGTGTATTATCGCTTCACACTATAAATTGTGCAAGGTGACGAAAAGATGCTGATTGCTGCAATGCGCACGTGCCATGTACGGTACATGACTCGTAAACTGCCTAAATCTATCTAGAAGCTTGAAGATTTTCTCAGTTCTTTTTACAATCATGAGCCGTGGGCACTAAGGAATTAAAAAAAAAAATATTTAATTAAATTAATTTGGAGGGAGTCATCGGTAAAAACCAGTCAAAAAGTTACTTTTTTCAGTCATAGTCAATGGTTACCCGGAAATTTAAGTACCTAAAGGCCTATTTCACGATGTCCATATAGTTAATTCTACTTACCGAATCAATTCAAAAATGGAACAGAATTGTATTAGAATTTGGCCCTAAGTATCTACAACAAAAACAACACAACTCGAGCCATTTGTATCAGTGCGACTCTCCATCGAACTGATCTACTGAACAGATAGATAACTGAAGTTGGCAAATTAAACAGGTAAAGTCACGATTCTTAGCAGAGAGAGATTAGGTAGAAGAAAGTCAAATCATTTGACGTCATGAAAACGGGCTCCAAATGTCACAGTCCCTCATTTTCTATGCAGAGACCGTCCTGTAAGGTTTATGCAAATCGCAGTATGTGAGGTAAGCTGAAGACAATCATATTACGTCGTGAAGTTAGATGTGGGTGAGATCCGTCAAATGTACAGTCGAGGACTTTAGTTGATGCGCCACTTACCACTATTCTTATTTTAGCCGTGAATTACAAATCGGGTTTACTCGGTAATATTCGTGGTCGTGAATGTAAAAGTGCAAAATTGGAAAGTAGCGAAAATGGCTAATCAATTGAAGCCCTCGACTCTACATAACGTATTAAAAGTTTACTTCTACCAGTTCTATTACCCAGTACTAACCGGGTTGTGGAGGTCAGAGGTCAGATAAGCAGTCGCTCTATGTATAATGCAGATCTTCAGCTGCATCTAGTTAGACTGGAAGAAAGCCTCGACAAAGTTTGGAAAAGGCTAGACAAATGATGAAGACTCACTATTAGTTTTGTAACATAACGTGCAATCACACTCATACTCCCTATAAGGTTAGGCTTAGAGGCATCTATAGAGAGTCCAGATTTTGCCTGTTTATTAAGTCCAACGCAGTGGATGTCGAGCCTGTTGATGCCAAAGGCACTTATGTAAACTCCGGGCAACAATTGAGAAATTTCTGATAGAATAACCTAATCACATTTTACCCAACCCGGAAATGAAATCCAATGCTCTCATACACTAGCTACACCAACCGCGAAACTAACTAGTCAGCTCCGATTGGTATAACTGCATTACTTTATTTTCATTTATGACCTATCACTTCAAAAATTAATTAAGTAAGGCCACCGCATCTGATATTTTACCTGTCATTACAAATTGAATACCAAATTAACCGGAGTGCATCACTACATACCGAATTGAAATCAATATTCCGGCGTATTTTAAACATTTTAAACTGTACATGATAATCATGTTATAATCGATGGACAACCAATTTACTGCTCTTAAAGGGTATTGAAACAGCGTGAAACGACAATAGCGAAATACAGTAATTCAACTATGAACAAATGATCGGCATCGACTTGCACAAATGACTTACATGACTTTTGGTCGCTACTGATGGTCGGTCGTGCACGGTCAGTCGTGACGTCAGCGAGAACAAAATAAGGCTTTCAGTCGCCGCTGACGTCAGCCTCGCAGTATGGTGCTAGAACACAATGTATACTCGTACTCGACCGACTGTGCGCGACCAATCGGCCTGAACCTTGAAAATGCTTCAGGTCAAATTGAGACAAGTGATAAGGTTTTATGCAACATAACAAAATGTTTAGTGCCAACCTTACCACACGCATTTTTTTCTCAAAATTGACTATGACAGACGGACGGCGGGACAGACGGACACATGAGGCCTATCCTATAAGGCTGCCTATCCATTGAAGCGGAGGGCTGCGAAGCAGAGAAACGGAAAAATACTAATCAATAGGTTTGCATAAAATCTCGGCTCCGTTCCAGTATATTCATATTGGTTAATATTTCTCCGTTTCTACGTTTCTTAGCCTCGCTCTGTTTCAATATACAGGCAGCCAAAGGGTTTCGGACTCCAGCCCCCGTCCTACAAACGTTCGACTCGTTTCCGATTCGACAACTCGTATATCTGTCTTCTTCTGGCATTACGAAAACGACCGAGATAGACATACGACTACCCGAATCGGAAGCGAACCGAAGCGTTGTGAATAGGGGGTCAGAACTCTGTAACGTGCTTTGTTGATTTACTGGTTACTTTTATACTGTGGAACCGTTTTACCCTTCATGTTTATCATGTAATGGACAGTCGTTTACGGACAAAATCGTCATAATTGCATTCTGACAATAGGCCCCTGGGCACTGTGTGATCGGCTTTAAAAAGTTGATATGCCCCAGAATGATATTTTCTGCAGATGGACAGAAATTCCGTTGTTGAAATTGTATTTTGTACTGCGATTTCGGATTTTAATTTGGAATGAAGCTTCATAGCTTGAAGTGAAACTGCGAAATGTTCTTACAAAAAAATTTTTTTTGACTTCGGGATTGAAGAACAATAGTTTTTTTTTTTGTTTGTGTAGGTACGGCTTTTTTATTTATTCGACTTCAACGCTTTTTGATGCTGTCAACTAGGTTGGATAATGCGGGGTGCATTTAATATTTTCTGGGCACAATTCTAATGAGCAGCTGTGTCCGCAATTTCGCTCAGATCACTGGTTTGTTTTGGCATTAGGTAATAAATTAAGGAAACGTGAAAATCTTGAAGTTTAAAAGTTCAAGCAAACTTGTTAAAATACGTGTTCAATATAAAGGGCGTAAACACCTCTTAACGGAGCCAAAAGACCCTTGTTCTCCTTGTCATTGCGATCATATTTTTATTCTACACCATACCATTTTGACAAGTTTTTTTTCATTTAGAATTTTTTATTGCAAGATTATTACTATAAATACCTCCACGCCGCAAAAAAAAGTTCTATCCCAGCAATAATTTTTGCGTAAAGTTACTTAGTTTGATGTACAGAATGCTTGGTTGACGGTTTCGTGATGAGGTTGTTCACACCTTGTATATTGCTATAGCCTCCTTGGTCGAGTGGTTGCCAGCGCGACTACTGTGCACGAGATTCTGGATTCGATTCCCGGGTCGCATAAAGTGGGTTTGGGTTTTTCCATCAGGAATTTCTGATTGGCAGCAGAGTCTGCATTCGTGCCCGGTTCGCAAAAGGCTCCCCCCTTTTGCATGGGACTTAAACATGACTGATGAAGTATAATACCTTTGCCTAACCCGAAATCATCAAATAACTTCTCCCACTCTGGGCGGAGCTTGATGGAGTGTCAGACTTTTACTGACTAAAACCCACCCATGTTCCTTCCGACGTTTCGACCGGCTTGCACCAGCCGTGGTCACGGGAAGACTGAAGTATTGGAGGTACAGCCACAGCATAGCGAAGACGTTTATTCAACTACCCTCACTTGATCTTCATAAATGTTAATTAGGGCCGGTTCACACTAGGATAGCACACAACATGTTATTGATCATTATAATCAGGATCTCTTCAAAGTTTCGGTTTCATCTATGCAAGCGAGCTCAACATCCCGTGTCATCGTGTTACATCATGAGCTTCAACGCAAGCCTACATATAAAAATAAAATAAAATATTCCCCATTTACTTTTTCAAGTTTTTACTTCAAAACAAAATGCATTCGTATTTTTCATTATCACTGTACATACGACGCGCTTACAGTTAACGGTTAACAGGCTTATTCGCGGCCATTTTACTTTCTGTTTTTTGCGCTGTCCACACAGAATTCTTTTTAATCCACACAGCGTCGGACCGATTCAGCAGCGATTGCTATCTAATTAAAACCTCATTAAGTTTAAACTCTGTAATTATCTGAGAAGTGGCCGGTTTTGGGTCTGTGGATTTCGTAATGGTATTTTGGTGTCAATTAGATCGCTTTAACGTCACATTTTGGGGTCTACTCGTACTGGCACTATGTCCGCGACTTCGTTCACAAAAATTATATGATAGCTCGGCTAATCTATGCACCCACAAAAATAGAAAAAAAAACAAAACATTTTGGGGGGTTCCCCATACTTAGAACTGAAACTCATTTTTTTATTTAATTATCAAACCCATATCTGTGCGGTATCTATGGGTAGATCTTCAAAAATGATATTGAGTTTTCTAACATAACTTTTTTCTAAACTGAAAAGTTTGCCCGAAAGCAGTCATATACCTACGTGTGAAATACTGTTTTTCAACTCAAAAGGCTAGAAAAATTACAGTTGTATGTTCCCGTCATTATTCTAAAATACGAGTATGCAAAATGAATTACCTATTTAATTAAAACATTATTGTTATAAGTCTCCATTGTCCCACTGCAGGGCAAAGGCCTCCCTTCCCTCCTTCCACATTTCGTGATCTTGTGCGATTGTAGGCCAATCTTTTGCGAAAGAGTCTAGCTCATCCCGCCATCTCCTTCTGGGCCTGCCGCGTTAAAATTTAAACATTAGTGGGGTAAAAAGCCGGTAAAAAGCCCTTTCGGCTGCTAGCAGTGGGACTCAATCTGTCAATCACTATTAAAAAGCGTCGCTATTAATGCTGCATTACAAAGTTTTCGGAAACGTGTTCAACCACAAAGACATGAAAGGAATATTTCCGGTACACAGAGATACATTTTAAAATCCAACGAATTTCGTGTAATTCAAACCTCATTACATTTAAACTCAGCGTAATTAACAATGTATTATTAACTTGTGGTGGGGTTTACAATTTTATTTTATTTCTGACAGTTTCAGATTTTTTGAACACTATTGCTATTTCTATACGCTATCAATTTTCATAATCAGCAGTGCCATTTCCACTTCTGGGTAAAGGCCTCCTCGTACTCCTCCTTGTGAGACTGGGCAATAATCCCCAATGAAAAAATACTGCCAAAAAAATATCTTCGGTGTTTTGGTTCTTCTTCGTAATCGTCACACTCTTGGCAGAGTGTTCGTGGTCGTCACATTTGAGGTCCTACCGTTCTGTGGCTTTTCTTGTGCATTCGTAGAGTTGACCATTAAGTGCAGTTTTGACTTGGTCGCCTTTCTCTAAACTACAAATCACTCCACAGATGTGTCTTCATGACGTGTGATATGTCGAAAGACCGTGAAGATACGACATTAGACGATGGAAGAAGGACGCTGTTTATTTCGAAGTTCTTAGAGAATTCAGACCTTGGTTCGTAACTGTGTCCAGGTTATGACAAGCATTCTCCTCCGGTACCACATTTGGAGGTCATCCATGTTCGTTTGGTTCCAAGACATACGAAAAACCTTGAAAATATTGCATTTTTTTATGTTAGGGAATTTATTTATTTAACACTTTAAGCACAAAAGTACAGAGGCGGACTTAATACCTAGGCATTTTCTACCAGTCAACCTTTAAGTGATGCAGAGGCAAGCAGTGGAGTCATTCGATGCCTGAGGTTTTTCAGTAGGTGTTACCAAAAAATTGTACTTCAATATTATAATTATCTACATTAAATTAAGTCATCGACGACTCGAATGACGTAGTGGTAGTGAGGCTGCCTTACGTTCATAGGGTCTTGGGTTCGAATCCCGGTACGAGCAAATGTTTATGTGATAAGCATGTACATTCATTTATTTCCGAGTCATGGATGTTTATATGTATAATAAGTATGTTTTTACAAACAAAAACTATTACGTAGTATATCAACTATCTGGTGTCCACGACACAAGCCTTGCTTAGTGTGGCACTAGATGGCGCTGTGTGTTAATGTCCAGCGATATTTATTTAGTATTTATTTTTTATAAAGACAGGATTTTTTTTTCAATAAAAAATGCCCCGAAGCGGGCTTTCCCAGCAGTGGGATAAGCTTATAAAAAAAATACGTGGAGTCCCACCGCGTGGAAGAAGTGTTATTTCGTAATGTGTTCCCTCTCCCCAGGAGCGTTGAACGTTTAACGCAACAGTGCTTTCATAACCCCTCCATGGTAGCGTTAAACGTTTAACACAACCTTGTTGGCAGTCGCATTAGAAGTTTCACTTCAAAAAGAACCCCTTGCTCCTTTTCTGTTTTCTCTCCTAAGAAAATCTTAATAGTTTCTCCTCTCGTCACACTTTTAGGCTTAGAGTATATAACTACAGCTTTTAGGCACTAAAGCCTTGTTACATTTTACAACTCTATATCAAGAACAAAGAGTACAAAATTCTGAATAGAACTTAAATTCGGTCTAAGTAAATAGAAAGGCGCGTTCTGAAAATTTTCCACCATCGTTACTATGTAGGCGTAGTTTCATTGATATGCAAAAGTTTGGAGGTGGCAATTGATCTGAATCATCTATTTGGTTTTGAAAGTCAAAAGTGTCTTTAATTGAAAACATTGCTTTGAGTTTTTTCTACTTATAAGCTACTGTTCGATTAAAGTGAAAACTGAAACTAAAAACTTTCAAAACATTGTTATATTATTAATACAAATAAATAAGCTGAGAAAGAGAAACAAATAAAGTTTCTTGACTTGGCACACGAGGTTCGCGACATGTGGAATATAAACTCGGTTAACACTGTGCCGATTGTCGTGACGGTCAAAGGCCTTATTGCCGAGAGCTTCGATGACCATTTATCGAACAACAATTACATTCATGCCGCAATACTCAGATCAACAAAAAAAGGAAGATGGCGCGCTGCGAACATCAAAAGTGAAGCCACAGAACTATGCTGCTGCAAGTAAATACACGCTCACGCACACACATACAGCTAAAACTATACTAACTAAAACTATACTAAATTATTACTCGATAAAGGACGCACAGACCTGGGTAGTCTGGTACAAAAAACAGGAGGCCTATACTCAGAGAAGTCTCCCACAGAGGTGACTTGTGTTCTACAGATGGTAACTTTTAGTGATACAGTGTGATCAGTACCTACGTCATTCTTTTGATGTTGTCTTTCTGAGGGATCGCATCCGGAACGAGGTGATCCTACAAAGTACCACAGTCGTCGACATAGCTCACAGCATAAGTGAGCTGAAGTGGCCATAGGCCGGCCTAATCAGTCAGAGCACCGATGACCGTTGGGGTAGACGTGATCTTGAGTGGAGACCAGGAATTGGCGAGTCTAACGCCCTAAGGTGCGCTGGAGCAACGAGCTTTGCAAGGCGGCTGGTAGAAAGTGGAGTCGAGTTGTTAAGAATAGTGTTGCGTGGCGTGCGGTTGAGGAGGTATATTATCAATCATTATTATTATGTCCAAAAGTGAAAAGTTTACAAAAAAAAAACATTCGGGGCAGTTTTTCATTACTGCCAATAGAAGTCTGTCTCTAAGTAGTTTAAAGGGTGTAAAACTTTTTTACAAAAAATAAAACCGACTTCAGAAAAAACTAAAAAGTGAAAAATAACTTCAGAAAAAACGCTTCAGAAGTCGGTGACCTTTTTTTGATTGATTTAGTTTTTTTGTCACCGACTTCTGAAGCGTTTTTTCTGAAGTTATTTTTCACTTTTTAGTTTTTTCTGAAGTCGGTTTTATTTTTTGTAAAAAAGTTTTTATTTTTCACTTTTTAGTGGTTCACATGTGCTTACCCCTTCACAGCGGTACCGACGTGATTTTGGGTTATGAACTGGTGTAAACAATAGACAGATATGAGATTTCGGCAATCCCAGTACATTTGCTATCATTTATTGAGGAGTTCCGTTGCATATCCGAAGTTCTTCATCAGATCTTCATCAAATTGAATTGGGATCACTTCGAGAAAGTACAATTCCTAAAACTACCCAAACCGCTTCTAGTGTGCCTATAAAATGTGAAGAATTCTCTCTATTTCTCCAGAATCCCATCATCAGCTACTGATTTGATGATTATAAGACCACACAGGAAGCACCAGCTTTCAAATAAAATAAGAACGATCAAAATCGGTTCACCCAGTAGAAAGTACTGAGGTAACAAATATTTTCAAAATCGGGTGTATTTTACACATGTGCGTACCCCCTCAGAGCATACAGGCGTGATGTTACGTCATAATATAGTATAAACAATGAACCTACAAGCGATGGCAGCAATCATTGCAGATTTGCTGTGTATTTTTGAAGAGTTCCGTTGTATATCTCCGAAGATCAGCATCAGGTCTTCAGCAAACTAAAATGGGACCAAACGGGAAGCACTAGCTTTCAAACAAAAAAAGAACCATCAAAATCGGTTCACCCAGTCGAGAGTACTGAGGTAACAAACACAAAAAAAAAAAAAAAAAAAAAAAAAAAAAAAAAAATCAGACGAATTGATAACCTCCTCTTTTTGGAAGTCGGTTGAAAATACCTCTTAACGAATACGAAAGGCACTTATTCTCCTCGTCATTCTGATTTTTTTTGTTCTACGCTATACCTGGGAACCTTCTAGTTACGGAGATATTGGGGGTCAAAGTTGCAAGATTTTGACAAGTTTTTTTTTAAATACCACTTTTTATCGCATCATTTTTACTTTAAATATCTGTAAGACCCCCGTACTATTCAATCACTCCATCCGCACAATGTTTTGAGTGCGTAACTCTCAGCTGCCACGGTTAATTTTAATTTTTTAAGTTGATTTAATCTTTTCTCTGGACGCTCTTAATGTGCACGTCTTTCTACATCGTTCTCACATATATGTATAATCACAACATGAATGATGTAACCAAGATTTTGTAACAATATTTTGATTGAAAAGAGTGTCCATGGAGTTTCTTGCCCGTTCTTCTCCATAGAGATCTACGCTAGGGAATGGGCAACTACAGTACTTTCTCAAGTTATTATGCCTTGTGACTGTGACTGTAGCTTTGATTTAGTTTTGTATTTTTGACATTCAAAAGTGCCGTAATGGTCTAATTGAAATAAATGATTTGAGTTTGAGTTTGAGTTTGAGTTTGAGTTACATTGAGTTATACCACAAAACATGATTTATAACCTCAAAAAAAAAAGTTATTTCCCAGCAATATTTTTTGCGTAAAGTTACTTAGTTTGATATACAGAATGCTTGGTTAACGGCTTTGTGATGAGGTGAAATATATTTATTTATTTAAACTTCATGTACAATAGTGGTACATAGGCGGACTTAATGCCACAAGATATACCCTGCATATCTGCCACGGGTTGTGCCCCGCGCACGCCTAAGTGGTGCTACGGCGTAGCGGATCAGCTACGAGTCCTACGAAGCGTTAGGCGACGGTCACGGCAGTTCCATGATTTCAACAAAATCCTCTCCGATTACGATCCAAAAATTTCAAATTCACCTTTACCTCACTCATTTCCAAAGTCATTTTCCACATCCGCGTTTGTTTGGCCGCAGCTTGACCGCAAGTAATCCTATCGCAGGCACCTGCGCTAAACAAACGACGCTCGTAAATCCCCGAGCGACTGCGACGCAGTTATTGTTATTAGCTGACGGACGCTTGATTTGGCTCATGCCTTAGATTTAGTGGGGTAGTGACCGTATTTTGTATACAGCGGGGTTATTGTGTGACACACTCGCTTTGCCAATGCTATTTTAGCCACTGTCTTGGAATGTTTATCATGTTTCTCTTGCCCTTATCCCAATATATTTCGGGTTGACGCATCATGTATTCTTTTTCTATACTTCTTTATATCTCGTCAACTCATCAGACACCTCGTTTCTTGGCGTTTCATCCATCACACAGTCTTGGAGTCTTGTACGTATAGTTGTATCACAAGCGATGGGAAATTCAATTTCGTCAAAATAGAACCTTTTATTTTAATTAGACCACGTTTGCGTCAAAGTTTACAGGAAAATGGAATTTATTCCAGTTTCCCCACCAATCCGTTTTCAACCTGGCCTGTTAGGTTGTCTACACGTTATTGAGCTGATGGACCTAAGTGAAGGTGCTTATGTCGTACCAAATTCTAGGCCAATTCAATTTAGTTGCCCATCGACAAACGAAGTAGACTGCTATTTATTTTGACAATTCAAGGACGTTTTTTACGCTGTTGAGAATATGATAGACGACTAAAAAAATCTAATTACTCCGTCAGATACATTCTTAAAAAATAATCGACTCGTATTTTTTCTGTTATTACGTAAATCAAAATTTAAGAAGATACGACGCTTTTAAAATTCCCAATACGTCACGCCTAGGTATAATTTTTAGCTAGTTCTGACGTCACGAGTCCCCACTCCCGAGTTTTGATGCGTTTTATTTTTGTCAATATTTATTGATTTACAAAAACAAAAAATACGTGTTCATTATTTTTCAATAATCTAACTGACGTCTAATCTAATAGATTTGTAATTTTTGATACTGTTGACATGCCTTTTACGACAATTTTCAAAATGTACTCGTTCTTTTACGAATTTCTTGTTTAAAACAATTGTATTTTAATTTTTATCTATCTATCTTCTTTCAAATTTTTTCGGAATGCGACAGCAGTCTGTTTCACAATTGGAATGCGAGCGACCGTCTATTGTATACAGTCCCGTAATATCCAAAAATATTAATGGCAGTGTCACAAGAAACGTCTGCTGAAAACTGAAGTATTTTTTGTTCAAAATTTTGTTTATGTTTTGCGTCAGAATTTTTGTTACAATTTTTCATCCTGTTTTACACTTCTTTGTTCAGCTTTAGTTGACCTTTACTAAAACGGGGTTTGGCACGTTTTAGTAATATTTTAGTGTTAACTTTGACCTTGTGTCCACTGCAGCATTATAGGGGTTTGTTTTTGGGTTCTCGCAATAAAGTCCGAGTTTTGTTACTATTGACAAGGCTTTAGAACATGTGTGAACGGTAAGGCGCTACTAAGGTTGAAAATATAGTCTCAATATCTTTGCGTTGTATTGTTCTTCGAGTAAATGGTAGCGAATACTATAATAATGTTTATATCATCGTCATCGTCATCGGGCTATTAATGTTCCCACTGCTAGGACACAGGCCTTCTCTCTATGATGTTATGAGTAGGTCGCATCACTATGTTGATGTCCCATCACTAGTAGATGGTAAACGGGAAGTCAAGATGACAGTATAAAAAATGTACTTCTTTTCGTCATGTACTGAGCGCTTATAATAAACCAAGTATTTATTATTAAGACTTTATTCATTTTATAACTAACTGAAACATATGAGAGGGGATCACACTTACACGACAATTAAATAATACAAATGTAGAAGTAATTTGTATGTGGATTTCGATTATAGGTATTTTATATCTCATAGGTGTACCATGAGTACACCAGTAGTATTATTATTCATAAAAAACGCAGCCACTCACTAGCGATTTGTCTTGTATCGTTAGTGCGTTCATAAACCGTTTAGGCGCAGAATGTCTATTAAATGTACAGCGGTCGAAAAATGTCCTTTTCGCTAAATTTCCATTTAGCTAAATGTTCAATTCGCAAAATGTCCAATATTCATTATGACGTGACGATGAGGGGTGACACCCTCATCATAATTAAATAAAATTAAAATAAATAAATATCGCTGGACATTAACACACAGCGCCACCTAGTGCCCCACTAAGCAAAGCTTGTGTTGTGGACACTCGATCGTTTACACTACATATATACTTTTTGTTTGTAAATACATACTTATTACACATATAAACATCCACGACTCGGAAACAAATGACCATGTTCATCACACAAACATTTGCAACAACCGGGATTCGAACCCAGGACCCTAAGAACGCAAGGCACACTACCACTACGCTATTCGGGTCGTCAATTTAATCCAGTGTTGGGTTTTATTACAAGAACAGTTCGGAAGTACTATTTAAAGTCTGATTTATCCTCACCGACACAAAGAACAACTATTTGCAGAACATTCAAATATTTGTTTCGTGCGGGAATCAACCCGCGACATGCAGCGCAGCAGCCAGTCGCTCAGCCTCTGCGCCAACAGTTCCATCAAAGTACCATTTATTCGTGACGTTTCTCTAAACGTCACGAATAACATGACGTCACAATTTTGCGTTTTATTGTTGCCTGTAACAATAAAACGCAAAATAGTTATGTTTTCCGTTCGTTGCTTGAAATAACAATTACTTGTAACAAATAGTTCGTTTCCTCTATATCAATAATACTAGAAAGAATAAAGTATTTTTTTTTTTGTATTTAGTGTTTATTCATTCTCCCTAACCTTACGAAAACATGATTTCATGATTGTCCCAAATCTAATCTACTTTAAAGATCCTGTTAAAGAAATAGACAATCAACATTTTTTTATTAAACATGCTATTCTTTCATATTAATAGAATACTTTTCCTTTTTAAGTAAATTGTACAATTAGCGTAACATTAATATGTGACAAGGTTCCTATGTTCCTGTAGGCAACAATCACCAGGTAAATAAATAAATCGAAAAAAGACAATTTGTTTTAATGTCATAATATGTTACCAAAATAGAAAATTATTTTAAAGTAAAATAAACATGAAAGTAAGTAGTTGGTACAGGAAGCGGGCGCCCGGAGTTTGTTCAAGTCTTACGCGATCAAGCTGGACCGTTGTAGCCTGAATAGTTGGGCTGTTGTTACACCGACGCGCATCAACGAAAACAAGTAACGTAGAAAAAAAATCTGCCCAGTCTTTCATGCCCAAAATTGAGTTCTTATACTATCACAGTCACTATACTTGATGCTAGTTAAGATCGTAATGGCGGTCAATGACCCGCCTACATTTATCAATGTTTTTACTTTTCAATCCAAAAATAAGCCTGTTTCGAATTGTCATCTATCGTGATTTTCAATTTTTTTTTCTACAGAAAAACGATATATGTAATTATGAGTTTTTGTTTTGGTTCACTGCTTTTGCTATTTTAATTGGTAGCAACTAAAACATTATTGTTGTAACTGTTGAGAGTTCCCGATAATTTATAATTTTGTGGAACTAACCTAACACAGGTGATATTTTTCTGAATTCTTATCAAGCAGTAAAGATAAAGTTTGGTAAATCTCTAGTTTAATGGATTGAAATTATATAGGTGGATTTCAGATTTGTAAAACAAGTACAAAAAAGAGGAAGTTTTATTACAAAATTGATATGCATTGTTTTTTTTTCATGAAACGATTGCCAGTAAGTTAGGTACAAGCCCGCCACACAATAATTTCCAATCCACTGTTACTCCTGAACATTAAGTAGGTAAGGAAACTCCCTTGGAAATATGTCACTATTAAAAGTTCATGACACCCATCCGAAACAGCTCTTATCCAAAAACAGCCGTTTAAGGGACATGTTCCCCAACAAAAAAAGAGTTCTAAACAGCTGTTTTTGATAATCAAACCGTCATCTTTTTGGTGAACATGGACCTTAGTGCTAGTTTCACCACCTGTGATTAAATTCCCGTTAACTTACTTGACAACAATTTAATTCATATAATTTTACAATAATTTATTTCATACAATTTTTGTTCCATTTTTGAATTTATTCTATAAGTATATGGCTATTCGGACATCGTAAACATAAAATAACATAATTACTTATCTTAAAACATAGCTTTGTCGTTAACGGTGTAACACACAGCTTCCAAAGAAACTGCTCTAAAGGAAGGTTACTACTAAAGAAGCCTGCAAAACTCTTTTATTTGAATTCCAAAACTGTTTATATTCAAAGTAGTTCCTGAACGAAACTTTTGACTTTACTTTATGATATATTACGATAATTACTCAGTTGTTCGTAGAGAATGGTTACGTTGTGAAGTTTAAGTTAAGTGTTAGAACTTTCCTAAAGAACTTCGCTTCATGCATTTTTCTATTGTGAGTAGATGAGAAATAAGTTACCTGTAATTAATTTAATTTATTTTATCAGCACTGCTCTCAAAACGTTAAAGGAAAACATGTCCTAGAACTAAAAAAATCATAGATATGTGACATCTTTTTTTTTTTTTTTTATTTTTTTTTTAGGATGGGAAATCATCAAATGACTTCTCCCACTCTGGGCGGAGCGGGAGGGAGTGTCAGAATTTTACTGACTAAAACCCATCCATGTTCCTTCCTCGCCCTTTATGTTCCGGGGCCGCGGTATCTCTTTCGAACAGGCCCACAACTTCGGAGATATGTGACATCTGCCAATCCGCACTGGCCCGCGTGGTGGGTTATAGCCCCTTTCCTCTCATAGAGAGGAGGCCTGTGTCCCAGCAGTGGGAACATTAATGGGCTGATGATGATGATGATGATGAAGATTTCTGTTTAAAATCAAAAGACATTTACTCAAATTAGGCTGAAAATTAGCAATTCAGGATTAACGAGCTCATCTTCATTTACCAAAAATGCAATACATTAATTAACTTTTACTGAGCGTAAAAAGTCATCGTGCAAAACAAGTTCTTTTAAAAAAAAATAAAAAGCGGAAATCATCGACACGAAGAAGAAGAAGAAGTTCTTTTTTACCATGCGTCCGTCCAATTTAGGTATCTTTCTGTTTTGTTCTACACTTTTGTTCACTCACGCTGAAATCATTTTTTGTTTATCATATTATTTATTTTTGCATATTCGGATGTATTTCACATATTTATGTATATGTCACCGTAAAATTGTCAAACACGTTATATTACAATATAACGTGTTTCTCTCTAGCGATATTGTAATATCTCGATTTATTGTCAACTGAACATACGGAAGTATCTCTGCCCCCATAATCGGGACTTGGGGGTGAACCTAACTAACCTAAGGGGGGGGTGCCCCCGTTAGGTTAGTTAGGTTCCTTTAAACCCTGCACTCGGAAATAGTGGCCCCGCGAAGCGGGGCTCCGTCAACTACGCTTTTTAGGGGAATATAAAGTGTTTTAAGGTTGGGTTATATTAATCGATATTTCTCAGGAATTTTACAGTATCTTTTCATGAGAGTGGTACCACTGGGCAAGGGGGACCCCTCCTTCTCTCCACACCGCATGAGTTGACTACCATCGCATGCATTTCACGAAAAAAATGCGTTTTGTTGTAAGCATTATGTTCATTTGACAATATTTCGAGATTTTACAATATCGCTAGAGATATTACAATATAACGTATTTGACAATTTTACGGTGACATATACACACCACCACCATTGCCACATTATAAAACTACCTCACATCCGTATCCTTACTAATCCAGGTCCAGTTGAAAACCAGCGTATTTTGCTGAACGGGCCTATTTGGCGCAGCCGTGAGGCACACAGGGTCACGCTGTTTATTTTTTCTTTTATTTTTGTTAAGTTTTTTATTATTATTTTTGGTTTCCATTTTATGATTTATTTTGTTTTTTTTTTTTATACTTTGTGCACTTGTGGCGTGTGCCAAATAAATGTATTTTCTTTCTTTCTAATTTTAGATTCAATTACATTCTGAGTTCAATTGGAACTAGTTGGTACCAGGTTTATTTTGTTTTTTTTTTATACTTTGTGCACTTGTGGCGTGTGCCAAATAAATGTATTTTCTTTCTTTCTAATTTTAGATTCAATTACATTCTGAGTTCTATCGGAACTAGTTGGTACCAGGTTTATTTTGTTTTTTTTTTATACTTTGTGCACTTGTGGCGTGTGCCAAATAAATGTATTTTCTTTCTTTCTAATTTTAGATTCAATTACATTCTGAGTTCTATCGGAACTAGTTGGTACCAGGTTTATTTTGTTTTTTTTTTATACTTTGTGCACTTGTGGCGTGTGCCAAATAAATGTATTTTCTTTCTTTCTAATTTTAGATTCAATTACATTCTGAGTTCTATCGGAACTAGTTGGTACCAGGTATTCAGCGGAGATCGTCGCTCCACCGAGCCTCAGGGCATCCCACTTTAGGCACGGGACAAATACATGAGGGGTGTGGCAGTGGCGCGGCGTGGGCGAAATGATGGCGTGGCGCCGGCGCAGCGCGTAACAGGCGCGCTAACGGTGCGCATGCCACTGCTAACTGCGGGTGCGCCGAGGGCGAGGAAGTGGCGCCAGCGCGGCGTCCTCGCCACCTCCGCGCCACGCTGTCTCAGTATGTGTCACGCCACACCTCTTCTAAACATTTTGTATGAAATATCAAAGAAGTGGCGCCACGCCATAACCTCGCCAGCGCCGCGCCACCGTTATACGCCTCTTGTAATTGACCCGCGCCTTACGCTTCCCGATTCGCGATCTCCAATCAAGGACACCTCCACCCTAATGGTAATTGGTTCTACGGCTAATAATTATGGCCGGCGACACATTTGGTTCTCTGTCAAGTCACCTTTTTCCGGATTGATTCCACTAGCACAATTATTGCTCATTTAGTGACATCAATTTTTAACACCAGACGCAAAAACGACGTGGCATCGTGGTTCTCGTACGAATGAGCAGCTATTTCCGAAGAGCCTTTGAGAAACGTTTAAGCTTCTATGGCTCCACGTGTAAACGGCCCTGAAACAACAAAAATCTCACTCAACTATCAAGAAACTTATTCCACTTAAACCAGTATAGACATAAATCATAACAAACACAGCTGATATTGCCAAACAACAAAACTTTCCATAAAGTGGTTAAGTACAGTCAGGCTCAAAAATATAAAAAGAACAAAAAAAATAATATAAAATATAACTAACATTTACTTAGAAACTCGTTACGTTGTTGTTAGGTTTTTTTTGTGACGTAATACGTATGTGTAATACTAGAGGTGATTGCAACTGAGGCGTTCTTAACCAACATATTTTTAATGCAGAAAAAGCATTTTAACTTCATAAGGGTTTTGACTAATGCAAATCACAAGTGGTTTTGACCGATTAACAGTTTTAAGTGTAATATAAACAAATTTTTGAGACTAACTGTACTACGTATAATGAATTATGCAGAAACAGATAAGCGCTCACGGCTCAAAATGTTCACGCATATAATTAACTTGCAAATATTGTAATCAAAACAAGGCTAACTCGCTAAACTAACACAATAGGGCTAAAGTCACAGTTTAGCTGTAGTGTAACTAATCTCTGCGCGATCGGCAGTATAACAATTAGTTTTATCGTTGTTATGGGTCAGGCTGTGGGACTACGTGTGCTGTAAAAGCTCTCGGATAATTATGAAACAATGTTGTCATAGTTATGCTTAGGTATATGAATAAGTTTCTTTGCGTGATCGAATCAGAAATGAAGACATTGGCAAGAGAACCAAGGTCACCGACGTAGACCGAAGAATTGCCAAACTTAAGTGGCAGTGGGCAAGTCACATTGCTCGCAGAACGGATGGCCGGTGGGGCCGAAAAGATTTGGAGAGGCGACAGCGAACCGAAAGACGATGCGTTGGAAGACCTCCCAATAGGTGGACCGATGACCTGGTGAAGGTTGCGGGAATCTGTAAGATGCGAGTCGCAAGGGACCGGTCAATGTGGCGACACTTGGGGGAGGCCTATGTCCAGCTGTGGACGTCTTTCGGCTGAAATGATGATGATGATGATGATGTTGATATGTAAGTATAAGGGGCTGTCAACACCAAAATGCGCGCACACTGTCTATTTATATCGGAGTAAACGAGAGCCCACTTTTACTGGACGGCCGGGTTATAAAAGAGAATAAGAAATAAATAGTGAAATAAAAAAGAAGTGGAATATTAGCAAAATATGATTCGTTAGCGGCTTAGTTATGAATATGTTGTCTTCATATTTTTAATTGCAGACCCATACGTCAAATAATAATGACATTTAACCGTTTAGTGATGATTTTAAGACCGTTCTTTGCAATGAGAGGTTTTTCTAATGGTATTTATGAAAGGTCAACGCAGCCTATTTTTAAATTAAAAAACATACACTTACGGAACAACCAGACCCGAAAACACAACCGGTATGCCATACGGGTCTCCCTTGTTTGACCGGAAGGAATTTAACAAATTTTCACTTCCCAAAAAATTTTTCGCGTAATTTCATTTGCCAAATTATTACTTCGCAAAAAAATCTATTCACAAATTGTAACGCAAACCGAATGTTTGGGAAATGAACGTTTCAACTATAACTTGTTTACCAACTAGTGACTTTTAACATTTTTTATTTTATTTAGTCAAATATTTCAGTTGGAATAACAGTTTTTACGCAAAATCAAATAAGCCAAATATTTTGTATCGTCAGTTTTCCATTTTTTTTTCTGTATAATGTAGTCGTTGCACTCGCCGGCCGGCGAGTGCCAGGAGCGAGCGCAGCGAGTGATCGCTGCGCTCGCTCGGCTCGTGCGTAGGAGGTCACAGTTTTAACCTAACATAACCTACCCATTTTGTTTAAAGACGAAATTAACCTAATATAAATCGTTGAGTTCCGGGTAACCTACTAAAAACAATATCTTTTTTTTCTATTAATGCAAGTCGTTTTGCCTAAATATTTTTTGTCTTAACAAATCATTTCACCAAACGTTTTATGTCTGAAGATTGTAATATTTTGGCAAATAAAAATTTGACCAAATAAAAATATGCATACTAAAATCATTCGAAATATTGCAATGGTATAAACCATTGCAATATTTAAAATTAATTTAATGATTTAAAAAGGTTGCTAAAATTTGTTTGGGTAATGAAATTTTGTCAAAATCTTTTCGGCAAAACGGCCGAACGTTCCTTGTTCCGTACCGGAATCGAGCTCGCAACATGCAGCGCAGCAGCCAATCACTTAGCCATGTCTTCATATCCCAAATCATCAGAATAAAAAGTGTTATTGAACAGAAAACTTCTCTAGGCGCGTTTAGCACTTTTTGAGTGCACAAGAATCAAAACGCACGCTCGTTTTAGCACTCGTAGCCAATCCACTACACCGTAGCGGATCATCCACGCATGCTTTTTTTTCATGACGGTGGATAAAAACTACTAAATCTCACCTACCTGCGATCCTCACATACCACTAGCAGCAATTAAAATTATCAACTTGCCTGAATATAGTGTTCATAATAAAGTTATTATAGTAAAGCTGTTAAACGGAAATAAGGCTCGAATTATGCGGAAACATTGTAGCGCCCGCAGCTTTAACTGGCCTCTATGTAATGAACTTCGACATTATCAAAACAAAGTTAATTCTAAACGTAACATTAAACTATGTTTCAAGCGCATGTTATTTAAACAGGATGATTTTGTGCTACAAAGAATTTCTGCACATTGAATGACGGGTAAACATGGGAGGCTCTGTTGGTTGATATTTGTTTTGTGTATTGAAACAGCGTACCTAGTTCAGAAACGTAATAATTTTTTCACGCTTTACAGTTTCGTCATTTTATATTACGTGTTCTTCTCAACAAACCCTTTCATTTGATACCCATATAATGGAATTTCATAATAAATAATGGTTTTGGTTGCCTGCCATATTGTATTTAGAATGAAATCAGTTAGCTCACCATGCATTGTCATTCAAACTAAAAATGTTTGCAAAATTGCAGCCCATTCGGAAACCGGAAAGTGGATTTAATTTAATTTCTAAGTTTTTCTTAATTTGTTACACCAAAAACTAATAATTAAAAGCGTGTTAAAAACAAGATGGTCGGATTTCAAAATCACCCTAGATACAGAGTTAGAATCATGTCTGATGTACCGCCTCTTGAAACCCGGGCCACATCAGGGTGATATTTGGCTGCGATAATGAATGTGACTACCACCACATTCATCTTTTCGTTTTTTTGAATATTATTTATTACCAAAACACAAGTAATGAAATTGAAATAATATGACGTAGACTATGAAAATGTCCTTATACAGTACTGCCCCAGACAAGCTCATTCAAAACGAACTCTCCTACTACAAAATAAGTGATAAATTCGCTCGTCCATATCAATAGAATCCTCGTTGAACTAGTCACCCTGTATTGTAAACAAAGTTGAACGTGATATTAATTCGCACAACTTCGTGTACGGCGCAAATGCTGCGTCAGGCGTTTTATCTCAACTTTAGAGTGTTGCATCGGTTATATGAACGGGTGCTAGCGCTTACATAAATATTTATATTGTTTAAACTATGTAACTTTATCAGCTAGAATTTTGTTCTGGGAGTAATAAATGGGATAGGTATATGATTTAACTAAACATATTCTGTGAGACCCTAGCCTCCACACATTTGGGAGCAGCCAAGAAAACCGTTCGATGGGCTGCAACGATCAGGAAACGCTCGCTTAGAGAAAATAAACTCTTACGAACTACTACTCTTACTCTTCTCTCTTCTCTCTTCTCTCTTCTCTCTTCTCTCTTCTCTCTTCTCTCTTCTCTCTTCTCTCTTCTCTCTTCTCTCTTCTCTCTTCTCTCTTCTCTCTTCTCTCTTCTCTCTTCTCTCTTCTTTCTTCTCTCTTCTCTCTTTTCTCTTCTCTCTTCTCTCTCTCTCTCTCATAGGTTACGTGCGTCTTGTCCTTGTGGATGATATTACAGTGGTCGATGCTCGTCGTTTGAAGAAAATAACAGATCCTTAGTTTTGAGACGTACTTCTGACAGGCGCGCATGATTTGACACTTGTCTCTTTGGTTTAAATTTGAATTCCGAAAGCGGTCAGTCAGATCGTTGCTGCAGAAAAAAGAAGTGATAATGAAACACATATCATTACGTCTGTAATCTCCGAAGAATCCAGAAAATCCGGAGAATTCAGAAGTGTATCAGATGGTACGCCAACAATTCGTCAGTTAGGTTTAAGTCTTATGTAAAACGGAGCGACCTTCAATTAGGTGGACCGTTACCTGGTGAAGGTTGCAGGAATCCGCTGGATGCGAATCGCGCAGGACCGGTCAATGTGGCGACACTTGGGGGAGACCTATGTCCAGCAGTGGACGTCTTTCGGCTGAAATGATTATGATGATGATGATGGAGGGACAAACCTATTGGCATCAACTGTGCACAAGTGCGTGGCTGCTAAAACCCAACAACACTGGCCGACCCGGAATTCGAACATACTACTACTATTGACTAAAAAGGTATCTATTTTTCTGCAAGTCTCAAATAAAATAAAATAATCATTATCATAATTATTTAACGTTAATTATTAGAATGTCAATTAATTATGACAGAAGTAGCACTAGAAATGAGTAAAAATTAGTTCCCAAAACTAGCAATTTAGTAAAACAAATGCAATAAAAAAACACCTATGCTCACGACATTTTCTTCCTATCTTTGAATTTTCTCGTCGTATACAGTAACAGACATAGTCCTATCACTACTTAATATTATGAATGTGAATGTAAGTTTGTTTGTTACGCTTTCACGCGAAAACTACATAACGGATTTGGATGAAATTTTGCACACAGATAGTTTATAACCTGGATTAAAACATAGGATACTTTCTATCCTGGTTGTAAGATCCCATGGAACAATAATCAAATTTCGCGCGGGTGAAGCCGCTGGCAAAAGCTAGTCCCTATCCCTATCCTTACTATTATATAAATGTGAATGTAAGTTTGTTTGTTACGCTTTCACGCAAAAACTACTCAACCGATCATCATGAAACTTTGTATACATATTCTTGGAGGTATTGGAAGTAACAGTAGGTAATAGGATACTTTTTATTAAAAATAAAACTAACCCTCACTCGCAGACGAAGTTGCGCGGGTCAGCTAGTATCTGCATAAAGGAAGGTACATTTCTGACACTAAAGGATGAGCGAGCGCAGGAAATAAAGTGCATCTCAGAAAGGTCAAGCTTTGTAGCTTAGTCAACGCCAGACATTTGTACTTAGGATATGCTTTATGCATGTATGGCTCGAGTTTGATATATTATGTACGCTTGTAACGTACGAGTTGGATTGCAGTAGTGATATTCACTTTAAAATCACTCTCTGAATAAACAATGATCATTTTAACTCTAAAATATATCATTTAGGTGAATGGTCACATGAGTTTAGCTGGTAATCCGGCTCGAAGGACGTAATTATGGTTAAACCTTCAACAGACCTTATTAAGGTTACACTTTTAAAACATCATCATCTGCCTAGCTTTTTTGCAAGTATGTCGGGGTCGGCTTCCAGTCTAACCGGATGCAGCTGAATACCAGTAATTTACATGGAGTGACTGACTATCTGACCTTCATAACCCAGTTTTTATTTGGTAATACGATACCCTCGGTAAGACTGGTTGGGCCACTTACGACCCGTTCAGTTTTCACAACATTTTGTATTTATTTTTTGTGAAATCTGATCTTGACGTTGTATTTAATAGTGCGAATAACATTTTTTTTTTGCTTGAACTGAAAAAGAAACGTTGAACCCTTTTATTATTACACCACTTCCAAGAAGAACTGTTCCGCAAAGAAATATGTAAAAGAATAAAAAGATGTATTCACTGACTAAATCGTTGCATTTCATTTGGTAGCAAGACATGATAAAAAGCACGAAAGCAAAATAAATGCAGTAGAAATGCTAGCGTTCAGTGAAATGTGTAGAATCTCCGACTCTGAGATCGCATGCGGAATGAAAAGATGGCTCCGATAAGTTCGAAAGGGAAAGTCCATGTAGAAATGAGAAAAGACATGCTTCGATGGTTTGAACATGAGGAATTATGTCGGATTGATTAATGTACGGTCAGGATTAAAAGTAATTTTATATGTGTGTAGACTGTTTTTTTTTCTTTTGTAATTTGCATTTTTTACGAAAGATTAATCTTCTGTTTGTACGTAATTAAGAAAGTAAATAAGTATGCATTTATTTGCCAAATAAATATTAAGATTAGGTATCATTAGTCTAATTTCAATAAATCATGGGTGCCACTCGTTTGGCAGTCATGACAGTCAGTGGCCCAAAAAGTCTGACAACCAGTCTTACTACTGTTTGACAAGTTTTTTTGTAAGATTTTGACTTTTGACACCTACACGACGCCCGTACTATTCAATCCATCCATCAGCACAATGTTTTAAGTGCGTTAACCTAAAAAAAAAGTTGTTTCCCAGCAATATTTTTTGCGTAAAGTTACTTAGTTTGATGTACAGAATGCTTGGTTTACGGCTTTGTGATGAGGTGGTTTACACCTCAAAGGGTCCCCAAGTCATTACATATATACATATATGTGATGACTTGGGGACCCTTTCAACCAGCAGACGGACAGTATGGGCTATCAAAAAAAGCCGAGTCCTAGAGAGAAAGTAATAATAATCAATAAAGCATATCAACAAAGGTTTTTGTTAGTTTCTAATGTCAATAAACCTAGAAAAAAAATTACGGATTCTGCCTAGACAGAATATATAAAGCTTTATCTTTTTTATTGTGCTAAAGCCTTGTGTTATTTTTTACTCGCTCGAATACTACCGGACAATCAACCTCACTACAACTGACTATTGAATTTTTTGTCATGCATCTTTTTTTATAAACACGACAGCCAGTCGCCATGCTCGTTTTTTGTACAAGCTGCAATACCTCGAAAACGTTTTGAAACGAATCTTCAATATTCACACCTTCACGCCTGTATTGATCGAAAGGTTAGGCAGAAAAGTACTTAAAGTACACCTACATAGAGTTAATTATGTTCCAGTCTGATGCTATAAACGGTGAGCCTAGTGCCAGCAACCGTACATTAATCAAAGTTCTGATGAAAAAAGCGGCCAAGTGCGAGTCGGACTCGCCCATAAAATATCGCTGGATAAATAAAATAAATATCGCTGGACATTAACTAACAGCGCCACCTAGTGCCATCCTAAGCAAAGCTTGTGTCGTGGACACTAGATAGGTGATATACTACCTAAGAGGGCTGTGACAATTTGTATTTGAGTGTTTTAAGAGCCTAACACTCAAATACAATAAAATTAGAGATATTTATTTTGAGCACTCCCTAGAGAAACAATCAATCTTTCTCAGGCACATATTTTTTTAAATTTTGTAACCATACCTAAACCATAATCACTCATAGCAACTGAAAATTTAGATGTGATTATATATGGTTCAGATTTGTACACAAAATTAAAAAAAAGCATGCCTGAAAAAATTGATTGTTTCTCTAGGGAGTGCTCAAAATAAATATCACTATTTTTATTGTATTTGAGTGTTAGGCTCTTAAAACACTCAAATACAAGAAAAATTGTCACAGCCCTCTTAAATACTTTTTTGTTTGTAAATACATGCTTATTATACATATAACTACACTTCGCACTATATTTCGTGTGTGATAGTTCGTAGCTTATAAGTTAGATTTTTTATGTGTTAGTGTAATTTTCATGTTGTTATTTTGTGTATTTCATCTATGGGCCTTAAGATGCCTGATAATAATATTATTGCATTGAATTGAATTGAATTGAATTGAATAAACATCCATGACTCGGAAACAAATGTCCGTGCTCATCACACAAACATTTACTCCTACCGGGATTAAATTTACCCAGGACCCTAACAACGTAAGGCAGCGTCACTACCACTACGCCGATCTGGTCGTCATGAAAGGTTCCGTAGCAGATTGAATGAAAGGTAAATTGGTGTTTACGATTTATGACGTATTAAAAAAAACTACTAATTAGATCTCGTTCAAACCAATTTTCGGTAGAAGTTTACATGGTAATGTACATCATATTATATTTTTCAGTTTTATCATTCTCTTATTTTAGAAATTACAGGGGTTCCCCCCTGTAATTTGTCTCTCGCGCAAACTATTCAGTTTATATAGAAAAAAAATATGTTAGAAACTTCATCATTATTTTTGAAGACCTATCCATAATTATGAGTTTGATGAAAACATTTTTTTTGAGAATCTGTTCTAAGTATGGGGAACCCCAAAATTTATTGTATTTTTTTCAATTTTTGTGTGAAAATCTTAATGCGGTTTACAGAATACATCACTTACAAAATTTCAACAGCATAGTTCTTATAGTTTCGGAAAAAAGTGGCTGTGACATATGGACGGACAGACAGACAGACATGACGAATCTATAAGGGTTCCGTTTTTCCCATTTGGCTACGGAACCTTAAAAAACTATAATACTCTGGAAGGAACCAATCTCATGACCTTATTATCAGCAGTACCGCTTACGTTCACTAAACCAGCGTGACTTTCTAATTAAATATCCGACAAAAACCAATTGCTTGTATAAACAACTATGTACTTACATTCTTAATTTAAAACTAACAATTGTTTTATCGATTCCAGTATGCTCACTCAATGGAACGGCCACGCTCACTTTCGTCAGCCAATCAGAAGCCGAGGCCTGAATCGCGCTATTAAAGTTTTCACAGCACTTTGTATATAAGAAGTGACTTGGTTCACACACTCGGGGAGTCCGTTGTTACTGAGAAGACCGGCAGTGGCGAGGGCCGGACTCAATTCTCGCTATTCCACGCTAATTTGATTAATTCATGTTTGGTAGAGCGGCCCTGTTTCTAGAGTTGTAAGATTTGAAAAAATGTGAATGACCGAACACTAACAGATACCTCTCTTCTTCATCTAGTAGCAAGTTTGACTTCCTTTTGCAATTTTTTTGGGAAAGACCCGCTTATACTCTATCTTACCTCCACAACCCAGTTTGTACTAGATCATATTATGCGATACACTTGGTAAGACTGGTTGTCAACTAAGTTACGTCTTGAAATTAAAAGTAATGTATTGAACGGACGTGCACTGTAGTTCCACTGCACGCTTGAATGTGTATCTTTGATACCTTTTATGGTTTCATCTTCAAAATTTTTTACGAAAATTTAATTATCTTCCTTACTTTTTCGTAATCGAAAAATAGGTTTAAGTTTAGTTTTCATTGAAAACCTTGTTTTGAATAAGAAAAACAGCAGATGATGCTGTCTGAGTCTGAGATACGGAAAAAATATTAGCTTACCTTCATAAGTAGGTCGTTATCAGCCTATTAATGTTACCACTGATGCGACACAGACCTCCTCTCTATGAGAGGGAATGGGCTATAATCCACCACGCGGGCCCATTGCGGATTGGTAGATGTCACATGTTTTCGATTTTTTTTTTCATAAGGAGTTAAATAATGCGTGGAAGTGAAAATGACAAGACAAATGTCTCTAAACAGCGATCTTAAAATCGAAATCAGCAGTAACTTTTAAGAAAATCGATAATTTCTTGATTATCACGGATGGAAGACGCTCATTAGAAATCGGCCATTCAAAATTCTGTTTCAAGACGAATATTTTCAATAAAATGTCCAAGTGCTTACCTAACGATTCACAATAAAAAGTTAATTGGCCCAACAGGACCGTTTGCTTTATGCCCGATTTGTCTGTTTGAATCATCTTCATTTTACTAGACAAAGCGAGGTTGTAGAATTTTTGTTTCGATTCATTTCTTTTTGTTAAATGTTGAGTGGTGCGTAAAATGGTACGTATTTGAAAGCTGAAAATATTTTTATCTGTAGATATTTTGTTTCGTATTTGATATTTTGAGTTTCGGTATTGTGAAAATCGGTGTCATACATTATGTCGGATTTTCAGAATTTATTCCGATTCGGACATCATATGGGCAGAAGACAGGTTTCGTCCAACGAAAACACACCGTTTTCTTGAAATTACAATTCAACACCATAACACTGTGGGAACAATGAATCGGGTACAGTTTTTGGAACGTCTACTCCGCTGTGATCAGACTTTTCATGTCCTTGTTGCAACGAGTTCAAAACGTTACAACTCTGTAGATCAACGCAGTAGTTATGGGTAGACTGGTAAGTAGGTCGCATGTTATACCACAGGCGCTCTTGCAATTAATTTTATGTCCGTACTAATGACATACATACACAAACTCAAACTTTTTTGCCATCCACTACGATCTTTACAACATATACTGGAATTTTTCAATGCAACCTAGAGCGAAAGTACTCTAAATACTGGAGGTAGCCAATTTCAATCAAAGAAAACATTCCTTTTTTTTTAAAAAGAAACAAATCTGCATTCACAGATTTTCGAAAATTCGTTTGCCACACTCGGAATCAAACAGACTAAAATTTGAAAAAATTACATCCTGTACTTTTTTGACATTAATCGGACTTCAAACTAACATAATAAATTTAATGAAAGGAAAACCATGAAATCTAAAGTTATAAATTTGATGGGATAAATACAGTACGGTAGTAGAGAGAAGTTACAGTTTGAGGAGCAAAGTACGAGGAGACGACGTAGGAGTGAGTACTCCGTTTGCTTCGTAGTTGTATTTAAAGTATAAATGTTAAAATACTGTCCTAAATAGTAAGTAATTCTAAAACAATAAGCCGCTTCTATGTATCCTCTTTTATTTGTTAATTAACCTAGTTTTAAATCCATTTAGTCCTATACCCTGTGAAATAAGTTTTCTTACGTTTTTTTTTGCAACTTGCAGGTCAGGTCGTAGCCCACAAACAGGTCGGGGGCTTTGGGACCGGGACCACGGTTCCGGATTTCCCCTAAATAATATTGAGTGGTATTTTTGGACCACAAAAAAAAAACAAAGTTATGGTTTGGTTTGGTTTGGTTTTACAGATAATAATTCTGTGCATACTTACGTGATTTCGACCGTGAACCGAAAGACTACACTAGGTGGACCGATGACCTGGTGAAGGTTGCGGGAGTCCGTTGGATGCGAGTCGCAAGGGACCGGTCAATGTGGCGCCACTTAGGGGAGGCCTATGTCCAGCAGTGGACGTCTTTCGGCTGAGATGATGATGATGATGATGATAATACTAGCGACATGTCCAAATCATATATTTCTTTGCAAACACGACATGCATTTAGATTAAAATTTAGGCAGAATTTCAGCAACAATCAATATCAAGAACCGGATTAATGCAGAATCTGACAGTTCTGAATATTCCGTAAAAACGATACTCAGTTTTCAAACACTGGTTGCAGCCACTGATACTAACTGTCCAAGTTCGCACGCACCCGCAAACTGTACGCAAACATTTGACCGAATCTTTTTAATCTAAAAATACGGGTAATAAAATAAAATCAATCCCAATTATTCTATCTAGAAGTCTACCACAAGAACAGACGGTAAATATTCAATTTCGGTCTTCACTTGGTATTACTACCAACTGAAGTAGTACTAATAAACGAAATTGAATTTCCCAACGCCTGCTGAAGGCTAAACAGAATTCTAATATTAGTACACGAAAAACATTAAACGTTCATTTCGAAGGTGACCTTTGACATACTCGTCTGCGTAATAACAATGAAATTTTCCGTCAAACTACTCACAAACATCAAGCATCCATTACACTCGAGAAATCTCGGCATTCGTAAATACATTATTAACAATCATCAGTACTACTCTGTTAATTGTTCCCCGCAGTGTTAACGGGGATTTTCCATAGTGTAGGGGCACACCTGCCGAAATTACGCGACGAAAAATCGGTGGAATAATGCCCGAGGACGTACCTTTGACATCGGTCATATTGTCTTACACCGATTTTTTTTTCCAACTACTTTGAGGCCGGCTGGTCTTACCGGGTGCAGTTAAATCTCAGTTTTACGAGCGACTGCCTATTCGATCTACACATTCTTGTTACTGGGTATCAATAACTCTAAAGAACCATACTAGGTTAGATTGCCAGGTTTATGAATGACATATGCTTTTGAAAATTACCTACCATTAACCTAAAGGCCAAAATGACTTAAGTCGTGAGTTGACTTGAGCGTAAAAATTGCTCGGATGTAAAAATCTGGGACAGTACTGCAGGTTCTACTTACATTGCTGGATCTAAAACTATATTTATAGTATTTTATCTTTTTCTTCTTTGCTCCATCCCACATAAACTGGGGTCGGCTCTCCTAATTTTCTTGCGCTATGACTTTCTGTCTAGGGTTGTCGGGTCGGGTAATTTTTCTTTATTTATGAGGACCTCTCTTTTTCTCTGATAGATTTAAGGCTTTTTAACAATGTAGTCCTCGTTTCTTCTCATTACCACTATATCATCTGTTGAAAGAATATGCCAAAGAGAAGTGCGGCCTGGATATGTTCTTCATAATTTTCATTACCAAGTTAAATAGAAGAGGACTGAGTGCCGAGCCCTGGTGGTCTCCAACTTTGACTTCAAAAGATTTGCTTAGGCCTGCTGGCCTTTTTACTTTAGTGGTGACGTTTCGGTACATGTCTTGTAACAATTGCTCATAATGTTTTGTTTTAGTAATTTATACAGGGTGTAAATCACCTCATCACAAAGCCGATAACCAAGACTTTTTTTTTTTGAGGTTATATATCATGTTTTGTGGAAGAACTCAAGGTAACGCACTTAAAACATTGTGCTGATGGAGGGATTGAATAGTACGGGGGTCGTGGAGGTGTTAAAAGTTAAAATCTTACAAAAAAAACTTGTATTAAAAAAAAAACTTGGCAAAAAGTTGACTAGAAACTAGAAGGTTCCCAGGTATGGTGTAGAACAAAAAAAATATCGCAATGATGGGGAGAACAAGTGCCTTTCGGCTTTGTGAAGAGGTGTTTTACACCCTTTAATATTCTTTTTATCATCCTAATAATTTATCTTATAACTAAATTAATATTATTTTCAGATACACATCTACCACTGTTTGTCTCTGCATCACCCAAAGGATGCCTGGTAGAAAATGCCTATGGCATTAAGTCCACCTCTCTACCTAGTGCTTGAATTTATAAGCAGACTAATACTTACTTACGATAATGATTGTGTCTTAACGCTCTATACTAATCTATATATTATAAAGCAGAAGAGTTTGTTTGTTAGTTTGTTTGGTTGAACGCACTTATTATCAGGAACTATCAGCTCGAATTGAAAAAATATTTTTGTGTTGGATAGTCCATTTATCGAGAAGTTTTAAGGCTACATAACATAACGCTGCGTTTATTAGGAGCAGAGCAGGAATGAAAAATGTTGCAAAAACGGGTCTTTTTTCCTTTCGTTTTTCTCTTTTATGTGACGCAGACGAAGTTTCGTGGGTCAGCTAGTTTTATATTACTAACTATAATGAGCGCGTAATTTTGTGCATAGTTTGTCCGAACATCCAAAAACATTTCGCGTGATTTCTGTCCCGAAAAGCGCGACGTAATTTCTACCAGGTGGTGTGTCGCCACACTAAGGCGTGTACTACACATGAGGTGGTAAACGCATCGTAAAATTCTACTTTTACGAGTACGGCAAAAAGATTTACCTTACCACCGCAGCTTTATTAGAACCCCTGGGTAATACAGGGTTTAGTGGCGTTGAGAAACAGCAAACCTGTCTTTACGTTCATGAAGGAATGGTATATGAGCTCAAACCTTTGAGTTGGAATGCGTTTGCGAGTATCAAAGTGCATTTTCTTTCGTAAATTCGGTTGGAAATGAATTTCTTTAGAATCGAATTGTGCTGACTTTTTGGTATGATGTGGCTTTAGAATGTTCAAATGTATCATGGATTTATAGTTTTAAACTTACATCTTTTAGATTTCATCGAATGATGGTAAATGTTTCTTTTTCTTAGGGTGATTGGGTTTTGCCAGCATGTATTGCTCAGTAGCAGCCACATACTCATTTGTGCTTGGTTGATGGCAATTAGCTCGCTCTCTACTACATGAAACTCTTAATACAACTAGCAAAACGATAGAAATAAGCACCCCTCTTACAACCCTTCGGAGACTGCAGGAAAGACAATCTTTTTTTTTTAATCACTACTGTTTTCATTCTTAGTTGTGTTTTGCTATGGACACTTTTAATGCGTGCGCATTAAAAGTGTCCATAGCGCATTCTTGCTACATTGTTCTCACAAAATATACCATCTCAACATGAATGAAGTAACCAAGATTTTGTAACAATATTTTGATTTAAAAGAGTGTCCATGGAGTTTCTTGCCCGTTCTTCTCCATAGAGATCTACGTTAGGGAATGGGCAACTACAGTACTTTCACAGTTTTTATGTTTTGTTACTGGGACTGTAGCTACTTTAAATGTTCATATTGTTTCGACAATTCAAAAGTGCCTGTAACTGGCCTACTTGAAATAAATGCTTTGATTTTGATTTTGAGTTATTAAAACAATGGCACATCAAAATGTTCATCCGTGTTGGCTTGTTGCAACGGACATCAACCTCGCCTGCACGCAGCTAGCGTGGTTGATAACGGGCCGCAGCTTCACGCCTCGATGATCGATAGACGATCGAACCACACGTTGGATGGACGTGACAGGATTGGCTACAAACTGTTGGTTAACAGTCTGACCCCATGGTGTGGTGAGTGGTGGGGTGATGTGTTGTTAATCAAAGAACCTCTAAAACCGAGGTCCATAACGTTACTTTTCGCTTGCGCAACATTCTTGAAGGCCCGATTAACATGGGTCACTGGCAGATAGTGACTGTTGACTCGTTTACTGTCGGATCGGTTGTTGTTACCCGTTGTACTCATCTACTTCGATAAACACTTGACCAATCTAAATCGGGCTTAACTTGACTAGCGATTGTGACAGTAATGCTAAATAACGTTTAAAGATTTCGACATTAAAATCGAATACGTCTAATAACGTCTTTTAAATTTTAGGACTATTTATTAACAATAATCTGGGCACACTATAACTGTAAAATTGAAAGGAAGTCGTTTGTCTTGGTAAGGATATGTATAAGGAGGGATAAAACGCATGTGACTAAAAAGAGTGATAGATATGAAAGTTGCTGGGTGGAGAGAAAGAGGAAGGATAAGGAAAATATGATGATGAAGAGGATTGTGTGAACAATGAAATGAAAGAGAAAGGACTACATTATGTCGTGATATCTGGCAGGGAAGAATGAAAGGAGAAAACATGTCAGTAAATGGGACAAAGGCAGAAAAAAGAAGATGATGTACCTAGTCACAATATTGAAGCAATTCATAGTGCATATTATGTTTGTTTAACACAAAGCAAGTTGAGTACCCGTGGTGGCAGAATATTCCCGGAAAATCTGTTCGACCAGAACGCTTGTTTGTGACAAATATTGGCTGCTACCATTGGCTCCAATACGACAGCTACAAAATAAGACAATGAAGATTAAAACAGTCCAATCAAAAGTAATACAATTCAGTAGGTTCAATTAAACATTTATCGACGTACCGCCTGGTATAGTACTTGAGATTTTTTATTGTAATCTATTTCATGATCGGATGCTATAACTGTTTTACGTTGGACGTTTAAAGAGTTAATTGTGTCTTTCCGTTTTGTATTTTGTCCCTTTTTAGCTGAAAGTGTGTTGACAGAAAATTACTTAGAAATATTTTTAAAGTTTATTAT
The DNA here is from genome assembly GCA_916618015.1 of Xestia c-nigrum. Taxonomy (NCBI): domain Eukaryota; kingdom Metazoa; phylum Arthropoda; class Insecta; order Lepidoptera; family Noctuidae; genus Xestia; species Xestia c-nigrum. The sequence continues at coordinate 25,112,357 of OU745247.1, forward strand.
GTATCTGACTGGAGATGGATCACCTTGAGAAGATCGATAGATACAAAATATTTGAAACCATAGTATGTAGGACTCAATGGTCGTACTTCTACATCTAAATCTTAGACCAGATAAAAAAGTAAAGACAACTACAAACAGAGAAATCAGGTCGGTTTCGTAAACGTGTGTGCATTAATTATTGAGGTAGTTTAATATAAATGTGAGCGTGTTTGTACAGAGCAAGGCGAAATTTTCATTTTCCATGCCTCACTTTACTGGTCTTGGTTTTTTATTTGGTCAGAGATCTAGCTACATTTTTTCTATTTTTTTTTAGAAATAACACTTGGAATTTAATGCCTAAAAAAGAATAGGGCAAAAAAAAGAAGTCTTATCCATACTGTGTGAGCATGTAAACAAAATTATGGAGCTTGGTCACAACGATTATTGACCTAGAAACAGCAATAGCTATAATAATACTCCATACTAACAGACGGCTGTGAACCAAGTACAAAATGATCACTTTGTAAGCACAAATCGATCCACACCAACCAGCCCAAAAGAAATAATATTTAACACTCCACCAAAAATACAACTATATTCCATCAGAACGGGAGCCATTTTATACAATTTACAAATTTTCGCACCACACCGGGTCGCCAGTTACGACCGCTAACATAGAACTGAATTTATAAGAAAAAATGCTAAAACCACCCCGCGCCACCTCAAAAGGTCGGCCCAACCAATATGTTCTATCGAAAGTCACTTAGAGGGGCAACGTGTGGCGTAAATGTACAATCACTGGAGGTACTCGGAATTTTGGAGAAAAAATCCAAGAAAAATTGTTGGAAAATACTGGGTCATTTATTTATGAGTTTTTGGGCGAATTGTGGTCATCGTCAAAAGTGATTTTTATACTCTAACTGCTAGTAGAAGAGACCAAATTAGTGACAGAATGGTGTCCTAAACAAGAAGAAAAGGCAGACAATATCGTAGATGGGAAAATGACTTCAAAAACAGTACAAATAGCAGGGATGACTTGGATGAAGAAAGCAGAAGATCGATACTTGGGAAGACCTAAGCTGAAAAGCAAAACAGTCAAGGAACCGGTGTCATATAAGAAAACTATAGTAATCATATTATATTTTTAAAACATGTAATGATAACGCTTAATAATAACAGCCGCTTGGGCCGATCTTTAGGTTAAAGCAGAGCTAGACTAGGTTGATCTGTAGACACTTACATACCGAGTTTCCTCCGCACCTCGGTAAACACGTAAGCTGTTGGTCCCGGCTGTCATTTGTCCATCTTTGGCAGTCGTTACAGGTAGTCAGTGGCCCAAAAAGTCTGACAACCAGTCTTACCAAGTGGTATCGTATTACCCACCTGGGTTGTGGAGGTCAGATAGGCAGTCGCTTCATGTATAATACTGGTATTCAGCTGCATCCGGTTAGACTGGAAGCCGACCTCGATATTATATAGTTGGGAAAAGGCTAGGCAGATGATGATGATAAGTAGACATCTTTGCAGAACATGTTGATTTTTTAACAACAAATGCTGGTCATAACTGAAACGTGAATATCACAATACAAAAATATATTTTTTTACTATGAAAACATTTTCGTGTGGAAGAACTGACGTGAAAAATTGAGGTGGGCAACGTTTATAATTTTTATTTGTAACAGAATAATATGCCACACATTATTTTCAGAAGTTCAACAAAATTGCGTAAGACTTTAACAACACCTGAAAGTGATATTGCTGAATTTTCACAAAGGGAGTACAAAAGTTTACTGTTAAGTTGTGTAGTGTTTTACTGTTAGAAGAAAAAAGAACATGGCCCAGATGAGTAGAAACCCTACAGTAATAGGAGAGGAAAACCTGTACGAGACTCGCGCAGACCAAGGAAGCATAGAACAAAAGTAAGAGACCTGTCACTCAGCCTTGATTAGAACAGAGCTGCTGAAGGTTGTGACGTTTAGATAATTTTTGGCATCCAGTTTATGGATAGGGCAACTGAGTTGATTGTGCAAACGTGTAAAAAAATACGAAATATCATAAAATCATTTCGCACTCGTACACGTTATAATATTCCCCTATAATGGGTGTAAAACAACTCTTAACGAAGCCAAAAGGCACTTGTTCTTCCTGTCATTGTCAGTGCGATATTTTTTTGTTCTGCACCATACCTTCTAGTTACGGAGATATTGGGGGTCAAAGTTACAACTATTTGACAAGTTTTTTTCAAATATGTATAAGTTTTTAATGTGAGATTTTTGCTTTAAACGCCTCTATGATCCTCGTTCTATTCAATTCATCCATCAACATGAGTTTTGAGTGCATTACATTGAGTTCTACCACAAAACATGATTTTTCACCCCAATAAGGTACGAGTACTTAGGTACAGGTTGAACCTATATATCTACATTGCGACTCGCGGCAAGCATTCTGTACATCAAACTAAGTAACCCTACGCAAACATTTTTGCTGGGAAATCACTTTTTTTGAGGTAAATAATCACATTTATCGGTACAACTCAATGTTACGCACTTAAAACAATGTGCTGATGGATAGATTGAAAAGTACGGTAATCGTGAAGGTGTATAAAATAAAAATCTTATATTAAAAACACGTATTTCAAAAACATCTAATAAATAGTTGGAACTTTGACCCCCAATATCTCTGTAACTAGAACCACCTATGGTCTAGAACAAAAAACAATATCACGAGAACAAGGGACTTTAGGCTTCATTAAAACATTTTTTTACACCGTCATGTGATATATTTCTAAGTAATGTTTAGAAATATATCACATGACTGTGTAAAAAAAAATACTGTAAAATAAACTAATCTTTCTCGACCTGCATGAAAAATGTTTCACATCAAAAATTCTTTCAGCCATATTTATAAAGTTCCATTCAGTTAGGGAATACTCGTATATTTTATTTTATCTAAACGCTGTACAGATCGTTAGTACGCCGACTGTATCAATTAAAATGTCAATTCAGCGCCCTGAATAGTGCTAGCCATCACATCGTTAAGGCGTTGATGCTATGAGATTATACATAGTCAAGTCATTGACTATTGTCTTGAGTTGTTGAGTAGTTAAAATGACTACAATATGCTTGTTTCCACCATCAATAAATTGCAAATCTATTTAATTCTGACTACACGAGCCCCCCACTCCCGAGTTTTGATGCGTTTTATCTTTGTCAATTAAATACGTGTCCATTATTTTCCAATACTCTAACTGACGGACTAAGGTCCATGTTCACCGAAAAGATAACAGTCTGTTTATTTGCAAACAGCTGTTTAAAATGCATCGTGGCTCCCGAACGGTTGAACCGATTTAGATTTCGTTTTTATTGTTTCAAGGGTAAATTAGTCGGGAGTGTTTTTAGCTGAGCTTGATGAAAATCAGTTCGAGATGGCCGCCGCCACAAAATGGCAGATTACACATTTTATCACAACTCCCTCAATATGGGTATCAAATGAAGGAACTTGACCACTGAAATCCTATGCTTTGTGATATATTTAAAATCCAAGATGGCCGCCACCACAAAATGGAGATTTACATTTTTTTTTCACAACACTCAAAATGGGTATCAAATGAAACTGTCTGACAGATAGCATAACTGACAAGTAGCATCACTGTGATTTGCGAGGAGTCTGTTTATACCCTGTATTTTAACCACCACTATCTGAACTATCAGAATATAAGTTGGACAAGTCAAACAAGTGATTCAAAAAACACTGAAAACGCTCAAGCACTCCCGTAAAATAAAATCATTCAAGTAATTGCTAAATTACTTTTAATGTCCACTAAAAGCTTTATGCAGGACATTCAGGAATAATTCCCGGTAAAACGCAGGTGTCCCGACGATTCGGGAAAATAGTACCCACTTCAAACTCTGATTGAGTCCAGTATTTTAAGCTGTAACGGGATAAAGTACTGTTAGTTTTTATCGAGTTTTCCCTTAATGAGGCCATTTTTTATAAATAAGCTGTTTGGATACTGCTTGGTTAAAATGGTATTGGGCAGGTCACGTCAGTTGCATGCACGATGACCGCTGGGCAAAAGTCTTCACACGATAGTTGCCGGAAGACGGGCGGCGCCGCCGAGGCCGACCCAGAAAAAGCGAGGTTTGGTCCGAGAAAGCACAAGAAAAGAGTACGTGGAAGGAATTGGAGGTGGCCTTTGTCCAGCAGTGGGACAGTATAGGCAAAAAAAAACAGTTTTCGTCTCAATACACAAATCTCAACCCACACAGATTATCGAAGTTTTTAAAAGTGTTTTCATTATATTATCGTTATTTTCCCCTGCCCATTTCGCAATTTATGTAACGCAGTAACCTACTTTTCAATACTTTTACTATGGACATTATTTACAATTTACAAATATTCATCCGTCCTGATCAGAAGGTCTAAGTAGTAAAATGTTCAACCACGCGACGACGTCTAACAATCAGATGCTCTTTAAAGCAGAACGTCTATTTAGCAAAAAGTATTTTTTTAAATGTGTACATTCATGATAGAAAGTAAACATCCACAAGAACGCACAAAAGATCGTGCAAGTGAAGTGCATCGTGTACTAACATAGTTTTTAAGTTACTATATATACTAACCAAAAATGTTATTAGTATGTATATTTAGGTTAAGGTATTTATGTATGGGTCTTTGTTACCTGAAATAAATGGTTTATTATTATTATTATCAATCTCTTGTCCTTACAAAAATTCAATTGGGGTAAGCGCAGCATAAGCATAAGTTTTTCATGGCATGCTTCACAACAGATCTTCAATAACCTTCCAAAACCTCTTCTCCTCTTCATCTAACCTTCGGAAAGTCGGTTTAAATTTATGTAGAAGTAGCAATGACCAAAAAAAAAAATAACAAAAAAAAAAAAGTAAATTATATATTATATATTGTTTTTTTTTTCTATTTTTGTGTGAAAATCTAAATGCTGTTCACAGAATACATTTACTTACCAAGTTTCAACAGCACAGTTCTTATAGTTTCAGAAGAAAGTGGCTGTAACATACGGATGGACAGACAGACAGACATGACGAATGTATAAGGGTTCCGCTAAAAAGGTTGAACCCCCATTAAAAATGTTAATAACCCCGGTGTACCTCCAGGTGTACCGTTATCGGATACTACTCGTAACTCATTCCAACCGTGAATGGATCCAGCGATTTTTATACCAACCGTACCAAGGATTAGTGTGGATGAGTTTCCCTTAGTTTGATGGACTTAGTTATAACTATTATGGTTTAAAGGGCGTGTGGCGTGTCCTTGTTAGTGATAATGTGGTTCATGGGTTTTGGAAGATGGACAGGCTTAGATGATGATTGTGAATATTTTATTGGTTAGGCTTTGTTATAATAAACTTAGGTATATAGTAAAGATAAAAAGAAAAAAAATAAACAAAAAATAATTTATTTGACGTCAGTTAATAAAGCAATAATAAATAAAAAAGATACAAAACAATGAGTAGGACTTAGTAGAAATGTGCTGTGTGCCTCACGGTTGCGCCAAAAAGGTCCATTTCAGCATTCATGCCAGACAAGTGATAAAGCTGTCTGACGCTGGTCTTCCAATGAATGATGAATGATAAGATATCGATACTTATATTACTATCTTAAATATTATATGACGTTGTATTGATTTCATGAGTCGTACTAACACGTAGAACGTTATGTAAAACTTAAAAGCTTTTTACGGAAACGTACAACTATTGTAGATTGCGCCAAACAGCGTTGCTTCTCTTCAGACTAAAATGGTATGGATATCGGAATTATTTGTATTCTTATTCTTTATTGCACACAAAAAAATAAATAATAAAGAAAAATATGCACAAAATTAGAAAATGTACATCGGCGAGCTTAACTACTACTACTACTTCTTTTTTTTTCTTCTTTTTTTATTACTTCTTACTACTAATATGAATAGTATTTGATAGATATAGTAATTCCTTATGGTGGAGCCTCAGCTATGATAAGTAAATAAATAATAAAAATAAATAAATTTCACTAGACATTACACACAGCGCCATCTAGTGCTACACTTAGCAAGGCTTGTGTCGTGGACACTAGATAGTTGATATACTACATATACACCTTTTTTTTGTTTGTAAATACATTCTTATTACACATATAAACATCCATGACTCGGAAACAAATGTCCATGTTCATCCTACCGAACACTGATCCATTGATCCTACCGGGATTCGAACCCAGGCCCCTAGAACGTAAGGCAGCCTCACTATCACTACGCCATTCGGGTCACTTATAATCAGAGAAGCTTAAATCTTATTTGCAAGACCACTCTATGGTCTATATAATATAATTAAAATCCTAGAATATCGGTAAATGTAAGATAATGCGCCCTCGGGCTTGGTGGATCGATCTTCGCAGAGTAACAGTTGAATTGGAAAAACTTATTTCCAGTTGACTGATAGTAAGGTTTACGACAAAGGTCTTCTCTCAGGTCCAGTTAAAAATCAGCGTCTGGCACTAGCTGCCCGGCAGTTTGCTGAACTATGCCGTTTTGGCGCAGCCGTGAAATGAAAATTATCTCTTTTTACTCGACTACGGCTAAAACAAAAGGAAGGGTTATGATTTTAGCAGTCTATGCATGTATGTACACACATCAAAAGTGTCTAGGGATCAAGCATTTTTATGCGGATTTCTTGAGATTGAGATGTGGCTTTGTAATAAATTTATGATTTTATAAATTTATATGGATCCTTTTTGGTGCATTTCATAATTTGAATCAGGAACTGTGAATCAAATTCGAGTAAAAGATGAAAATCAGCTGTCAATATTTTCCCTATAAAAACATACAACGCATTGAAGACATTATTAGTGCTACTGTTTCCCTACTACTGATTAAAACCAACGTTATTATGGAGCGGCGACGTCATTTAAGCAGGGAAGAAATGCTCAGAGCCGTGGGAATGATAGAAGCTGGTTCCCGGCAACGTACTGTGGCTTTAGCTCTGAATACAAGTCAGAGTGTATGATGTGACTTTGGACACGTTACCGAAGCACTGGTACCGTGGCTGAGCGCCATGGAGGACGGTATCGCTGCACCACACGGAGACAAGACCGATACATTCAAATCTTAACTCGAAGAGCTCCAACAATAACCGCCATGATGTTAGCCGTGAGGCTTCATCACTCTTCAGTGAACTTAATTAGCGACCAAACAGTCAGAAACCGCTTGCATGAAGTGAACCTTCATTCCCGAAGACCGCTACGGGTACCACCTATAGTAATGCACAATCGTAGGATTCGATATCAATGGGCTCTTGAACACAGAAATTGGGCAGAAGAACAATGGCGTTTCGTGTGCTTTTCTGATGAGTCTCGTTTTGGTATGAGACCGGATACAAGACGTATACTTACGACACTGGAGAACCCCTGGACGCCAACAGCGATTAAAATCCTGCCAGGAAGTCCATCCTTATAGTGGTGGAACCATCATGGTATGGGCGGGTATTTGGATCGGCGGAAGAACTGAGTTGATTTGGATCAGAGGCAACCTCAACGCTCAAATTTATGCTGAGACGATTGTATCAGACGTCATCGTTCCTCTACAAGTGCAAATCGGTCCCTTATTTCAGTTAATGCATGATAATGCACGACCGCACACCGCAAGAGTTGTAAGACAGAGTCTCGCCGCAGCTAACATCAATGTCCTGCCCTGGCCTGCTCAGTCGCCAGACTTGAATCCGATTGAGCATGCATGGGATATGCTACAGAGAAGAGCTCTGCCGAATATGGAGGGTATCCAGTCGCAAGAAGACCTTTTATTGTTGTTGCAACGAACATGGGCGGCCATTCCACAGCGTGATTTGGATGAACTCATTTTGAGTATGCCAAACCGATGTTCTTGTGTTGTTAGTGTTCGCGGTAGAAACACGGATTATTAATTGTTTAAGTTACCCAATAAAATTTTAAAGAAAACTGTTATTTCAGTCTTTTTTTCGAACTTTTGTGTTAGTGGTTCAAATGTCAAAAATCCCTTTATTAGGAAAATGGCAAATTTCTTTATTAATGCAAAGGTGACTTGGTTTATCGTTACTGTGACAAACGAAAACACTTTATTTGATGAATCCTTAAAGAAAATTTTAATTAATATCAATCAGGAGAAAAGTTATTGCAAAAATATATGTTGATCCCTAGACACTTTTGATGTGTGTATGTGTCGAGGAATGAAGTAAAATGTTTGTTTACATACTACTAGCATCATCTATTAGCACTTGAGGTACCTTAGTCGATATATCAAATCGATAACAGATATCATAGAGTCAGTAGATCGAGCCGAGGTTTTCTATGAATTGTCGTGTGACATTTGACATCTGACAGATGTCAAGAGAAGGCAATCTGACAGATGTCTGACAGATGTCAGTTAGCAACGGGACGGACGCGACTATGGATATCCAGAGCGAGACCGCGCGTAAAAAAACGCGTAACATGGCGGATACATAACATTTTGAATCGAAACCCTGCTCCATCTCCGACATAATATGTATGTTTGTATTTTCGTAGCGCATCCGTTTTTGATGAGTAAGGTGTCAATTGATTCGCTATTATGGTCCTACGGGTAACATAGGCTATATTCATTTTATTAAAATTTTAAATTAAGAAATTTAAACCTAAGATAAAAATGAAACGGACAAAATCAACACGTCTGTTTATATTTGTGTGTTTTTTTTGTTGAAGACTTGTTATTTATGTGCCAAATAAATGTTTTCTTTCTTCCATTCCATGAAGAACGGGAAGCCTTATTATATAATGAGACGGATTTGTTAGCACAGACTTTAACGTGTGGTTTGCGGTCAACACTGATTGTAATATAATTATAATCCTGTCCATTGTCTCTACATGAGTCTGTACGGCTAATTGTGTTTATTGGATGTACTGTGTGTAATGTGTCATGTCATTCAGAGATGACAGATTCACGTGGCTTAGAGCACGTGATGTGGAATTTAATAAAAAACAAAACATGATGATGAAAATTATACTTAAGAGAAGCTCGTGACTAAATCATAACAGTCGCTCGGGTCGATCTTTAGGTTGAGCCGTGCTTGCTTAAGTTGGTCTAAGGATGGGTGACCAACCTTACTTACCGTGTTTCCTCCGTGCCTCCGATAGCGGTTAAGCTGTTCGTCAGGGCTGTCATTTGTAGATCTTTGACAGTCTTAGTATTCAGAGGCTCGATAAGTCTGACAACCAGTCTTACCAAGGGTTCGTTTTACCCAGTTATTAACTGGGTCGTGGAAGTCAGATAGGCAGCTCTCCATGTAAAATACTGGTATTCAGCTGCATCTGGTTAAACTGGAAGCTGACCCCAACATAGTTGGGAAAAGGCTCGGCAGATAACGATGATTGAGATTATACTTCACTTCATGTGACATACAAGTGTTGAGCTGCATGAACGACATCATTCACTTAGACATGAGTTGGCATAGTTGACCTGGAAGTATTTTAACAGACTTAGGATCCAGTTTGGCGACAGCAAGAAAAACTGAGTCAGGTGGACTTTCATGTTCAATGGAAAAGTACCTGCGAGTTGTTACATTAAAGTGGAATATTTTATATGGGAGCTACATCTGCCAATAAACCGCTATAAAGTTTGGCAGAAATATATTTTTTTAAATATTATGTTTTCTCAACGAATAAACGCTTTTTAATTATTATTTTTTTCATTTATGACATTGCCCTGTGGTTTAAAAGTGGTGCTGCTACACAAACGACCCCATGGTTTGTCGTTTGTGTTTGTGTTGTTTGTCGTTTTTTGTGTTTGTAGTTTGTGTTTGTTTGTGTTTGTCTTGCGTGTCCTGTGGTTTGTTCATAGGTGTCGAATGTTTCCACATTCGACACCTATGACCCGCTATAAGGGCACCTGAGGTATTCCTACCTCAGGTGCCCTTATAGCGGGTTCCAAATGTGTGTGTCATTTGTTCATAACAAAACTAAAGGCGCCAAACTAGTGGCTCAGTCCTGGCTCGACACAATTTAGAATGCTATCGATACACTAAGAAGATGTCTTACCTTTGATTCAAGGATATTTGTGTTGGACTGCGGCATTGTTCGAAGGAGATACCATGGCTCTGGAACTCTAAGATCCTTCTTAGACCTTTGAGTTCCAGAGCCATGGCCATCCGTGTTCCTACATGGATGTGTTTTAGTCAGTAAAAGTCTGACACACCCTTGATTTCCCAAACAAAAGGATGAAAAAAAAAAGCAAATTAAAAAATCACAAAATTAAAAATTCTATTCTATTCTATTCTGTATCAATTTGTTTTTTTATTCGTTATTTATTTTTAAAAGCACCTCAGCGTCTTTTTCTTAGTATTGGAGCTAATCTACCTACATAAATACAGCCTTTACGAGTGGAGATACATAAATGAAGAACGTCCAGTCATTCTAGGTATTTATGCAACCCTCTACATCACGTTACTGGGTGGCTACTTATGTTTAACCACACTGCACATACATAATCTGAGAGGAGATGAAATTTACCTAAAATAATTCCTTTCCAAATTTCATTGCAAACATCCTTTTCTTGGAACGTTGGAACTATTCCTTTCCTTAAAACCGCCAGAATTCCACGACTATGTCAAAAGTGTCGGGTCCACAACCACCTGACGCCAAAAACAATGCTCCAGGTTCAAGTGGATCGTTATCGTTGAAAATCATTAAAATTATTATCATATGCAGACAACGACACGGCGATGGCACAGAATAGATAGGTATGGAGAAGGCCAACTTCGTATAGTACGCTGTCACGCGTACTTACCGCTCGGTGAGGAGGTGATTCCCAAGCGACTCGCGTGTTGCAGCAGCAACGATACAAACTACATATAAAATATTCTTTTGGACCATGCCACGAGTAATTTCGACAGCAGAACAAGTGACCCACGTTTCATTACCTATTTGGGGTTGTGAACAGGGTGGTATGGAGATGTTAATTTGTTTCAAACAACTTTCTCTTGTCACGACTGCGCTTGCTATCCCCACACGTGAGCCGTGAGGTTGCGTATTTGCTTGTATGGAGGCTACCTTCTGCACTGTCTATTTTGCACTGCGGCGACTATACGACTTCGAAACGGAGGCGAAATTCATCGGTTTTGTTAGGGAAAAATATTTTTTGCTCTTATTTTTTCTAGAGCGTTTATGTGTAGTATCGGTGTGGTTTTTAGTGCTTAAGGTTGGTGTTGTGTTCATATCTAAAAAGAGATAAACAGCAAGATAAACATTACTTCAAAAATAATCGGCTGCAATTTTTTGTTTACGATGACAGTCAGTGATAGTCAGCCACTTAGGTGTCTGAGAATGGGACTTGACTCCAAACTAACATTGGACGTTTACAGATATTTCTGTGCAATATCTGTCAAAGTCCATAGTCTGGTTTGGTCTGTTTGACCACACCCTCAGTATTTCCTTTTTCTCACATTTTAGTTCACGCTTTGTATTTGGTTGAACCTTTCTCAATTTATAGATCACCTGTAAGCGTGTTTAAAATAGCTAACAAAACTTAAGACAAGATCACTTAAAACAATAAAACTTCCAACGCGATTTAAACTAATCTTATCAAAACTAGATTCCTAGCTACCAACAACTACTGAAACGGAATGGAGAGATAACTCAAGTCAGAAATTAAAGCGAACGAATCTATTGTACCAATGTAATTGGTAAAGCTAACTGGGTGTGAACTTTCTTGGCGCGAGCGTCCCGAGTGTTCAAAGCGAAGTGAAGCGAAAGTGTCAATCATTGAGACCGAATTACGCCTATTGGAGGGTGTTGGGTCTTGGACGCAGACTGTATAAGTACAGAAGGCAGGCTATTTACAACGGTTTAACTTTTAGTTTGATTCATTTTGTGTTGTTTTACTATTTTAGAGCTATTGTGAACGGTAGTCATTGTTGTTATTAACTAAACTACTGTATCTGCCTAGCTGTAAGTTGTACTATCTATGATTGTGATTGCGCTTGTATTTATTTTATTATTTTTGGTAAACTTACTCATGTCCAAAATCATCTGCAGGATGGTTACAGAATTGCTTTTGGCGCTCGAAAATTATTAGCTGGACGCTATTAGTAAACATTTTGTGAATCTGTTTTGTAAAAGTATTGAAAAAATAATAAAAATAGTCTGATCAGTGCCGTGGTAAACCTGATAACGGATATAATTTGTAAACTGACAGAGACATAAAATATTTGACGCACATACGAAGAAAACTATAATCGTCATGTGTACACTTGCACTCAATGGAAGTGAAGCATGTTTATAAGTGCGTGTGTTTTCCCTGGTTGTATGGAGTGGGCATTCTGTACCTATATTCTACTCTGTGGCGTAAGGTCTTCGCCTCTACCGAACGTTAAGTGGCAAATTTTGTTTACGCCTCGCCTTTGATCGACGGTTTTATTTGGCCGTGAATAAGTTAATGCTGTTTAATACTTCATTAGTTTATTTAAATGTTGTGTGCGTAAAGGGAGTTTTATTCTAAGACCCTCTGGGGTGTTTATTTCAGCGTTTTTGGTTTCCTGAAAGTTTAACACCTCGCTCAAGTCATCATGCATTGCGACTTGCGACACGACTGTATTGTCACTTATTTCCATTGCGTGAGTACCTTCGCTTCGCGTGGCTCGTGACGTCGCGATGTCTTGTGGAACGTGTAGGACTTCTTTGATTTGTTTTTTGAGCAGACGCTGTCGCTACACGCGTGTTGTTTGTGTGCGTGTAGTCTGTGATCAAGGTACAAGAACAAGGTGACGACAAAAAGATGGATGGATGGTGGATTGTTACAAGTATATGGCTGACGTTGAGGATTTTTGAAGTCAAAACTTCTTTAGGCGTTTCGAGCACTTTTAGGTGAACAAAAATCATGGAACTCGCGTGACCGTCACCTAACGCTTCGTAGCACTCGTAGCCGATCCGCTACGGCGTAGCACTGCTTAGGCGTGCGCGGGGCACAACCCGTAGTAGATAAAAATACCCCAGGTTTCACTTCTATCGGTAGTCCTAAGAGACTGATACGACTGCTTTTTTTAAATAATTTCTTGCGTAGTTAACTAAAAATATACAGCTGCACTTTCGTACCCATTACCATAGTGTACAAGTTAACACTATAAATTAAATTCTCATCACGTTATTCAACATACATTTCACAAAAAGCTGATTATTTTACCTGAATAACGTTGATTATAACAAATGGCGTTCCATTTGAACTAATGAAAAGCAATACAGAACTGAATTCTGATGAGAACCTAAAGATGTGATCACATTGTGCTAGAAACCTATTTTGTATTGAAAATGAAATAGTCTTTTATCTACTGCAAAACAGACTTGCTTCTTTAGTTGGAGTATGTTAGTAACTTTTTGATAGGTTAATATGGTGATGAACATATCTAGGGAAGCGTTTTAGTATCAACGTTCAGGTAAAACAGAACTTTCGATGTCATATTTTGATAAATTTGAACGACTACTGTTTCTCCCTCTTACTCTATTTCATCCAAAAGATATTTTAAAAAGATGGCTTTGAGCAATTAGACCCACCACTACAACACTTTATGTGAAATGTCTTCTGTATGTAATAGTATATTTTATAACGAGGGACTAAACGAAGCCACTGTATACCCGAGGTGGTTTGACTCCCGAGCTTGCGAGGGAGGCAATGAAAGCGAGGGTATATTAAATTGGCGTTTAGTCTCGAGGTGCAAACTGTACTTTTTACTTCGAGTGCGAGAAAAATAGTCATTTAAAACTGAACAAATTTACACTCGACAAAAATTCTGAACGGAGCGGTCAGTTTTTTCTTCTATCAGGTCAGTAACAGATTAACAATTTAAAACACAACACAAACTCTCAACATTTTCGCAATAAAGATGATCCACACTCCATAGATAATTAGTACTTACCTACATTACGGCAGCGGCTAGCAACAGACGCATTGCACATACTTTTCAAAATCAACGAGGCACACCAACAACCATACATTTTTCTCGCGTTGAAGAGTTAATTTGTTTTTTTTTTCAATAAACCGCTTTCTATTGGCAAGCCAATTCGAAATTTATATAAAACCTTTGATAAGTTACTCTTCTGTGACCATGTTTCAGAGTAATAGATCGTTCCATTTTTAAATTACTTTTTACTCCCTAGGGAATAAACGGTCACTTTAATCCCGCTTTGTAGGGATATAATCGCGTAGAGCATGAGAAGTGAAAATTGTATTTATATTAATATTACATAAATTTCAATCTATTTACTCATTTTACACCTATTACACTTTTGATGACAATATCTTCTGAAAATAAGGAACTTAGTAACTATTAATATTTTGAAACTAAAGTAGGTATAATGAATTAATTAAATAAATTAAATACTTTATTTCAGACTTTGATCCATATGGTGTTAGTAATACACACTACTTATAAGCTATGTTAGTGACAAACGAAAAAACGATTAAAAAAAAAAACGATTAAAAAACTACCAATGAAATAAGGACACCCTGTCTTTGGACACAAGCACCACCAATTTGGATTCCAAAAACAATTGACACATTGACAAGGGAGGGTCATGATTTTACGACGAATAAACATTTTTTCTTTATTCTTTCATTCTTTCTTTTCTTTCACAAATCCAAATGCGGCTACAAGAAGCGACACCACTCAAGTCACACCCTTAAGAAAAAAACCTAAATATAAATAAAAAAATAAGTCATCAGTATTCTAGTGTTGTGCGAAAACATCTTTGGGGCCGTCTTGTACAAATGCTTACAGATTATGATGGACAGATTCATTTCATCTTGTCTTCAAAGAACGAAGGATTTCATCATGTACTCTCTGAGTGTTGCGTAGTTGGGAACGTGAGATGTCAGAGGTTACTTTTTGAAGGTAAGTATGTATTTTTTGTGATGTGCTGTCGAATTTCAATGTGGTCTTTATATTTTGAGCTTTTTTTTTTGGTATCCTGTATTTCAATTCAAGTTTGGGAGATTTTGCCCAAGGTAAGCATAACCCAATTATCGTCCCTGTTTTTGAGCGTTTAGGAAAGAAGCAGGGCTTATATATTATTCCCTTTGTGAATGTAAAAGTGAAAACATGTCGCCATAGAATTGATTCCTCCTATTTTAACTTGACCTATGAGAGCTAAGTCGAAAGCTCTTTTAAGTTGTTGACGAATTTCACTAAAATAAAATGAACTTAAAATCGATGCTATTTAATTTTGAAGTTGACACATAACACGATGAATAAGTCATCTGTAACATAAAATCTTTACCTATCAAAATTTCATGTCCGCGCTATTAGCTATTGAAGTTCATTTGTGTGGAGGCGATCCTGGCTGCAAAATTAATATCTTTATAATTATGTATGTCTATAAAAAAAATGAATTGTCACTAGAACCAATGCTATGTGCAAAATCTCAATCGGTTGGGGGGAACTGGTTTGAATTTCAGTTCTATGATTTGACCAATTTTTGACAAACCAACACGGTAAACTGAATACAAGCTTTTAGAAAGGATATAAAGGGTGTAAAACACCTCTTAACGAAGCCGAGAGGCACTTATTCTCCTCATCATTGCGATCATTTATTTGTTCTACACCATACCTGGGAACCTTCTAGTTACGGAGATATGGGGGGTCAAAGTTACAAGTTTTTGACAAGTTTTTTTTAAAACACATGGTTTTTTTTAAGATTTTGACTTTTAACACCTCTATGACCCCCGTACTATTCAATCCATCTATCAGCACAATGTTTTATGTGCGTTACATTGAGTTCTACCACAAAACATGATTTATAACCTCGAAAAAAAAAATTGTTTCCCAGCAATGATTTTTGCGTAAAGTTACTTAGTTTGATGTACAGAATGCTTGGTTAACGGCTTTGTGATGAGGTGGTTTACACCCTGTATATGTCACCGTAAGATTGTCAAACACGTTATATTGTAATATCTCTAGCGATATTTTAAACTCTCGAATTATTGTCAAACGAATATACTGCTTACAATAAAACGCATTGTTTTCCGTGAAATGCATGCAATGGTAGTCAATTCACGCGGTGTGGAGGGAAGGAGGGGTCCCCCTTGGTATCACTCTCATGAAAAGATACTGTACCATTTCTGAGAAATACCGATTAATATAACCTAACCTTAAAATACTATAAATTCCCCTGAAAAGAGTAGTCGACGGAGCCCCGCTTCGCGTGGCCCCTATTTCCTAACTAACCTAACGGGGGCTGCCCCAAGTCCCGATTATGGGGGCAGAGATACTTCCGTATGTTCAATTGACAATAATTCGAGAGATTACAATATTGCTAGAGAGAAACACGTTATATTGTAATAAATAACATGTTTTACAATTTTACGGTGTTATATACATCGACTTACCATAAATCAAGACCATCAGTAAATATGAGCCGCAAACACGACCATTTTCAATTAAATATCCTCCTCACAAAATTCATAGGTATCCATAATCTAATCATGAATTTTGTAGGATTACACAAATACGGGGCTTACATGAGTTCAATTTAACTATGGTTAGTTCCGGAACAGATTGGTTGGTGCGTTAGAAATTACGTAAAGCTCTGTGTAAGTACTTAGATACTGATCGTAAAATCGGGGTTACCAATAGAGGTAGTATTAATGGTACTCGACTGGAAAGTTACTAGAATGGGTAAAATTCGAGAATACGAGTATGTAGCAGTTTGCAGATTAATCACTGATTAACTGCATATTTGTAATAACAAATGATTTGAAAAGAGTAACCATAGAGTTTGTTGCCGGTTCTTCTCCATGGAATCGACCTACGCGAACCTTGCACCTTTTTCTACGTTCTAAAAGTGCCCCATCTAGGCCTATGTGAAATAAAATATTTCGATTTTGAGTCAGGGAAAAAACCAGCGTAAAATTATTCGCAACACGACTTTGTACAGCAACTGGTAGACTGGTATGATCATTGTGGTTATAATCGTAATTATAATCAAAATTTTGTTCTAATATTTGATGGGTTTTGAGGTTTAATTTCACTCAATTTGAATGGAATTCAGACAGTGACACCTACTGAACTCTGTTTAAATACGCTGATTGCATTTTTTTATTGATGTAAAACATATATATCTATGCCTTAGATCCTTAGACCTCAAATAGTAGAACTTCAAGGCTGGAAAAGAGTAAACACGATTTCGGCCATTAATTTTTCACATCATCTACATACAAATCACTAGGCACCGAATTTCGACCTTTTCCACACCTTTTTAGAATCAAAATCCAATAAAGCTCCACCCAGCATAAAACAAGCTTAACAAAACGATACTGTTGAACATTCAAAGTCTAATAAAAATTAATCAAAACTCAGCCACGATACGACCATTTAAAAAAGCCGGTACCGTAACGATTACCCGACTCATTTAAAATGATACAAGGCCCTCGACGTGCTTGCCAAATACTCAGACTTCCTGCAACCAATGGTGGCTGTATTCTGGATGTTAGGTAACGTTACGGATAATAGGTGGGAGTTACACGGGACTTTTCTCGCTCCTAACAGGCCATTATTGACAAGAAATAACAAGTTTACCTAGTTTCAACAGTATAGGTTAGGATATAATGATGTTTGCTTATTTTGCGGCTTGAATGTCATTGCCAAGATGACACAGTTTAAAACATCTTCGAAATTGTCTATGGAAGTTGTAGTGGAAAAACAAAATGGCAGCTTTAGTTCCGATTTTGGCCAAGAGAATCATGCGGCGGTATACAGGGTGTAAACCACCTCATCACACAGCCGTCAACCAAGCATTCTGTACATCAAACTAAGTAACTTTACGCAAAAAATATTGCTGGGAAATGACTTTTTTTTTGAGGTTCTAAATCACGTTTTGTGGTAGAACTCAATGTAACGCACTTAAAACATTGTGCTGATGGATGGATTGAATAGTGCGGGGGTCGTGGAGGTGTTAAAAGTTGAAGTCATACAAAAAAAAATGTATTAAAAAAAAAACTCGTCAAAAAGTTGTGACTTTGACCCCCCATATCTCCGTAACTAGAAGGTTCCCAGGTATGGTGTAGAACAAAAGAATGATAGCAATGATGGGGAGAACAAGTGCCTTTCGGCTTCGTGAAGAGGTGTTTTACACCCTATATAATACTGACATTTTGAACGACGAGAATTGTTAGGACTTTCGATATTTTGTGAAACTTTGTTCCACCCTAATTTCTCTTGTATCGTTAGTATGTTTACAAACATTTAATCTCGCAAACATAAATAGCAAGACCCAGAACAAATACCTATAGACCACACAAAACAAAATGTCGGCATTAATGCAATAGAAAAATATAAAAAAAAATTGTACAGCCACAATCAAAAACTTACCTATTCAAGATTGATAATCACTTGGTTAGTTTAGTCCACATATAGCATGGACGTTTTCGCTTCGAGAAACTTCCTATTCCCGTGTAAACAAACCTTAATGATTGGTTGGATCGTCTGTAACCGATTTTCGGTAGAATTGTTAGGGCAGATAAGTGTTAATGGATTTTGAAGGGTTCGGGAAGATTTCATAAATTCAATCAACGGGCCTTCAGTAGTTTGAGTCGATAGAATTTCTAGTGCTGATCTAATCAAGCCTGCTATTTTTCAGTCGCTTTTAATGAATTATACGGCACTGGGACTGTCTAGCAGTTTACTTGTGAATTTATTTTGATGTAATCGTACCTACCTCTACGAAAGGCACATCTATTTATTAGATACTCTTCTAGTATTAACTGGGTTGCGGAGGTGAGATAGGTAGTCATCATCATCATCACCAGCCTATAATGTTCCCACTTATGGGACACGGCCTCCTCTCAATGAGAGGAAATGGGCTATAATCTACCACGCGGGCCCAGTGCGGATTGGTAGATGTCACATGCCTTCGAATTTTTGGTTCTAGGACATGCCGGTTTCCTCACGATGTTTTCCTTCACCGTTTTGAGAGCAGATAGGTAGTCGTTCTATGTAAAAAACTGGTATTCAGCTGCATTTGGGTAGTCTGGAAGCCGACCGCAGCAGTTGGGAACAGGCTAGGCAGATAATGATGTCTTTAGTTTCATTTAAATATTGTATTAAAGCATGTGGAATTGTTGTATTTCGTTGACATATTGTTTCAAAAGCTTTGATATTTCTAATGTGAAAACCTTCACAATTTGCTAGTAGTGGTAATAGTAACGATAACCATTACACCAGAAGGTCAAATGGAAGGCTGCTGTGTTCCCAAATTGGCACAGTGGTCAAGAATGGGCTCTTAGTCGTGCCTAAAATAAAACATGAATACTCACACAGGGCGTGGCCGTGGCCAACTCTTTTACGATTTATGTATTTCTTTCAAATTCCTGAATCAAAACTGTTTATAATGTTTATAGTAGCTATACGCAGTGCTGTCTTTAGAAATAGTATTGAAAAAACAAAATGGCGACGTACGTTCAGATTGTGAAGTGTCATATCATTACACAAGCGCACTATGCGTCTCTCGTTCAGTATACCCAGAATACAGCTGCCGCGGGCTTGCTAAATTTAACCGAATGCATAAATAACGAGCTTAATTGGGGGTGAAATCATGCTGCAGTTTTGATGAACAACTCGAAATTTTAAACGGCACCCCGGTTTGTACAGCTTCATCTGTTAACAGTATTTTTTGCTGGTGCTTTTAATTTTATTTACAACGTCAAAGTCATACATCATGTAGTATGTATAGGGAGTAAATACGTGAATGTTTATTGATTTTTGGTAAACTGGAATGTACAGGATGATTTGTAGAGAAAGGTGTATCACGCGTTGTCTCCCTACAGACAATGGCTGACATTCTATCTTGCGCCGCAATACCTTGTCACCTGTGCGCTTGATGACTTTATAACTGTGTTAATGAGCACAACTGGACTTTGGACCAAATTAATGTATTAATTCAAAGTTTTTACCATCGATATAATGCGAAAAATAATGAGCTCGTATTATTAGTACTACTGACTGGGTTGTGGAGGTCAGATAGTCTGTCGCTCCATGTAAAATACTAGTTTTCAGTTGCATCTGGTTAGACTGAAAGCCGACCTCAACATAGTTGGGAATAGGCTAGGCAGATGATATATAAATAAAATAAATAAATATCGCAGGACATTACACACAGCGCCATCTAGCGCCACACTAAGCAAGGCTTAGTGGCAAGGCGTCGTGGTCACCAGACAGTTGATATACTACATACGAGTATATACTTGTTGTTTGTAAATACATACTTATTATACACAAAAAGATCCATGAATCGGCAACAAATGTCCATGCTGATCACACAAACATGTGCTCTTACCGGGATTCGAACCCGCGACCCTAAGAACGTAAGGCAGCCTCACCTACGGCTGTGCCATTCAGGTGATGATGAACTTTTGCGTGTAAAAGCTAAAAACATAAATCCACACATTCGTACTCACTAACTTTCACATTAATTATATTAATTAAGATTTTTTTAAATGTAGGATTTGTTTTGGGAGAATTTATTTGTAGGAGGGGTTTTTCAGGAAATAAATGAAAAAAGCGTCATTTGCACATGGTGTTTATCGACTTCGAAAAGGCTTAGGACCGGGTACCTCGTGAGGTTTTGTGGTGGGCCCGGTATTGCATCTGGTTAGACGGGAAAACCTCAAGATAGTTGAGAAAAGGTTAGGCAGATGATGTTAGTGATGCTAAAAAAGAAGAGGTTTTTTCCACCCCGAAACAATTTCTCAAGTACCCAATATAAACATAACTTTCACATAAATGTTTTATTCTAACTAATGGTTTCACTAAACTTCTTGATATAAAACTCCAATCAACAAAAAGGCATTCAAAATAGCCAAAGCTCGATTAAAAATGAAGACTTCAACCTATCAGAAAATGCAATCAATCCAAGTGGTCCATTTTTAAGCCTCTTCGTTTGATGGAGTTCGTTACCAAACGATCTCTTTCATTGGGCCATGGCTTTCTATTATTATCATTAACCGAAAACTTGATAACTGAATTGAACTCTTTTACAGAGTTGGTGGCTTTGAATTTAGGGGTAAATAACAGAGTTGAGGTAGCGGGAAAGAAGCTGAATGCTTTGAAGAAAAGCGTATTACACAGCCTTGACTGTTGTAGAAACACTTCTGTATTTCAATGAGTACTGCACATCATCAGATGTCTAGCCTTTTCCTATCTATGTCTGTGTCAGCTTACAGTCAAACCTCATGTAACTGAATACCAGTATTTTACATGGAGCTACTGCCTAATTAATCTAACCTCCACAACCAAGTTAGTACTAGGTAAACACCAGGTTTAACTTATGTCCCGATCCCTCTGATGGTTTATCTAACTTAATTTGATAATTTTATCATCATAATCATCATTTCAGCCAAAAGACTGCTGGACATAGGCCTCCCCCAAGTCTTGCCACATTGACCGGTCGTGCGACTCGCATCCAACGGATTCCATTCCAGCAACCTTCACCAGGTCATCGGTCCACCTAGTGGGAGGTCTTCCAACGCATCGTCTTCTGGTTCGCGGTCGCGACTCTAGAACTTTTCAGCCCCAATTTTATCATCACAATACTCTAAACTATCTGTGTGTTAAATAGACACCAAAATCAAAAGGGTTTCAGCCACCTATTTATTAACATAATTCCATCTAACCTCTATCTTTAAGTATTCTAAGAAAAACTCCACCCAATCCGCTCCCGCCTATTCCAAATTCCGGCCTTATCGGGTCCTTAGGAATCACTCAACTCGGTGTCGACCCGTTGACAAGTACTCGTTTAAGTTGGCCGATTACCGCGGCCTTTTAGCCTCAGTTTTTCACAAGATCTATTGCCCCAAGTCTAATGAAGTGTGTAAGGGTTGGGCAATTTTTTTCCAGTGATTATTGATGGTTAACGTTTGGTGGGTTCGGACTACAGGAGAATGGGGGACAGTTTGAATGTTGTAAAAGTAATTTCAAAGAAAATTCTAGAAATATCATTTTACAGCGTAAGTGAAATAATTTCAAGAATGTTATGAGATAACTGCAAGTGCATAGGACATGGGCAGACAAAAAAGGAATGTTGAAAAAAATGCTGTCATTTTTATAATTACTGTACTGTAACGAATTTATTGGCTTGAAGAATATTGGCTTACTTAGGTAGTAACTTTTTTTTCTCCTTGCTACCCGTTTCTTTGTTTTGTTTTGTATAGCATTCTTGTGTATCGTGTGTTATTTTTAATATAGGTCTTGTACAGTGCAAGCACAGCAGAGTTTTCATATCAATATGTCAGCATTTTACCTGCGCGGGGCCGGCTAATTTAGTACACGAATAGCATTCATACCGCGTGCACTCATTTATCACGCAATCATACTTTTATCAATAAATATCAATCAATCAGTTATCAGTGTATCAATCAGCATCAACTCAAGGTGTAAGGTCCCTAACCATACAGGTCTTAAGTATTTCTTTCTGGAGTATTATTTACGAAGAACCCCACTACAGTACTGTATACTTTTTGGGAAAAAACTGTAGTTGAAAAGACATTTTTTTTCAAAAACTTTACTGAATGTTTCAGTCATAATATTTTATTGATTCATGAAAGTGCCTCAAATATTAGATCAAACAACGTTATTTGCTAAGAATGTAATCAATTTAGTAATTCGCTTACACTTTAAGTGGAAAACAGTAATGAAATAGAAGCATTATCTGATCATTTTTGACATTGAGCATCGAGAGGTTTCTCTAAACTGGTCGCTAATTAAAATATTTAGAAATACTAAACCAAAACGAAAAAGTCGTTTACTTCATTAGTTGTCATTTATTTCTCACACAATCAACATTTGTTTTCCGTAATCAATGAAATATAATTGTGAAGCCGACAACGTGGTGACTTCGCTGGAATTGACGGGACGAGCTGGACCGAACCAAAGATAAATCAAAATTGGCCCTGGATCGAAGGACTTGGAAAACGTGGGAAGAGGCCTTTACCCAACAGTAGGATGGTACAACCTAACAGTTACAGTAAAAATACAAAAAAATAAAACCGACTTCAAAAACAAAAAACATTAATGATGCAACCAAGATTTTGTAACAATATTTCGATTTAAAAGAGTGTCCACGAAGTTTCTTGCCCGTTCTTCTCCAAAGAGATCTACGCTAGGCAATGGGCAACTACAGTACTTTCTCAAATTATTATGCCTTCTCTCTCAAATTATTGTCATTTTTGACATTCAAAAGTACCCACTCTGGGCGGAGCGGGAGGGAGTGTCTGACTCTTACTGACTAAAACCCATCCATGTTCCTTCCTCGCCCTTTATGTTCCGGGGCCGCGGTATCTCTTTCGAACAGGCCCGCAACCCCGGCAGGCTTCGGCCCTTGCAGGCCCCTCCCCTTATGCTGACATCTCTTTGAGGCGCGCGTGGAACACGAACGCGCCGTCGACACGGCCTGTCTTCGTCGTTATTCGGACGGCCGCTAGCTAGCCGATAGCCAACCGTACACAGGCCATCTACGGTGGCCGGTAGCCACCACGTGGCCCCCGACGCCCGGTGCGTCTCCCGCGGCGGCCGGGAAGAGAGGCTCTCTCCCTCTCTCGTTCCGCCACTTCCTTCGCTAGCATGACTGCTTCGCAGAAGGAAGCATGACTGCTTCGCAGAAGGAAACATATGCTTTGAGTCTGAGTTTGAAACACAAACGTAGTACTCGCAATCGGCTTACATGTATGACGAGATTGGATGAAACAAAAAGAGTTCATATAAGGATCGTAGACTTTCGTTGGTTTGTCACATCTACATCAACCCATCGTCTTGTAAAAAAAGCGTAATTATCTATCTATAAGTACTGAGTCTGATCTGCATCTGAAACTCGTGTAGTTCCATATACATTGGTACCTACCTACCCAGAAACTTATTAGATTAAAATTTTCCATTTAATATTTACATAATTTAGTATTCGTAAACCCATGGCAAAACTATATTTGTTGTGTAATATTCTGGTTTGTACTTAGAACTAACCTAAACAATAACATGTGTTTGTGTTACGAGTTAGGTATCCGCAATTCAAATACTAGCGACCTTTAGGCTATTTGCATGTTGTTTTCGTACTTTCACGTACGTACACTAATTACCAGTCACCCTTTATGGACGGGGAGGGGAGGGGGGGGGGCAGGACTGGTTCTGCTACTGAAACATTCTTGACGGAGAAGCTCAATACCAGTTTGCACTATCTGGAAATCGAAAAATAACATTATCAGCAGTACCGCTAACGAACATAAGACTATCGAGGCAGAAAGTACGAAAACAACATGCAAATAGCCTAAAGGTCGCTAGTATTTGAATTGCGGATACCTAACTCGTAACACAAACACATGTTATTGTTTAGGTTAGTTCTAAGTACAAACCAGAATATTACACAACAAATATTGTTTAGCCATGGGTTTACGAATACTAAATTATGTCTATTTAAGCTGTTTTTCAAGATACCGTGCTATCCTTTTTCCATTTTTTATAATTATTATTTATTTTGTTTATAAAAAAATTACAAAAACTGTACAAAGGCGGACTTAATGCCTTAGGCATTTTCTAGCAGTCTACCTTTGGGTGATGTAGAGATAATAATAACTTATATTTTTTACATTTTATTATTTTATATTTATCACATACCTATACATATAATTAAATTATTCATAGAATCATTTTCTATTATATTGTTTCATGCCTACTTTAAAGTATTTCCATTATTACGTGTTCCTTAATGCCAACTTTATGCTCATATTTCGTTTGCTTAAAGTTAAAGTCGTCAACTTTATCTTAATGCAACATCTGAATGCAGCTGAATACCAATATTTTACATGAAGCACTGCCGATCTGATCTCCGTAACCTAGTTAGTATACAGTGGAGGCCAATATACAAGACCTCTTGGTAGCACTGGTTGTCAGACTTCCAAGCCACTGACTACCTAAAGCTAAAGTAATACATAGTATTATGACGTTACCAGTTGACATGAGATTTCGTATCCCAACTAAAACAATCATCAAACACAAGTTTCACATAACCAATTTCTGCAATTTCCAACCCCCCGTCTGCAAGCAAACCAATTTCATCACCAACAAGAAAAATAACAGAAATACATAAAAACTTAGCGCACACAAATGTAGCAAACGGAAAAATTGAGGCTCGCACAGCACAGATGTGTGAAACGGTGCCGGGGACAAATTGTTTTATCGAAAATTACTTTCTGGAACGGGAAAAGCGGATAAATTTCCATTTTTCTAATGGAACTGAATGGAGCCAGTCCCTTGGAGACGGAGACTGGCGTTCGTTACAATTACTAGATCCGATAAACTGTTGAATTGTATTAAAAACTTGCCTCGATCATGCGAGGGTTAAGTGGTGTTTTGTTTAGGGATGTTCGACTCTGAATTATTTTGTTAAGTTTAGTTTTGCTGTTTTTCACGATACTCGTGGAATGTTTGTTGAGTTTTAAATAGAGTTTGGTGATTAGCAAAGCGTCGTTTATGAAGATAAGTTTATGGAAACAGTTTTTTTGTTAATTTACATTAGTATATTCAGTTATTGTCAAGTGAACATACGGAAGTATCTCTGCCGCCATAATTGGGACTTGGGGCACCCCCACGTTAGGTTAGTTAGGTTCCTTTAATCCCTGCACTCGGAAATAGGGGCCTTGCGAAGCGGGGCTCCGTCGACTACGCTTTTTAAAGGAATATAAATTGTTTTAAGGTTAGGTTATAATAATCGGTATTTCTCTGGAATGGTACAATATCTTTTCATGAGAGTTATACCACTGGACAAGAGGGACCCCTCCTTCCCTCCACACCGCGTGAGTTGACTACCATCGCATGCATTTCACTAAAAAGAATGCGTTTTGTTGTAAGCAGTATGTTCATTTGACAATATTTCGAGATTTTACAATTTCGCTAGAGATATTACAATGTAACGTATTTGACAATTTTACGGTGACATGTATAAAAAAAGAAGAAATAATGAAAAAAAAACGATGGATAGATTGTGTTAAAAATGAAATGACAAGAAAAGAAGTGTCTGATGAGATGACGAATAATAGAGAATTATGGAAGAAGAAGACATTCTGCGCCGACCACAAATGAATTGGGATAAGGGCAAGATAATGATGATGACGATGAGTGTATTCATTATACTTATATCTGACAAAGTATAGTCATATTGATTTATGCCCGGTTGATAGAATTAGGCTAGCGCCCTTTCCATGGGACTTAAACATTACTGACAAAATGGGGTTGTACTATTAGATACACATATGCCTGACAATTCAGGGATTGTAGGCGTTACGTTACGTCAAATCCTATTCGTATTTTAGCCGTGTTATACAAATCGGGTTTAGTCGGTAATATTAGTACTCGTGAATGTATAAAAGTGCAAAATTAGAAAGTAGTGAAAGTGGCTAATCATTTAAAGACCTCGACTGTACAAACATATTGACTCGTATTTTTTTAAATTTGGAATAAAAAAATAGACCGGAGCTAGTTGTAACTGAAAACTTATAAGTCTGAAAAGTAAATAGCTACTGATATCTATGCAAATTAGGCTTATGGCTGCGCTTATCTACTTAGTTTCCATGTTCTAAGTTTAATCTAAGTTCCCCAACCTTCGCCTCGGGCGAAATAAATTAAGCTCCAATATTGAAACCAGGCCGAAAATATATTAAAACATAAAAACTTTTATCAAAAGCCGATAGCGTCAAGAATACCGATTATTAAAATTTCACGCTTATTTAAGAATTTTGAGATGAGGAAAATATAAATGGAGCTATTTCTAAACTATACTAAATGCCTCTTTCACGACTTGAGGTGATGCCACTTGCGACGGTACGGACATGCAAGCGTTGCGCGTCGCTTATTTCTTTGGCTCCGTTTAGTCTTTAGACTAAACGGAGCCTTACGTCGACTTCTGTCTGTACTGTCGTGACTTGTATATTAAAAAGAAGGTGTTCACATATAGGACGACACGATTACTGTCGTTCACGACTTTTGGCAACTAAAAACCGACGATAAATTCATCGTCACCGCGTAGTGGATACGGGGCCTCATGATGACTCGTAGGAATTGTGCGATTTATTTCATTTTATTCCTTCATTCATGTCGCAACATGCATGTAGCTTGAGTTCTTCTCCAAACAGTAAGGCTCTAGCCACGTAAGCCACGTTGTTGCAAAAAATATAATTAGCTTTTGTTACATAAACCAACATTAACGAAGATACGAAGCTTTTAAAATTCTCAAATTCTGTTTGGTATCATTTTTAGTGAGTATCTACTGACATCACGAGACCCCACTTCCGAATTTTGATGCGTTTTATCTTTGTCAATATTCGTTTATTTACAAAAACAAAAAATACGTGTCCGTTATTTACCAATACTGTAACTGACGGACTAAATAGATTTGTAATTTATTGATGGTGGAAACTAGCCTATTGTATATATCACCACCATTTGCCCTCACGGTCACCGAAAGTGATAATGTACCCGAAGAATGACATCATCATCTGCCAAGCCTTATCCCAACTATGTTGGGGTCGGCTTCCAGTCTAACCGGATGCAGCTGAATACCAGTATTTTACATGGAGCGACTGCCTATTTGACCTCCACAATCCAGTTAGTGCTGGAAAATACGATACCACTTGATAAGACTGGTGTCAGACTATTTGGGCCACTGACTACCTGTAACGACTGACAAAGATGGACAAATGACAGCCGGGACCAACAGTTTAACAATATGCTTTCAGAGGCACGGAGGAAACTCGGTATGTAAGGGTGGTCGCCCATCCATAGACCAACCTACGCAAGCATGGCTTAGTCTAAAGATCAACCCGAGCGGCTGATATTATTGGGCAATATGAATTGCTTGTCTTTGACTTAGACAGGGTGAGATTACTCAACGCCACGTGGAGGGAAAGTTCTCTAAATACAGGTAGCAAATACTCAAAGGAAACATTATTTTATTTTATAAAAGAAACAGCATTCACACTCGGGAATTGAACAGGCTAAAATTCGAAAAAGAACACCTTGTAGATGTATGGCATCAATCGGTATGGTCAATCATAAGAATCAAATCTCTCCAAGAAATAAAATGAAGATAAGATCTGCTTTAACTCATCCGATTACATATATCAGTACCAAATTAACAATTATTTTGACGTCATTGATTTATTAAAATAAAAATAAAATATTTAGACAGGAAGATTGCAATTTGCAACAAACAAACACGTGCAAATTGAAATCTTCTTTCTTCAGTTGTAAATATCCATCCTTTGAGTAAAAGTGCTTTATCTTATTGAATTTCTTAATACTCCTTTCATTTAATTTATCATGTTTGTTTCAGTGTCTCAAGACGAAAGTCTATGATCAGTGTGTGTTGCCAGTGATTACATACGGGACCGAGACGTGGTTGTTCAATTGGCCTTATTAAAAGGCTTAAAGTCACCCAAAGAACAATAGAGAGAACTATGCTCGGAGTTTCCTTGCAGTGGCAACCACGAACCGGAAGACGATGTGGTGGGAAGACCTCCTACTAGGTGGACCGATGACCTGGTAAAGGTTGCGGGAATCATTTGGATGCGAGTCGCAAGGGACCAGTCAATGTGGCGACACTTAGGGGAGGCCTATGTCCAGCAGTGAGCGTATTTCGGCTGAAATGATGATCATGTTTGTTAGAGAAATTTTATCCATTCCACCCTGTATCATAGTACTCTCACATTTCGCCAATTATGTTCAAGTTCCATGTAATATGAGTTTAGTTTAGTAGTCTAGAGTCGTGGCTTTTGATAGCGTATTGCTATCAAAAGCCACGACTCTAGACTACTACGAAATTCCTGATGAAAACCCAATATAACTTTGACAAACGAGGCAATTGCATACTGCTGACTGTTTGTCATAGAATTCCGTGAATTAGTATCAGTAACAATGCAATACACAACATATACAAAACGATGGAACGACATGGCTTTGCTTTGATCCAACCAAAGTGTTCGTTTTCCGGAACTCATCAAGTTTGTTTCTGCCTCAGCGCTTTTCTGGTACTTGTAGTCTTCAGAAAAGGGGGTGAGAAGGTGCGTCTAAAAACTTCATCTATAGTTTCACTCAATCAGAGGTTCTTTCAACTGGAAAGCCGACATACTGGCCAACAGACTCGAGAAAAAATCCAGACTTAATTGACTTTTTTATATATAAAGGAATATCCTCTGACTTTATAAGTGCCGAAGAGGGATTTAATATGAACTCTGATCACTCACCAATAATTTTATATACTAGTGAACATGTCAAGCAGAGAGAAGGTATTCCGTTTCTCGTGAATAAGTTTACAGACTGGGAATCCTTTAAAATAGACTTAGACAGTAAAATAGACTTAAATATATTCATAAATGATAAGCAACAACTAAATTTAGAATTAAGCAAATTTATTGTAAATGTCCAACAAACTGCATGGGCAAATACACCCGAGAAAAAAGTAACTGTTAAGGTTCATACTTATCCAAAAGAAATAACAGATCTGATCAGAGAAAAAAGAACATTGAGACAAAAGTGGCAGCGAAACAGGTTTCCCCAAGATAAGACACTGTTAAATAGAAAAACCAAACAAATTAGGAAGGCAATCAAGAAAGTTCGCGACGAAAATTTAACTAGACATCTTCTTCAACTGACTAATGATCGATCGACTGATTACTCACTATGGAAAGCCACAAGGAACCAAAAACAACCTATTGCTCACATACCGCCAATAAAAGAAGTAAATGGGCAATGGGCGATAAGTAACGAGCAAAAAGCATCAAGGTTTGCCCAACACCTAGAAGACACTTTTACACAAACCGAGAGCGCTGACCAGGAACTCCACTGGGAACAACAACAACAAATAGACCAAGAGATAAAACTTGTTACACCAAAAGAAGTATTTAAAGAAATCAGAGATCACATCAGCCTAAAAAAATCCCCTGGTTATGACCTTATCACAGGGGAAATCCTAAAGAATCTACCAAGAAAAGCCTTGGTAAATCTCACTAAAATACTCAATGCGTCTTTTAGACTAAAGCATGTTCCTGACCAATGGAAAGTTGCAGAAGTGATCATGATCCCCAAATCAGGGAAACCACCTCAAGATGCATCTTCATACAGGCCTATCTCCTTGCTGCCAGTGATGTCAAAGCTTTTCGAGAAACTACTTCTAAAACGACTGAAACCTATTATAGAAAATAGCAATATTATACCAGACTATCAATTTGGATTCAGAGAAAAACATTCAACGATAGATCAGGTGCATAGAATAACAACAGTTATTGAAAAAGCCCTTGAAGATAGGAAAGTATGCACCACTGTATTTTTAGATGTAGCCCAGGCTTTTGACAAAGTTTGGCACAAGGGATTGATTTATAAACTAAGAACTATGCTGCCAAAACAGTTCGCAGACATACTAGAATCATACATAACTGGTAGAGTCTTTAGAGTAAGGCAAGAAAATTCTTATTCTGAAATAAAGGAAATAAAAGCTGGTGTACCACAAGGAAGTGTTCTAGGCCCGGTCCTGTACCTATTGTACACATGTGATATACCAGAACTAGAAAATGCAACTATTGCTACTTTTGCTGATGATACCGCAATTATGTCCATAGGATCTAATCACAAGGAAGCTGTGGTAAAAGTACAAACAGCAATCAATCAATTCTATGATTGGACCAAAAAGTGGAAGATCAAGTTGAATGAAACAAAATCCATTCACATTGACTTCACTAACAAGAAATCGGAACACAACCCAGTGTATATAAACAACAAAACTGTACCGCACGAAAACACTGCCAAATATCTTGGTTTGACCTTAGACGCAAAGCTTCGCTGGAAAGCCCATGTCAAAAAGAAACGAGAAGAATTGGAAATTCGTTACAGAAGCATGAACTGGTTATTAGGAAGGCATTCCGCACTGTCAGTTCCTAACAAGATCCTGCTCTACAAATCCGTCCTTATGCCAGTATGGACTTATGGTATACAACTATGGGGTTGCGCCAAAGAAAGCAATGTCGAAATTATACAAAAATTCCAGAACAAAGTACTCAAGAACATCGTGAATGCGCCTTGGTATATAAGAATTGACGACATCCATCGGGACCTACATATAGAGTTCGTAAACAGTATTATCCAAAAATATGCAGAAGCTCACGAACATCGGCTTCATCATCATGTTAATGTCGAGGCCATCCAGCTCCTCGATAACACGGACATAGTAAGAAGGCTCAAAAGGACTAAACCTTTTGAGTTAGTGTAGTGTAATGGAGTGATATTATTATATTTGTGAATTTACCGTGAGTGAAATATAGTACCTAGCTATTTATATGGACACAAGAACAAAGTGACATCGCCTTAATAGACGCTAAGTAAACGCAATGGACGTGTTCTTAGATATAATTTTACTTTTAGCAAATTAAGTTAGATTAAAATTGCT
Organism: Xestia c-nigrum; assembly: GCA_916618015.1. Taxonomy (NCBI): domain Eukaryota; kingdom Metazoa; phylum Arthropoda; class Insecta; order Lepidoptera; family Noctuidae; genus Xestia; species Xestia c-nigrum. The sequence goes on from OU745247.1 coordinate 25,143,817, forward strand.
TATTAGCCTTATTAGGCTAGATTGTAATATAAATAAAAAACCTTTAAAAAAAAAAAAAAAAAAAAAAAAAAAAAATCTATAGTTTCACAGCAATATCCGCGGAAATTCCACCCTCGTTCACCCTGAACAGAATGGTAGCTTCAAGTTAACTATATTTTTTTCAAGTAAGCTTGCTTACAGATTAACTGCAGCCATCGCCGCTTGCCGATGACACATCGGCGGCAGCCGCTGAAGCGCCGACTACTGCCGTCGACGGGACGCTTGCAGTTGTGGCATGCCGCGTAAATGTGTGTCGACGACTGCCATCGACGCTACTAGTCAACTAGTCAGCGTCGGCTGCAGTTTATAAGACGTAGGCAACGTGCCACTTGTCTGTAAGAACCCTAAACTGAATTAACAGATTTTCTATTCCCTTCATCTCACACCTACTATGCCTACGGGAAATCAGGAAGAGGCTATTTGAGTACTTTGCACTCACAACGTATTTAGCCAATTCTTAGTAAAAGCCGAAAGCCGAGATCTTTAAGAAAAGTTTTCTTAGGGGATAAATGAAGAAAATAGGAAACGATTCATGTACACAAAAGGTATTCCATTTCGTTTAGCGTTTGTGGGCTTTATTAAATATACGGCTTTTTATTCTGTTCATATAAATAATACAGTACTATCATGATGTCTTTATTAGATTTTTGTGCCGTTTGAAATTCGAAGTCATTTGTTGTTTTTTTTTTGTAACAGACCAATCTGCGGGATTATTGTGTAACTCAATGGTATTCCCAATGCTATTTATTAATTTTGACAAACCAATGACATTCATTACTAACATTAACATTCATTGAGTGTTTTAAATATTCTCGAACCGACGAATGTTTTAAACAAACATAATAATGATACACAATAATTATTGTTTTACTTATTACGAGGAATTTGCAGTTTGGGCAAAACTCGCACAATGTTAAGCGATGACGTGGCCTAGGGAGCATGCTCAAAACTTTGAAGACGTAGTCTTTGGTCCGTGGTTTTTTGCAAGGTTTTAAATAACCTATCAGAAACCTAAAACACAAACATACATCCAACAAATAATAAATACCACAGAAAAGACCGAATCAATACCAGTATATCCACCGCGCGAACTAAAACATAAAATCAACAGAACAACATATTATATCAAATATCACATATGAGTAAAATAATACGAGCAATCCTCATACGACTGCAGATATGAGAATAACTAACCACTAAATCAAATTCATCTCGTGCGAATCGTTCCACTGAAAGATTCGCTCGTTTCCCTAATGAAACGTCGCAATCCAGCCGCATTCTGCTTATATAATATAGGGTAACAGTGACGCCACACACGTTGCGTTGTCGGAACGGTAACGCTGCGTCATCAGATTAAGGCGGAGGTTTCTTGAAAACGGTCCAAAAGGTGGTTTTTAAAAGCAGTGTATCTCTAAAACTGTAAATAATTTCGACAAATAAAAAGACTTTATATTTTGAAGTCCTTTTTGCATACACTGATGGAACTCAAAACATAATTTGACAAACTTTAATGCACCAAAAAAATCTTCAAACATACCTCTTAATTTTCTTTCAAAACAGTTTAGCCATTTATTGACAATGATAATTATAATTAAAAATATAACATAAAATTTCAAATGCTAAACTACATCTACTAGTTTTAAATCGATCGAAAATACTCATTTCGCACTATTCGGCCCGCAGTGACTGAAGTAACAACCACTTTGTAGTGCAAGCTAATTAGAACTTTATTCTAACAGTATTTCAAACGAAGTTTGCACCACCACAAATAGAGTTGCTTATTTAGCTGATGTCGTCGCCTTAATAACAAAAATGCGAGAACTTGTACGGGTATCTATGTTTCTTACTCTTTCATGGAAAAACTACCGAACGGATTTGGATGAAATTGAACACATACAGGGTGTAAACCACCTCATCACACAGCCGTTAACCAAGCATTCTGTACATCAAACTAAGTAACTTTATGCAAAAATTATTGCTGGGAAACAACTTTTTTTTTTGAGGTTATAAATCATATTTTGTGGTAAAACTCAATGTAACGCACTTAAAACATTGTGCTAATGGATGGATTGAATAGTACGGGGGCCGTGGAAGGGTTAAAAGTTGAATTCTTACAAAAAAAAACTAGTATTTAAAAAAAACTTGTCAAAAAGTTGTAAATTTGACCCCCCCATATCTCCGTAACTAGAAGGTTCCCAGGTATGGTGTAGAACAAAAAAATGATCGCAATGATGGGGAAAACAACTGTCTTTCGGCTTCGTGAAGAGGTGTTTTACCCTTTATGTCTACCCCTAGCGTTGTTCTAAGCCGATGCTTTCCCCACAAGCAGTGCCCTTATCATGAAGTCGCTGAGTTTCTAAGTATTTATACCCCTGGCTGGAGGCCTTAGAAGACTTAAGACACCTACAGGGGGGTTCAGTTAAGCAAATGATAACCTGGGTAGATGCGAGATGCTACACTCAAAACAAATTTAAAGGTGCTGTGGTGCGAGGTGGTAAAGGAAGCGCAGTACTGTTAATAATATCTAAAAAATAAATAAATATTGCTAGACATTACACACAGCGCCATCTAGTGCCACACTAAGCAACGGGGCTTGTGTCGTGGACACCAGATAGTTGATATACTACATAGATCATTTTTGTTTGTAAATACATACTTATAATACAATAATCAATCCATAACTCGGAGACCACTGTCCCATGTTCATCACACAAAAATTTGCCCCTACCGGGATCGGAACCCGCTGCGCCATTCGTCATATACACCGTGACTTTTTAGTCGTCTTACAAAAGCGGTCCACTCAATGTACCCGACATAAAATACCTCTAGGCGAGATTATTATTTTCATTATTATTATTAAGTAATTAAGATAATAGGTACCTACGACGAAAAATAAATAATACATTAGAAATATGAAACACCCTGTTAAAAATGTTTACGTATCAAACTGTGCAACTGTATACCTACCTAGCACACGAGTCGAGCAGATCATTCCATTACCATTTTCAACTAGACAAAACTACGCCTTGCGTCATAATAATGTTTTTTTTTTAAATTATTTAAATCTCATAAATACCTATTTTTTATTATGATCGTTTACTGGTCATTGGATACATGGACTGCCTTTGTAAGACGACTAAAAAGTCACGGTGTATAGCTTCAGCGTAGTGTTGTCGTCATTGCATTACGAGTATTTTGGATGACGGAACATAACTTAGAAGTAAACTATGACAAGACAAAAATATTGACCTTCCACCCAAGACAAAAAAAACCTATAAATATAAACTTCAGTTTTAAAAATTACAATTTACAAACAGTTAATAAATTCACCCTATTAGGATTAGACATAGACGCACACATAAATTGGAAGTCGCATATCCAGAAAGTACGAGCAAAATTATCTAAATTCTCATACGCCCTTCGGGAAATCAAAAAAACTACAGACATAAAAACTGCGTTGGTAGCATACTATGCGTATGCTTATGCATGGCTTAAATATGGTGTCATATTATGGGGAAATAGTACAGACTCGCCCACACTATTCACACTCCAAAAAAAGCTAATTAGGATACTAGTAAATGTTGAACAAACTGATAGCTGTAAGCCTCACTTTCAGGAACAAAAAATTTTAACCCTACCGAGCCTCTACATCTTTGAGATCTGTAAATTTGTACGTAAATACCCGAATTTCTACACAAAAAGAGAAGACATTCAAAACACAATTACTCTAAGACATAAAAATAGATTAAATATCCCTATATCCCGATTAAAAATGCATTCCTCAAGTACATATGTCATGTCGATAAAAATATATAATAAGTTACCAGACGAAATAAGAAATATAAATAAATACAACATCTTTATTAATAAATTACAATTATTTCTATTAAACAAAAGCTACTATAATGTGAACGAATACTTGAATGATAGATTTTAATTAAATATATAAATAATTAAATAGGTAAAGGAAATAGCTACCTGCCTACTAAAAAATAGAAATATATGTTTGTTAATTGTATGTTATCGTTTTTGTGAGTTTTAAATAATTATTTTGTTTTTTATGTATAAGTAATTTAATTTTAATTTTTGGCTGTGTTAAATGTGTACGACTGACATTTTAACTTTTAATTTTAAGTATTTTGACATTTGTATTGCTTTATTTTATTTCAAATTTTTCTGTTTTGTCTATCTAATTATTCGGTTTCATTTATATTTGAATTTTTAGCATGTAAGTATTAGATTTTGCTGTGCCCTGACAGGGTCTACAACGGTTCTTAGCTCTAAGCCTTTTGTTAACACCATGTTATACCTTGTGGAATGCAAATAAATGAATATGAATATGACTATGAGTATTACGACACCACTCACGGCTCCCAGTTTGTTGCGAGCGACGACGCAACGTATCGCCAGCGCTCGTGTGGCTACACTCTAATGAAACGTCCCTATCCAACCACATTCTACGTATATGCCATAGAGTAAAAGAGACGAGTCAGACAAATTGTTGAGTTGCATGATTAAGTATTTTGACTGTACATTTTGTGACGATGTAAAGTGAGATGGATGGTTGTAATTTTCGGTAATTGTTTGTGAAATTGTTGTGCTTGTAAACAGATAGGATTTTGTCATAGCAGAAAAATTTAATGAGTGGAGTTACTGTTTTCAGACACGAGTCAGTCAAGGCATGTTGTTTGGAAATTATGAAAGAGATGTTTATAAAATATAGATATTTTTCATAATTAAAAAAAAACGGTAGGTATGGTTAGGTAAGTCAACTTCTGAAATAGACTTAAATGCTAGCGCTATCTACAAGAAATGGAGCAAAGGTCAAATGTGAAAGTCTTACTCAAGTAATCATCTTACTTTCTGGTTGGCACATCAACAACCTTTTTTTTTTTTATTGCTCGGAAAAAATGCATTAATACGCATACCCTCCCATCGGGGGATGAGAGGGGTATGTGGGACTCCCTGGTCTGACACGGTATACCCATTAAAACGACCCAGCGACATTCCCGCTTCGTCCAAGTGGCGGGGGACTGGGAAACTCCGCCGACGATTGCCCTTCATGGCGGGCCCCTCACAGGGACCCCCGAATGACTGACGGAGGTGGTGACGGGTGCAATGCGGGCGAAGGCACCCCCGTGCCTGTCGCCCGCCCGTCGTCTCCATGAGGAGGGAGAGAACGTTGCCGTCGCCGACCCCTTCTTCGTCTGCGGAGCGGCGCAGCGAGAGGGTCGTCCTCCCGCTCGCGCTAGGCCAACTAAAAGAAAAATAGTGACTTAAAAAAAACCTTTCAAGTACGAGTGGGACTCGCGCATGGGTTCCGTACCATCGCAGAAGTCCCCTTCAATTTTTAATTTATTTTTATAATAGCCGGCAACAGAATTCACATTTTGCGAAATTTCACCTATCTACAATGGATCATGAGGTATAGCCCGCTGAGTCCTGACCATGACAGATAGACGGACTGACGGATAGATGGATAGCAGAGGCTTAGTAACAGGATTCCGTTGGTTACACTTTGAGTACGGATCTCTAAAAACTTCAATTATATAATTAATTCAGACCTACTGAATAAGCCACTCCACCACTACAACATAAATCCCTTGATTTATTCTCCACGTATAAATTGACGAGACAAATTCGTTTCGTCAGTAATTTAGTACCGGTTCTGACGTAACAGCCATTTACTTTCAGCTGTGACATTTGCTCTTCGTTGACTGTATAACTTAAGTTAAATAGAAGCAGAAACATTTAAATGAAAAAAACACACAAACACAAAACAAAACATAACAAAAAAACAAAAACACACAAAACAAAACACACATAAAACTTTTGTCAAATAGCGATTTAAGCAGTAATTGAGCAATGGGAAACTATTAAGGTCCATGTTCACCAAAAATATAACAGTCTGATTGTCTAAAACAGCTGTTTAAAACACATTTTTGTATGGTAATATGTCACAGTGGCAGCTGTTTTAGATAATCAGACTGATATATTTTCGGTGAACATGGACCTTAATGTTTCAGTTTAAACCAGGATGTTAACTAATGCCATAGTTGATTATAAGCTAGAGCGCAAAACAGCACCATTTTCTAGTGTCATCATCATCGTCATTTCAGCCGAAAGACGTCCACTGCAGGACATATGTCTCCCCCAAGTGTCGCCACATTGACCGCGACTTGCGACTCACATCTCATCACTTATATTCTAGTGTGGTTGAGCGAATTCCCGACCGTGCGTCGCGTTCGTTGGGCATTGGGCGCCGCGACAATTACACTCGATCAATCGCGACTAGTTATAACCCGGCTTAATACTGATACCCATGAAGGTTCTTTGATTGCACTATAATTATTTTATTAACAGAAATATTACCATCATTCTGTTGCCTTTATTCCAATTCAGCAAGTCTTCCAATGCGTTCCGAGATAGACTGTAAACGCTATGAGCGTCCATAAACCCGTTCCGAGTAGCTCTGAGCGCGATCACAAGCGCGAAATCGATGTTCCTTGAGTCGTCATAGATGACGTCATAACACGCGCCATCTTGCGGTTACACCGACCATGCCCCAAAGAAATATCACCGTGAGCGCTGTCAAATGACCTAATGACAGATCTTAGCTGTCATAATCGTGATATTTAAAACGGAACGCAAAATATTGCTGTGAGCGCTGTGAGTGATTATGTCGTATATCGGAACGCACGGTTCTTCTTCCATAATTCTTCGTTACTTGTCATCTAATCAGAAACCTCCATTCTTAACTCTTATAATCGACAACATTTTTCTCATTCCTCCACATCAAATGCCCAAAGATAACGATCATTCTATCTCCAAAGCACAAAATGAGAATCTATTTCAAATTCTATAAAAATGGCTAGCTTTGACACTGTAATCGATTTAACGCTGTCACATATGAATATGAATCGATTTCAAATCGATTAATCTCTCGGTCGGGTCCTCGGTATTGATAATGTGATGTAGGCCATTGAAAACCTTAATCATTGAAGAGCTAAGACAAAGAACCTGGGTTTATTGATAACGGTTTAATTGATAGCCAAGAAATGTTCGATTACAATTATTGTAATCGAGAAATACTGAATTGTAACAGATTATTTTTATTGACCAAACATTCAGCTAATCTATTTTTAACATGATTGGTAGACCAATTTTTTCGAATTGTGATTGACAATGGTACAGTTTCTAGACAAATATATGAAAAAAGCAATCACTAATTTATTTACTACAATTGATTGGATTATAGGAATTTCCCAATCTATTTCTTCAAAATTATTAATTGGAATCTGTTCGATACTGCCAATAATTCAATGAATGATAGTAGAATTGTCAAACGACATTGCTGTTTACCATTATAACTTTTTTATCAACCAAACATTTTCACAAATTCACACCCTAGTGCCGAAAACCTGTCCCCATTCTAGATAGGGTACCACACATCTCCACATCAAAACACACTGATATTATGACGTCATTAGGCGTCGCTAGTGAAGCGGCGACGAAACTTGGACGCCATGTTTTCCAAGCAACTTGACGGTCCATCAACTCCCTCGTATGAATACCGGGCACCCGGGTAACCGGGTAACCGCTGTTTTATGGGCGACCAACTTTTTGACGCCAGACGACGCTCTGCGGAGAGATATGGAAAGTCTTTTTTGATGGGTTGTGGTAGATTGGGATGCCTATTTTACCTTCGTCTAGCTTTTTTTCTGATAGTGTAATCGTTGTGGTCTTGTTTAAAAGACCTACATTATTCTGAATCCGGTCATAGAAATGTTTCAAGTACATTTTGGTGTTTGTATTGCACTTTTGTGGGACAGCTGTGTTTTTTTTTAAATTATCGATTTAAAATTTCCTTGTTTAGGTTCACAATTACATTCTGAATACCTGGCGCCTCAAATACCTTACCTGCGTTTGTGCGTCGGTATCCCCTCTAACCTGTATTTTGCTAGCTAGTTGTTAATGATTTCTTTAATCTAAAATCCTATTACAGTTATTTTTTTTTTAATTGCTTATTTTGTTTGCATACCAACGACCATGACTAAGAATCAGAATAAGTTTATTAAGCTTTTGCTAACGTTTGTTTCTCAACTAAATTAACAACAGCACTTTATTGAACGGTTTCAGTGTATTCAAGATGGCTGCTGTGACATAGTTCATTTTTAACCGACTTCTAAAAAAGGAGGAGGTTCTCAATTCGGATGTTTCTTTTTTTTTTTATGTTTGTTCGCGCATAACTCCGTCGCTTGCCAACCAATTTGGAAAATTCTTTTTTTGTTGGAAAGGGTATCCTTTCCAAATGGTTCCATAGTCACCAAGTCGGGATCTGATGATGGAATCATGGCGAAATCGAGGGAACTCTTAGAATTTTATACGATAACGTACAGAGATTTTGGTATTTCCTACAACAAGTGAAGCATTTGCGTTTGATAAGAACCATTCTACCATCACATCTGATGATGAAGCCAAGAGTAACGGAACTCAATATTGAGACAATGTATCCTAGTCGTGTTTGGGCTTGTTGTAATTGTAATGGTATGCACTTGCACATGTAAGCCACTAAAAAGTGAAAAATAAAAACTTTTTTTCAAAAAATAAAACCGACTCTTTTTTTCTTTTTCTTTGAAAAAAAGGTTTTTAGGGATACAATCAATCGTAGGGTCCCGTTAATTTACCGGTGGCATTTACGACAGTAATGTCTTCGTCCTAATTTAAATACACAAGGCATGACACTTACAACTACACGATTAATTATCGTCACGACACAGTGAGAACGGGGCCTAAGAGAAATAAATGACATCAGGATGGACCATTCTAACAGCGAACGTAATCTACAACCTGATAGACACCTCTAACTCTAAACAAGAACTCGCCACAAAACACAGACGATATTTTTCTCGAACGAGAGCCGCTCTACTATCGATAAGTACAGTCATGAGCAACAATATGTATCTTCATCGAGCTTTTGTCGTATGTGACTTGGAGTTCGCGCAACATGACTTTTATTTCCATTCAGCCCTGTCAATCTTCATTTACTCCTTTCTCTTTCATGTTTACGTAATCCTTCCCTCTTTCCTTTGGTCCTCTTCTCCCTCTCCAACCATCGGACAAAGCACGAAAATGTTCACTTACATATGACGTTACAATGACGACCCGATTGGCGTAGTGGTAGTGACGCTGCCTTACGTTCTTAGGGTCCTGGGTTCGAACCCCGGTAGGAGCAAATACTATGTATTGAGGAGTAACAGAAGACCAAAGACAAGATAAATTCAATGTGTGAAGAATGGCATGTCTTAGAAAGATGTATGTAAGAAGAAGACACATTGATAAAATTGCAAGAAATACAGTAAGCCAGTTTTAAAAATTGGAATGTTCACATATCGATGCTCGTGACTGTACTATCGGTTATCGATACGCTCTGTTGACACTCGATAGCGGTCTTTTCATTAGTTCTTTGTTATTTTGACAAGTTCGAAACTTGCGAACAAGTTGTGAACTCGATTCGAATCGGTCTCGATTATTATTTTTGGTTCTTGTTTTTTGTATAAAAGATAGGGAGGAAATTCACCCAGTTAATTTTTGTAAGGGATAAGATTTACAAGTTGATAACTTTTGCTTTAAGTTTGAAAACGAACGCAAGTTTTAAAGTTAACATTATCAGAAGATATTTTATTACAATTTTAGAAGAGCGATAAAAACATTAAGAGTTGGCACTGGTAAATTGGTAGGTATGCCTTTTGTTTTCAGATCATAGTTTTAAGGAAATTGTCAAGAAAGTTCGTCATCAATAATTACCAATGGCATAATAGCCAATTACTTCGACCAACACCCGAGAAAGCTTTCGCTTAGCAGCTAGATCAAAGGCTTGATTCTGAAAGCAGTATTTCTGGACAAGGCGCGTATTTTTAGGAGCTTTCTCCCTCAAGAGTGCCACCAGTAGCGCAGACCCTGTTCCCAAAGCAGGTGGGCTCCAAATAAAAAATAAATGTGTAAGAAAATTAAATAGTATTATCAATTTAACCTATTAAGCCTACTGTACGGCTCAGAGTGGTCAAGTTGTAGTGAGGTGAGTTGACGAAAACCACAGACTTCACGATCCCAAGTAGTTGAATGTAAAGTTACAAAATAAAGTTGGATGCTAATCCGTGGTATTATCGCTATGGTAGCTAATGGTCAACTAACTTTTATTCAAAATCAAAAATCAAAATCAAAGCATTTATTTCAAGTAGGCCAATAACAGGCACTTTTGAATTGTTGAAACAAAGATGAACATTTAAAGAAGCTACAGTCCCAGTCACAAGACATAAAAACTGTGAAAGTACTGTAGTTGCCCATTCTCTAGCGTAGATCTCTATGGAGAAGAACGGGCAAGAAACTCCATAGACACTCTTTTAAATCAAAATATTGTTACAAAATCTTGGTTATATCATTCTTGTTGAGATGGTATATTATGTGAGAACAACGTAGCAAGATGTGCACGTTAAAAGTGTCCATAGCATAACAAAAATAAAATACAACTCAAAAACAAAATAATTAATTCAAATAAATCATGGCGACTAAGAGATGGCCAGTCACAACTGACAGCGCCCGTTCACGAACATGACGCATGGATCAGCACCATTCAGCTTAACCATTTTGAAGGGAACTAAATGATCCGACACACGCGCCACCATCAGCGAGACATTTGAGAGAGCATGACATACTCTCAACCGCCAGGGCACATTCAAGTCAAGAACTGCCGTAGGTTTCCAGTGAATGATAGCTTACTAGTACATAGTACTCACACAATATGGGCTAAGTTGGATGCTAATTCGTGGTATTATCGCTGTGGTAGCTAATGGTCAACTAACTTTTAGTATAATAAAAGTATATTAAATGAATTTACGAAAGTAAGTCGCGGCGTCAGCGACTTAGTAGCCTGTACGTAAACCGTACAAAACTGCAGTACACCATTTATACAACAGTGACATATTATTTTCACATCTCAAAGGAGACAATTTTTTTTGTTCGGAGAACAGGCCACCCACGTATATGAAGCATAATTATATTAATAAAACATTTATTGATTTCTTCCCTATTGTCTCTAGATTACAGTGGTAATATTCACTAAGCCTTGTCTAACCGGAATGCTGAGAAATTCGATAATGAAAACGCAAAGCAATATTGCCCAATTAGATATATTTTCCGGTATTTTTATAAAAATAGTATTAAACAAAGTCACTCGTCCTTGACTGTACTACTTTAAAGTTTTTGATACGATTTTCATGATTTGTTAGACTGAATACGAGAAATGATTTATAACTCGTGAAACGTTTCTCGTGAATCAATTTTTTTCATCAACATCATCATCAGCCTACAGCAGTCTACTGCTGGACATAAGCCCCTTCAATCACACGCCACTCAACTCGGTTCTCAGCAACTCTCATCCAGTTGCTACCAGCCACCTTGCGACACTTTAACGATCCTGAGGGTGACCTACCTTACGTTTACCGATTCGTGGTCTTCTGGTTAGACTTCAATGTAATATGTCGTTTATTTACTATAATAAAATGGTTACTATTTTCTGGTGTAATATGAATAATAAATGCAACAATCGAGTGGGCCCAAAAAAAATTGTCTCCTTTCAATTGTATCTAAACTTTGAAAAAGGCCATAGGGTTTCTTCAATGTGTACGTACGTATCTACATCCCCGAATCTCTTAACAAATATTTTCACACAAAAACAGGACACAATATTCACGGTCAAAGTCTTAACATAAAAGTACCCTTTACGGGCACTACTTGATACTATGGAGGTACCTATAAAAGTTTTATGACTCAATTTCGTCTACTCTTCATTATCGAGTCCGTCACGCAGCATTGTGGCTCTTTCGTCACGTTTTTACACACTTCCTGTTTATTCCGAAACGAAGTTGAATTTGCCTCATTCGTTACTACTTTTTTATTTTTATTCTGTACCATTTTCTGTTTTTATGATGCAATTTAATGTTGTATTAACGACTCGCATTCCAAATTGAATGGGAAACTGAAAATAGTGTTTGTTGTTTCAGTTGTTTTTTCGTACTTCTCTTTTTCAATTTAATGGTGTAATTACAATGTAACTACACGCCTAGTTTTAATGTAGTCTTAATATTTTTTATGTATTTGCTGTAGTCATGAAAAATAGTGGAGCTAGTAAAAAACGAAATATTGCATCATGTTCGGTAATTATTGCCATCCTGAATTTTGACACGGTCTCAATTTCGAATAACAATAGTTCGACTACTCATTGCTTCGACGTGAACATACTTTTCAACACACACTTTCAAAAACACTAGTTCTATAGAACGCTTCTTCGATATGCACTTGTTCGGGGGATTAGTATTTCGATAAAACACACCTTCGGCATAATCGCTCTGATATGTGACAATTTTAATTGCTGCAAAAAATATGAGTGAGTTTGTTAGGTAAGTTGAGAGTGTTTGGTAATAATGTTCAAGTCAATAAATTTTAACTATCATGTCACTGTTCACTCACTTATTTTTTGTTGTAATAGGCACACTTTCCTACAAAAATCACACTACCCAATCGCTTCGATCTCCATTCTATCATCGGACGAGCAGAAATACGACGAAGCATCACCGTTATATGGTTTAAGTTCCAAAAACCAGAACGAAATAGCTTCCACTTTATTCTGTACTGTAGAATTCACCGTGGGCTTGTCTGTTACACGATCATTATAATCTAGATCCCTTCAAAGTTCTAATGAATCAGTTCCTTTTAGGCCAGCGAGCTCCACTCAAGGCCGTATTTTTGCTTCATTTAAGGTGACATGCGGTTAAACGAAAGCCTATTTATTGAGCATAAAACACGACTACGTGACTGCCAGTGTCAAATTGTAATCTCCAAAATAGACTTTACACCATCATCGGGATATGACCTACCTACCTAGCCTTGATACTATAGCGTGTACGATATTTTCCGTTCTATACCACACTACATACAAAACAATATTGCACTGAAGCTACAGTGAAAGAATCGTTACCATTGTTCGTGATAAGGAATGTCCACTGTTTGCATTGTTTCATAGGTTGTTGATAACTTCAGGCAGCGTCACCTGTGCTTGCTGATTACATTAATCTACTTTGACCTAGTTTTCCTTACGGCAGTATCTACGTTTACCTACCTACAAATCATGTTCTTTTTTCAAACACCTTACTTACTTAACGGCCTCCAAAACGCAAGTGGCTAACTAAAATGTTTCATTGTCAGACTCATTTCATAGTAAAAACTTTACTATTACTGCGTAAGAAGATACCTTTTAATAAGATTTCAGTATTTCGGGCTTCTGACTATCCTAAGCGAATGACGAATATCTACGAATCACAGCTGGCAGCAACGGCTTATCGTGTTTTCCGAGGCAGGAGCTTGACAAAGTGATATTTACGATAATACTATAATGGAAAAAATCTAATTAGTCCGTATAATAGATTATTATGGTTTGTTATGAGATTGTCAAAAAAATATGAACTCCGATTTCTTTTTTTGTTACGTAAACCAAAATTGATGAAGATACAAAGCTTATAAAATTCTCAATACGTCCCGCCGTGGTACAATTTTTAGTGCGTTCTGACGTCATGAGCGGGCCCCACTCCCGAGATTGATTTACAAAAACAAAAAATACGTGTCCATTATTTTCCAATACTCTAACTTACGGAATTAATAGATTTGCAATAAATATTGATGGTGGAAACGAGCCTATTGCACGTAAGCGTATTATATTGGCTGAGGAATTGCGTTTGTCAATACTGTTAAAAGCTGTTGTAGAAAAACAGAGCACTGAAACCTATGGTGACTTGCCTAGACAGGTCCGTTTCCGTGTGTAACAACACTGTGATGAACACTTATCTGGTCATCTTTCTATGTATCACAACATAAAATATTACACCAATTCCTTACACTGAAAACTCGAAAAAAACTGCCTGAAAAAAGTCACTTACCAAGCGTCACTTCTCTCAGCTTCGGGGCAAAAGTTGAAGCTTTTTCCAATATTACTTATTTGATTCATCAAGCTAACTTTGAAGCATTTCTCACCCTTTCCTCCCCTTGGAAGTCCATTGCTCAAGGGTTGTTACATAACTCCCCCTGTTCCCCGAAGGTTTGCACTTACGGGATATGTCAAATATATTATGTTGGTTTCTCTGTGTGCGTTTAATTTTCTTTGTATTGATTTCGTTGAAAAATAAAGGCGTGTACCTAAGTATAAGTTTAAAGTACTTATAGTAATGACGACTGACTTAAAATAATATTCTGTTTAGTCGTCAGTTAGATTATCAAGAACTACGTCACTTGAAATCGAAAACTATTGCGCACTCTGCGCCTGGATAGAGATAGCCTACGACTTAAGGAGGGGGGTACCATCACGGGGCACTGCTCACTGAATAAACACTTCCACACCCTAGGAATCACTGACAGTCTCCTGTGGAGAGCGTACATGGAGGTGGAGAAAGCGGTAGCGCATGTGCTCATTGAGTGCACCGGCGTTACCCAAATTCGCGAGGAGACCCTGCCATGGGAACTCCAAGATCCCTTGCGGATGCCCTGAGCAGACCGGGAAGCTTGATCTGCTTCTGGAAGGAGGCGGGCTGGTTGGAGTAACGGCCACCATGGCTCACGTACTATGGTCCACTTTAAGGACCAAGTGCGGGAACCAAAACCCCTTGATAGATGATAGAACTATTGAATACGTGTTGAAAACGTCAAATATCATAAGCTTATGACTTCACTTTCCACGCACTGTATCACGCATTGCATAGTCCTCATTTTTTGTTTAGGTATTACGGGAAAAAAATATTGTGGCCAATAGTTTTTGGAATTCTATTTGATAGACTAATTAGATTTTTGTCGTCTACCCTATTATAATCTGATGTTGTAAGTGTTTTGCATGGTTAAGAGAAATTCATTCTGAATCAAAACGGTTCTGTATGAACGCTATTGTTTGCGTGGCATAAGTCAACATTTTTTGCCGAATTCTATGGGACAAAGGTGTCAGTTTACGTTTAAATACGTATACGAGCAGTAAGTAGTAATTTCGAACCCAGACAGGCGCACATGGCTCTTAACACGGAGAAGAAAATCATAGTGAGGAAACCGGCATGTCCTTGAACCAAAAATTCGAAGACATGTGACATCTGCCAATCCGTACTGGGCCGCGTTGAGGATTACAGCCCATTCCCTCTCATAGAGAGGACGCGTGTCCCAGCAGTGGGTACATTAAGGACTTAATAGGCTTATTTAATGCTAAGTGAAGACAAAATGCCTAAAAGGATGTAAGTGATTGGGTCAAAATCAATAGGTATTTTGTAATAAGGCACAACTAATAACCACTGCTCCATAAACATAATAAAACTAATTCGAAATATTATTCAGTGAGTAATTCCAAGAGCAGCGGCGGCCCAGTGGTGGCGGCCCCGACTTACAAACAGTAAGTCGTGGGTTCGAATCCAGACAGGCGCATTACTTTGTGTAATTTATTTCATCACCGCTGCTCTCAAAACGGTGAAGGAAAACATCGTGAGGAAACCGGCATGTCCTAAACAAAAAATTCGAAGACATGTGACATCTACCAATCCGCACTGGGCCCGCGTGGTAGATTATAGCCCATTCCCTCTCATTGGCCGTGTCCCAGCAGTGGGAACATTATAGGCTGATGATGATGATGATGAGTAATTCCAAGTTGAATACTGGAAAGTATACAGCTGCATCCGGGTAGACTGAAAACTGATCACGACGTGGCCGAATAGAGAAACTAGAGATAACGAATGATATTCCTGTCCATCTAGGTGTAAGAATGATTCAATGACCTTCTTCTGTCAGCCATTTCCACTACAACTCTTGTAAAACTAATATTAAAATGCAAAAGGTCGTGCCGGAGTGTCCGCTAGAAAGTTAAACTGTGTTCCAACAGCAAACTTAATCATAAGAAAAACTAACAGGACTTGAAAAAGCTGTTTACATTTGTAATCAGGAAAATGTTTACGAGAGATAGTGAAGGGAAATAAGTTATGTGACTATCTACAATATAACATTTGACTGAACTATACCAAGTTTAACTAAATGGACAATAAGTAATGGTGGCCCTTTCCATCGAAATAAGTTACTCATGAATGTTTTATGCCGATTAAAACTTAGTGCTACGACTAAGTTTGAAGGTCCAGGATATTTTCTGTTTTTAAGTTAAATACACGTATTATTTCTGTTCTAACGTTTAAATTTATAAAGAATACAGGGTTATTTTTTGTTTACACTAAACCCGAAAAGGGGTTATTGTACTCATCATTTTGAACAACTTTTTCTATGGGACGAACCGTGAAATCGCGAAAAAAAAATCAGCTGCTCCCTACATTTATGTTCGCACAACTCGTCAAAATGTAGGGAACAGCATAGAAAAAGTTGTTCAAAATGAGGAGTACAATGACCCCTTTTCGGGTTTAGTATAAACAAAAAATAATGTTGTATATTAGACTCAGACGACTTTTTGACGTCGTAAAATTAAAATTTGACCATAGTTTTATTAGTAACTAATGTTTCGCTTAGAAATCCCTATCCAACGATATATCAAATGTTACTATGGAAGGGTGGGCCCAGACCCGATACAAATTTGTTTCCCACTCTCCTTACATCGCGATACTCTACAGAACTTGGTAGTAAACTTAATAGATATCTAAGAGAATTCTAGAAGTGGATCAGATGTACGTACGGTAGAACAAGCTATTTGGTTTACACTTTTCAATGTAATTTGTGGGTTAAACTGTAAATCAAATAGCTTGTTCGACCGTGCAAGATAAAACAAGAAATCCTCGTTGGTCTGTAGTGCTCGCAAGTGAAACTGCTGAGCATGTGATCTCGGGTTTGATTCCCAGAACCGGCAAATTGTTATTGGGTTTTTCCCTTAGGAATATCTCAATAGCAGCTAAGGTGTTTAGATATGCACCTAGCCGATGGCAGTAGGCTCACGCCCCTACATGGTCATCATCATCAGCCTATAATGTTTCCACTGCTGGGACACGGCCTCCTCTCAATGAGAAGGGAATGGGCTATAATCTACCACGCGGGCCCAGTGCGGATCTGTAGATGTCACATGTCTACGAATTTTTGGTTCTAGGACATGCCGGTTTCCTCACGATGTTTCCCTTCACCGTTTTGAGATCAGCGGTGATGAAATAAATTACACAAAGTACATGGTATGGTACCTAAACATAATGTAGTAAAATGAGTAAGTACCTATTATATTGGGTGGAACCTTCATTTTTTTTCGGATGGGAAATCATCAAATAACTTCTGACACTCCCTCCCGCTCCGCCCAGAGTGGGAGCACTCTGGGCGGAGCGGGAGAGAGTGTCATACTTTTACTGACTAAAACCCATCCATGTTCCTTCCTCGCCCTTTATGTTCCGGGGCCGCGGTATCTCTTTCGAACAGGCCCGCAACCCCGGCAGGCATCTCTTTGAGGTGCGCGTGGAACACGAACGCGCCGTCGACACGGCCTGTCGTCATTAGACGGATGGACGGCTAGCTAGCCCATAGCTAACCGTCCACAGGCCCGCGTCTACGGTGGATTGGGTGGTACCTCACTTAACCTTTCGGGGATTACCGGCGTGATGCAACTACAGTACTTTTTCAAGTTATTATGCCTTGTGTCTGTGACTGTAGCTTTGATTTTTCATTGTATTTTTGTCATTCAAAAGTGGCGTAATGGTCTTATTGAAATAAATGCTTTGAGTTTGAGATTAATGTTATGTTGAGTTAAAAAAAAAAATGATTTTATGATTTAGTTTTGAAGTTGGCGACGAGTGATATTACTTGACAATTGTTTTGTCAGTTAGTTTGGAAAATGTTTTTCTGGTCTTTAATTCAAGAAAAAATAAATACAACAACTTTTCGTTTAATTTATATAGGGTTGACTGGCAATAAGTGTACGATACTTAAACACTTGATTGTACTCATGATAACATACTACTTTTACTATGGGACTAAGGTCCATGTTCACCCCGCGGCCCCGGAACGTAAAAGGCGAGGAAGGAACATGGATGGTTTTTAGTCAGTAAGAGTCTGACACTCCCGCCCGCTCCGCCCAGACTGGGGGGGGTCATTTGATGATTTCCCATCCTTAAAAAAAAAAAAAAAAAAAAAGGTCCATGTTCACCGAAGAGATAACGGTCTGATTATCTAAAAACAGCTGTCACTGTGACATGTTCTCATACAAAAATGTGTTTTAATTAAACAGCTGTTTTTAGATAATCAGACCGTCATCTTTTTGGTGAACATGGACCTAATTGCCAGTCAACCTATATACATAAACGTGCGATCAAATTGATGTACATTTGGCCTTGTAGTCGAAGCAATAATTATTGTAGCACAAAGTTCATCTGACTTTGAAACTCGAAGAACATAAATGATTCAGAAACATTCTAAACAACTGAGCCATTTGTAACATTGTATCACAACTGGGGCCGTTGTCGGATGAGACTTCAGGCAATTTTGTAATCTTGTTTGCATTGTAAATAACTGAGATTATATTGTTTATTTAGCTTAAATATCAGCGTCTTTACCTAAAGTTTTAGATTTGTCTAGCTAAAAAGTACATGAAGTAGATCGACCAAATATAATAGTTTAATTTAATTGGATGCGAGTCGCAAGAGACCGGTCAATGTGGCGACACTTGGGGGAGGCCTATGTCCAGCAGTGGACGTCTTTCGGCTGAAATGATGATGATGACTTGACAGAATAAACGCGAAGTTATGTTTAAATCTCTGCAATAGGGTACAAGCCTATTGCTATTGCTTTCTATTAAAGTATCTATGTAGTATATCAATTATCTGGTGTTCACGACACAAGCCTCGTTGCTTAGTGAGGCACTAGATGGCGCTGTGTGTGTCCAATCTGATGGAGGAACGCCGGAAATACTTTGCTCGTCTTGAGATAGCGCACCTTAATATGTTCAGTAGAAACGCCTGTGGCCACTAGACCTAAAACGAGCTAGGCGTTACTGTGGTTTAATAAATAAAAGAAAATGATTACGTGATCAAACATTTTATTAAGGCGATTACATGAGCTAAACGCGAGTTTTATAATTACTAAAAGTATATGATTCACTGCTATAAACAAGACCAGAAAAATACATAATATTTTTCAGCATATATGCTAGCATGATACTGTTTTGAAAACATAATACAATTCATTTGGCTCGATAAATCTAAATCACGAACTTATCTCTAAAAATATCTTTCAAACAATAAAAAAGATACTAATATGCATGCGATCATTCTGAATTATGGGCAAATAATTCTACAAGCATTATTTGCATGATACTGTTTCAGTTTTTTAATCCAATCAATAGTTTTTTTGTAAATCGATCGAAACCACTCATTTTGCGCTATTTGGCCCGCAGTGGCTGACGTAACAACCACTTTGTAGTGCAAGCTGATTAGAACTTTACTCTAACAGCATTTCAAACGAAGTTTGATCCACCACAAATAGAGTTGCTAATTTAGCTCGTCTAAGCGCCTTAAGGTGAAAGCGTCAGGTAGCCCGCAAAATTCAAATTTTCTTTCGTTTATACGCCGTTGAGCAGCGGTGTCCCAGTGGTGGCGGCCCCGACTTACAAACAGTAAGTCGTGGGTTCGAATCCAGACAGGCGCATTACTTTGTGTAATTTATTTCATCACAACGGTGAAGGAAAACATCGTGAGGAAACCGGCATGTCCTAGAACCAAAAATTCGGAGACATGTGACATCTACCAATCCGCACTGGGCCCGCGTGGTAGATTATAGCCCATTCCCTCTCATTGAGAGGAGGCCGTGTCCCAGAAGTGGGAACATTATAGGCTGATGATGATAATGATACGCCAGTGCTAGGATGCAACCTAACACTGGCGTATATTGTTTGCGTTGATTAAAATATTGTTTGCGACTTTAAGACGTATGAGTTACAGAATTGAGAGCATTTCAATCATCAACACAACCCTCCAAGTTCATAAAGGTCAAGGAATTGCTTTTTAAAGGCAAAATCATTCCTAGAACTTCGTAAACTTGGAGGGTTGTACTGATCATGTTTATCATTATAATTTTGTAACTACATATGTCTTTCAGCCATCTTAATGCCAATATTTATGTTCTAGCACAAACTGCTACAAAACATCATAAATTCCCGTAATTACAACCACATACACGACTTAAATCATGATTAACATCAACCCCACTTAAATATAAAGAAAATAATTGGCAAACTTTAGTAATACACATTTATTTCTCGATCGATTTCACCGAATAATATCATTCGTTTATTTGTTTGCCAATGGATAATGGCTGGAGTTCGGCCATTCCGAATCAACTATTCACATTTAGGGGCAGTTGAAAACAAGCCTATACAAAATGATGGATAGTTATCGTGTTTATGTTAAAGTTTTATGAAAATAATGATGTTTTTGATTTTTGTAGTGATGGTGGGGAAATTATGACGTATCTGTTTTAGTTTTGTGAAGATTGGTAACATAAAATGTGGCCATTCGGTTCGATCTTTAGGTTAAGCCTTGTTTAACCTAGATATGAGAAGCCTGGGTTGGTCTGTGGATGGGTGATCGCCCATTGCATACCGAGCTACCTTCGTGCTTCGTAAAGCACGTAAAGCAGTTGGTCCCAGCTGTCATTCAGTTGTAGATCTTTGACATTCTTACAAGTAGTCAGTGGCCCGAAAAGTCTGATAACCAGTCTTACCAAAGAGTATCGCAATACCCATCACTAACTGGATTGTCAGATAGGCAGTCGCTCCATGTAAATTACTGGTATTCAGCTGCATCTGGTTAGACTTGAATTCGATCCCAACATATTATAAAACATATGGATACAGGTATTTATCGCGAATTTACCTTTAATTTAATCCCGACGTTTCGACCGGATTGCACCAGCCGTGGTCGCGGGGAGACTGAAGTATTGGAGATACCGCGACACCAAAGTAAAGGCATTTCTTCAACTACCCTCACTCATCTTCAAGGTTAATTCGCGATAAATACCCGTATTCATATGTTTTATAATGTGTTCTGATCGTGAAAGTTTAAAAAAGACGATCCCAACATAGTTGAACATAGTTGGGAAAAGGCTAAGCAGATGATGATGGTAATACAAAATATGGATGTTAAAAAGTGATGTACTAGAAGCCTACTAGTCGAGGAAGCCAACTAACTATCCGACTAATTGTAATTAACCAATAACCTGTATTGTTAGGTAATCATTACACTTCATAATGTCTCACAGTTTGTTATACAGATAATCAAGGACACGTAATCCTTCTTTTGGTAACATAATCAGCTTGCTTATAATGTTCCCACATTGAAATATGCACTTTTAACAACACTAGTTGGCACGCTCCGGCCGACAGTCTGACAACGAGTGACCGCCACACTTTTTTTTTAGGTATGACCACTCGTAGTTGCAACTTGATAAGGTTGCTTAACCGAACTATCCTGTGGGTGGCCAAGCCAGGGCAGTTTGTTTGTTTGGTTGAACGCGCTAATCTCAGGAACTACTGGTTCAAATTGAAAAATACTTTTTGTGTTGGATAGTCCATTTATCGAGGAAGGCTTTAGGCTATATAAAATCACGCTACGATCATTAGGAGCGGAGCAGGAATGAAAAATGTTGCAAACACGGGGTTTTTTTTCCTTCCGTTTTTCTCTGTTATGTGACGCGATGTGGTAGAATTATGTTTCAATGCTGATTGATGATAACTTTGATGACAGACCCTCGCACAATTGTTTTTATTTTTAATAATAAAAATAAAAAAAATAAACGGGAACAGCAAATAGTTACACTATGAAAACTTAAAACTAGCATAACAATATTTGAGTTTTGCTAATAATGTAACCCACAACACTGTCCACGGGTTATCTAAATAATATTTAAAAAAAAAAACAATTATTTTCTTCACAGGATTACAAAATAAAACACATCGTAAAAGTCGGTGCTTTTTTCGGTCAAAATTGAAAAAACAAACTAATAAAACACTCTGTATTAAATGTAGCGTTATTCACTTATTAAAACCATTTAATACCTACACTTAAAATCCCATGCCACAAATCATTTACGTACCTTTAATACAATAAGCAAACATATTAAAGCTTTCAGCACGTTAATCAAATTCAATTCAAAGAGTAAACAAATAAAGTTGAAACTAAAATAAAAGTAAATTAACGCGTTAATCGGATTTCTGAACAAGTAATTAATGTGACTGCGACATTATTAATTAAGACCCCGGTTTAGTTTGGGTATATACGTGTGGGTTTTGAAATGGCAATTAAGGGTCAGCTTATATTAAATTAGGGATACGACGTGATGTGACCTTATAAATATAATATATAAGAAACGGATAGTTTTTCCGGTGGAAATCTTTTCGGAATCCTCTTTTTCTTCGTCAAGGAAAGGCAGTTAATTGATATTTGTTATAATTATCAGATTCCAACAGACTATGGTCCATGTTTACCAATATCTGTCTGATTATCTAAAACCGCTGTTTAAAACACATTTTTGTATGGGAACACGTCACAGTAAAATATAAATATCGCTGGACATTAACACACAGCGCCACCTAATGCCACACTAAGCAAAGCTTGTGTCGTGGACACTAGATAGTTGATATACTACATATATACTTTTTTATTTGTAAATACATACTTATTATACATATAAACATCCATGACTCGGAAACAAATGTCCGTGCTCATCACATTCGAACCCAGGACCCTAACAACGTAAGGCAGCGTCACTACCGCTACGCCAATCGGGTCGTCAACAGTGACAACTGTTTTTAGATTATTTTTTGCAAAAAAGTTTTTATTTTTCACTTTTTAGTGGTTCATATAGAATAGAATAGAATAATCATTTATTCGCTAATGGACAGCACAACACAAAAGAGCAGCACATACATATAGATTATAACAACAAACAGCTTAACAATTAATTAAAACAGCTCAACTGCGCTGAGCATGCCCATAACGAAAGGGTAGCCAACTCAGCATATGCTGGGTGTAAAACACTCAGCGCTGGTTTTCAGTGTGCTTGGTACACATGGAAAGTGCATACCGTTACAATTACAACAAGCCCAAACACGACTAGGTTACATTGTCTCCTTATGGAGTTCCGGTGCCTGACTCTTGGCTTTATCATCAGATCTGATGGTAGAATGGTTCTTATCTAACGCAAATGCTTGTCGTAGAAAATACCAAAATCGCTGTAAGTTATCCTATAAAATTTAAGGAGTTCCCTCAATTTCGCCTAGATTCCATCATCAGATCCCGACTTGGTGACTATGAGAACATTTGGAAAGTATACCCTTTCTTACAAAAAAAGAATATTTCAAATCTGTTGGCAAGCGACGGAGTTATGCGCGAACAAACATAAAAAAAATAGAAACATCCGAATTGAGAACCTCCTCCTTTTTTAGAAGTCGGTTAATAATCAGACCGGTATCTTTCCGATGAAAATGGACTTAAAAATGCATTTAGGTTGCCTTTAAACCATAGTAGAAAGACTTGTACCTATTCCAAATTGGAAATCCAGTCAGTAGAAATCCACCAGTACAAAACTTTATGGCGGGGTTTTAAAGGCGCACTTTTGCAGCTTATTGGTGAAAACTACAAACACGAGTTTAGCAATACTTGTGACCTTGGAGTCAAGTACAAAAAGTGTTACCAAATATGAGAGACAGTCACCGCTTAGTTCTGCATGCAATATTATATTCCTCGGGTATCAATGCGAAGAAAACCATACCGCAACAAAGTGAAAAATAACACAATATAAAACGAAACACTATCCAGTCAATTTACCACTGGACACACGTCAAAACAGGCCACAACAACTTGAACCAAACACACTCCATACTCCGAACAAGTCTGAACATCTATACTCTATCCAAATAAATAAAATTGGTTTGTCTGTTTGTAATATTAAAAGAACCTCTTTTTATGGATGTATAAACGGTACATAATCCAGAACATTTTTTTTTTACAATTATTGTCTTTCTGTCTGTCTATTTGTTCCGGCTAATCTCTGAAACAACTAGACCGATTTTAAGATAAAAAAAAGACACTAAAACTGTTATCAAAACGCGATCCAAATAAGTAATATTTTTATAACACACAATTGTATAGACGAAATAAACAAAAAAATAATAATTATTCGGTCAATTACATTATCAACAAATAGGCCTAGTCAAATAAAAAAATACGGGTCAACCAGACCCGTATTTTTTATTTTCTTACCTACACTAAAATTGACGAAGATATGACGCTTTTAAAATTCTCAATATGTCACGCCTTTGTACAATTTTAGCGAGTTCTGACGTCACGTGCCCCCCACGCACGAGTTTTGATGCGTTTTATCTTTATCATTTATCAATATTCATTGACTTACAAAAACAAAAAATACTTGTCAATTATTTTCCAACACTCTAATTAACAAACTAAATCGATTTTCAATTTCTTGATGATGTCGTCTTGCCTATTTCACATAGATGAAGACCGCGGGGCATAGCTAGTCTTCAATAAATAAGTTTTATTTGCCAGCTCCAGGGAGCGCCACATCATACCAAATGCAACTGGGAACAGTGTGGCGGCAACTTCTCAATAAGTATTGATTGAGCGAGATAACTTAGAGAGAACGTGCACACTCACTGGACACTGCTTTGCGTCATAATTTTAGAGAGAAAATATTGTAGAAGTCATTGAGCTGTTGGTTCTGATAGATGATTTTATTGGTGTTCTTACGGAGTTTAATTTATAGTATTGTAATCTATACTTATACTTGTATAATATTATTAAGCAGAATTTGTTTGTTTGTTTGTTTGGTTGAACGCGCTAATCTCAGGAATTACTAGTTCAAATTTAAAAAATCTTTTATGTGTTGGATAGTCAATTTATCGAGAAAGGCTGTAGGCTATATAACGTCACGCTACGACCATTAGGAGCGGAGCAGGAATGAAAAATGTAGCAAAAACGGGGATTTTTTTTTCTCTCTTATGTGACGCAGACGAAGTTGCATGGGTCAGCTAGTCCATGATAAATATTAAAAAAAACTTAGTTGCAAAGTTCCTTGCAAATGTCACATCAGAAAGTGCATCCACAATTCTAACTAAAAATAAATTACAAAAAGCTCCATTCAAAGCGATTAAAACCACATAAAACAAAATTGTAACCATCGTACCTACAATAGCCAACAAATCAAGTACAGTTTAAGATTTACAACCGCTATCTCTAAGCCAATAAACTTTTCAAACTACCACGGCCTAGAAAGATATTAAACTAGAATCTAGCAAACTAATCTAATACACAACGGAGATATTTCAAGTGAAACTCTTGCTCTGTACGAAGTTGTTTAAGATCAAGAATTCTCATATCAACACATAGATTAAAGCGATTAAACTTCACCGATTGCGAGCACTCGAAGCGAAATGCTATTGTTATCAAATGTATCGATACACGACGATATCGAATCGAAATTGAAAGGGTAATGGCTGCTGGGAATTTAAAAGGAGTTCGAATTTTGTTAAAATGTTGTTTAAAAAATTGTTTGGTAGGATTTTATATTGACATTGCAGTTGTATGCTACGTGAGAATGTACCTATTGGTTTTCTAAACAATTATGGTTGGGACGTGAAATTGTTGTATAACATGTTTGTAAAAGATTTGTAAAATGTAGGCTAGTCTCTGGGAGTGCTGATTTGATTTCAAAAATCCTTTTTTTAAACCACGGATAAAGACGTCTCGTGCTATAGTGGCTTTGTTTAACCTTTATTGGGACATTTAACTCTTACAAATTAAAAATAAATAATTACCAGATACATTAAAAGCTAAGCAAATCTACTCGCGAAATAAATATTAAGAAATAGTTAAACGCGTGCAATAATTACAATGTTCGTCCGCGAAAATTGTAATAGCTCAACTAATCTGCATGGTATCAATATAATTTTCATCCCCCCATCTCGGAAAGTGTATTTTTGCTCTTCGATATCTGAGTGCAAAAGCCGTTTTTATCGTCTAGAGGATGAAGTAAATTTGAATTTAGAACATCGTGTGCAGTTTGTGAATTCAAAACATCATTAAACCTATTTATTTCTACCTCCATGGTACCCAATTTATCATTCAACTTTTTTTAATTTGTAACTCAGACTCGGAACCTTCTTGGTGTATTTTTTTGTTAATAAGCTTTTTTTTCTCGTCATGTTGTTAAAACCTTAGATTAAAAACAAGGAACTTGAAAACAAGTGATAAACCTAAAATTACCATTTATTATCTAGCGACGAGGAAGTTTATTTGACGCCAACAGAATTAACTCAATTGGTTAATAATGCGTATTATTTTTTTGTTTGCGTTTAGTCAATTCCTCGCTGAGATGAGAAAAGAAAAGTTACGTGTTGCACTCGAGTGCAAAGATTTTTCTCCTCGTGCTCGTTTGATTCCCTTGCTAATGCAAAAGATTCTAATTTTGAATCACTCGCTGCGCTCGTGACTTAACTTTAGAATCTTTCACTTAAACAATAATATAATAAACTTTCCACTCTTGTATAACAAATAACTATTATAGCCTATGTTTTTTGGTGAAAGATGTAGCTTTCTAATAATGAAAGATTTTTTTTAAGTCGGTTGAGGTCTTTTTTAGTTAAACAAACATTATATCAAATCATTCCTGTGTATAATATTATTATAGATATAATAATAATTTTTGAACACATTTACCACTTGCCTAACTTTTTCTCCACTATTTTTCGGCTTCCAGTCTAATCAGATGCAACTGAGTACCAGTACTTCACGATATTGTTGTGAACTAATTTACCATTGTTACATAAGTTACTACTAGTACGAACTAGATGTTTGATAGAACTATGTATTACAAAACAAATACACGCAATAGGCTTTACATAGAAGTTTTCTTGATTACCATAGTGGTTGTGGTCCGCCAGTATTGGGAGCAGGGTCCAAGCTACCGGTGGTTAGGGCTCCAGAGACATGAACCTCCTCACGATGCGAGCCGTTTCGAGGAGTACTGCCTTCTGAATCAGGCCCAAGGGCCGATATCGAGCCCCCTAAGGAGAGCTTCGATAGATGGTTATCGAGACTCTTGGCCATAATACCTTTGGCCGTCACAACAATCGACACAAAGATAACCAAGTTTACACTCCATGTCGGGAACTTCATGCACTAAGTCGAGATATTGTATTTGTTTCTCTTTCTTAGGTTTACTATTACCACAATTTTTACTGATCTCAATGTTTTTAAAATTTGGTTGAAACGCAAACTTCTACTTAATAGCATTCTTTCTTTTTCGAGTGGTTATAGTACCCAACCTGGTATCAGAGTTTTTATCCCGCCCTGTAACTTGGCTTTCATGCCATCGAGAAATCTTCACCAAATCGACTGAGTAATTCAGCAACTCGTCCCACATGTTGATGGCCCATTTGTGACGAGACGATGAAAATCAAAATAAACAATATATTCATTATGCAACTCGTCCCATGTTTCTTTTTATGAGGAACTTTAAACTTTATCAACGTTTGGTACAGTTATTAAGACAAGTTATAACAAAAATCGAAACAAAAGTACTAGGCGATCAGGAATTGAAGATGGTATTCGAATCACAAGTTTACTCTGAGATAATAATAAACAGAAGTACTTACCTACCCACAATACGCACAATGCACATGCATCTGAAAATCAGTAGTGTGTGTCTTGGGTTTGTACACGAGACCTACGACTTGGCAGACTTGGATCACACCACTATAGGCTATAACTGCTTAACTCTTGGCATGATAGAACCATACTAAACCAAAATAGATTCTAAAGACATTCATTGAAGAACTTTTTTTGAATGCTCACACCTGTCATGGAATAATGGCTGGCTATGATTGGCTCACCCAACTGATGATTTGTCTTATCTATGAATTGGTATGGAATGAGAATTTTCCGTAAAACCTAAGTACTATTTTTATAAACATTTTTGTTCAGCTGCTACTAAACAATAGCGTCGGATAAGGAGAGCAATTCAAAGAGATTTTAACACTTCAATGCCACCGAGATTAATGATCATTTACGGTTTGAATTTTGACCAACTTTAAATGTAATTTTGGGCTCAATTTTGTATAGAACTAGCTAATACCCAAGGCTTCGCTCGCATGGAGTTCGATAATGTCTCACAGGATTTTACTACTGAGATAAAAAGTATTATTTATTTTAATCTAGGGTATTTACTATCTATGTGCAAAATTACATTCAAATCTGTTCAGTAGTTTTTGAATTTCAATGAAAATGGTTCATGTTAGGTTAACGACTCGATTAGCGTAGTGGTAGTGAGGCTGCCTTACGTTCTTAGGGTCCTGGGTTCGAATCCCGGTAGGAGCAAATGTTTGTGTGATGAGCATGGACATTCGTTTCCGAGTCATGGATGTTTATATATATATTAAGTATGTATTTACAAACAAAAAAGTATATATGTAGTAAATCAACTATCTGGTGTCCACGACACAAGCGATACTTAGTGTGACACTAGATGGCGATGTGTGTTATTGTCCAGCGATATTTATTATTTATTTATTAGTTCAGGAGCTATGATGCCTCTGACACAGATACAAACTAGAAACTTATAACACCCCTCTTTTTTGGTTGGAGATTAAAAATACACAACGAGGAACATAACAAAAATCTATCGAACAAAAGGCACCTCTCCAGTCGAAGCAAGGTTACTAAATTGAAATTCAAATGAGGCCTAACATCTAATTACCAACGACAATGGCCATTTACTCGAGATGGTAATTATATTGACCAATTTGTAATTCATGATACGGGTTCAGTACAGTCAAGAACACCGTTATTACTGTAACTGAAATTCAAAAGCGATTTTATTATTTATTTAACACTTCAATCACAAAAGTACAGAGGCGGACTTAATGTCATCTTCCTCCATTGCTTCCCTTCGGTCGAAGCATGTTTCATCGTTACTCCACAAGAAAATAGAAAATGCCTTCATAGGCATTTCAATTTCAATACGCACTGGGCACGCTGTTGGATTATGTAGCCCATTCCCTCTCATAGAGAGGAGGCCTGTCCCAGCAGTGGGAATATTAATAGGCCGATGATGAGGCATTTCAAAGTAAAGATGAAACATGACTTGTAAAGTGCTAATTACATAACAATATGGATTGACAATCAATTCTGTAGAAGATTATCACATTTGGAAATTGCCTTTCCCGACTATATTGTGATCTTTTTCCAGTCTAAATTTATACATGCACCACAACCCAGCAAATGAGTAAAACGATCTCTTGATTTCCTCTTAGGTTTTTATAATGATAACAATCGTCAGATATAATCAATACTTATAATATTATAAAACAGAAGAGTTTGTTTGTTTTTTTGGTTGAACGCGCTAATCTCAAGAACTACCGGCTCGAATTGAAAAAATCTTTTTGTGTTGGATAGTCCATTTATTCAAGAAGGCTGTAGGCTATAAAACATCACGCTATAATTATCAGGAGAGGAGCAGGAATGAAATATGTTTCAAAAACGGGGATTTTTTTCCCTTCGTTTTTCTCTCTTATGTGACGCAGACGAAGTTGCGTGAGTCAGCTAGTATTACAAACATTCCCTACACGAACTCGACTTTGTATGACTTTGGTGACATAATACTTGTTGATGCTCGCACTCGACGTAATACTGCGCTACTAATTTCATTCACAAACCCATTGATTTGCTTCGAGTTATGAGGTACCGTCCTAAACATGGTTTATGGGAAGTTGATGGCTGTTTTATGGATGAATTTGTATCCACAGACGGACTACGTGATTGTGAATTGGTCGTTGAGGATGATTTAGAAGTATGAGGAGAGATTTTAGGAATTTAGTGCCAATTAGATACTTTTCAAAAGATAGCAAACATGCATAGAATACAGGGTGAATTTTAATTAATGCGACAAAATGAAATTGGAGCTTCAGTTACAGTAACATAGTAATTATAAACTGTTTTTTCTACAATCTAAATCGTTAAAAAAAATTACGCGATTATCGTTTTCAAAAGGTCCATTGATGTTATTATCTTTATTTAAGTACGAATTATCGGTATTCCAGTAATATGCAAAATAAATAAGAAAAATTAAGGCAAAATTAGGTAAATGACCGCTATATTGGGCACTGTGATGAGTCGGCAAGATTTTTGATACTTTTATTATTTTAACGGTTTTCGTAACACTGATCAATTATTTTATAGTTTTATATTTTATACATTTTCTTGACAACACGTATTATTGTATATTTAAATTTGTCGCATCTATTCAATTTCACCCTGTATATTGATGACATTTTGTCGATCTTCTATATAGGAAAATGTATTTAAGATAGCTCTTTTCAATTTTAATCATCATCATTTCAGTCGCAAGACGTCCACAGCTGGACATAGGCCTCACCCAAGTGTCGCCACTTTGACCGGTGGTCCGTTAAAGGCAATACAAATTGAGTCGGTGTTGAATTTAGTAACGTCTATCAGTTTCATTAACATGCAGACAACAGGACAAGTACGACACGATAATTAAGTGTCCCACCTTTTGTGGAACAACACCATATTTACACTGCAAATAAATAAATAAAATAAACATCGCCGGACATTACACACTGCGCCATCTAGTGCCACACCTAAGCAACGAGGCATGTGTCGTGGACACCAGATAGTTGAGTTACTACATAGATACTTTTTGCTTTGCTTTTTACACCTATCGGGGAGAAAAAACAGGGCAAATAGATGACTCTCCAATTGAGTAGGATCCAAAGTCCTACTAATATTATAAATGCGAAAGTTTGTGAGGATGTATGTTTGTTACTCTTTCACGCAAAAACTACTGAACGGATTTGGATGAAATTTTGCACACAGATCGTTTACAACCTGGATTAACACATAGGGTACTTTTTATCCCGGTAGTACATCCCATGGGTCAATTATGAAACTTTATGCGGGCGAAGCCGCTGGCAGAAGCTAGTATAGTATATTTGATGGCTTCCATCCAAGTCAGTAAAAGTAACCCACACATTAGATTTTTAGATTAGCATTTAGCATTACTCAGAAAAGTTTCACTTTAATTAAAATTTCCTCACAGACTAAATCTTTCAAAGCATTCTATTACCACTTAAAACAAACTCCGCATACTACTGTTAACTTGTAATATTGATATAATTATACAGAACTCCACTCCAGGTTCTCCAGAAGTGTGTAGACTGCAATTAGTTACCTGTCGTATAATTTGTATGTACTGTATATCTATGTGCAGCAATATACTCGCAGCTCTGAATATAATCTACATATACGGTCTCTAGGAAAGGTGCCAAGTTCATGTTTGTAGCTAAAAGTATAATAAGATCTGATATAATCTGCTTGGTGTATATGAGTTCAATGTTCTGGAGAAGTAAATTCTTAACCTTCGGAGATACTTTTGCATTAGACACAAGCGTAATTATATATAAACGTTATTCTGTGTTTGTAATCTTCTAATGATGATTTACATAAATAGAAGATTGTTTTAATAAGCTTAGGTTTATCATTTATGGTTAACGGTCATAATCTATAGAACTACGAGTAAAAGGCATAATTATGTTTTACAACAGATTTTGCTAATGACAGTGTAAAATGAAATACAATGAGAGCACGCATTACTTAATTAATGCTTATTAAAACTAGTATTCTTGTTAAAGTTACGATTTACTTTTAAAAGGCAAGGCCCCCTAACCGTTAAACCATTCAACTCAAACTTTTGTACAATATATAAAAATCAGAATTCATTATTCCAAAAACAAAAACTTAATCTTTTATAACACCTGGCTTCACAATCCACGTCAGCGTAAGCAGGGTTAATAGGCTTAGCGCCGCGACAGGTGTGAATGTTTGCGAATTTTTCACTACTCATTGTTTTAAAAAAATCCCTGCTCTCGTAGATATAAGCAATCTGTACCAACGATCTTCAGTCTGTACATCATTGAACTTGATACAAGATGGCTCTTAGTACTAAAATAGAATTATGTGTTCTCGTTCTAACTTCTAGTTGGATTAACGCTCAGGAGTATATAGAAAGTGAGTAGTTTTGTAGTTGTCTTTGCGTAAATGATTTCATCAGTTCTGAGCTCAAGCTGGATAGGTCAGTCATGAGAACCAAGAACCAGACATACAGAGGGTGGAATTGAAGACATGGGCATTATTTTAAACTAAGGCACCACTGATGATACTAAATCCATTATTGTGTGTCATTACGTAAATCAAAAATATTATCATTTCAAGTACGAAAATGTAGTAATTCACATTGCAAAAGGCTTAATAATGCAAATAAATACATATAGTAATATAAGCAAAATTAATACTGGACTGTATGTAGTATTTTGCTTGTATCAGCAGTGGGAACGTTATTGGCTAAGTTTTTGTTTGATTATGCATAAATAAAAAGCACATTATAGCCAAAATTACGTAATAAGTTCATAAACTGCAACACTGGGATGAAAAACTAATAAAAATTAAATTAAAGATTTCTATCAATTTTATTATTTCTAAAACGTTTTTTCCAGATCTCCATGACTCAAAAATCACACATATCAAGGAAATACCAATTTCATTCGAAGTGCATGGTTTCGATGCAAACACACAGTTCCAGAAATACTACGATCGTATCCAAAACGTGGCACTGCATGAAAACTTAGCTGTCGTATACAAAGTAAAAGTAGAAATACAGCAAAATAATAATGTTAAGCATCATCCAAGGCCGCATTTCGTCAAGAAAGGGAAGTCGAAGAAGTACAACATTCCGTTGAAGAAGACAAGTATGAAGCTGTCAAACTTTGAAGTATGGCTAAGGAAGATGGCAGAACAATCGGGCTACAAGAAAGGACATGTACTGAATTTTGAAAATAACGTCTCAGCTACTACAGAAGGAGGGAAGATTATCACAACGACGAAACAAGTACAGTTCAAGTACAAACCGATTATTTCTAGAACTAAGACGAATTATACCAAATACGTCAAGCCTGTTAGGAGTCGAATTATTACTTTAGGTTAGTAGATTTTATTTAGTGTAGAACAATTAATGTTGTTAAATGTTGTAAATAAAATGTTTTTTTTTTTTACATTTATGAGTCGGCCTTTCAATTGTTCTAAACGGGAACATACTTTCAAGATATAAAATAGTATCCTAGCCCATGGTCCTGTGTTCGATTCCTGGGTCGAGCAAAGTGTAATTGGGTTTCTAGATCAGAAAATTCTTAGTAAAGTAGATTTTTTGTGTAAGAATGCATTTTAAAATGCATTCCGTAATGTTCAAATATACTTTATTATTCAAATATCTTGTTCTATCTACATTGTATGCCTGACGAGCTGGGAGACAAAACAAACACAATGTGAAACAAACACCACGCAGAAGATAGCGGAACGAGCTGGATGTAACCAACGACAGCTCCGCATTGGCCCTGGATCGAGGGATTTGGAAATAATGAGGAGAGACCTTTACCCAACAGTAGGGTAACACAGCCTAACCGTAAAAGAAACACTAAAGTAGCTTCTTCATATAGCTAATATGACGTGAATACACGACAAGTTAAATCCAAATCACTTCAAGTGCCACGCAAAAATAAGTTCTATGGCAGGCGTACCGCTTCTTTCGTAATACCCAACTTACTAAACCAAATACCAGTAGACATCAGAGACTCATTGAATAGTAGAAACATAAAGCGTAATGTCAAGGAATATTACATCGATTCGATTATAACTTAAACGTTAATAGCGCGTTGATCAAGTCTCAGGCCATGGCATGCTAAGACAGACCCAGAGGTCTAATTGTGTGCTTTATAATATATTTAAGTGTATCAAATGTAATTTATAAATAATAAAAAAATATATTATTTCTACCCAAACTTATGTCGGCAAACATACCAAATTCAACTTATTCCATTACCCTATTGCCTCATTCGCCACATTTCGCGAAACCACCGTGGTCAAGCCATAAAAAGTCCTGCAACATGCAGTTCTGTAGCAAATTCTCCTCACGACCAGTAATAAAAACACGCTCTATCAGTTTTGTTTCTCTCACCAGGGGCCTCGCTTATGAAACATATTTCAGCCAAATTGCCGTACATGAAACCCGGAAAGTATTTGGAGATGATAGGTTTTATTTATTGCGGTGTCGCTGTCGTATTTTTCTTTTTCCAGGATGTGTTTTTTGGGATGTTGGCACCGTTTGTTGGTTGTTTTAGTTGTTGATTTGATGTTAAGATAGTGATTTAATTGGCTTCTATACATTGACTGCATTTACCTGTGGCTAAATCATCTGCTTAGCCTTTTCCAAACTATGTGGGAGTCGGCTTCCAGTATTTTACATGGAGCGACTGACTATCTGACCTGCACAACCTAGTTAGTAACTGAGTAATACGGTGCCCCTTGGTAAGACTGGTTGTCAGACGTTTTGGGCCACTGACTACCTACCTATAACGACTGTCAAAGATCTACAAATGACAGCCGGGACCAACGGCTTAACATGCTTTCCGCGGCACGAAGGAAACTCGGTATGTAAGGGTGGTCACCCATCCACAGACCAACCTAGGCAAGCACGGCTTAACCTAAAGATTGGCCCGAGCGGCTGTTATAATTTAGCCACGAGCTCTTCCTGTGGCTGCGGTATGAAGATTGATAATTATCCGAGTGGAACGCAGTAACAGGATAAAAAGTATATTAATTTTACATTTGTCATTATTCTCCTGCTCTTGAGTCATGTCTTCTTCTTCGATTCTTCTCTATTACTCTTCCCTTTCAAACACTATCTTTCTTCATACAGTCCATTGATCGTCCATCGTAATTTTTGGTCTTCCCATATTCTTATAGCCATCCACATTCATCCTCAAAATTTTCCGCACTACATTTTCCTTAACTGTATCATCACACTTGTATCTCTACGTAAAAATAGTAATAAATAAAAGTAGTCTTGGTGCCGTGAAAGAAGCCGTCAAAGCGTTCATACATACGGAGACACTTTCATATTTATAATATTAATCAAGGACAGAAAAAGTCGGCCTTTTGAACAATTTTCTCTTAAGGCACGCACAGTGTATGCGAACACTCTTTCACGCATAAAATTACAACAAAAATCCAAAAATATTTTACACCATCCACATTACCGCGCTTAGAATCCGTAAATTCCAATCCATTTTGAAAACCCTCAATAAAAATTTGTTCAGTCGAAATCCTTTCATACCTTCGGGTTGCCTCTTTCTATTCTGCTCACACGCTGTTTCACATTCCGCGGTGTCGAGGTACCAGAGCTACATAAAGCCTTAGGGGCCTACATAACCGCTTCACAAAATTAAATATCGTTCTAGTTCTATGTCGAGAGTGTTTTGTTTTTGTAATGTTTGCTGACTGAGTGGTTTGGGGGGCAAGTGGGTTTAATGTCAATGAACGTTGGGTTTGCGTGTATTAACCTTCGGTATGCCTGGTAGGGTCTGTCAGACCCACCTGTGCACATAAACCGTTGTATTTCCTTCAAATTAGAATTTCGCGCCTAACCGCACTTAGTAGCTGGCCGTTATGATTTGCTAGACACCCGCCGCCTGCTACCTCGCTCCGGAGCACGCTCCCGTAGCAGTAGGACGTGCATAACGTTTGCGCGGGTCTCACAGACCCGACCAGGCATACGAAGTGACGTTACTATGTAGGTATTTTGTGTCTGTTTTTTTGAAAATTGATGTTATTTTTGTGCCTAAATAAAATATTTTTTGCTTTACTTTAGTTTTAAAATGGGGAGCCATCTTTGCGATGATGATATTAGTAATTTATTACATGACGCGACTGAAGAAGATGAGGTAGTTTTCAACTCAAGTGGTACTCCACTTGAGTTGACACTCCCTCTCGCTCCGCCCAGAGTGGGAGAAGTCATTTGATGATTTCCCATCCCAAAAAAAAGGATGGCACTTTATGGCATAAAAACCCTGGTCAATCTAATGTACGTACAAGAAAAGAAAACATAATATCTGGTACACCAGGAGTAAAGCCTCAATGCCTCATGCTAGAGATGCAAGGCCTCCTTTAGAATGTTTCGAACTCTACATCAACGACTCTATTTTGTTCGACGAAAAAAGAAGAAACACTAGCGCAAGACAGGCTAGCACCATTCAGGAAGCTCGTTGATTATTTTGTCACCAAGTATCAGCTGCATTACACGCCTTTCGAGAATCTGCATTTGCAGTCAAGAAAAAACAACAATCGCCTCCCTATAGATTTTCGTAAACGAATAGGTAGTCATTTGGGTAAACAAGATGACTCCCCATTGAAAAAATCAACTCCTGGTCTAAAATGTAGATGCTACGTAAGCGTCAAGAAAAATCGCAACACGCAGTACATATATGTGAGACCTGTAAAAGTCATTTATATCTGGATCATGCAATTTTTCCAATGTGCAATTTGCTTCCGTATCAGAGTCCTGGAAAATTTAGTTAGTAGTGATGAAGACTGAATATTCTTTAGTTATTTATCAGAACATAAAAGTGACTTGTATTTTATGTAGTCTGATTGAGATCTCTTTATTTTAAAAAAGTCTCTTACGTCTCTTGGGTCTCTTTAGTTTTTTTGTCGTTAAAAACACGACCTAAGTTTAATTGAAAAGATAATTATTAAAAATTATTGTTTTGCAATATTTTTTTATTTTAATTTCTAATATAAACCCCTAGTAAAAAATTATGAGTGCAATATAATAACTTATTTATCAATAAATATTTGAGAAAACACAAGTTAAAAATCCGGGTCTGATAAACCCACCAGGCATACCGTGTAACTTTTTACCACCAGGCATGCCGAAGGTTAAAAAGAGATGTCTCTTTCAGGGTTTTATTTTTTTATCTTACGGTGCAACGTTAAATATAATTTTTGATACGTTTTTAAAACACTCATCACTTTATGGAACACATAAAGTGATGAGTGTGGTGATGACAAAAACGTGTGTATAGGTTAAGATATGATATTACTAATCTCAAATAATTGGGTACGATTTCATAGAAGACATCACGCCTCTCAAAATTACACTGCTTAAAATTCCCAAAGACAATGGCCCACCTTCAATGTTGCGCTGCATGGCCTAACACTTGCGTTGATGATCTTATGACAGCTTCAGTGAGTGGAGTTTGCATAGCTGTATTTTGTTCCAAACACATTAATCTATACTATATTATATAGGTAATATTGTAAAGCAGAAGAGTTTGTTTGTTTGTTTGGTTGGTTGAACGCGCTAATCTCAGGAACTACCAGCTCGAATTGAAAAAATCTTTTTGCGTTGGACAGTCCATTTATCGAGGAAGGCGAAGGCTATATAACATCACGCTATGACCAATAGGACCGGAGCAGCAATAAGAAATGTTGCAAGCGGCAATTCCCGCGAACGAAGTCGCGGGCAGAAGCTAGTTTATTATATGCCATCGCCACATTAAGCCATAAAAGAAGACTAAATAATAATTTTAATAAGAACATTAGGATTATGATCTCAATAACGCATTCCCTCTAAAAAGTCAATTACTAATAAAGATTCATGATTAACATCGAACTCGGGGAGGTTTAGCGATAAAAAGTTCCTACACACCCAAACTTTAAGATTCTAAAATTAAGAAAATAACAATATTTTTCCTTTTATTTTTTCCTGTAAGAGAAACTCGAATTTTTATGATTAAATTAGTGACTATAAAAAATTGCCTTCAAAAAACGTTAACGACCGAAAATTTCAACTCCAGGTAAGTATCGAATTCCCAATTTGCGAATTGATCATTTAATTTTTCAAAAGTGGATCGTAATAAATATTGAGTTGGGTATTAATAATTCCTGTTGATTTTCTCAAGAATTTGGGGAAGTTTTTCAGATTTTCTGTCAGTTATACCTTAGGTCCAGTGACGTTAATTGACTGATTACGAAGCAAATAAACTGAAAGAAAGATTTTATTTCATTGTACTTATATTATTAAATTAAGTTTTTACAGTTTGGCCATTGTATTCCCGAGTTATGGATGGTTTTAAGCATGGTAAGTATGTTTTTACAAACATAAGTGTCTAAATAGTATATCAACTATCTAGTGTCTACGACACAAGCCTCGTTGCTTAGTGTGGCACTAGATGGCGCTGTGTGCGCAAGGGCGATTACTGAGCATGTGGTCTCGTATTTAATTCCTGGGTCGGGGAAGTGTTATTGAGTTTACCAAGAAGAATGTATTGTTAGGAAGAAATGAGGTTTTGCGCAGTAGAAGAAATAAGGTTGTACGCACAGGTCACTTCTATGGAAAGGAGTGTCAGACAATTTGCATTATTTATTTATTTATTAAAACTTTATGCACAAGTAAACACTGTACAAAGGCCGACTTAATGCCTTGCCTTGCATTAGTCTCTGGTCGCGAGAGACTGCTTGGCAATGTCGCTCAAAGGGCTTTAAGATTTATATTTTCCTATTTTGCGTGCTTACTCGCTACTTTTCTAAGCAATTAGGTACGTGTTTATTGAATTCGTTATGATTTGTGGTGGTTATAGATAGTTTCAGCAATTGATATTTTGTTCCAAGTTAGAATAAACGTTTATATTCATTACTTTATGTACTTCGTTGTCTTATTTTAAACATCTTCACTTCTGAATACTAAATATATCATTCTCTTCTCCTCTATGTGCTTAACTACCGATTGCATACTCTCTGCTTAAAAGTTTTCACTAAATCTAAACGCAGACACGAAGTCTAAATACGCTCTACATAATGATAAAGGGCTAAACAAAATTCACACTTCACCTAAAAAAATCTCCCATTACAAAACATCTTGTTTAGAAAACGTTACAAAACAAGACACGATACACGATTAGTAAAGCATGACACCAAAATGAAATGAAAAAGCAAAGAATAAAAGGTAAATGGATGGTCTGCTTCAAGTGCTCCTCTTTGTAATCAGATCTCTGACTGTTGTTCGGAGCAGAGCTTAGAGCGATCCGTCGCGATAGCCCGGACACTTACCTTGAGCGCGTCTGCTAGTGTTGTGCTGGCCGGTTATCGATAGGGAAGAGGAAGGGTCTTTTCGTTGGCGTGTAAAGATAAAGATGAAGAAGAGTGAAAAGTTAAAGATAATACATAGGTACAATTATATTATTTGAGAATCGTTCACTTAAGTTGTAATGTAAGGGCATGAGCCTTTACACTTAATGTTAAATGTTAATAAAATAAATGTTAATGTTCAAAGGTATTTAATCCGAAACTGCACTAAAATAATGTAATAAGGTAAGAAAATAATAAAAAAATGTTAGAAAAAGTCACAAAATGTTGTATGTTGCGCGAGCTCGATATTAAACCGAAGACTGACGTACTTGCGTACGTGACGATACTACATTTTTATAGAATAACAAAATTTGCAGTGTTTTAACTAGGCTAACTAAAGTACAATGTGCGGTTGCTGACCGTACATATAACGAGTGGCAAGATAGTTATTCTATAACTGATTTTGGATGAAGGTTGGTTATGTTATAATCTATAGATTTTCATTAAAATGTTTAAACTGGTTGTAAAGTGTAGTACTAAACTAATACCAGCCGCATTGTCAAGCTCGCGATGAGACCGTTAAGCAACTAATCCAACATTATTTACTGCTCACTTGAGAAGTCCGTCTACGCACGAAACCTTCCCTATAAGTTAAAAAAAAGTACCTACTGATGACCTTACCTCATTTTAACTGACCAATACTGATCTGAGTCCAAAAAATCAGGGAGAAGATTGTTTTTAAAACAAGCCACGTTCTATCGACACCACCCCATCCCTAACTGCACATCGTGCTCGAGAGTGTTGATGGTATCGCCGCGTCACGTGAAGCGGGCGATGAGACCCGCTCGCAACTAATCTCACACCCTTTACTGCTAACTTGAGGTTGTATGTGTGCATGTAATGAGCATTATGTTTCAAGTAATCTTATTTTTTACGCTGCTCAATAATAGCTGCCGCATAGGTCAAACTTTAAGGTTAAAAAGCGCTTGGCAAGGTTTGTCTGTGTTTCGGTGGGTATTATAATAATATTAATATATTATAACTGCACATCGTCATGTTCGTGAACGGGCGCTGTCGGTTGGGACTGGTCAGCTCTTGATTGCTTTATTTTTGAATTGTTTTTGTTTGTTTTAACTATGGGCACTTTTATCGTGCACGTCTTGCTACATTGTTCTCACACAATGCACCATCTCAACAGGAATGATATAACCAAGATTTTGTAACAACATTATGATTTAAAAAAGTGTCCATGGAGTTTCTAGCCCGTTCTTCTCCATAGAGATCTACGCTAGGGAATGGGCAACTACAGTACTTTCACAGTTTTTATGTCTTGTGACTGGGGCTGTAGCTACATTTAATTTTCATCTTTGTTTCGACAATTCAAAAGCGCCTGTAACTGGCCTACTTGAAATAAATGCTTTGATTTTGATTGATTT
The DNA here is from genome assembly GCA_916618015.1 of Xestia c-nigrum. Taxonomy (NCBI): domain Eukaryota; kingdom Metazoa; phylum Arthropoda; class Insecta; order Lepidoptera; family Noctuidae; genus Xestia; species Xestia c-nigrum. Next base: position 25,184,384 of record OU745247.1, read on the forward strand.
TGATTTTGAACATCGTGCTCGAGAGTGTTGATGGTATCGCCGCGTCACGTGAAGCGGGCGATGAAACCCGCTCGCAACTAATCTCACACCCTTTACTGCTAACTTGAGGTTGTATGTGTGCATGTAATGAGCATTATGTTTCAAGTAATCTTATTTTTTACTTTGCTCAATAATAGCTGCCGCATGGGTTAAACTTTAAGGTTAAAAAGCGCTTGGCAAGGTTTGTCTGTGTTTCGGTGACCATTATAATAATATTAATATATTGTAAAACATATGAATACGGTTATTTATCGCGAATTTACCTTTAATTTAATCCCGACGTTCTGGTAAATTAAAGGTAAATTCGCGATAAATACCCGTATTCATATGTTGTATAATGTGTTCTGATCGTGAAAGTTTAAAAAAGACAATATTAATATATTTTCTTGATTCAGAAATTAGTACTTTTTGACACGGCACGTATTATTAGGAGGTTCCTCTCTCAAGAGCCCTGACTATGCACCGGCTGCTCAAACCCTGTTTCCAGTGCTGGAGGGCTACTATTTTATATTCTTAAATGTTTTTTTATTTAGTTTTATAGTAATATGAAAAGGAATATATAAAGGAACTAGCGGACGTCCCGCGGTTTCACCCGCGTAATTCCCGTTCCCGTGGGAGTACGGGGATAAAATATATCCTATGTTACTCGTGGATAATGTAGCTTTCGAATGGTTTTTTAAAACGGTCCAGTAGTTTTTAAGCCTATTCATTACAACCAAACAAACAAACAAACAAAGTTTTCCTCTTTATAATATTATATAGTGTAGATGTAGATAATAATGTATTTATTATAATTTATTTTCTATACGTTCAAAACACATTACATCAGTGTGGCCTCAACCCCTGAATAGAACAACCCTGTATGACAGGGGTAGAGTTTTGTCGGTTACATCGATCTGAGTGTGGACGTTTAACCAGTGCTTACTGCAACTACTGTAGAAAAATAACTTAAACTAAATTAATATCTATTGTAGAAAACTTGGAGGAGCTCGTGGCTAAATCGATCGATCGATCTTTAGGTTAAGCCATGCTTGCCTAGGTTGGTCTGTGGATGGGTGACCACCCTTACATACCGAGTTTCCTCCGTGCCTCGGAAAGCACGTCCAGCCTTTGGTCCCCGCTGTCATTTGTCCATTTTTGACAATCGTTACAGGTAGTCAGTAGCCCCAAAAGTCTGACACCAGTTTTACCAAGTGGTATCGTATCACCCAGTATTAACTGGGTTGTGGAGATCAGATAGGCAGTCGCTCCAAAATACAGGTATTAAGCTGCATCTAGTTAGACTGGAAGCCAATCCCAACATAGTTGGAAAAAGGCTAGGCAGATGATGATGAAGTAGAAAATTGACTTAATATAATACAGAAAAAAAAAATATTTTTTATTATAACATTCCGAGTTTCCTGTTGGCCCGGCTGACTTTCGTAGATCTTTGACAGTCGTTTCTGGTAGTCAGTGATCTGAAAGTCTGACAACAATTCTGACAACAGGGTTCCGTATCATCCTGGATACTTACTGGGATGTGGAGGTCAGATAGGCAGTCGCTCCATGTAACTAGTATTTAACTTCATCCGGTAAGATTCAGCCGACCCCAACATAGTTTGGAAATAGGATAAGTAGATAATGATCATGATGACTTAAAAACACTACTCAAGATCGGCTTCAGCACACTTCGCTTTTTACTGCAGTTTCTCATCCAAAACCAGTTCTTCAAAGGTGTTGCAGTATCGAGTTTCATAGAAAATCCCAGACAATTCTACAAAAATAGAAAATGTTAAATAATTTACGCTACTTGGTCTCACTTTGGATACTCACATAAATTGGAAATCCCACTTACAAAAATTAAGATAAAAAATTTCAAGATTTTCATATGCTCTACGTGAAATAAAGAAAACCACAAATCTTCAAACAGCGCTCACCACCTACTATGCATATGCTTATGCATGGCTAAGCCATATTACCCTTTGGGGAAATAGCACAGATGCACCCTCACTCTTTATCCTTCAAAAAAAAATTGTTAGAATCCTGGCAAATATTGATCAAACCGACAGCTGCAAACCTCACTTCCAAAATTATAATATCTTAACACTCCCCAGTATATACATATTAGAAACCTGCAAATTTGTTCGTAAATATCAAGAGTTTTACACAAAGCGCGAAGATATACAATCACGTTTCACACTCCGACACAAATCAAGATTAAACATTCCGCAATCTAGACTGAAAATACACTCAACAAGCCTCTATGTAATGTCTATAAAAATATATAATAAACTACCTGAAATAATAAAAAAACCGGCCAAGTGCGAGTCAGACTCGCGCACCGAGGGTTCCGTACAAACCTGTAGGTATATAAGTAAAAGTTATGGTATTTTTATTGCTAAATGAAATCCATAACATAACAATGTGGAAAACTGACGGTACCTTGTCAATACATATATGAAAACATTATGTATGTTCGGAAAAATCTTCATCTCTTTAAGAAGAGAAGTGATAGACATAATTTTAATACTAGAAATAGGCACAATTTGGATCAATCTCGGTTTAGATTGGCTAAGGTACGAAATTCTTATGTGTATAAAAATATATTATTATTTTTACACAATTCCCCATAAAAGAATTTCGTACCTTAGCCAATCTAAACCGAGATTGATCCAAATTGTGCCTATTTCTAGTATTAAAATTATGTCTATCACTTCTCTTCTTAAAGAGATGAAGATTTTTCCGAACATACATAATGTTTTCATATATGTATTGACAAGGTACCGTCAGCTTTCCACATTGTTATGTTATGGATTTCATTTAGCAATAAAAATACCATAACTTTTACTTATATACCTACAAGTTTGTACGGAACCCTCGGTGCGCGAGTCTGACTCGCACTTGGCCGGTTTTTTTTTTGTTAATCGCATAACAACGTTTGCTGGGTCAGCAAGTCTAATATATAAAATTCTCGTGTTGCGGTGTTTGTTTCCAAACTCCTCCGAAACGGCTGAACCGATTTGCATGAAATTTTGTGTGCATATCGGGTAGGTCTGAGAATCGGCCAACATCTGTTTTTTTTTTTAATCGCTGAACGACGTTTGCTGGGTCAGCTAGTAAGTTTATGATTATTAAAAAAAATATACTATGTGATGTAACTAAAAATTTAAGATTTTCGGAATTTTTCCTATATGTGTACTTTATAACGTTGCTTCATGCCAAATTTCAAGATTCCAGGTCGTCTGGAAGTATCCTTTAGGTTTTGATTCCCTTGCGAGTAGTTGCGAGTTTCAAAATATGCGGCTTTAATTGCTGTATCTTTTGATTGCGTTGACGTAGAAGTTTGATTTTGTTACAGCTTAAAGATATTATAGACTTGAGTATTTGTTAAGAATTTCAATATAATACCACTACGCGTTCATGAGTAAAGGGGTAATAAGTTTAAAATTATTAAAAATATTTTTATTATATGATGTAACTAAAAATTTATGCTTTTCGCAATTTTTCCTTTATCTGTGTTATAAGACGTTGCTTCGTACCAAATTTCAAGATTCTGAGTTCACGGGAAGTACCCTGTAGGTTTTGATTCCCTTGCGAGTGTCGAAAATTTGCGGCATAAACGGGAGTATCTTTTGATCGCGTTGACTTAGAAGTTTGATTTTTTCACAGCTCCAAGAGACCATAGACTTGAGTATTTGATATGAATTTCAGCTTGATACCTCCACGCGTTCCTGAGAAAAAAGGTCTTGACAGACAGACAGACAGACAGACAGACAGACAGACAGACGGACAACAAAGTGATCCTATAAGGGTTCCGTTTTTACCTTTTGAGGTACGGAACCCTAAAAAAGAAGAAAAATTAAGCACATTTATAAAAAAACAAACTATTTTTAACAGAAAAATGCTATTATAGCATAAGTGAATATTTAAACGATAAAATATAATTTATAATGTATAAAATTTCTATGTTTATGTATAAAGAATTCTTATTATGGTAATATTGGATTCAGCTTCCTCTCTCCTACTATATCTTTGTCTTTTGCTGTGCCCGACAGGGTCCATAATGATCTCATTTTGAATTTACCACCTAAGTACACATTGTGGAATGCAAATAAAGTTTGAGTATTGAGTATTGGGATTATAGCCCATTCCCTCTCATAGAGAGGAAGCCTGTGTCCCAGGAGTGGAAATATGAATAGGCTGAAGATGGTGATGCATATTTAGAAGATTTAGAGGCTTCCCTAATAGTACACGAACAGAGACGTGACCATTTCTGAAAAATTTGATTGAAAGCCAACTCAGCCGGGCATATGCGCGTCCTGGGAGTCAAACCCAGGACCTCACGCTCTGCAAACGCCCTTGCGGCTACCAACGAGGCAGTTTAAGAGATTAATCACTCGCAAAAACCTAAACCATTGCAGTCTATCAAACAAACAAAAAAAATTAATTTATAAAAACCTTTCACACGTAATCCCGCGCCCCAATGGTCCGTGAAGTTATTTATTACTGCAGCAAGAATGCATTTTAATTTGTTTTACACCATCAGCGACATTACCGTCTGGCGCCCCTTTGTACTCCATCTTCATAGTAATATCTTTATGAGAGTATTAAACGTTGCCGCTTTTCATTTGAAATACCCGGAAATGTTCGTTTGGAAACTAAATCTACAATACATATGTCATCGTAAAATTGTCAAATCCATACCATTATATAAATGTGAAAGTAACTCTGTTTGTCTGTCTGTCTGCTACCTTTTCACGACAAAACGGCTGATCGGATCGTAATGAAATTTGGCAAGGAGATGTATTTCAACCTAGGGAAGGACATAGGCTATATATTATCACGCTAATTACTTACGGGGGTGAGCAATATTGCATTTCATCTATAGCTTTCAACTGTTTGACAACTGACAACTGTCATAACAAGCATTGTAATAGAATAACTATTTTAGACAAATTGTCACGAGAACAAATAGCCGGTCGGTGATGACAACCGCCTTCCGAACAGTGAGTCGCAAGGTCAAGCCTCAGTACAGACATAAAATACTTTTTGATTTTGTGTAATGCTGTAAGATTTCTGATAATAACTTTGGTTCGCACGTTCAAAAACCACCCGGTTTTCACTTTTTGTAACAAATTATTTTGTTTTTTTTAAAGCTTACATATTTCCAAATCATTGTTTTATACATAAATTTTTTTTTTACACTTAAACGACAGTTTGGGAATCATTTATTTCAAACTAGCTTCTGCCAGCGGCTTCGCCCGCGTGAAGTTTTAAATTATCCCACGGGATCTTATTACCGGGATAAAAAGTATCCTATGTGTTAATCCAGGTAATAAACTATCTGTGTGCTAAATTTGATCCAAATCCGTTCAGTAGTTTTTGCGTGAAAGAGTAACAAACATCCATACATCCATACATCCATACTTACAAACTTTCGCATTTATAATATTAGTAGGATAGTAGGATAATAAATCTGTAAAAAACGCTAAACCTGTTTAAGGATCACACACAGAACCCTTTTTCTACTATTTCTTAAATTTTCGTCTGTGTCTGTGTGTCTTAACGTAGCCCTTTTACGTGTAAATTATAAAACCAATGTGGTTTGATTTAATGCATAAATTATTATTGTGCATAACTTAGAGAAAGTTTAGATTTTTGTTTCTTTGCAATCGGTGCTCTCCATCAAAAAATGTATGACTTTAAAGTTTTTAAGGAGAACATGATCTAAGGATACATGCAATGACATCTATGAAACCAAAATGGTACTAATGAATAAAAATCACAAGATAGAGGAGAAGAGAATAGTCAACATCACCCTGCTTTAAAAATCTACAACAAAGCCAGTAGAGTGTCTGTTCATGCATATGTTTTAAAATAGCAGTTTAACGTCGCTGCTCTATAAATGGCGTTATTCATTTGACTCCATTTTCTGAATCACGCTGTTATTGGGAATGACTTCTCCCGTGTCAGATGTCTCAAGTTTGGTTTTTTGGAAGAAGTTCTCAATTCAACGCCTGTTTTTCTTAATGTAGATACCTATATTATGCCTGAGCAATACTCAAATAACCCAATGATGAAGTCGCACGAGACCGGTCAATGTGGCGACACTTGATAAGCCTATGTCCAGCAGTGGACGTCTTTCGGCTGAAATAATGATGAATGATGATAATTCAAATGGAGTAGGGTAGGACACCTAGCAAGGCGCGGTGATGTCAGGTGGAGTAAAGCTGTGACCAAGTGGCATTCTAGAAATCCAAACAGAAGTTTTGGTCGTCCAGCGGTGAGATAAGCAGACGATATTGTTGCCATTGCGGGAATATCCACATGCACAGACAAAGAGAGGCCTTTACCCAGCAGTCGGTGAAGTCGGACTATGGATGATGATGATGAGGCATAACTTTTTCCAGAGAAGTCCGATTTTCATGATTCTTTTTATTGAAAAGCGTGTTTAGCAAAGTTTGTCACATTTTTTATTGAAAATAGTTGTGTTCGAATTCATGTGGGACGTGCGTATTGTATAGTCATCGCTTGCTGAAACATCGTGAGGAAACCAACATGCCTGAGAGACATTTGGCATGTTAAGCCAAGTCAGAGGCCCATGGGCAGCATAAAAACTCTTACACCAGGTTAGGCAACAACACGATAAGGAAGGAAAGATCGCTTGCCTAGGTGAAGAAAGACATCGTGAGAAAACCACAGCATGTCTGAGAGTTCTTTCTCGACGGCATGTAAAGCCAAGACAGAGGACCTTGGATGGCATAAAAACTCTGATAAGAGGTTAGGCACTAATCACACGATAAAGAAGAAGATCGTTTTGGGGCTTATTTCATAAAACCTTTTTGACAACTTCAGACCTGTCTGAAGTTTGACTGTGATCAGTTACAGCAGCTATATCGTGTGTCGGATCATTTCATGCACCTTGATATAAACTTTAGACCTAGCTAGAGTATGGGTATTATCGGAGGTCTGACGATGGAGACGAAAGGCAGTCACAAGAGGTCCGCAACTCTTCAAATCTGCTCGATCGTGTTTAAGGCTCATTTCGTGCATCTTGATAAGAACTTTAAACCTAGCTGGAGCATGACTGTCATCGATGGTCTAACAATGGAAACTGAAGGTAGTAGCAAGAGATCCTCAACAGTTAACAGCAGCTAAATCGTCATTGGGCTCACTTAATGCAGCTTGATGAGAACTTTAGAAATTGCTAGAATATGACTGTCATCGAAGGTCTCATGATGGAGGCTTGGAGACTAAAAGAATTTGCAATAGGTTTTCAAGAGTTTACAGCATCTACATCGTATTGTGTTGATCTGCCTGGAGTATGACTACCATTGAAGGTCTGACTTTGGAGAAAGAAGGCAGATGCGAGAGGTCCGCAACAGTTTGAAGCAGCGTTAACCTGTCTCGGCTCATGTCATGCCACTTGATGAGAACTTTCGACCTAGCTGGAGTATGATATTGTCGAGTGTCCAAGGATAGAAACGTAAGGCTGTCGAGGGAAGAGTCCTTATTTGGAAAAATATAAGTTGAATATTTTGGCGTTTAATGTAAACCTATTCGAGAAAAAATAAATTGTTACTGACTTCAATCTGTACTAATATTATAAAGCTACAGAGTTTGTTTGTTAGGTTGGTTGAACGCGCTAATTTTAAGACGTATTGGTTCGTCTTACGCAGACGAAGTTGCGCGGGTCAGCTAGTATGTTATATTTCAACATAACGTGTTTCTCTCTAGCGATATTGTAAACTCTCGGATTATTGTCAACTGAACATGCGGAACATGGGGCTCCATCGACTACGCTTTTTAGGGGAACATAAAGTGTTTAGAGGTTAGGTGATATTAATCGATATTTCTCAGGAATGGTACAGTATCTTTTCATGAGAGTGGGACCACTAGGCAAGGGGGACCCCTGCTACCATCCACACCACGCGATTTGACTACCATCGCATACATTTCACGAAAAGTAAGCAGTATGTTCGTTTGACAATAATTGGAGAGTTTACAATCAAAATCAAATCAAAATCAAAATAGGACATTTAAGAGCCCTCTTACAGTCCACTAGCGCCGCCAATCGAAAAAATCTATTTACGAGTTATGACATTTTTTCGATTGGCGGTGCTAGTGGACTGTAAGAGGGCTCTTAAGGCTTCAAAATACTCCTCCGCATCGCTGTCATTGGGAAGCGTGCCCAGATGACTGGCAGCATTGCCACGAAGAATGGAAATGGTAATTCTTTGGCCAAAGAAAGAGCCAGCTCTTTGGTTACGCGTAGTCTCGCTCGATCAGTCGGTGGGAGACGAGAGAGCGATTTTTCAATTGCTTCCTTCGTGTGAGGAAGTAAAGTCATATTTTTCTGGAGCAGTTCCACTTAAGTAAACGGTTGGCTCTAGAGAATATTTATATTGTTTCAGTCTCAAAAACGACAACGAAATGAACGTTTGTCCGCTTCATTCATTACAATTTTCGAACAATCTGGCGATGAAATGTTCCTAAATCCGACAATCTTAGATTTAATAATGAATTCATTTCACATATAATTCATCATTTTGTATACAGACGTATCAATTCGAATCGAAGATGCCCAATACATACAAAAAAATAAGCTTTTAATATCGATTTTACATCCCTAGATTAGAATCCACCTAGACTGAAATCGACAGTGTTTTCACAGTTAATTCAACGCTGACTTGGCTATCAAAATCATCACCTTCATTGTCGTTATTATAGGGTTGGTACAATGTCAAGTCATCAATTCGATACTGTTCTTTATACAAGTTGCATTAAGGATGCAGTTGGTTTGCAATAATCACAATTACAATATCCGTGAAAAGACTGTATTACAAGTAAAGCCCAAACTGAGTAGCGAACATTGAATGAGTAATGAAGCTTACAGGAGTGCAGGATCTTGGCGTTAAGAAGATAAGACCAAAATAGCTGTAGAAGCAAAGCGCAGTTCACGAGTACTGCAGTAGACGGATGTCATTCTTGTTTTGGGATTCAGAGAATAGCTTCAAATGCGGAAATTTAAATTGGATATTTGCTCACATTATTGAATTCCTAGACTTTGTTTATATCTTTGACTGATCATTCATTCATTAATAGCTTTTTTTTTGGGATGGGAAATCATCAAATGACTTCTCCCACTCTGGGCGAAGCGGGAGGGGGGAGTGTCAGACTCTTACTGACTAAAACCCATCCATGTTCCTTCCTCGCCCATTATGTTCCGGGGCCGCGGTATCTCTTTCAAACACGCCGGCAACCCCGGTTCATTAATAGCCTGAATTCACCCACTGCTGGGTATAGGTCTCTCTTTTCTTGTGCCAATCTCTACGGACCAGTGCCTGTGATAACACTATCAGAAAATAACATTGTCAAACCATCAAAAGACAGCATGGGACAAGCCTGCCACACTATTCCCAAACCACTGTAACTCCTGAAAGCCAGAATCAACAGTGGCGACCACCAGAAACCCGCCGACACAATGAAGCTCGACGAAGTCCAAGAAAATGAATATAATAAGTCTTAGATCCCGCAACGAAATGAATCAGAAAGTAGAGGAGAAGGAAAAGAATCAAAATGCAGCATGGAAATCAGAACGAAAATTAAAATCAACACATTTCCCAGATCACTCAAAATTTCTGAAGCACAAACACAAGCTTGCCTAATGCTCATCCCCAGAATATTACAGATACCTTTCACAGGATTACTTAAAGACACCGCAGACTTAAACTTTACCTCCCGATTGCCAGTAACCATACAGTTTACCTATGAATTTGAACTAGTAAAGCAGAAAGCCTAAACAAGATTAAATCCGAATATCTAAGCGCCAAGTTACTAAGCGAAGTGAACTGTAATCTGAACAATTAGTTGGCAAAACCTAGTTGGGCAATTGTCGCTTGAAAATAAAGTTGCCAGTCGGATTCGCTCACATTTACTGTGGAACAACTTTAAATATACCGCTAATTTCGACCTTATTGTTGGAGGAACAAGTATCAGTTTCGTAACAGTAGATTTGCATAAACAAGATTGTAAATCGCTAACACGGCTTAAGGGATTTTGGATTTCCACTTTGATGCTAAACAGGAACGTTTTGAGTTTGGTTAAAGGGAAGTTCCATCGAAAACTATTTAACGAATAGTTTGTCTAGTCTAACTGTTGTAGATGTTTTGAATAATTTTCTAGGATTTAGTAATTAAATTGTTTGATTGTTATAAGTTTCAATAGTCATTTTCTTAAGTCTTGGGGTAACTTTTGACTTCGAGATTCTGGTTAACTTCTAAATAATTGAGAGAAGTAAACATTTTTAAGAGTTTTTGGTCTTTTCATTCAATTTCTCTGAAAGTGGTGCAGTTTTGTTTGAATATTATAAATAGAGGTGTATTTCTAATATTCACTGAAGAGATATTTTAAAACCTCTTCAGATTTTAGAGATATTTTAAGAGATATTTTAATATAGCTATTTATTTTAAAGTCAAGTAATAAACTCATACATTTTTAAATACAAACATATATGAAAGGGTGTGCTACAGACCATCAAACTGAACAACTTTCACCATGGGACCACCAGCGTAATCACGAAAAAATATTCAACGGCCCCATACAAAATTCCAATACCTACGCGACCAAATGTATGAGACAGCTGATTATCAAATCAAATCAAATCAAATACTTTATTTCGAACAAGAGTCCATATTGGTTAGTAGCGGGAACCTAGGAGCTATGTTAGTATAACAATAAGAATAAAAATCAATTCAACACAACATCACAATATCACACAATAGCCCAATTAGACAGTCCAAATTAGTTAATTAATACACTGTAACCTAATTTAATATAATCCAATTAATTTAATATATGTAATTAATGTCAATTAATTTAATCTAATTTAAATTAATCTTAATTTAAGTACTAACTTCTGGAGGAAACAAAAACAAACTAATTTAAATATCTTTCCTCAGCACCAGGCCCGCAGCTATGCCTACGGGACCAGTGCATCAGAAAAGGGCAGTCTGGCCTCTCCACAATAACCTTCAGGATGCTGTTGGAGCTTCCACGTACCCTACGCATTAGGGATGCCGTTCTTTTGCGCATGACAGCCTCAAAACTGTCTATGCGAGCCTCGGCAAACATGCCCGACGCACTACAGAACCGCGGAAGCCCCACCAGCACCCGGAAAGCATTGTTATACTGGACACGGAGGGCGCTGTAGGCTTTCTGCGTATATCCGACCCACAGGCTGCAAGTGTACAACGTCTGGCAGTATGCCTTAAACAGCGTAGTTTTGACGTCCTTGGTACACCTCGCAAACCTGCGGGCGAGCATATTACATCGAACCGACAACGCCCTCCGCTCCCTTTCTATATCCTCGTCATCAGACAGGCTCTCAGTCAAAATGTGCCCAAGATATCTAAAACGTGACACTCTTTTAAGCGCCACCCCATATAAGTACACAGGAGGGACTATCGCTGGTTTTCTGGATCCCACACGAAACACCATGACCTCACTTTTCCTGACATTGTATAGGAGACCATGAGCCATGGCATATCTTTCACACACTCCAAGCAGCCGTCTGAGAGCATCAATCGAGGGACTCAGCAGCACCATGTCATCTGCATAGCTTAAACTATTGATAATTTTACCATCAATAGAGCATCCGACACCAGTGCTACCAAGCTCCTCCAACAGCTGATTGACGTATAAACTGAAGAGCGCCGGGGAAGTCAAGCCCCCCTGCCTCACCCCACACTCCAGTCCATACTCATCAGATAATGCACCTGCCCATCTAACCTGGTTAATCTGGTGGTCGTACCAGTACTCGAGAAGGTTAACTAGCTCATGAGGTATAGCTTTCTCTCGCAATTTTGACCATAGGATCTTATAATTAACCAGGTCAAACGCCCTGGAGAGGTCCAGAAAAGCAGCGTACACCGGGGTATTTCTGTCGGTATAGTACCTAACCGTGTGCTTGAGCGCTAGAACAGCAGTTTCCGTGGACAATCCTGCTCTAAAACCAAACTGAGAATCATGTGGATTGAGCTGTTCGGCCACCCTACGCTCAAGCACACCGTCAAGAACCTTGGCCACTATGGTGGCCAAAGAGATAGGCCTATAGTTGTCCTTGTCCGACGCATCCCCTGTCTTATTCTTGGCAATAGGCACCACTATCGTCCTCATCAGCTCCTTAGGCAGATACGAGTGTCGAACACAAAAGTTAAATAGCATGGATAAGACTCTAGGGAGGTGCGGACCAGCATGCTGTAAGTGTTCAATGCTTAGGCCATCATGTCCGGGAGATTTGCCCCTGGTCATACTTTTGATAATGTCTCTTATTTCTTTAGCCGAAATGTGTATTGGCTCTCCAGACATGATGCACCCAGCAACAGGAGTCTGCTCCTCCACCTGACGCGAAGCTACGGCAAAATGCCGCCTAAATTTGCCCGCAATCTCTCCCGGTTCAGTAACGCCATCAACGCTCAACGGAACCGCAGGTTTCGGGTTCAAACCTCGAGTCAATTTCCAGAAATTTTGAAAATGCTTACGCCTGTGTTCAGTCGCAAGCATATCCATTTTTAATTGATCCTCATTGTCTTGACAATATTTCAGTCTTTGTTTAAAAACCTTTCGCGTCTTGTTCATTTCCTCGAACAGCAACCCTGAGCGCGGTTTATTATGCCACACCCAGTTAAGGAAAACTCTCCTGGCGTTTCCGTGAGCGTCTTTGACATACCGATTCCATCCAATCACAGGACGCCGTCTCCTACCCTTTCCCACTAGGCCAGAACTGCCCTCTGCCGCTTCCCGAAGGGAAGTCACTATATCACTGTACAGTTTATCAATCACCAATCTATGATTTTCATCTTGACAGAAATGATCACAGCAGTTTCCCAACTCTGGGGGAAAGTCTATATCCCTAAGCTTTTCCATACATAAGTTATAGTACCGGTCTATTTGCGAAACATTTCTCTCACCCCATACAGCATTATCAACATTTTTAATCAGTTGATGTACTGATGCATCCGTTGGCCTCACCAAACCTAGATCAACTTGACACACAAGTGGATAGTGGTCTGACCAGTAAATGTCATGGTTCACTTCAACCTTTTTGAGTGATCTCCACGCCGCCTCAGAGACCAGGCAATGGTCAAGCCACCGTCTGCTTCCACACACATCACTGACAAAGGTATAAGTGTCAGAATCAATACCCAAGTACTTGTAGTCGGCACAAAACCAGCTTTGTTCCTCACAAAAACTCAGTAATTCCTTATTAAATAATTCACCCGGATGAGCATTATAATCGCCTAATATATAAACATATTCTACATTCGCGCTTTCAACAATAGCTGCTATTTCACCTAAACATTCACAAAATTCATTTAAATTATCCACAGAGTCCGTCGGCATATAAACACTGAACAATAACACACTACAGTTAGCGCAAGTCGCTTTAACCGCCACTATGCGATCACTGGTACAACGTATAACAGTCACGGATGTAAATATAGACTTTCTCCACAACAGAGCCACACCACCGTAAGGTCTACCTCTCAAAACTCCTGCCGACGTATCGACCGAAGATTTCCCACAATAATCGAAATTTATATCTAGGCTACCAAGTAAACAAACATCATGCGGCAACAACCACGTTTCTTGCAAAGCAATGACATCCATAGTTTTACACAAATTTTGTATACATACAGTCGACCTCTTAAGGGACTTACAATTATAACTCACAAAGTTAGCAAAACAATTACAATGAGAATTATCCATTAACGATGTTTATGTTTATCACTCGGTCCCAGATCACTCTGCTTCCTCTCTGGTACGTCACTATAATAAACAAACTTACGGAATGATATTCCAGAAGGCCATAAGTTTTCATCCATAAAAACATTCAATTTCCGTTTAGGAATAAAAAACCTATAAGCCGCATAGCCCTTGCTTCTTTTCATATCCATTTTTTTCAACGAAACTTCAACATTTGTCTTACTTTTAATATACGAAATAATATCCTTGGTCTCCGTTTCAATGTCAACATTATAAATATAAAAAGGAACAGTGACATCTGCTGCCTTAAAAGAACACTGAGGTGAGGTTTCCGCCCTGCCCTTTAAGCCAACAAAACGATTTTGCAACCTTTTACGCTGAACTTTGACCCAACCGTCACTTGGGAGCTCCTTTTTCCATTCACCGTCCTGTTTTAAAACATCTGATATTAATTGTTTACGCTGATCACTGCCACCGCCCGCGGTCGATTCCGAGTGCGTCGACGACTCGACGTTTGGTTCCGCAGTGGGCCTCATAACTCCGTCTCTTTCTTTCTCTCTCTCCAGTGTCCCCGTATCCGTCGCACGGACCGGTATCGGCGACGAAACCGCGGTGCTGGCCTCCACGCGCTCAACACTGCACGATCTACCACAACTAGTTTCGTGCGCTGGAGGCGAGACGACACTACTAACGTTTATGATGGTATCATTATGCCTCTCGTTTACACCTGCGCGCTTGTCACTCGCAGCGTTCGTTGACCCCTCCGAAGTAATGTTAGCCAATATGCCAACCGGACCACTCTCGCACTCAAAACTATTATCTAGTAAATACCCTCCTCTCTTGCGATTCATATTTATATTCCTATATTGATGATGATCACACGATGATTTTAAATGAGTCAGGTCATCCATAGTAACGTACTTTTCCTTTATTATCGCCACATCATCCTGAAGTTTAATTATATCCCTCAGCAACCTTGTCGCATCCAGGTGGTCGAAAGTGACCGGGGGAAGTTTATGGAGATACCTGGCAACAAAAACTGGCAGCAACTCAGGATCCGATTCTTTTATCAGGACGATAATATCCTCCATATCTCTTTGACTTTTTCCTTCTTTCCTTCTATTAACTTTACGGCGGGATGTATCCACCGACTCGAACAATAACTTTTTCGCAAGTGTTATTTCATCACTTGTAAACGCGGTAACACAAAGTCTTATCATGCTATCTTCGTCCATAATTGCCGCTTTATTTTGAATAAAAGCAAGCACCTCGTTAATCACGACATTACAGTTATTACACTTCACAGTGTTACTCGACATTGTCACACGACGTCCGCTCAGTACGGCTACCGCGCATAACTGTGACTGATTATTATTTTGCGATTACGATAGTGGTCCCATGGACAAAGTGGTTCAGTTTTATGTTCTGTAGAACATCATTTTGTATGACTATACCTACCCTTTCCGTTACACGTCGTATAGGGTGACTTGCAATTAGTGTACGAAACTTAGACCAAACCTAAACTTAGACCAGGTTTGGTCCTATAGTAAAAGTTGTTTGCTATCATATAATTACAAAAATAAAACCAATCGTAAGTACCTACATCAATAGGCGTCAGAGTACTCCTCCGCATCGCTGTCATCCCGAAACGTGCCCCGAAGACTAGCAGCATGGTCACGTAGAATGGCAATGCTAATTCTTTGGCCAAAGATAGATAAGATATCAATAGCCAGCCCTCTTGTCACACAAAGTGTCGACAAGTGGGTGAGGAATTTCCTTAAAAGGAGACGCGCACTCGGACCTCATGACCCGAGCGTTTCGACCCCAAACGGCTCAAAGTAGTTTTACCAGTGTTTGCGCCGTTTGAGGATCTCAGCGGCCGCAGCACAACCCGTTGTGCATGCATCATGAGAAGGTGCAAGGGTGTGGACACAGGTTGCATCCCACACCAAAGGCCTACCTTTAATAATTTGTAATGTGTCATCATATTTCCCTACAACATCTCGCTTAAAACTTCCAATTCAAAATGAAAACCAATAAAACTCAACTGTTCAAAAATATTCTCATAACTTCCGCTTCGATGGTATCTTTACTACAAAATTCTCACAGTATTGGAATATCGAATATCTAAAATACAGACCTATTCAAAACTTGATCATTCCGACTCCAAAACTTTCCGTGTGAGCACACAATGGCGTCGGTAATTTCTCCTGATTCCTACAAACTTGGTCCCCGTACTCGATAAGAGTAAAACCAAACAAGTGTATAAATTAAATCGAGAAGTTTCAGAATCAGGCGCCTCTTGTGTTCCCTAAATATGGATATCGTGGTGGAATGCTTTTAGGGATCCGTGATCATTCAATTCAAACAGACTATCAATTAAATTGATTCGTGTTTGATTGGCTTTGCCCTAAAAAGCTACAATTCTTGTAGGTTTTATGAACGATGGAATATTTTTAATTTTATCTTTAGAGCCGAAATGTTTGTGTCATTTCATCTTGAATATGTATGGGCCTTATGATTTCTGTCTACTAAGCAAAATTAGAAGAACGGGCTTTTTGACTGCCATAAACGTTTTCCCAAAATTTCTGCAGGGAGATCTCTAGCCAGTACCTAGAAGCCAAAACCTGACTAGCGATTTGGCTAGAGTTTCCCAACAATCCCTATACGGAATCCTTGAGCTCCGAACCGGTATGGACTATAAGGCTGTATGCACAATCAACCTACATTCAGAACTCATCGCCAAGGGGCAAGTGGAGTTAGAAATTCACTTCTGTCAAATGCGAAGTCTCAAGTTTGGCCCCAAGTTAGCGCCAATTTGACACGCCCTAATCCAATAACATACACTTACGTGTCGCAAAGTTATTACTAAGATTCCATTGGTGGAGTTAGTTTACATTGAGTGGTTTGCTAAATAAACTTGTTTGGTGGTCTGTGGCCATTGAGTTACATCAGTATTATGTGTTTATTGAAAGGCTGAAATAATATAACTTCATGTTTTCTCTTCTCTCTAAACTAGATATTTCTCTTGTAAATATCTGTTTATTGAACAATTTGTAGTTAATACGTTAATGTTTCATAGTCTATTTCAGTAGTGTGAAGATAAGTCGATTGTTTACCAGTTAAAAAGGTTTTTCACGATAATCGAATTTTCGACCTGAATTATACAACCTTATTTTTTGTTTATACTAAACCCGAAAAGGGGTCATTGTACTCATCATTTTGAACAACTTTTTCTATGGGACGAACCTTGAAATCGCGAAAAAAAAATCAGCTGTTCCCTACATTTATGTTCGCATAACTCGTCTAAATGTAGGGAACAGCTGATTTTTTTTTCGCGATTTCAAGGTTCATCCAAGGTTTATACTAAACAAAAATAAGGTTGTATACTGAACAATCCGAAAATTACATAATAGTATGACTTAAAATATTGTATTGAATGAAAGAAAAAGGTTATACATTTCCATTTGAAACACTGAATCCTGAGCTAAGTGAGAGAGTGTCACAGGAGTCAGTATCTTCACCAGTTTTTGAAAGTAGCAGTTTATGCGTAATGCATAAACTGTTAGTTTACAGCATTAAAATAAATTGATGCCAATTTAATAGGCGAAATTTAAGTGGCATTTTGTAGTTTATGTCTGCCCTATTAGAAATGCTAAATTAATAACGTCCAATGCATTTTACAATTTTACGGTTTCACTTCGAAAGTCCGAAAGATAATGCGTTAAGTTGGAAAGAGTACGTTCGTTTGACAATGTTTTGACAATCTCGCTAGATAGATTACAATTTAACGATTTTTACCATTCTACGGTGAGATATACAGGGTGTCCCGTAAATAATGGATCAAACGTAACGGGTAGGTAGCTTACCTCATTTCCAACAACTAATTTGAACAGTAAAAAAAAAACCCATAAGGTAACCAAGATAATTTTTTTTTTCGATTTTTACTATTTTCTGTACCAGCATTCAGTGTTTTTAATGCTGTTGCTGCAAATGGTATCATATTTAGGTGTGATTTTTGTCATACATTTCTGAATAGTTTACTAGTGTTATAAGATACCATTTTTTTAAATAACATTTTATTTGCCTTAGAAAAAAAATCTTGAATTGAAAAGTTGTTTTTACGATGAAAAGACCAGAATTGGAAAAATTCTCCTGTAAAAAAAATGTATGACATCAAAGTGTACCATTATTTTAAAAACTTGTAAAATTACTAAGGTTTGCAAATTGGTATAAAACTTACGTCTAGTCCTTGCGGTTACAAAGATATTGCTACTCGTATGAATGTGATGAAGAAGACAGAACAGAAATTAAAATGGTACAATCTAACTTTTCTTTCTCGTAATGGCTTATGCTTGTAATCTAAGCATGTGGTTAAGCGTGTAGCGTAATTCCGAGCCGATGACGTCATCTGTTCGGCATTTGGGACCGCTACCTGCGGAGTTGCACCTCACTCAGTGTGAAAGGGATAGATAGCGCCGCTTTTGTATTTTTGGTAATGTTGCTTGATTTTATTTGTTTAGTTGACACGAATCTCTCTTCGAGTTGATACGTACGTCAGACTACTTTCGCTCCCGCTGTGCCTAACTGTTGTGTTCCTTAAAATTAAACTTGTGCGGTGTATTTGGACTTTGCTTTGCCTAACGATTTGGAACTGTTTGTGTTTTGGACGAATGACTTGGCAATCCTACGGACTTCGAAAACAATCGTTTGTGTGTGGTTGTACGTGTGTGCAGTAGTACGATGCCTCGTTACGAGTACACGCCACGGGAGTATGCCGAAATGCATTTTATCTACAGAGAAGCAAGAGGTAATGCCAGGGCGGCCGCAAGATTGTATCGTGAAAGATACCCGAACCGGGATCGACATCCCGACTATCGCGTATTCATTAGAGTGCATAACGCGCTTCTTGAGGGAAGAATTCTTGGCACCGGAGTTGGGGGTGCCAGTGAAGGGCGACCGTCACAAGTCAATGACGAAATTATTATTCGAGAAATCGAGGAAGATTCGTCGGTCTCAATTCGCGTCATAGCGCAACGCACAGGTATTCCAAGATCGACGGTACATCGAGTTCTAAAAAGGCACCGGTTGCACCCATATCACGTGCAACGTGTTCAAACGCTGACGTCACGTGATTACCCGCAAAGAGTAGCATTTTGCCAAAGGATGCTTAGAATGATACGGGCGGACCCACAGTTTTTTAATAAAATTTTATGGAGTGACGAGTCTTCATGCCGGCGAGATGGATATCTCAATTTGCATAATTTGCACAGTTGGCAGCTGGTAAACCCACATTTGATGCGAGAGGACAGGAGCCAACATCAATTTAAAATAAATTTATGGGCAGGAATAATAAATGGGCAAATAATAGGGCCCTTTGAACTACCAGCAACTCTAAACGCCGAATACTATCTGCATTTTTTAAGGAATGAGTTGCCAACGTTATTAGAAAATATTCCAGAAGACGTGCGGCAAGCAATGTGGTTACAAAATGATGGATGCCCCGCTCACTATGCGACGGCAGTAAGGGCGCAACTCAATGAAACTTACCCTGACAGATGGATCGGCCGATTAGGACCAATTTTGTGGCCTCCGCGATCTCCGGATTTAAATCCCTTAGATTTTTTTTATTGGGGATGTTTAAAAGACAAAGTGTACAAACAACGAATAACGTCGGAAGAAGAATTACGTCAGCGCATCCAATCTGCTGTATCAGAAATAAAATAATAATAAATAATAATAATTTATTTGTATTTTTTTTTTAATTTAACCTCCTAAGTTTTTTCATACGCTGAGATACCTAAACATTTTTAAGAAAATAGTTGAATTGTGCACACTTTTTCAATTTTATTTTATTTCGTAATTTTGCACCTCTGTCAGATTCATAGCAATATCTTTGTAACGACAAAGACTAGGCGTAAGTTTTATACCAATCTGCAAACCTTAGTAATTGTACAAGTTTTTAAAATAATGGTACACTTCGGTGTCATACAATTTTTTTACAGGAGAATTTTTCCAATTCTGGTCTTTTCATCTTAAAAACAAAACTTTTCAATTCAATATTTTTTTTCTAAGGCAAATAAAATGTTATTTAAAAAAATGGTATCTTATAACACTAGCAAACTATTCAGAAATGTATGACAAAAATCACACCTAAATATGATACCATTTGCAGCAACAGCATTAAAAACACTGAATGCTGGTACAGAAAATAGTAAAAATCGAAAAAAAAAATTATCTTGGTTACCTTATGGGTTTTTTTTTTACTGTTCAAATTAGTTGTTGGAAATGAGGTAAGCTACCTACCCGTTACGTTTGATCCATTATTTACGGGACACCCTGTATAAGGTGTAAACACGTTTTCGTGAAGGGCCTGTTTAAATCGTGTACCTATATTTTATTTTAAAATTGTAAAAATCTTTAGATTGTAATCTATCTAGCAAGAATGTAAACTGACGAAGTCCAGACTAGTATCCTTAACATCAAACTAAGTAACCCTACGCAAAAATGATTGCTGGGAAACGAATTTTCATGTGAATATGTGTATTTTCAAGAAACAATCTAAAGTCGTAATTATATTCGTGACCCAAACAAAAGCCAAACACAAATCCTAGACCCCCAAGTCAACGCAGGAATGTTAAACATTGCAACAGTTAATGTAAGGGCCCAGAGACCTTTCTGCTCGGCGAACTATGCCAAAGGGCTGACGCAGGATATTGATATGCCCTCAGAACAAACGTACACAAACATTATTCAATGTGTTACGCCCACGTTTACATATATTAACTGAGATAGGTACTATGGAAACTCGATTGGATCTCGGGTTGACAATTTTCTCATAGGAGATAGATTAGCATTTAGACCTGATGATGGAAAGTGGTATATCGGGCTTGTGTCCGCAGCTCCACGTACATAACATAACATAACATCACGCCTATAATCCCTGAAGGATTAGACAGAAGTGTAGCTTATAGTACACCCACATTTCATCACTTATGTTTAAGACCCATGTGACATGGGAGTGCGCCTATAGACATCAACCTGGCGCAAAACTGGACTCCGTACAAAGCGCGTATATAATCCATCCCAGTTTCTGAAGGCCGTTTATACCTTGAAGTAACTGACGTCCTCGCAGAGAATACCCAGGTTACTGATGTACGGAAATACTTGGTCTTATAAAGGGTGTAAAACACCTCTTCACGAAGCCGAAAGATACTTGTTCTCCCCATAATTGCGATCATTTTTTTGTTCTACGCTATACCAGGGAACCTTCTAGTTACGGAGTTATGGGGGGTCAAAGTTACAACTTATTGACATGTTTTTTTCATAAAAGTAGGAATATAAGCAAATAAGTAGTTTTTCTTCGAACCCGCCTTTTCACTAGAAACTGACTAACTTACAATGAACTTCATTGAAAGCATAACTGTTGGAAAGCGGTTTCTACGACTAGTTTAATCATTAATTTACTTTCGTAGAATTTTGTTATGTGTTATAACTCTGTATTATTGCTTAAAGCTGACTGTAGAATTCTTGGTATTTTCCATGAACAAAATGAGTAGCTGTTGTTATAAGCGAATCACGATGAGCTACGTATGTAAAACGAAACTCAATTACAAGTAGGTACTAAATCTTGTTACAAAGGTGTTAAAATTATTATAGGAATGATTATTTGAATTCTTTTAGTGTCTGCATATACTCGTATTGCTTCCATATGCCAGAAAGCAGTAACTCACCATATCTAAAGGGTGTAAAACACCTCTTACCGAAGCCCATAGGCACTTGTTCTTCCCGTCATTGCGATCATTTTGCTCTACAACATATCTGGGATCCTTATATTTAGTTACGGAGATATTGGGGGTCAAATTTACAACTTTTGACAAGTTTTATTTTTAAATACATGTTTTTAATGTAAGATTTTTTTGCCTTGTGACAGACGGACGGGCACAGAGCCCTAGTAATTGGGTTCCCTTAGCAACTTTTGGTTACGGAACCCCAAAATTAAGAGATGCATTTTGTTCTAAAAGCTTTTTTTTTAAATGTCCCATAATTGTTGTTATTTCGATAAATCCACCTGATGCAAAATTTTCGGAAGTTCAAAAAACATCTCTGGGGACTGCCGAAAGAATTGAAAACTAAGTTACTTATATCTGCTACGGGTTGTGTCCCGTGTACGCCTCCGCCACAGCAGATCGGCTACGAGTGCTAAGAAGCGTTAAGTGACGGTTTCCCCTTCACTAATCTTCGATATTTTTTAAATACCGTATTATAGCTTGTGGGAACAATAAGTATAACTACGTTAATATATTTTTAAATGCCGTATTTTAGCTTGTGAGAACAATAAGTATAACTACGTTAATTCAAAAGCTGCAAAACAAACAGTTATCGCACCTCTCCCATCTCATTTCAATAGACAATTACAATTTACGTGGGATGGCCGGCCGCGATAGATTTAGAGCCCGATTTTAATCCATTTGGAACACATTTGTTTGGAAACAATTAGGTTTATTTACCTTTGTCTCTTATTGTGTTGTTATTTCTTCCAGTGTTCTAAATGTAAGTGAAAAAAATATGTTACTATTTCTCAATCAATGGCGCCTGCCCACACTGCAGGCGCCATTGATTGAGAAATAGTAATTGTTTATCCAGTTTTTGTCGAATCGTTTTACACATACAAGTGTTCCCTTAACAAGATCTATATTTTTTGCGTTTATTCCAAAAATCCTGCCACGCTAGTTACAGATACGGAGAATCGATTTGCACTCGATTGATAGCAATAGGCCCTATTAAATAGGATTTAAATAAACATAACTGGTAAAGTGTTGGTGGTTATATCAGGTACTCTATTGCTTGACTCTTCGATATTTTGTGGGTTTCATTTAAAGCAATCAGCACCAAAGATCCTAATTAAAAGAAGCATATTTTGAAGCCCATTCGCACAAAAAATCATTAAGCAAATAAGCGTTCTGAAATTAATGGACATTTCAGAGTTATTGTATTTTATAAACTTTCGCGATCAAAACACATTATAAAACATATGAAAACGGATCCAATACTTCAGTCTCCCCGCGACCACGGCTGGTGCAATCCGGTCGAAACGTCGGGCTTAAATTAAAGGTAAATTTGCGATGAATACCCGTTTTCTGGTTTTATAATTATTTCAGAGTTAATCCACGAAAATATGCACAACAACTCGAAGAAGGTCGTAATACAATACATAATCGAGAGGCAAATGAGGCATAGTAGGGGCAAATGTAAACCTGCGAAAACTAAACATTCGATACATATTATTAAGATTCACTGATTGGATCGACTGACGCTCCCCTACTGAAATTTGCCCTCTCACAGTCTCTTTACATAAAATTTGCATTATCGATTCCCCCTATACATTATGTAGGTAACTTTACTAGAGATTATACGGGGCCTACTTAGTTCTCTACAGCTCAATAAATTTTCCCTCGTCATTGGAATATTTTCGTCGGGAGGTGTGCTTCAGAGTTTATGCCTTCGGTTTACGATGTAATTTCTTTTTTGTTTTTGTATATTGGCGATTACTTT
The DNA here is from genome assembly GCA_916618015.1 of Xestia c-nigrum. Classification (NCBI taxonomy): domain Eukaryota; kingdom Metazoa; phylum Arthropoda; class Insecta; order Lepidoptera; family Noctuidae; genus Xestia; species Xestia c-nigrum. The sequence goes on from OU745247.1 coordinate 25,207,724, forward strand.
TCTTTGAGGGAAGTTGGGGTTTGTTGGTGGGAGGTGTGAGTTTTATAATTAATTTTGGGTGATATAAATTATTGAAAAATTATTGGAGTTTCTTTGATGACAATGTTCGTGACTCATTGCTGAACGAATTAAAGTTAAATAGGCTAGATGTGGGTCTAATTCAAAGTATTTTAGCAACCCCAAAATCGGAGGCAGCTAAAAAATTATGTAGATTAATTAGTTGTTCAGCAGTGAGTAGCATTTTATTTTATTTTTAGTTTATTGTAGGTACTTAATTAAAGTTTTTTTTTGTTGAGTTTATATTGTTATAAGGTATGATGGGGTTGACATATCTTTATTGGACAAAAACCCATAAAAAAAATAAAGATGAAAAAAAAAATGTCTTGTTTTAACTTAGCAAACTGTCTGAAAGTACCGTTAAAAGGAAATTAAAGGATTATTTTAAGTCTACGTCTTGTGAAAAGATTACTAAACTAAGAGGAAAACAACTGAGTATACAGTAGCACTCTTGATGAGCTGTTCCGAATTCCCATCCCTTTTAATATAACTTTATGACTATTTATCAAAAAAAAAGCTAAACGTTTTCGAAAACATTACGTGACACCTAAATTAGCCTGCCGGGGTTGCGGGCCTGTTCGAAAGAGATATCGCGGCCCCGGAACATGGATGGATTTTAGTCAGTAAGAGTCTGACACTCCCTCCCGCTCCGCCCAGAGTGGGAGAAGTCATTTGATGATTTCCCATCCTAAAAAAAAAAAAAAAACACCTAAATTAAAATTAATGCCTAAATAAATAGTACTGGAGTGACAACTTGCATCAAACGTTAAAAGTACAATAGATAATTATTATTTCTTAATTATTTTATTGAATATTTTATCATTTTTCCCCATCTTTTGGTTTAAGCAATGCTTTTATACTCTAAGTTATTAGGATGATCCCTTAGGTTCTTTCTTGTGACAAGACGTTATCATAAGGAACAGGTCTTTATTTACGCATTTCTTTGTAGGTATATCGTAATTTTAAATGGCACCTTGTGTTAGCGAAAATGAGGATAAATCAGACACAAATTCTAACAAAAACATTCCCAACCTCCTCTTTCCTGGCAATAAAACCCACAACTAATTACCAAAGCGCTACCTTTCAATTCTAAACTCTCAAAACTGCTAATTACTTTACCACTTATCGTGGCATGACCGTTGACTACCGTTACTCACCGTAATCCTTGGCTAAAGGATGTTCAGCACAGAACAAAGCTGCCAAGCGGCTTAGGGCGTTACCAGATGTAACTTTTAAACGCAACTTTTTTAATCGCGTGGTGGCGACTTTCAGTGTTCGGGCAGGATGACAAAATAGCGCGATATGTAGTGACCATATCTTTTGATACGAATCGGTTAAAGACACTCACTGAAGTGTTGTCATATGGTCAGTGTGGTGTGGTGGTATTGTGGAGGAGTGCGTGCGCTGGTGGACTAAAGCTTGTATTTGTATCGCCTAATTAATAAAGATTGATTCGATGAAAGAAAGAAAAAAGAAAAGATATTTATTTGGCCTATGCCGCAAGTGAACACAACATAACAAAAATAGGATTTAAATAAAGTAAAAACTTAAAACTAAACAATAAAAAGTTAATACAGAAACTTATACTGTTCAGAAAACAAAAGAGATAATATTGTGTGTCTCTCGGTTTGTGTGATGAGCACGGACATTTGTTTCTGAGTCATGGATGTTTATATGTACAATAAGTATGTATTTACAAACAAAAAAGGATTTTTATATAGAATATAAACTATCGAGTGTCCACACTAAAGACACTAGCTTTGCTTAGTGTGGAACTAGGTGGCGCTGTGTGTTAATGTCGAGCGATATTTATTTTATTTATTTAAACTTTAAGTCATCGACACGAAAAGAGGAAGGAGTATAGCTTATTTGCGGTATCAGAATCCGAATAAAAAAAGAACTAAAATCTCCGCTGCCACAAGCAGTATGTCTGCTCACACCCTTAGGTATCATAAATTTAGTGCTAATCCCACTCTCTGGCGTTTAGGTCATAAAGATTACGGCCACCAACATGAAATACTGCTGCTTAGTTTTTATAATGTTGCTGCAATAATGTAGTTGGCATTGTTGCCTTGTGGCCGTTAATTTTAAAAAGGCTATTAACGGATTTTCATCTTTAAAGCTAAGGGTGACAGCGGTGATAATGATCTATTGGGAATTGGGATGTTATATTATTAAAATTTTATGTTCTTTCTCATGGTTGTTTAGAATATATTTTCGGATTTGGTTGGATCAGACTCAAAGAATGTCTTGTTGGCCCAGAGGATAGGGCTTCGCCTCTCATGCATGAGGTTGCGGGTTTATATCCGGGTAAGTAGCAAAATGCCTTTTTTAGTTTATATAAATAAATAAATATCGCGGGACATTACATACAGTGCCATCTAGTGCCACACTAAGCAAGGCTTGTGTCGTGGTCACCAGACAGTTGATGTACTACATGTATACTTTTTGTTTGTAAATATATCCTTATTATACATATAAACATAAACATCCATGACTCGGAAACAAAATGATATGCTACTATAATGTTGCCGATTATTTAAATGATGTACTTTGAATTTTGACATTATTTTATTTCTTACAGTCAAGTCATAAGTTACGTAAGTAACTTATGACTTGACTGTACTATGACATTTTATTTGCTTTTTGTTTATAATAATTTTAGTTTTTGTTCTCTTGAAATGATTAATAATTTTGACATTTATTATTATGGGCCCATAATATACAGGGTGTATTTCACCTCATCACAAAGCCGTTAACCAAGCATTCTGTACATCAAACTAAGTAACTTTACGCAAGAAATATAGCTGGGAAACAACTTTTTTTTTTGAGGTTATAAATCATGTTTTGTGGTATAACTCAATGTAACACACTCAACACATTGTGCGGATAGATGGATTGAATAGTACGGGAGTCTCAGAGATATTTAAAGCAAAAATCATGCGATAAAAAGTGGTATTAAAAAAAAAACTTGTTAAAATCTCACAACTTTGACCCCCTATATCTCCGTAACTAGAAGGTTCCCATGTATGGTGTAGAACAAAAAAATGATCGCAATGACGAGGAGAACAAGTGCCTTTCGTATTCGTTAAGAGGTGTTTTACACCCTATATATTTAATTATTACTTTTATGTTTACTACTTTATTTTTTTGACATGATTTGTATAATTTGTTGACATTTATTATTATTTCCTTTTTTTAATTTTGATTTTTAATCTTTTACTTTTTGACGTGTATTATTTTGAGATTTTATTATTAGTTGCAATTTGTTTTATTTTTTTACAGACACGAGGAAAATCACTTGTATGTTTTTGTAATGTTAGCTTGGACATTTAGTGTTTTCCATTAATTTCAATTCCAGTGACAAAAATGATAATTATATAATATAAACCACAGAAACTGTAAGTAAATTAACAAGCTGTGACAGTTCGTAATAGAGTGTTATACAAATACATTGTTAGGCCGCGTCCTTACCAAAGCGAACTCGCGAGTGTCGTATTGATAAAAGTTTTCGTATATTAGTACACAAGAGTTAACTACACATTAGAATCAAATAAAACATTACCTACATGGACAAAAAAAAGCAATCAAATCAAAGAAAAGTAGGATATTATACTTTTCCATTTTAATGAAAACTACAATTAGAAGCCACACCAAATCTTAGCAATATCCATATCAAATGACCTGCCCAAGGCATTAAGTCCGAATATGTACAGGTTTTACTTGTGCAAAAAGTTTTGAAAAATTATTTGTTTTTAACTAGACGTGACAAAAACAACATTATTTGTAACATGATTTACCAACTATGTTTTTCTTCTTAAAGTAATTTTTAACAGGTTTTGTATTATATACACGGTATCATTATAAATTGCATTAAGTAAACGACAACAATAAATAAATGTCGGCATGGGCATTACACGCAACGCCATCCATGCGTGTCACACTGAGCAACGAGCCTTATGTCATGGACAACAGACAGTTGACATATTTTTTTTTGTTTTTAATTACAATATTATCGGATAGATGTTTATTTTTAACTTAATATAAAACTTGTATAACTGCAATAATAAACATGTCGACCTAGTTCCACTCAAACTAACAATACCAGAACTTACAGAAAACTCCAACACGAAACGGATCGGTTTCACACTGTATGGAAGCAAATAATATAATAACGAAGCAAGCAAAAGACTCGCAGCTAGACACAAATAACTTGAGAAAGAATAACACGTGAGCACAACTAAATTCTCAACAGATGCTGACCTCTGGGCTTAGGTCGGAGATGTAGGGATGTCTAGATGAGATAGCTGAGACAGTTGAAATTGGTACATAGGGAGTGAATGGTTGAAATTGGATTGCTGGACGAAAGTTGCGAAAAGATGTTAGAGAAGTTGTTTAAAAGGAATGGTTACCTATTATGAATCGTCAAAAAGCAACTGTTACAGTTAATGTAAAGCATTTCCAGAATCAAAGTAAAGTTTTTTTAAATTATTGTCAAGGAACTTTACAGTTGAAACTATGCGCCATGAGATCGCGCCGGAGGTCTGTCCGCTGAGCGGCAATCTGCCGCGGCAGCGAAGTTCCCCCGGCGTAGTGCCTCCGCGCGCCATTTGTGGAGGCGCGGGAGGACTATCGCCTCCACATCCCATGGCGGCAATCCGGCAAGCAAGCCCGCCGCCTTGCGGGAGATCGTGCGGTACCCACGGACCATCTTTACGGCCACTACTTTTTGGGGCGCGTTCAGATAATGGGCGGCTCAAGGAACGCGCCCAGACTGGGGCCCCGTAAAGGGCCATGGACCGCACGAACCCCACGTAGAGCCTGCGGCAGGACGCGTTTGCCCCCCCAAAGTTGGGCAGGAGCCCGGCTGTGCAATTTCAAAACCTAGTATCTGACAAATCTTAAAAAAAGCGTGTTTTTGCATTTTTCGACCTTATAGACCACTCTCCACATACTAGGATAGCAAAAACTCCCAAAAACAAGTCAAAAACGAAGTTACACAAATGTGGAAACCTAGTATCTACAGTAAACGTTTTCAAAATGCAAAAATTACAAGATTAAAACATAGTATCTAACATCAACCATTTTAAAAACCTAGCAAGTGCTTGTAGTTACTTGGATATAAAATGGTTCATGTAGATACTAACTCAATGAAATGGGTGAAGTAAACATCATAACTCCCGCGCAACTTTAGTAAGTGAGAAAAAGTCGTTGGAAGTGCGTGTTTTTGTCTCTAAAAATGAGTAAAAATCAGTTTTATAGGTCGAAATTAATGTTGAGTGCTTTAAGAGAACAACATGGTGAAATGTAAGTACGCTTCAGTGTATAATATTGTCAAATGTTTTTGTTTTTCAAGGTTTTGTATGAATAAAAGCCATAACCAATAAATAATAACACAAGCATGTAAGATTTGTAGGTATCTGGCAAGATTTTGTTTTGTGTCTTGTTTGGTTTTAATGAATATGTGATTGCTTGGTTTTTGCAAGTTTGATTTGTTTCTATTACTAAAGATTAAAGATAGGTACTGAGAAGAAAACTAATGTTACCTATCTGTTGAACTACAATATTTAATGTTTAGAAACTGGGAACTGGGTGAGTGTGGGATCTTGCTTATGCACAAATATACTTTACTTCAATTCATTTTGCACAAAACATGTTTGTTAGGTATTGCTATGTTATGTACCTCCTGCTACCTACGAGCTACGGTTTCATATGTTTTTTGCAGCACGAGGGTAATGATTAAATCACAGTTTCTACTGCAATCTACTACGACACATAATAACATAATTATTATTATGTGCTCACGACCACCTATCCCCGAAGGGGTAGGTACTCACTATTGTGATTTATACAGGTTGATTCAGAAGTGCGTGATTATATTTAAGGGTTCTGTTGTGGGTGGGTACCTAGCTGATTAGAGAAATAATATTGACTTTTTCTAAATATTCTGGTATTTTCTAAAAAAATACCACTAAAATCCTTGAAAATAACCACGCAATTCTAAAGTGTGTGTGTAAAATTCTCCTGTGGATTACAAAAAACGATCTGTAAAGCTACCTCTATTTTTACCCGACTGCAAGGAAACGGTTATGTTTTCTTTGCTTTTTGTTTCCTACACACTAAGCAACGTTTTGGTGATGGCATGGCTATATAACGTATTTTATTTCAGATTAAATGAAAACACCTCAAGTTTGCCTGCATCAGCTAGCAGTACTCAAATGCATGAACAAAATTTTGCTTACAACCCTCAGACCCTAACAACACCGTCTTCGAATGCATTGCATAGCAAGTTTTCACTCACTGATATACCCTGCAACAACCTTTCGCTTACTAACTCAACTGATATCACTGCTTTGCTAACTGAAGATGCTCCATTCAACATCTACGACAATCCTATACCATGTTCTTCTCAGCAAAGTGATGGAAGCATGGAAGAGTTTAATGAAAATGTTTCGGATATTTCTTTGTAAATGGATGCTGCAATATGTTTTATAAGTATGATTATTTTGAACCTCATTATTCCGAATTGGATTTTCTTATGAAAAAACACAATCCCTTGACCATGCCAACCTTAAAAAATATTCCAAGAGGTATTTAAGAAAGTAAAAAGGAAGGCATAGTAAGAACTTTATTACAGCTCATGCCAATGAACAGAAGGGAGTTTTGGCTAAATTTACCGACTAATAATAATAATTCAGTTGATTTAGTTTCAGGTGGACAATTATTAATAAGTGAATAATTTATTTTTATTTAACTGTTTTCAAATATTTTGAGTGATTATTTTTTGTTTTTTTTTTACTGTGAACAAATAGTGTTTGGTTTTTGATTATCTTATTTTTATCTTCTTCATTAAAACTGCCTGGCCACTGGCCATATATTTTATGTTGTTTTATTATATATTTTCTTACTAGGTTTATAAAATTGCATTTAGTTCCTATTCAGAACATTCAGACCTAAATGAAAACAAAGCAAGTGATGTTACTAGATCTATTAAATTGCGTTTAGTCCCCGCTCAGTATATTTTAGAACTAGATGAAAACAAAGCAAGTGATCTTACTAGGTTTTGAAATTGTCACACTCAAAAAGTTTGGTCTAAGAAAACAATGGTTTTATTAGTAACTGCTCCTCTACGTACATATTTTGTGATAGACGCATTAAAACTATTTTTTTTTAAAGCCTGTTATGTACCTCAAATTTTGCAATCACTCCCAAGAAGATACGACTTATATTATTGAAACGGCAAGCTGTCAAAGATATGAAATCGTTTTTCGGCTCTCCTGTAAAATTTGGTTTTATGCAGATACTGGGTTTTGATATTTCACAGCCGAGCCGCCTGAAGGCAGCCCCGGTCCGTTTCAGCCTGGCAACCCGGGACCCTAAGAACGTAAGGTAGCACACTACCGCTGCGCTATTCGGGCGGCTTCCTAAGTTTATATTTTACATCACGGATGTCGGTGAAAGAAAACATCGTGAAGAAACCAGGTCTTGTAATTAATAGGAGTCTGAAACCGCCGAACCGTCTTGAGAAAAGGCCTTTGCCCAGCAGTGGGAGTGTAATAAAATGGTATTATTATTGTAGGATCAGACTTAGGTAACCGCTTTATACAGGGTGGTATTCTACAATACCACCTGAAGGGATTAAAGTACTCTAACTACTTTTTACTTAAACGAGACATTCCTTTATTTTTAAAAAGAAATAAATCTGCATTCACAGATTGTCGAAAATTATTTTGACATACGGCATCGAACCAGGGATAGATCGACTAAAGTTCGGCAAAATAACATTCTGTACCTTTTTGCCATCAATCGATAGGGTCATACATATGTACTAAATCTCTCTAAAAAATATGATAAATTAAATGACTTAATACAAGATATGATGTAAAAAAACGACATGTTATTTTTTCGAAATTTAGTCGGCTCGATTCCCGCGGCAAGCGAATTTTTGAAAATCTGTGAATGCCTTTGAGTAAAATTTGCTATCTCCAGTATTTCAAGTACTTTCCCTCCAGGTGGCATGGCAAAATTCCACCCTGTATATTGGATAGACCGTTACCTCTAAAAACTTTATTTAATTCTCCCTCATTTCAACAAGCATAGATAGGTACATGAAATGTCAAGTCATTTAAATTATTTCACGTACACAATAGTTCATTACTGGAAAAATACTATAACGACATTCGTTGAAATTTTTATCATAATGGACGGCATTATGATATAATTTCCAACGAATTTCAACATTATAACACTAACTCACTTATATTACTTGTAATTGCTCTTACACAAACGGAAAACGGAAATTGCTACCATATTTTAAAGGCAGTAGGTCTTAATTGTCTGCGGCAGGCGAAATTAAGACGGATTCACAGAAACTGTAAGTAAATTAACAAGCTGTGACAGTTCGTAATAGAGTGTTATACAAATACATTCTTAGGCCGCGTCCTTACCAAAGCGAACTCGCGAGTGTCGTATTGATAAAAGTTTTCGTATATTAGTACACAAGAGTTAACTACACATTAGAATCAAATAAAACATTACCTACATGGACAAAAAAAAGCAATCAAATCAAAGAAAAGTAGGATATTATACTTTTCCATTTTAATGAAAACTACAATTAGAAGCCACACCAAATCTTAGCAATATCCATATCAAATGACCTGCCCAAGGCATTAAGTCCGAATATGTACAGGTTTTACTTGTGCAAAAAGTTTTGAAAAATTATTTGTTTTTAACTAGACGTGACAAAAACAACATTATTTGTAACATGATTTACCAACTATGTTTTTCTTCTTAAAGTAATTTTTAACAGGTTTTGTATTATATACACGGTATCATTACAAATTGCATTAAGTAAACGACAACAATAAATAAATGTCGGCATGGGCATTACACGCAACGCCATCCATGAGTGTCACACTGAGCAACGAGCCTTATGTCATGGACAACAGACAGTTGACATATTTTTTTTTGTTTTTAATTACAATATTATCGGATAGATGTTTATTTTTAACTTAATATAAAACTTGTATAACTGCAATAATAAACATGTCGACCTAGTTCCACTCAAACTAACAATACCAGAACTTACAGAAAACTCCAACACGAAACGGATCGGTTTCACACTGTATGGAAGCAAATAATATAATAACGAAGCAAGCAAAAGACTCGCAGCTAGACACAAATAACTTGAGAAAGAATAACACGTGAGCACAACTAAATTCTCAACAGATGCTGACCTCTGGGCTTAGGTCGGAGATGTAGGGATGTCTAGATGAGATAGCTGAGACAGTTGAAATTGGTACATAGGGAGTGAATGGTTGAAATTGGATTGCTGGACGAAAGTTGCGAAAAGATGTTAGAGAAGTTGTTTAAAAGGAATGGTTACCTATTATGAATCGTCAAAAAGCAACTGTTACAGTTAATGTAAAGCATTTCCAGAATCAAAGTAAAGTTTTTTTAAATTATTGTCAAGGAACTTTACAGTTGAAACTATGCGCCATGAGATCGCGCCGGAGGTCTGTCCGCTGAGCGGCAATCTGCCGCGGCAGCGAAGTTCCCCCGGCGTAGTGCCTCCGCGCGCCATTTGTGGAGGCGCGGGAGGACTATCGCCTCCACATCCCATGGCGGCAATCCGGCAAGCAAGCCCGCCGCCTTGCGGGAGATCGTGCGGTACCCACGGACCATCTTTACGGCCACTACTTTTTGGGGCGCGTTCAGATAATGGGCGGCTCAAGGAACGCGCCCAGACTGGGGCCCCGTAAAGGGCCATGGACCGCACGAACCCCACGTAGAGCCTGCGGCAGGACGCGTTTGCCCCCCCAAAGTTGGGCAGGAGCCCGGCTGTGCAATTTCAAAACCTAGTATCTGACAAATCTTAAAAAAAGCGTGTTTTTGCATTTTTCGACCTTATAGACCACTCTCCACATACTAGGATAGCAAAAACTCCCAAAAACAAGTCAAAAACGAAGTTACACAAATGTGGAAACCTAGTATCTACAGTAAACGTTTTCAAAATGCAAAAATTACAAGATTAAAACATAGTATCTAACATCAACCATTTTAAAAACCTAGCAAGTGCTTGTAGTTACTTGGATATAAAATGGTTCATGTAGATACTAACTCAATGAAATGGGTGAAGTAAACATCATAACTCCCGCGCAACTTTAGTAAGTGAGAAAAAGTCGTTGGAAGTGCGTGTTTTTGTCTCTAAAAATGAGTAAAAATCAGTTTTATAGGTCGAAATTAATGTTGAGTGCTTTAAGAGAACAACATGGTGAAATGTAAGTACGCTTCAGTGTATAATATTGTCAAATGTTTTTGTTTTTCAAGGTTTTGTATGAATAAAAGCCATAACCAATAAATAATAACACAAGCATGTAAGATTTGTAGGTATCTGGCAAGATTTTGTTTTGTGTCTTGTTTGGTTTTAATGAATATGTGATTGCTTGGTTTTTGCAAGTTTGATTTGTTTCTATTACTAAAGATTAAAGATAGGTACTGAGAAGAAAACTAATGTTACCTATCTGTTGAACTACAATATTTAATGTTTAGAAACTGGGAACTGGGTGAGTGTGGGATCTTGCTTATGCACAAATATACTTTACTTCAATTCATTTTGCACAAAACATGTTTGTTAGGTATTGCTATGTTATGTACCTCCTGCTACCTACGAGCTACGGTTTCATATGTTTTTTGCAGCACGAGGGTAATGATTAAATCACAGTTTCTACTGCAATCTACTACGACACATAATAACATAATTATTATTATGTGCTCACGACCACCTATCCCCGAAGGGGTAGGTACTCACTATTGTGATTTATACAGGTTGATTCAGAAGTGCGTGATTATATTTAAGGGTTCTGTTGTGGGTGGGTACCTAGCTGATTAGAGAAATAATATTGACTTTTTCTAAATATTCTGGTATTTTCTAAAAAAATACCACTAAAATCCTTGAAAATAACCACGCAATTCTAAAGTGTGTGTGTAAAATTCTCCTGTGGATTACAAAAAACGATCTGTAAAGCTACCTCTATTTTTACCCGACTGCAAGGAAACGGTTATGTTTTCTTTGCTTTTTGTTTCCTACACACTAAGCAACGTTTTGGTGATGGCATGGCTATATAACGTATTTTATTTCAGATTAAATGAAAACACCTCAAGTTTGCCTGCATCAGCTAGCAGTACTCAAATGCATGAACAAAATTTTGCTTACAACCCTCAGACCCTAACAACACCGTCTTCGAATGCATTGCATAGCAAGTTTTCACTCACTGATATACCCTGCAACAACCTTTCGCTTACTAACTCAACTGATATCACTGCTTTGCTAACTGAAGATGCTCCATTCAACATCTACGACAATCCTATACCATGTTCTTCTCAGCAAAGTGATGGAAGCATGGAAGAGTTTAATGAAAATGTTTCGGATATTTCTTTGTAAATGGATGCTGCAATATGTTTTATAAGTATGATTATTTTGAACCTCATTATTCCGAATTGGATTTTCTTATGAAAAAACACAATCCCTTGACCATGCCAACCTTAAAAAATATTCCAAGAGGTATTTAAGAAAGTAAAAAGGAAGGCATAGTAAGAACTTTATTACAGCTCATGCCAATGAACAGAAGGGAGTTTTGGCTAAATTTACCGACTAATAATAATAATTCAGTTGATTTAGTTTCAGGTGGACAATTATTAATAAGTGAATAATTTATTTTTATTTAACTGTTTTCAAATATTTTGAGTGATTATTTTTTGTTTTTTTTTTACTGTGAACAAATAGTGTTTGGTTTTTGATTATCTTATTTTTATCTTCTTCATTAAAACTGCCTGGCCACTGGCCATATATTTTATGTTGTTTTATTATATATTTTCTTACTAGGTTTATAAAATTGCATTTAGTTCCTATTCAGAACATTCAGACCTAAATGAAAACAAAGCAAGTGATGTTACTAGATCTATTAAATTGCGTTTAGTCCCCGCTCAGTATATTTTAGAACTAGATGAAAACAAAGCAAGTGATCTTACTAGGTTTTGAAATTGTCACACTCAAAAAGTTTGGTCTAAGAAAACAATGGTTTTATTAGTAACTGCTCCTCTACGTACATATTTTGTGATAGACGCATTAAAACTATTTTTTTTTAAAGCCTGTTATGTACCTCAAATTTTGCAATCACTCCCAAGAAGATACGACTTATATTATTGAAACGGCAAGCTGTCAAAGATATGAAATCGTTTTTCGGCTCTCCTGTAAAATTTGGTTTTATGCAGATACTGGGTTTTGATATTTCACAGCCGAGCCGCCTGAAGGCAGCCCCGGTCCGTTTCAGCCTGGCAACCCGGGACCCTAAGAACGTAAGGTAGCACACTACCGCTGCGCTATTCGGGCGGCTTCCTAAGTTTATATTTTACATCACGGATGTCGGTGAAAGAAAACATCGTGAAGAAACCAGGTCTTGTAATTAATAGGAGTCTGAAACCGCCGAACCGTCTTGAGAAAAGGCCTTTGCCCAGCAGTGGGAGTGTAATAAAATGGTATTATTATTGTAGGATCAGACTTAGGTAACCGCTTTATACAGGGTGGTATTCTACAATACCACCTGAAGGGATTAAAGTACTCTAACTACTTTTTACTTAAACGAGACATTCCTTTATTTTTAAAAAGAAATAAATCTGCATTCACAGATTGTCGAAAATTATTTTGACATACGGCATCGAACCAGGGATAGATCGACTAAAGTTCGGCAAAATAACATTCTGTACCTTTTTGCCATCAATCGATAGGGTCATACATATGTACTAAATCTCTCTAAAAAATATGATAAATTAAATGACTTAATACAAGATATGATGTAAAAAAACGACATGTTATTTTTTCGAAATTTAGTCGGCTCGATTCCCGCGGCAAGCGAATTTTTGAAAATCTGTGAATGCCTTTGAGTAAAATTTGCTATCTCCAGTATTTCAAGTACTTTCCCTCCAGGTGGCATGGCAAAATTCCACCCTGTATATTGGATAGACCGTTACCTCTAAAAACTTTATTTAATTCTCCCTCATTTCAACAAGCATAGATAGGTACATGAAATGTCAAGTCATTTAAATTATTTCACGTACACAATAGTTCATTACTGGAAAAATACTATAACGACATTCGTTGAAATTTTTATCATAATGGACGGCATTATGATATAATTTCCAACGAATTTCAACATTATAACACTAACTCACTTATATTACTTGTAATTGCTCTTACACAAACGGAAAACGGAAATTGCTACCATATTTTAAAGGCAGTAGGTCTTAATTGTCTGCGGCAGGCGAAATTAAGACGGATTCACAGAAACTGTAAGTAAATTAACAAGCTGTGACAGTTCGTAATAGAGTGTTATACAAATACATTCTTAGGCCGCGTCCTTACCAAAGCGAACTCGCGAGTGTCGTATTGATAAAAGTTTTCGTATATTAGTACACAAGAGTTAACTACACATTAGAATCAAATAAAACATTACCTACATGGACAAAAAAAAGCAATCAAATCAAAGAAAAGTAGGATATTATACTTTTCCATTTTAATGAAAACTACAATTAGAAGCCACACCAAATCTTAGCAATATCCATATCAAATGACCTGCCCAAGGCATTAAGTCCGAATATGTACAGGTTTTACTTGTGCAAAAAGTTTTGAAAAATTATTTGTTTTTAACTAGACGTGACAAAAACAACATTATTTGTAACATGATTTACCAACTATGTTTTTCTTCTTAAAGTAATTTTTAACAGGTTTTGTATTATATACACGGTATCATTACAAATTGCATTAAGTAAACGACAACAATAAATAAATGTCGGCATGGGCATTACACGCAACGCCATCCATGAGTGTCACACTGAGCAACGAGCCTTATGTCATGGACAACAGACAGTTGACATATTTTTTTTTGTTTTTAATTACAATATTATCGGATAGATGTTTATTTTTAACTTAATATAAAACTTGTATAACTGCAATAATAAACATGTCGACCTAGTTCCACTCAAACTAACAATACCAGAACTTACAGAAAACTCCAACACGAAACGGATCGGTTTCACACTGTATGGAAGCAAATAATATAATAACGAAGCAAGCAAAAGACTCGCAGCTAGACACAAATAACTTGAGAAAGAATAACACGTGAGCACAACTAAATTCTCAACAGATGCTGACCTCTGGGCTTAGGTCGGAGATGTAGGGATGTCTAGATGAGATAGCTGAGACAGTTGAAATTGGTACATAGGGAGTGAATGGTTGAAATTGGATTGCTGGACGAAAGTTGCGAAAAGATGTTAGAGAAGTTGTTTAAAAGGAATGGTTACCTATTATGAATCGTCAAAAAGCAACTGTTACAGTTAATGTAAAGCATTTCCAGAATCAAAGTAAAGTTTTTTTAAATTATTGTCAAGGAACTTTACAGTTGAAACTATAGGGGCCTAATTCTGCTATTTTAATAAATTCGTCACTCCAACACGATTCCATTGTCGTTTTGCTTAAAGTTCGGAATCTGCTAAATTCACAATGATCTGTCGATGGCCTCGTAATAAAATTGTGTTTTATTGGCATTTTCGTATTGCCATTATTATAAAACCATTCGTACAAATGGTTTTCGAAATTTACTACTAAATGTGAACCTTTATTCATGCCAGATTTTATGTAAGAGACTAATATTCTATGACATTTCTTTCAATGGGGTCATAGTGGTTGTTCATTGAGAAGTCATAATGACGCCATTATATTAGTAGATTACCAAACTTGTCAAAACTTGACAGAACTTGATCATTAAGACTTCAATGATCGCCTACTCTGCCACTATCGTAATAGCAGAATCGAGGTCCAGGCTCACTGTTTAACCGAGGCTGTCACGTAACTCTGAAGGCATGAGGTATCACTCCGTATAGAACTTAATGATAATGTCACTGATATGAATCAAATGCTTCACCTAGCTATAACTACATGTTAGGAATAAATACTCACCTCGGTACCAGCTTTAATACCAGTACAATTTTGTGTTCAATAAAGAGGCAAAAAAGAATAACTCACTTTTTCTTTCATTCATTCTCTTCTGTAACCCATCACGCTATCATTTAGCGTGATGGGTTACAGAAGAGAATGAATGAAAGAAAAAGTGTTGCACCGATCTCAATGGAACAAAGGCAGGAAGCTGATGATGATGAAGCATTATTGTTTGAAATGATGTGTGGTTTGACCAATTTGTTCAACGTCGAGGAACACACGGAAACGGTGCAAGGTTTATAGGAACCAATAACAAGTAACCACTTATTCCTTCCAGTCCATACCATATCTTTGTCTCGGAGGTATTGAAACGCTATAAATTAGCTGCCTTATCTTGCTGGCCATTCGCAGCACATGCTCTTGGATTACTCTCTTGTAAGGGGAATCTTTTATTTCCTGGCGGTGCTCTCAAACTCGAAACGAGGTTAGCGATGCCGATAGAATTTGCGAAGCTGTAATTGTGTTACGCGATAAAGAATTGTTTGACGCAACTATGAGGCTTTCATGGAAGTTTTTCGTTGAATTAGATGGAGGAGGAGGTATGACGTCAGAGGACAAGAGTTATGTTTCATTTGAATTGGCTTTCTTGTTCAGTCCATGATTCATTGGCACAGTCATAGATATAAGCGCATATTTGGATGAGTTTCGATAGGAATAAGTTAAGTAATAATATTTGATCTTAATTATATAATTCCCAAAATGGTTTAGACACGAACACCCTTCCCTCCATCCTATCACTCCTGAATCAGTAGGTATTGCAATGCAGTATTGCACTTGGAAGACGATCATTGTCAGTACGTCTAAGGCTTTGGAAGACGAGTGCACTTTACTTGACTAATAATCACTACGGGGCACACATTTCAATTCATTTATACAATAAATTAAAAAAAAAAAACTCTGCCCGATCTGAAAGGGAAATATCGGTATACTAATGACATTCAAATGAAATAAGAGATGATATATTCATGAAGTAAACATTAATGAACTTGAAAAAATCTTTTTTTTTGTGCCCAAATTACAACCATTTCCCTAAAAACAAACATACTTTTAAAATGTGACAACTATCTCTTTGGCATTTGAATGTTTGATCGTCAATTGTTTGTTTGTGAGTCACATGCGAGAGGCGGTCGGAGTACTAGTAAGTAAACGGAACAGACTAGAGTGTAAGCTTCATACAACCGCAGGAATCGGTTGCTCTACTACAAGCATGCGGAGCAGGTGTGCGTGACCACTGGCCGCTTGTTGCGTACGCGGAAAAATATCCCCGATATAATTTTAATATAATTTTATGTTTAGTTTTATTTTTGTAATTATATTTAGTTTTAGATGTAGTATGTTAATTTGAATAATTTAATAACAAATATTAATAAAATGTATTGTATGTCCTATAAAAAAAAAAAAAAAATTTTGGGGATATTTTTATTTCTTGTAATCCAAAAAGGATTACAGAAATTAATCTGATCTCGATACCCAATAATACCCTCAAGGATCGGACAGTATTTTTACGCATTCAATTCGTAAATTATTTTTGTTTATTAGAATCTTTTTCACAAGACTTTTTATTCACGTCAGCTTAAGCAGCCATTTTGTTTTCCCGCGCTTCTTGTTTTTGTTGTGCACCATTTTGCAAAGTTCGACGCCTTATCTCCCAGACTAAGTTCTCCTTAATTAGTTTATTTATAGATTCCGATATCTTGTGGAGTTTCCTAGATTTAGGTCGCGGGGTAATAAGTGGGATTTTGTTTTGTAAGCGTTTTTGTTGGATTTTCATTTGGATACTTTTATTTAAATGGTCTTTATGGGTTCAAGATGCGTTTTCTAGATAGATATTGGATTTCACAAAGTGCTACTCCAGATTTGGCGGCATAAAATGTACCATTTTCATAAAGTATACAGGGTGTCTCATTCAAATCGGTCAGTATGGGAAAGTCTGAAACTATAAGACATACGAAGATTTTTTCTGAGGAACCCTGTCATCGATTTTAATAACAAGAAAAACTGCATTCATACATTTTAAAAAACATCTGTACTCCGTTCGGGAATCGAACCCG
The DNA here is from genome assembly GCA_916618015.1 of Xestia c-nigrum. Taxonomy (NCBI): domain Eukaryota; kingdom Metazoa; phylum Arthropoda; class Insecta; order Lepidoptera; family Noctuidae; genus Xestia; species Xestia c-nigrum. Next base: position 25,224,884 of record OU745247.1, read on the forward strand.
GTTATTCTGAATATTGAAAAAGGCGGTGGTCACTTCGAGCACCTACTAAAATAAATTAAAGTATTTGGAAACAATGCATTTTATTCATTTTAGACATCATGTTTCATACAGACATTTACTGCTTAAGACCTATACAATCGATATCGAAATAGAAATAGTGTAGGTTTTTTTTTTCAAAATAACCGGGTTCGATTCCCGAACGGAGTACAGATGTTTTTTAAAATGTATGAATGCAGTTTTTCTTGTTATTAAAATCGATGACATGGTTCCTCAGAACAGATCTTCGTATGTCTTATAGTTTCAGACTTTCCCATACTGACCGATTTGAATGAGACACCCTGTATGGTTAGGACCATATACTTTATGAAAATGGTACATTTTACGCACGAATGTACACAAGAATATTTTTTTCAAACGATGTTAGTTCCGATTTTAGCCACGAGCCAAAAGATATGTGTTTAACCATGAACTTCAATTTTCACTATCTGTTAGAAAAAAACATTCTTGGCAGTATTTGGGGACTGCAGATAGAAATAAAAACTCGTAGCCGATCCGATCCAGCTCTGAGTGCTTCGAAACACGTGCGTAATGGTCACGCGAGATCCATGATATTTGTTCACTCAAAAAGTGCTCACTGCGAGAAGTTTTTACTTCATAATCCATCCACTTTTCTCAAATTATAATTTACAACAAAATAATAGACCAACGCTTTCAAATGCACTCAACGTCCTCGACCTTGTCGTTCAATGTCATTACTGCTCTATTGTAGTGGCTAATAGAAGTCTCAAGGACTTGGTACTTTTATGAAGAACTATGTAGGTACGTTATTTCAGACAGGCGTTGGTATATTTTGCCCTGTTAATACAAAACATTTAGCTGAATACGTGTGTTAGAAGAGGCCCCGTAGGAAGGCCCATAGAAGTCATAGTGTCATAGGAAGGACATATTGAGAACGGGGCCTTTGAGTTTAATTGATTACACACCAGAAACACATTGAAAACATACTCAGACCAAAATCATAAAAACACCATGTTAATTTATTTAGATAATTAAAAAACTTCGTATCCTGATCATCTTTCTTAACCCCCCACGCAAAAACGACGGGGTGTTATAAGTTTGACGTGTCTGTGTGTGAGTGTGTGTGTCTGTCTGTGGCATCGTAGCTGCCGAACGGATAAAAAAAGGAAAGGGCTTGACTAGTAGCATAACCCTATGATAAATTTCAAATCCAAGTTGGCCGCCACCCCAAAATGGTGAATTACATTTTTTTTACATCTCCCTCAATATATATCTAGGGTGTAAAACACCTCTTCACGAAGCCGAAAAGCACTTGTTCTCCCCATCATTGTGATCATTTTTTTGTTCTACACCATACCTGGGAACCTTTTAGTTTTTGAGATATGGGGGTCAAAGTTACAACTTTTTGACAAGTTTTTTTTTTAATGCAAGTTTTTTTTTGTAAGATTTGGAATTTTAACGCCTCCACGACCCCCGTACTATTCAATCCATCCATCCCCACAATGTTTTAAGCACGTTACATTGAGTTTTACCACAAAACATGATTTATAACCTCAAAAAAAAAGTTTTTTTTTGTTCCCAGCAATAATTTTTGCGTAAAGTTATTTAGATTTGTGATGAGGTGGTTTACACCCTGTATAGGTACTTATCAAATAAAAGGGCTTGTAAAATTATGACCCTACGGGTGTCGTGGGATTTTTAAATGTAACTAGTTAAATCGTCTACTTTTGTGTTTCTATAACACACTGATAAAGAAACTTACCACGATAACGGTGACTTGTTAGAAGTCAGATCATTGGGACCAGTTATTGACCAAGTAGCTGTAAATAATAAGAGTCTTCTGGGTTTATCTTCAGGTTAAGCCACTCTTGCTGGGTTGGTCCATGGATGGGTGACCACAGATTACTAAACGAGTTTCTTCCGTGCCTCAGAAAGCACGTTACGTTGTTGGTCCTGTGATTTTTTTAGATCTTTGGCAGTCGTTACACGTATTTTGAAAACCACAGTCTTATCTATCTCCATCGTATGTTGTCCAGTACTAAACTGGGTGGTCAGATAGGCGGTCTGTCATAAAATTCTGTATTTAGCTGCATTCGCTTAGATTTGAAGCCGACCCCAAACTTGTTAGGAAAAGGCTAGGCAGATGATGATAATTATGTGTTTTTGAAGTGAACACTTTCTTTAGGCGCGCTGAGCACTTTTTTGGTGAACAAAAATCACAAAACTTGCGTCATCGTCACCTAATGCTTTCATAGAACGGTTAGTCAAAATCAACCTTATACAATTAAGACAAAGTTTAATTTGGATTACTTAGTTTTCACTTCTATTGCCGCATGTTTTTTTATTTACCGAATTGTTAAAATTGATAGGTTTAACAAAAGCATTCAATCAAGCGTCGTCAATAGAAGCGATATTTTCGAAGGCCAAAAGCTAAATATTGAAATTTTCGGATCGGTAAGGTGTTGGCAATGCAAATTGTGTTTACTTTGGCAATGTTGTCAAGTCAGTCAACATTCCAGGGTAAATTCGGGCCGATGGTTAGATTATGTTCAACATTTGGACAGTGTTGTGAAATAAATGGAAAAAAATCAGTTATTTTTGCGTTAGATTGTTAATTGGAAAGAGCTTTGTTCCTCTGTTGATGTTCTATTGAATTGAATAAATATAAAAATTGATGCACGAATGGGCACGAGGCTTTTTGAAGTGGAAACTTCTTTAGGCGCGTTCTGCCCTTTTTGGGTGAGCAAAAATCATGAAACGCGTGACCATCTCGCACGCTTCGTAGCACTCGTAGCCGATCCGCTACGGCGTAGCACCACTTAGGCGTTCGTGGGGCAAAACACGTAGCAGTGCTACGACTGGGGCCGGACTTGTGTACTTTTTGTTTTCACTGCTATCGGCAATTCCCAGACTACCCCGACTTTTTTAAATCAGTTTCTTGATATAGTCTTTTAACTACGGAGTCAGCTTCCAGTCTAACTTAAAATCATTTCGCCTGTAATCCGCGATGATCCCATCCGTGTACCAACATCAGCAAGAGCTGCTTAACCTGAAAAAGTTGTACCGTTATTTGATAGCCACGAGATATCCGTGCTATATGCTATCGATTAAGATCGGGTACATGACTGGAAATCCCCGTAGAGCTCTTTATCACACAATTACTTACCAGTTTCGAGATAATATTAATTACTTTAATTTTAAAATGTTCGTAAAACAACCATGAATGGACCGGATTACCAACAGAGTACGTCAGTCTGGTCGAATATTTAAAAATACTACTGAAAATACACGCTTAAAACTTGGAAAAGTAATGAGTTATTTATTAAAGTAATTTTGTTAACACTGTTGTTAATCGGAAACCAGGTGTAAACAAACTCATCACGAAGCTTTCAACCAGCATTCGGTACATCAATGTAATAAATTATTGCTGGGAATCGACTTGGGGTGAAAAATTGTAGGGGTTTGTGGAGGTAATTAAAGAAAAAACCTTACATTAAAAAAAATGGCAAACAGTTGGATCTTTGACCCCAATATATTTCCGTAACTAGAAGTTTCCTACGTATGGTGTAAAACAAAAAATATCGCAATGACAATAGGGAGAACAATTGACTTCGCTATGAGTATTTTTACACCCTTTAAAACCATTATAAGTCAGTCAGACTCGTGCCGACTAAAACCACAACACCGTGTGGTTTTAGTCAGCACGAGTCTGACTGACCCTCGTCGTGACTTCCGCTGCCCCGGACTAGTGCCGGCCCGGTTGACCAGCTGGCCTTGATGCGGGGTGGGGTGTAAAACTCCCCCCGCTTTGTCTGTGAGAGGCGCGCGTGGAACACACCGTCTCGGGTCCAGTGTTATGGAGGGCGACGGATGTCCCTGTGTGTGAATCCGTCGCCCCTGGACCTATTTAAGGGGCCGGAAGAGGGCGTTGTCAACCCTTTGCCGATGCCCGGTGCATCTGCTGCGGGATAGCCGAGAGCTCATCATCTCTCTCTCCCATTCCGCAGCTTTCGTCCGCGAATACCTTCAATCCTAACTTAACTTACAAATACATAGTATAAACCAAAGTCACTCCCACTGTTTTTAATGCAGTTTTCAGCAATAGATAGAGTGTTTCAGGAGGTAGGTTTATGTGTAAATCAGCCAGAACATGCGGCGAAATGGTTCCAGTTAAGGATGGTATGGCAGTGTTTGCTTCGCGTTCGACTTGTCGGGGCCACTGCCGTGCCCCCCGGTATTATTAATCACTCCACATTAGTTTAGCAGGCATGGCGACAGCATAAAAAAATTTGAAATCTATTAAGGTCCATGTTCACCAAAAAGATGACAGTCTGATTATCTAAAAACAGCTGTTTAAAACACTTTTTTATATGGGAATATGTCGCAGTGACAGCTGTTTTTAGATAACCAAACTGTTATCCTTTCGGTGAACACGGACCTTAGTCCCTCAGTTAGAGTATTGGAAAATAATGGACACGTATTCTTTGGTTTTTTAAATCAATGAATATTAACAAAGATAAAACGCATCAAAACTCGGGAGTGCAGGTTCATGACGTCAATGGGCAACTACAGTACTTTCACAGTTTTTATGTCTTGTGACTGGGACTGTAGCTACATTTAATTATCATCTTTGTTTCGACAATTCAAAAGCGCCTGTAACTGGCCTACTTGAAATAAATGCTTTGATTTTGATTTGATTTTGATTTTTGATTCAGTAAGTTTTAAAAATTATCCCTAGGCGTACACTTAAACTACTTACGGGATAATATCCGTAATTTTCTGTCGATTCTATGAGCTCCCGATATTTCGACGCTGTTGCAAGCAACATGATTGCGGGAGGATCCGAAGAGATATGCGGGTGGGACGAAAATTATTTATTATGAGCAGACAATTACGGATATTTTCCCGAGTAGTGAAAAACTGTGAGAGTCTAAAACAGTGCATACCTAGTCGTGACATATTGAGAATTTTAAAAGCATCGTATCTTCGTCAATTTTGATTTACGTAACAAAAGAAAAAAAAAAGGTCTAATATTTTTTGATTATATAACTGATTATTGAGACTAATTCGTTTTTTTTTGTCATCTACCCTATCCACATATCAACCGAGCGAAGCCAGGGCCCACTTGTATATTGTAAATGTAATATTTAAATAAGTTATTATTCGTCAATATGTTTTCATTGAGTATATTTACCAAGTTATCTATGAGAAGAAGTAAATAAATAATATTTACGTATAATGTATGAAAACATTATTGAATCTTGATACTTGTTTGTACTTTCAAGTAGAATATTTACTTATGGAGTATATTCTGTTTACTGTTCTTATTAGAATGATATTTGATAATCTCAATAAATAATATGGTTTATTTTGGTACAGGTTTGTTATAAAGATTAATGTCGTACTAACGTGATGTCGAACTTCTGGTTGTCGCATTAGCGTAATGTCGACTTTCAGTTTGACACACAAGCGTGCATTTAAACTACAGTGAGTTGCACTAAAGTTATGTTTCACAAGCGTTTATCGCGCTTCCTCCGATCGCGCGAGATCCGAATTTTCTAGTAAAGGCATTAGAACGCATGCAGATGAACGTTATTTTCTGTTTACTTGAAGTATTAGGAAAAGATGTTGATGTTATAGTTATACCCGTAGTTCCGCAGATATGTTTGTTTCAAATATTAGGAGAAGAGCTCATTGATCGCTATCTAACTATAACATCAGGCCTGCAATCCCCGAAGAGTGAGACAGAGTACCTAATAGTGCACCCACATGTCGTAAGCATAACTAGTGCCATGAAATTGGGGTTGAGCCTATTGTCATCAACACGGTACAAATCCAGACGCCGGGAGTGCTAATGAGAAATTCCTAATGGAAAAACCTAACAACAATTTTCCCGACCCGGGAATCGAACCCTGGACCTCATGCTCAGCAGTCGCTAGCAACGTGATCCATGCGTCATGTTCTTGAATGGGCGCTGTCAGTTCTGACTGGTCATCTCTTAGTCGCCATGGTTTATTTGAATTAATTATTTTGTTTTTGAGTTGTATTTTATTTTTGTTTTGCTATGGACACTTTTAACGTGCACATCTTGCTACATTGTTCTCACAAAATATACCATTTCAACATGAATGATGTAACCAAGATTTTCTAACAAAATTTTAATTAAAAAGAGTGTCCATGGAGTTTCTTGCCCATTCTTCTCCATAGAGATCTACGCTAGGGAATGGGCAACTACAGTACTTTCACAGTTTTTATGTCTTGTGACTGGGACTGTAGCTACTTTAAATGTTCATTTTTGTTTCGACAATTCAAAAGTGGCTGTTTGTAACTGGCCTGACTTGAAATAAATGCTTTGATTTTGATTGATTTTGACGTGGCAACGACTATCTCCTTGCAACCACTAGACCAAAGACATAGTCATTGCCACGTTGTTATTTTGTTTGTGAGTGTTGCCACATTGACCGATCCCTTGCGACTCGCAACGGATTCCTGCAACCTTCACCAGGTCATCGGTCCACCTAGTGGGAGGACTTCCAACGCATCGTCTTCCGGTTCGCGGTCGCCATTCCAGAACTTCTCGGCCCCATCGGCCATCCGTTCTGCGAGCAATGTGCCCTGCCCACTGCCACTTAAGTTTGGAAATTCTTCTGGCTACGTCGGTGACCTTGGTTCTCTTGCGGATGTCCTCATTTCTGATTCGATCACGCAAGGAAACTCTGAGACGAGCCCTCTCCATTGCCCTTTAGGTAACTTTAAGACTTTTGATAAGGCCCATTGTGAGCGACCACGTTTCGGTCCCGTATATAATCACGGGAAAACTAAAAACTCACCAAAACATAATTTCTAACATAATGTATTACAGTGGTCAATTTACTTCTAATAATATCTTATAGATACTCATTCAAAAACAGACCACAATCTCACGAAACCAACCCAATATTCCCCAGTCAACTAAAACGTACGAAGCCTGAAGAATATCAAAAGAATCTCAAACGAGAAGAACTATCACAAAAACCATATAAATTATTTGAAATTGTGTTATAAAAATGTATGAGATTTATAACTTTATTGTCATAGGGTATTGGTGACAAGGCCCAGGGGGGGGGGGTGGCGAGAAGGGGGGTCACAGAGCCTTCAAACATGCTCGGAATAGAGATCAGAAGATTTTCGTATTAAAAATAGAATCAAGAACATGAGGCTGATTATTCTGCTATGATCGTTTGCAGATAGTCTTATTTGTGGAGTTTAATTCGTAATGTTTTGAGCCCTAGATTTGCGTTCCGTACATTGACCTCTGGTGATGCAACACGAGCGGGTTTTGTTTTATAAATGATAAATGATGTTTATTTTGTAAGTAGATTTTCACAAACACTTTTACACGTTTTTTTTTTAAACTAGATGGGGCCGGTGTTTCGTACCTGACTACTCTGAGAAGAAACAGCCGACACAAACTCAGAGGTCATAGTCTCTTTTGAAGTCCAGACATAATCTTGCTCCATTCACATGAGGATCATGTAGATATTAGTGTCTGAAATGGTCTTTATTTTGGCGTGAGTACTAATGTCTGCTGCAGTTGTCCCAAAACGCGGGTTAATCGAACTTGGGGCTGGGCAATGGTAGTGTAAAAAAAACAGATTTCATATATTATGATACTAGTGAATAGACTACTTTTGAAAGCTATGTTGGTAATACAAATACAACTAACAAACAGTTTTAAATGTGTATGCAAAACTTTCTAGTGAAATTGTTTTGCACAGAGGGCAAACAGCTAGCCTGGTGGTTGGTTTATTTGCTAGCGTAGCATCACTGACAACACACGACGATATGGTTGTTTTAAAATGCTTTAATAAACCTTTAGAGAAACCTTAGTTTTTTGTGTTTCTGCAGATTTAAAACTGTCTTGCATCACCTACGAGAATCGCCTATGGCCGATTCTAAAGAGCTGGGCCCAAACTAACATGTGTAGATTTTTTCATTTGTTTCAAAGGAGACTCATGAGCGAGTGTTTTATTTATATTTAGTTTAATTTTGTTCAAACTTTTTCATGTGAAAATGAAAATCTTGAAAAGAGCACAAAACACATTAAGTGTTTTGTGCTCTTTTCACTATCGTAAAACTCTGAAACATTGGAGCTTAAATAATGACGGTATTTGGGGTTGCAACCTATACAGGGTGACTGGGTCTGCTCTGGACCCATCATAGCAAATTCGCATGTAGAGGAAGTCATTTTCTAATTACTGTACCTTACTGTCCCCAACCAAAGTTTTATAGTTTAGGAGATATGTCAATTTTTTGACTTTATTGAGATTTTTCCAAACGTTGACCAAGCATTCATAACGTTTTTTTGCTTGATTTATATGGGTTTTTTTTAAACTATTTGTTGTTAGTCATAATCATTGGTCATTTAAGTATTACAATACTATTGGAGGTACCGCAACCTCCAATACTTCAGTCTTCCCGCGACCACGGCTGGTGCAATCTGGTCGAAACGTCGAGTTTATGTTAAAGGTATCATCATTATCATCATTTCAGCCGAAAGACGTCCACTGCTAGACATAAGCCTCCCCCAAGTGTCACTACAGTATATTAGAGGTATAATTCGCGATAAATACCCGTTTCCATGTGTTTTATAACAAACACCTTTACTTTAGTTTTATAACTTATGAGTTATTCACAGATGGCAACACCAATTACTGAAATAATTTTAAGATAAACATAAAACTAATTTATTTTGATTGATTGAAAAAATATCAAAACGTTGCATGCGAAAGGCAGCATGATTAATGGTCACGCAGATGTTCGGCGAAAACTTTATGAATTATAAATCTTGTAATATGAATGACTGTGACATTTTCAATTGGTAAGTGAAAACTTCAGATATAATTTAAAATCGATAAATTTCTAATACTGTTTTACGCTTTCAAGGTTTATAACTAAACTTAGTAATTGCAAAATCGGGAAATTTAAATATCGGGAGCTCAAAAATAATCAATACATAAGAAAGTGACTATGAAGTTTAATTAATCTCTAATTCATAGTATTGTTACATCGGACCTACTAGAACATTCGAGAAAGCACATGAGTAAAGTATGCGTACGTTGGAATTTCGAGTGCTTTCCATTATTATTAGTTTTAAAGTTAGGTGGTACTCGCAACCTATTTATAAAAAGACATTAGAATTTTGACCGTACGCCTAGGGCATACGGTTCATATTTGTTTGTTTTGTACAAGTAGCTTATTTTTACCTACAACTTATTTTGTTAGTGTTTTTTTATGAAACAGTTCTATAACCCTCTAGAATATTCGTGGTTATTTTTTGTGTGTTTTTGTTGGAGAGTATAAATACACCGCTCAGGGCCGCGATGGGCAGTCTTGTTTTGACAACACAACGAAGCGAATCGAAGTGAATTAGAAGTGCGATATCTAACCGAATAGTGAACTATAGTGTATTTGTGATTTAGTTTAAATTATTTTGTAATTAATAAAGTTATTGTGTTGTTCAATCGGTAGTCATTAATTTATCTCATACCCAGCTCGTAACAGTAATAAACTTGTGAAGTGATGTAAAGGAAGGTATTGGAAGGAGGTAATATTTAAATTTAGTGGTTTCACACATTCTTACAACCAATTTTCAAGTTTAAGCAAAGAGTACTACACCTTTGAAAAGCGCACGGGGAAATAACCCCAGCGCGTTACTGCCCTACGCCACGGCTGGTCACGTTTGTTCTCCAGTAAAAATAATAAATACCGCCTTTGACAAATGCTATGCTTGCTTTATCTATGCATTGATCGTCTACAGTTCCCTTTAAACAGCTACCTCGTAGCAGTTACAGAAGTACTGATTTTAACTATTCACTACAGGAGCTAAACGCGAGTTTAGTAATGCCTGAAGAATTGATCGCAAAACGAATGGTCGATGGGGCCGAAAAGTTCTGGAGTGGCGTCTGCGAACCGGAAGACCTCCCATAAGGTGGACCGATAAACTAGTGAAGGTTGCAGAAATCCGCTGGATGCGAGTCGCACGGGACCGGTCAATGTGGCGACACTTGGAGGAGGCCTATGTCCAGCAGTGGACGTCTATCGGCTGAAATGATGATGATGAAAATGATAGCTGCAGCAGCTACACGACCACCGACTCTTTTAAACCCTACATCATCACAAATTGAATATTTAAAGCCCTTTCAACAAACTTCGAACAACAACAATTGGGAAAAAAAAACTTAACCATAACAATAACGAATCTTCTAAAATACAACGGTAAAAAATAAAATGAACCAAAAAATCATGGTTTCGCATTTCCAAAACAAACGGAGAATATTTACTTAGGCCTAGTTATAAATATTATGATAACACATGGAAATTATGCGCCGGTTCAGCAAAACCTTTTATTCGACAGTGTGTGCCCAGTATATTATGTAGACTGTACCTTTGCATTGGTAGAGACTGCCGTGTTTAGCTAAAGCCTTATTTCTGAGTAAGTAATGCGTAGGAGGAGTATATAGCTATATGTTTTTTGTTCATGTGGCTATACAGGGTATGTACCCTTACCCTTTGGGGATTACAAGAAGATTTCGAAAGTTTTTAAAGTGAAATCTTTTTTAGGCACGTTGAGGACTGTTTGGGTGAACATAAAATTACGGAATTCGCATGACCGTCACGTACGCTCTTTTTGCACTCGTAGCCGATCCGCTACGGCGTAGCACCACATAAGAGTGCGCGGGGCACAACGACGACTAGGGTGGGGCCTAAGGGGAGAGCGGGACGGGGGAGAGGAAGCGAAATAGAAAATTAAGACAAAAAATTAAACTGACTGCTGCCGCGCCTGTCTGCTGGATACTCAGCTATGTGCTGTTTGATGCGGCATGAGATGGAAACTCCACAAAACTTGGTGATACTGTGAGTGCGTTTTGTAGTGAATTAGTGTCAAATAGTGCGCGTAGCAAAAGACAAAGAAAGAAGGTAGACAGATTTTGTCTGCTCGTAACAATTTTATTTTCTATCCACCCGCATTCTCAAGTCAACCCGCGGTCATGCCGCTTGCAACAGCGTCGAAATATCGGGAGCTCAAAATAATAAATAATCACGGAAGATATCCCGTAAGTGACAATATTTGTAGTTTTAAACCGTGAATGCTTAAAACATACCGGGTTTCCTCCATGCCTTAGAGAGCACGTTGAGCCGTTGGTCCCGGCTGTCATTTGCAGATTTTGACAGTCGTTACAGGTAGTCAGTGGCCCAAAGAGTCTGCAAGTCAAAAACAAGTCTTACCAAGGGGTATTTATCTTATTACCCAGTAATAACTAGGTAGTGGAGAGCAGATAGGCAGTCGCTCCATGTAAATTACTGGTATTCAGCTGCATCCAGTTAGACTGGAAGTCGACCCCAACATAGTTAAGAAAAGGTTAGGGAGATGATGAACTTCAACTAATCATTTATAGCTCTTAACTGTAAACTAAATATCATTTTACAAACACGTAACAAACTCACAAAGGGGTATGCAGATAGTGAACGCTATTTGCTACGATATTTACGTACTCGTTTTGTTTCATCTCCGTTCATACATGGTTATCCACGCACACCTGACCCCGTATTCACAAACGTTCGACTTGTTTCCGATTCGACAACTCGTATATCTGTCTTCTTCTGGCATTACGAAAACGACCGAGATAGACAAACGACTTCCCGAATCGGAAGCGAGTCGAAGCGTTGTGAATACGGGGGCTGCTGCGAGTACAATGTTTTTGAATTTTTGAAGTATTAGACAGACATGTACTCGCCCATGTAAAATAGCATTTAGCTGCATCCAGTTGGACTGGAATCCGACTCCAACATAGCTGGGAAAGCGCTAGGTTGGTAGAATGATAGATGATATCTTTTTTTTCGGATCAGATATCATAATGGGTTCAGGGGGCTTTTTGATGACGCCTCCCACCCTTGGCGGAGCGAAAGGGAGTGTTAGACAATTACAGACTAAAACCCATCCACCTTTGCCTTCGCCTTTTGTGGTCTGCGGTATCTCTTTCGGACAGTCCCACAGCCAACATAATGATACCTTGCTTGAATTTGAAATAATTAAAAACCAATTCCAACTCCCCGGATTTATACCAATTTATAGCGACTAAGTACTATTAGCAGACGACGCGCTAAAACTCAATAAAACAGTCATAACTACCAGTAATCATCTAGCTTTTAGCTGCAGACTAAATTCACCGGTCTGGGCGGAACTTTATATAGAGGCGGTAACTTTGTTCCACTTCCTAACTGCAGATGGTCAGTAGCCGTTAAATTTGGCTGCCCAGTGGTCTGGAGTGTTAGGCTAGACCTAAATCGTGTGGCTTTTCATTAGGTTTTGATGGGAAGAAGTATGAATTCTTTGTTAGTTTCTTGTATGCCGTTATTATAGACACAATTAGTGTCTAAAAGCCATTTTGTCTCGTGTAGATCTACGTTTTGGCATACCAAGGGTTAATGTTTGACACCATGTGTAACGCAATGTTGATAGAAGTTGGTTCCTCCTTTGGGTGATATAAGTTTTTACTCCGCACGTGTGAAAGTAAAGATATATATGTTGTAAAGGGTGTAAAACACCTCTTAACGAATACGAAAGGCACTTGTTCTCCTCGTCATTCTGATTTTTTTTTTCTGTGCACTATACCTGGGAACCTTTTAGTTACGGAGATATTGGGGGTCACAGTTGCAAGATTTTGATAAGTTTTTTTTTGAATACCACTTTTTATCGCATGATTTTTACTTAAAATATCTCTACGACCCCCGTAATATTCAATCCATCCATTCGCACAATGTTTTGAGTGCGTTACATTGAGTTATACCACAAAACATGATTTATAACCTCAAAAAAAAAAGTTGTTTCCCAGCAATATTTTTTGCGTTAAGTTACTTAGTATGATATACAGAATGCTTGGGTAACGGTTTTGTGATGAGGTGAAATACACTCTGTAGATAACATATTATAACTTGGTCAGTATCTTTAGTGGTGCCTACAACGGCTCTTTTTCTTCTATTAGCTTCAAAGCAGTAACAAAATCAGGCACGTCATCATCATCTTAGCATTTTCCCAACAATTTTGCGTGATGCAACAGCCTATCTGACCTCCACAATATAAAGAATACGATACCCCTGGGTAAGACTGGTTGTCAGACTTTCAAGCCACTCACAGTCAGACTACCTATAACGACTGCCAAAGATTTGAAATTGACAGCCGGGACCCACGTAAATGATAATGTTAAAAGATGTTTGTTTTGCTAGTAGAAGATCTACCGTTTTTTCTAACAACTCTGAGAAGAAATAGCCGAGCCCTAGGGAGAATGGCTTTCAACTGACAGCTGTCAAATTATTAAAAAAACTAGTTCTATTTTCAAATTTCTATTGAAACACGTTTCAACTTTCTATACAGGAACTCGATTAAAGCGCGATGTAAAATTAAAATAACATTATAACGTACTAAACGTTATGTTATTTTATTTTTAAGTAACTAAAAAAATATATTTTTTAAATAACTTCATTATTTAAATTTATATGTGCAACTACAGTACTTTCACAGTTTTTATGTCTTGTGACTGGGACTGTAGCTACACTTAATGTTAATTTTTGTTTTGACAATTAAAAAGTGCCTGTAACTGGCCTACTTAAAATAAATGCTTTGATTTTGATTTTAGTTTCAACTATTTCTTTGAAATATATTTTTTTATTTGTTTTTTTTTTTTATTTGGTATTTAATTTTTTAATGATGAAAATGCAAAAAAGTTAATGGCTACAGAAAAAAAAAACAGCTGGGAAAGCGGCAATCAGATCTGGATTTGTTTTTCGATTAATTCATGTTTTATATTTTTATTTTCCTTGTATTCTTAATGAACAGCACAGTGTTTACAATGGGTTAAAGACTTATTTAGTCAATCGAACTATTGGCATACTGGCCAAACCCCGTTTCGGGACTACATAAGTTACTTTCATCCCTGGGGTAACAATGTACTATAAGTCCAGACATTGCTCAATTCACATGAGGACTATGCAAATTAGAGTCTAAGATGGTCTTTTGAAGATAGAACCACACAGATTAGTGTGGACCTGCCCAGTCAATGCAAGCATTTGTCAGTTATCGTGTAGCTTGACTTTAACTCAAGAAGCTTTACGAAACGATGAACAGTACCTACCAAATAAATTAAATAAACGTTATTTCGGAAGCACGGAGGAAACTCGATATGTAATGGGTAGTCACCCATATACGGTCCAACGTAGGCAAGAGCGACTTGAGCTGAAGATCGACCCTAACGGCTGTTATAATTTAGCCACGAGCTCCTCCAAAGTAGGCACGTGTTTTGGATAAATGTTTCAATATTCTTAAATATTTTCTTTGGATTTATTGAACTTGAATCTCCGAAAGTAGAGCTTTGCTGAGAATAGGATTAAAACACAATATTGCCTTAATCTTCTTATCTAATTTTAAAACAAGTTTTATCCAGCAACTGTTTTCAATTATGAACCAACTTCAAGTCTCTATACAGACCTTATCTTACTACAAACAAAAACACAAACTACTACTAATTCGAAGCAAAACATCCCACAAAAAGGTAAACTAAAATACATCATTCCTGAATTTAGTTTCTCAACAAGTCAGAGTAGCTACCTTGAAGCGGCGTGTTCTATTAATTATTAGTTGCTCAGCTTGTTGCAAACTTCGCGATATCTCGCAATTAGCGCCTTCTGGAGGGATGTTTGGTTTTTATCCGTACTTTACGAGTTACGGATTAAAGCTGAAAGTTTGTTTGGGCTTTTTTCTGCGGTAATGTGATTGAAACTTTGGTAGTTTAGGTAGTTTTTTGGAGTATTTGTAGCCCTCAAATTACGAGATTGAAGCTTTTCCGCTCTTGTTTTGTTTTATGAAGTTTTTTTTTTACATTTAGGTTAATACATTGATACTGGCCTGTGGACGGTGAGCTATGGGCTAGCTCGCCGTCTGTCCGTCTTATGACGACAGGCCGTGTCGATGGCACGTTCGTGTTCCACGGGCGCCTCAAAGAAATGTCAGCAAATTGAATAGGCAAGGACTGAAGCCTGCCGGGGTTGCGGGACTGTTTGAAAGAGATACCGTGGCCCCGGAACATAAAGAGCGAGGAAGGAACATGGATGTGTTTTAGTCAGTTAATGTCTGACACTCCCTCCCGCTCCACCCAGAGTGGGAGAAGTAATTTTACGATTTCCGATACGTAAAAAAAAAAAAAAAAGTTTATTTGATACTCGCATATTCAATCCTTTGAATGCGATAAATTATCATCCTTTAGCAAACTTTATACGAAACTGGGTTCAGTCATCAGTTCTATACTTCGTATGAATTAAGTCTACTAAATTAGGTCACAAAAACCTGAGGGCCTAGAGAAAGTCGACAACTATGATGCAAAACTTCAAAAATATTTTGGACCAGTTAACCCCGTGGATTTATCGTGTACCAGACCAGGATCAAAATATAGAACCTATGTGTTAATGCAGATTATTGACTACCCGAGTTCCATATTAAATCCAAATCTATTTAGTTGTATTTGTGTGAAAAGTATCTTTCTTTCTTTCTTTATCGTAATTCACATACACAAACTTTCACATTTTGTCATTATAGTCGTAAGATTAAATTTTCCTGGCAAAAAGCGACCGAAATACGAAATCCTTTGAAAGCAACTGCCAATTGTCTACGTCCTCTAGTACCCGTATATATTTAATGCACCTTCAAGTTGTAAAAGGTGACCAAGGGTCCCAAGTCTCCTTTTATGACACCCGTAACTTATATAGTTATATGAATAAGGACAACCGCAATCCGGGACTTTATAGCTACTTACATTTGATTTAAGACTACATATCCAATGACTTCCTGTAGATAACAGATTACTAGATTGTGCGTTGGATGACAGCCTATTGTCTTAAAGATCTGTCTTAAAGAATAAATAAATAAATAAATAAATATCGCTGGACATTAACACACAGCGCCATCTAGTGCCACACTAAGCAAGGCTTGTGTCGTGGACACCAGATAGTTAATATACTACATATGTACTTTTTTGTTTGTAAATACATACTTGTTATACATACATACATCCATGACTCGGAAACAAATGTCCATGCTCATCACACAAACATTTGCTCCTTCCGGAATTCGAACCCAGGACCCTATGAACGAAAGGCAGCTTCACTACCACTACGCCATTCGAGTCGTCGTTCGAGTGAGAATAACGAATAAACAAAATAAATATAATAATAACATCTGCCGACTGTCCACTGCTGGGCAAAGAGCTCTTCACATACAGAGAAGACACGAACATTGATCACCACGCTTGCTCAAGACGGGTTGGTTATTTCAGAAGAAAGATTTTGTTTTTTCTGTTCATTTATACAAAAAAAACATTAAATCATTAATAAAAAAAAAATACTAAAAAAGAAATATATTAATGACACGTTCAGATTTCTTCACTGAGAAATACTTTTGAAGACCCGAATGGCGTAGTGGTAGTGACGTTCTTAGGGTTCTGGGTTCGAATCCCGGTACCAGCAAATGTTTGTGTGATGAGCATGGACATTTGTTTCCGAGTCATGGATGTTTATATGTATAATAAGTATGTATTTAGAAACAAAAAAAAAAGTATATATGCAGCTGTATATCAACTATCTTGTGTCCACGACACAAGCTTTGCTTAGTGTGGCACTAGGTGGCGCTGTGTGTTAATATCTGTATATATGTTTGTGTGATGAGCATGGACATTTGTTTCCGAGTCATGGATGTTTATATGTATAATAAGTATGTATTTAGAAACAAAAAAAAAAGTATATATGCAGCTGTATTTCAACTATCTTGTGTCCACGACACAAGCTTTGCTTAGTGTGGCACTAGGTGGCGCTGTGTGTTAATATCCAGCGATATTTATTTATTTTTTTACTGTAGTAAAAACATGAGCCGGTCAAAAATGTGGTAGGTGTGACCGACTGTACAGAGTGCCTAAAAGGTGAAAAATCATGTTTTGTGGTAGAACTCAATGAAACGCACTTAAAACATTGTGCTGATGGATGGATTGAATAGTATAGCGGTCGTGTAGGTGTTCAAAGTCAAAATCTTACAATAAAAACTTGCATTTAAAAAAAAACTTGTCAAAACCTTGTAACTTTGACCCATATCTCCGTAACTAGCAAGTTCTCAGGTATAGAACAAAAAAATGATCGCAATGATGGGGAAAACAAGTGCCTTTCGGCTTCGTGAAGAAGTGTTTTACACCCTTTATGTTATGCTGACCCCAAACAGTTGGGAAAAGACTTTGCAGACGATGGCTATCTAGCGTTTCCTACTCCTCCACTATACTTTCTGATTAATTTCGTTGCGGGATCCAAGACAGTTAAATTCATTCTCTGGGACTTCGTCGAGCTTCATTGTCTCGGCGCTTTTCCGGTGGTCGCCACTGTTGATTCTGGCTTTCAGGAGTTACAGTGGTTTGGGCGTGTGTGGCGGGCTTGTCCCAAAAAAAAAAAGACAATGGCTATCTATCTAACCTCCATAGCATAATACTGGGTAACACCAAACCCTCTGATCAGACTGGTTGAAAATTTGCAAATTCTAAGAAATTAGTCCATCGTTATAAAGTTATTCAAAGTAAGCTTTGGGCTTCTGAGTAACTTTATAACGATTATAGAATATCTATGAATAATATAGCTGGGACCAATGGCTTTGAGTGACACAACGGAAACATATCGAACATTCCCCTGGCTGAAACATTGCTACTCCCAAAACAATTTTAATGCATTCGAGTCTTAGTATAACCGAAACGACAGTTATCTGTATTCGTATCAGATAGAACATTATATCCAACTACAGAACAGAAGCAACTTACACAGCCACCACTTCAAGTTCCACCCCATAAACGCAGTAAGTGCGAGCGAGCAATACAAAATTTCTATTCAGAATTCACCAGTAAAATTAAATACAAGCGTCTAAAACGGTAACTAACTAACTTCGACTGAGTTTCTGTGGCCATTACCGCAGTTTTAAGATAATGATCCAGTGGGAAAGCGGAGCGGAGCGAGCGGAGCGGAGCGAGGATTTGTAAAGGTAAGGAAATAGTGCAGTCGCTTTGTAGTGGTTGAGAAAATGAGTTACAGTAAGCGCTTTCTGGTTGATTGTAATATAGATTGTGGTGATACTAATTGGGAGGAGAGGTGTATCTTAACTTACTACTTGCATAAATACGAAAGTTTTTCAGGATCTTTTGTTGCTTTTTTACACCAATACTACTGAACGAATTCGGCTGAAATATGACAGACAAATAGTTTAAAACTTCGGCTGAAATGTGGTAGACAAATAGTTTAAAACCTAGATTAACAGAATGTCGGATCCGGTCATTAGTACGGACTTGGAATGAATCGCAAGTGCAGCAGTGGTGGCATCGCGTGATTTACTTACCGTTCTACCTACAGCATGGCGTGCTTCTACAGAGTCCTGATGTAAACAGCTCGCGGCGAAAACGATATTTTGGGTCTGATCACAGCAGAATTGAGACATCTTGAAACTGTACCCAGTTCATTGTGCCCCGTGACAATTACTAAAATGAACGCGGTTGAACTTACGGGTAAAATTAGTACTAACTTAAAGAACACTCATCATCATCATCATCATCAGCCTATAATGTTCCCACTACTGGGACACGGCCTCCTTTCAATGAGAGGGAAAGGGCTATAATCTACCACGCGGGCCCAGTGCGGATTGGTAGATGTCACATGTCTTCGAATTTTTGGTTCTAGGACAAGCCGGTTTCCTCACGATGTTTTCCTTCACCGTTTTTGAGAGCAAAGAACACTATCATGCCTGTATCCTCTAGAGGGGTAAGCAGAACTGTGAAGTAGATACTTAAACTCACTTCTCCAGTCTTGTTTAAGTCTCGTGTACCGGGAAACCCACCACCACTGACTGGAATTAAATCCAAACATAGTGTCGGGTCCAAACTGCTGACTTTTCATCTTGCGCAGCATTTTCTGACACCTGTGTACTTGATGATCTTATGATTGTATCAGCGAGTCGAATTCGCGTAACTGACACGTTGAAACACGCTTGAAGAAGAATGCAGGACTCACTCAGAATCGCACTTTTGCTAGCATTACTTTTAAATTTAAAAATTTTAAAAAGCCCCGATACAGGGTCATCATTTCAAGGTATTCCTGGTTTTTGGTGTTGGCCCTTTCGTTCATTTCATACCCACATTGAGAGAGTTGTGAAAAAAAGGGAAGTATTTCACAATTTTTTAGTGGCGCCCATCTTGTATTTGAAATTTATTATAGCGTATAGTACCTATTCTACTAGTCAAGCCTTTTCATTTGATACCCATATAGAGGGAGTTGTTTTTGGATTGCTTTTTATCAAACACTAGCTGACCCACGCAACTTCGTCTGCGTCACATAAGAGGGAAAAAGCTACCTACTACTACCTACCTACTACTACCTACCTACTACCTACCTACCTACTACTACCTACCTACTACTACCTACCTACTACTACCTACCTACTACTACCTACCTACTACTACCTACCTACTACTACCTACCTACTACTACCTACCTACTACTACCTACCTACTACTACCTACCTACTACTACCTACCTACTACTACCTACTACTACCTACCTACTACTACCTACCTACTACTACCTACCTACAACTACCTACCTACAACTACTTACTACTACCTACTACTACCTACCTACTACGACCTACCTACTACTAACTACCTACTACTACTTTTTTTTTATAAGAACCTTCTCCTGACAATAACAAACACAACAAAAAAAGAATTAGCGAAATCGGTCCAGGCGTTGTTGAGTTATGCGCTTACCAACACATTTTGCGATTCATTTTTATATTATAGATAACTAAGAACACGGGACGCCTAATTCAACTTTCAAAAAAAAAAAAACAAAATCAAAATTGGTTCATCCGTTCACAGACAGACAAACAAACACACACACACAGACACGTTAAACTTATAAAACCCCGTCGTTTTAGCGTCGGGGGTTAAAACAAATCCACAGAAAAGATCCATTTAGCACCAAAACAAAACACTCCAATAAAACTGGGAGCGAAAACACAAAAATAAAAACGCCATTGCGTATCAGGCGACAAACTCTATCGGTAGAGTAAAGCCTTTACCGAATAGAGTCAGCCACTCGACCGTGAAAGTTAGTTAGCCCAAACTGATGGTAGAGATGTAACCGGTGGGCCTAACGTAAACGCACGAGTAAACGTTACATAGGAAAATCAGCGGTTATGGTTTAAGTCCCTTGTAATAAGGGTAAAGTTATTGCCGGACATAAATCCAGGGGCATAATTCTGCTTTTTTTATAAATTCGTCACTCCAGCATGATTCTATTCCCATCCCATTGTCATTTAGCCTAAAGTTCGTAAACTGCTAAATTCGGTCAATGGTCTCGTAATAAAATGTGTCGTATTGCCATTATTATAAAACCGCAACGGACCGGCCAATGTGGCAACACTTGGGGGAGGCCTATGTCCAGCAATGGACGTCTTTCGACTGTAATGATGATGATATCGATGTGTAATAATTTTAACCAAAACACTATTTACGATTAAAAATGTTTCACTTTCGTTAAACTTTTAAATCGCCTGTTCACACCGCGCCCTACGGAAGGATTTTGTTAGGAGTGCTAAGCTGTTGTCAGTTGTGAACACTGGATTAGAGTTGAAACAGACTGTCTGATAGCAGTGTGGCATCGACATGAAAGGTTTAGTTTATTTAGTCACTATTCCTCCAAAACGCATGGTTAAAAAAAATTTAAATCTATTTAGTCCATCAGTTAGAGTACCGGAAAATAAAGGACACGTATTTTTTGCTTTTGTAAATCAATGAATATTGACTAAGATAAAACGCGTCAAAACTCGGGAGTGACGAGAACTCACAAAAATCAAGGCGTGACGTATGGGGAATTTTAAAAGCTTCGTATCTTCGTCAATTTTGGTTTATGTAACAAAAGAAAAAAAATATGGGTATGTGGGGGTTTGTCTCCACCGATTATAGTATCAGATCACGGTAGCCACGGATCACGGCGAGTTGTATCCACTGATACCGTTATCCGTTTCCCTCGTTATCGTGTTACCCACTGATCACGATATCCGTGGCGAAATGAATAAAAAAAAACAAAATCGAAACAGATCACGCTGCACAGAGTTTGATAAAACTGTTTTTTATCTACTTTTCCAAACGAAAAGTGAAAAATAACTTCAGAAAAAACGCTTCAGAAGTCTGTGACCTTTGTTTGATTGATTTAGTTTTTTTGTCACCGACTTCTGAAGCGTTTTTTCTGAAGTTATTTTTCACTTTTTTTTTCTCTGAAGTCGGTTTTATTTTTTGTAAAAAAGTTTTTATTTTTCGCTTTTTAGTGGTTCACTTGTGCTTACCCCTTCAAAGCGTACCGGCGTGATTTTAAATTATGAACTGATGTAAACAATAGACAGATATGAGATTTCGGCAATCCCAGTACATTTGCTATCATTTATTGAGGAGTTCCGTTGCATATCTCCGAAGTTCTTCATCAGATCTTCATCAAATTGAAATGGGATCACTTTGAGAAAGTACACTTCCTAAAACTACCCAAATCCCTTCTAGTGTGCCTATAAAATGTGAAGAGTTCTCTCTATTTCTCCAGAATCCCATCATCAGATACTGATTTGATGATTATGAGACCACACAGGAAGCACCAGCTTTCAAATAAAAAAAGAACCATCATGAAAATCGGTCAAAAATTGACTGAGAATACATACAGTCGAACATAGACTTACTTCTGTCGGTTTTATTTTTTGCAAAAAAGTTTTTTTATTTTTCAATTCTTTTTATTAGTTGTAATATCCTATACAAATATTTGCTATGCATTTATTTTACATTGTTATTATTAACAATATTTTTCATGGTAATAGCCTTATCCCCAATAAAATGGAACTTAACATACCTAACTGTCGAAATATGGGTATACTGCACATCTGCGTACCCCCTCAGAGCATACAGGCGTGATGTTATGTTATGATGTTGTGTAAACAATAAACATCCAAGCGATTGCAGCAATCACGACAGATTTGCTGTCTATTATTGAAGAGTTCCGTTCCATATCTCCGAAGTTCGTGATCAGATCATGACAATATTTCTATGGGACCAACTTGGAAGTATACCCTTTCAAACAAAAAAAGAAATTTTCAAATCGGTTCAGGCGTCTTCGAGTAATCGGTGAACATACATAAAAAAAAAATACATACAGTCGAATAGAGAACCTCCTCCTTTTTGGAAGTCGGTTAAAAATCGAAACAGATCACGCTGCACAGAGTTTGATAAAACTGTTTTTTATCTACTTTTCCAAACGAAAAGAACCTATGTTAAAAAAAGAACAATGAGAATGTGTAGCAAAAAGTCATATATTGTAATCTACACAAATAATACAATGGGGAAGACCGTTAAAAGCTAATTGTAGATGGCGCTACCATAGCTATGTCTCAATCTGACCAATGAGATCAAGGTATTTTAAAATATGAAATGACATTCATCGATTTTCAACCAATGACGATGATTGAAACCAGCTATGCTAGCGCCATTCGTTTCACAGTTTTCATCCCCATTGAAATGTGGTGGGTAGAAAAAAAGTATGGGTATTATTTTTTTTGTCGTCTACCCTATTTTGTAAAGCTTTGGTGGCCGCCTAGTAGATAGTAATTGAGCATAAAGTCCTGTGTATGATTCTCAGGTCATATAGAGTTTTATTGGGTTTTTCTATCAATAATTTCTCAATAATAGGCTCCCGCCCCAATTTCATGTGACTTAAACATAACTGGTGAAATGTGAGTGTCCTATTACATACACCTCTGCCTCATCCTTCAGGAATTACAGCCGTTATGGTACGTATGTAGGTAACTTCTCAACAGCCAGCAGTCTCGGGTTTGGTTTTGTGCCCGCTTGATGGCAATAGGTTAGCCCCCAATTACATAAATACTTATTCTTATTCTTAATTGCCCACAAAAAAACAACAAATATACATATTAATTGCAATAATATAGCTTATGTACAAAGGCGAGCTTAACCCAGAGTTATAATAATTGATCATTCATATTTTATCTGTAAGTTCATTACATATTTGTTATTCTAAAATGTGAATTATATTCTTTCGGGGAAATACATGTCCTATGTTTTGTATATGTCACCGTAAAATTGTCAAACACGTTATATTACAACATAACGTGTTTCTCTCTAGCGATATTGTAAACTCTAGAAATTATTGTCAACTGAACATAACGAAGTATATCTGCCCCCCTAATCGGGACTTGGGACACCTCCCCGTTAGGTTAGTTAGGTTCCTTTAAACACTGCACTCGGAAACAGGAGCCACGCGAAGCGGGGCTCCGTCGACTACGCTTTATAAGAGAATGTAAAGTGTTTTAAGTTTAGGTTATATTAACTGATATTTCTTAGGAATGGTACAGTATCTTTACATGAGAGTGGTACCACTGGGCAAGAGTGATCCCTCCTTCCCTCCACACCGCGTGAGTTGACTATTACCATCGCATGCATTTCACGAAAAATAATGAGTTTTATTGTAAGCAGTATGTTAATTTGACAATAATTCGAGAGTTTACAATTTCGCTAGAAAGATTACAATATAACGTGTTTGACAATTTTACGATGACTTAAATAAACTACTCATGTTTCATAAACATGAGCTTTCTGCTTTAGGCCGATAAACGAACCAATATTGAAACCGATCAACACATTGAAACCACGTCAAAGAGCCGTCATAATCATCGTTGTTGTGGAATATTGACGTAAACAGCTCTTGAACGCGATTTAGATGTGCAAAACACGTTTCATTGGTAATATTCATTTTTGTACAATATAGAATATCATCGACCCGCCCCTAAGACAATGTCAGTGAGGAGCCCGTTTGCAGGATGTGCCCTACCTCCTTTTTTGTCCACTCTGCGCAACCAGTTGCACCTTCCAGGATTTAAATGAAGCCAACCACAGAGCTGGGGCCTAATTCTGTTATTTTAATAAATTCGTCACTCCAACACGATTCCATTCTCATCCCATTGTTATTTTGCTTAAAGTTCGTAATCTGCTAAATTCACAATGGTCGGTCAATGGCCTCGTAATAAAATTGTGTTTTAATGGCATTGTCGTATTGTCATTATTATAAAACTCTTAGTACAAATGGTTTCAATGGAGTGTCAGTGGTTGTTCATTGAGAAGTCACAATGGCGCCATTATGATAGTGGAATTAACAAACTTATCAAAATTTGACAGAACTTGATCATTGTGAAACCAATTATCGAATACTCTGACAATATTGTAATAGCAGAATCGAGGCCCTGTGCAGGTGGCAATATACTGGTCGGGTATTGTTTTATCGATTCGCAAAGAAGAAAAAATGTGGCATTAAAGTGAGATCATTCATTAATAAACAGAAAATATTATTACGATAACTTTTTTTCTTGTTATTGAAGCATAATGTTGTGAGAAAATTTTGGGTACGAATGAAGATGGCTATAAGAGTAAAGGAAGTCCGACGAAACGGTGGATGTCCTGTGTGAAGGAAGATATTGATATGGCTAGAAAGGTCAAATCATTTATCATTTATCATTTATCAGATGACTGTTAAGGTGACGAGTAATAGAGAAATATGGAAGGTGAAGAAATGCTGCGTCGACCCCGGGTAATTAGGGATAAGAGCAGCGTTATGGTGAGTGGAGCACAATGCAACTTTGTGGTCTTAAGGCGATTACATGAGCTAAACGCGAGTTTTATAATTACTAAAAGTATACAACATTATTTTTTGTCTATACTAAACCCGAAAAGGGGTCATTGTACTCATCATTTTGAACAAATTTTTCTATGGGACGAACCTTGAAATCGCGAAAAAAAAATCAGCTGTTCCCTACATTTATGTTCGCATAACTCGTCAAAATGTAGGGAACAGCTGATTATGTTGTATAATTCACTGCTATAAACAAGACAAGAAATATATGATATTCTTCAGGATATATGCTAGCATGATACTGTTTTGAAAACATAATACAATTAATTTGGCTCGATAAAAAGAAATCACGAACTTATCTCTAAAAATAATTATCTTTTAAACAATAAAAAACATACCAATATGCATGCGATCATTCTGATTATTTGGCAAATAATTCTACAAGCAATATATTAGCATGATACTGTTTCAGTTTTTTAATCCAATCAATAGTTTTTTTGTAAATCGATCGAAACCACTCATTTTGCGCTATTTGGACCGCAGTGGCTGACGTAACAACCACTTTGTAGTGCAAACTGATTAGAACTTTATTCTAACAGCATTTCAAACGAAGTTTGAACCACCACAAATAAAGTTGCTAATTTAGCTAAGCGAATCCGGGATTCCTTCTCAACACACACAGTATTTAGGACAAAATATTCTTAGATACTCAGTCTAAGACATACTCACTTGAAATCACTCACTCACTCACACACACTCTCTAGAACGCCACCTGAAGCGATGCTTACAAACTCCTTTGGCCTCATCTACGGTCATACATCAAATCTTAGAATATCTGCCCTGAAAACCACAGCGACTTAGAAAATTATTTTACACCATATTTAAATATTATTCATGGTTCTTAAAAATAGGGTCTAAGCCTCAGGGACACCGCGTTTCGTCTACCCAAAGACAAAAAAGAAAACATATCTTTTCCCAAAAATATCAGCACCTCGAAATCTCCGAATTTTGACGCAAAAATGTCGCCTAATCTTTTTGTCTTGCGTAATGCGTCGCGCGCGTAATTCCCAATATCGGTATTGACAGACGGTTGTAATAATTTTACGAGCTCTTGAGAATCTACGGTTTTACGGTTACGTGAGTAGACTGGTTACGATTGACGGGGTTATCGGTTATTGTGTCGAAATATCGGTTTAATGTATTGAGGTTATTAGAATTTGTTTGATGTGTAGATGTGTGAGTCGACAGGCAGTTTGGATCTTGAATTCAGTACGAAAAATAATGTTTATGGTTCTTGTTTTATTCCAATCGTTAATGTTTTTTTGTCTGGCAATAATTAACCTTCTGCGGCTGACGTGGTAGTCCAACAGACACCGTGAAAAATAAAATTTGGTTTGTTACTGTTAATTTTTAAATGTGACCGCCGCCGCTCTTAGTACCTTACTATAGTAAGATTGCGCGTCAGTCTGTGTACGGAGGGCGGTCGTAGCAAGCGCTCGTGAGCGTAGCGGGAGGAAGGTGTCCACGAGACTACCACATCAGTGTTAAGGTAAGTGTCTACTAGACTACCACCTCAGTAAAATGATCTTGCTTTCATAGTGTTTCTTAAACAACCACATCAGTAATTAAGTTTAGTTTATCTTACAATAAGGTATTTTTTTGTATTATTTCGTGTTATTTTAGAATTTGATTTTATTTACATAATTAATACATACGAGTATCTATCCTTTCATACTAATATTGTAAAGGAGATATCTTTGTATTTTTTAAACTTGTTTTTTTAGATGGCTGACGTAAATACACCACTTCACCCCAGGCCAGGTACGTTTTCTGCTTGTATGAGAATGTCGGCTGAAATTTTCTAGGCCACGAAGATCAAATAATACAGTGACTGAAACAGGCAATTGAACATGCGTTTAGCGATTTTGATGGTGAAAATGAAGACCCAACTTTCGAGCCAGAAATCCTACTCCTTGAAGAAGATGTAATTTCACGTGAACAAGGTCCAGAGCTAAAAGTAGAAGTGCTATAAGACTGCCACAGTGGTTGAACGCCAAAAATCTTCAGACAAGTCACAAGACATACAATGAAAGTTTGCCATGGAAACTACGCATGACTCACTAGGGTTTCAGGTAAGTATTTCCCCTCCTCCACCACCAGCAGTTTGGTCTGTTCCACCAAGTAGCAGAAAACTGGTCTATAAGTCTATTTGTCCATTGCTGTGATTGTTCGAAGCCCATTTACCTTCAGCACTCCAAGCCATTATGTAATAATTGACAAAAAAAAACTGTGATTTTGAAACCGTCTAATTTTGAGGCCAACCAATGAATGTTTATCATATTTTCTAGACTGATTATTGTAATTATTAATTTTTATTATGTATAATGTAAAATTTAAAAAAGTTGATTTTGTAATTTTTTCTAGGTCATTAATATTTAAGTAGAGATTCATGGAGTGATTTGTGCGAAGTCAATAAACACCGTTTAATTTTGAAAATACTAATTGTTTTTATATTTAAAGTTCATTTAACATAAAAATAGGCTATAACCATCTAATAAATATAAATAAAATAGCTACACAATGTTATTCTATGAAAATATTTGCAGTTGAAATGGTGTCTCGTGTACTACCACGTCAGTAAAATTGTTAAAATTGAGCCACGTCAGTTGCAGAGGGTTAAGAAGCATTGACAGCAGGACGCAAATATACAGAATGGAATTTTTCAATGCCACCTGGAGGGAAAGTACTCGAAATACTGGAGATAGCAAACATTACTGACAGGAAACATATCTTTATTTTTGAAAAGAAACAAATCAAAATTGGTCATTGTGAAATATTGCCTTTAAATTGTGTGAAGCAGTGAATACTTTGTTTTGTGCTCGCATTTCACCCAAATGACGTCCACTAGACTCCGTGAACACTGATGATGTCGAGGAGGATGCTGCTTCTCCGACATAGATATACAGCATGTTCAACAAAGATGTGGTGATATTAAAAAGCGTCATAAAGACCATCAAACTGAACTACTTTTGCCATAGGACCAACATCAAAATCGCAAAAAAAAAAAACATAACTGTCCTATACATTTGTGTCGAGTACGTATTGAAGTTTTGTGTAAGACAGCTGATTTTTTTCGCGATTTCGATTATGATCCCATGGAGTAAGTTGTTCTGTTTGATGATCTTTACCACATCCTTAAATATGACCACAACTTTCTGGTTCACGCTGTATATTCGTGAAAAAACTCGGTGGTTCGGCCCAAAGATGGTAATACCGTTACAGTTTTGTAAGCGAAAAGAAATTGTAAGGCAAATACGATTGTGCCGACAAGCAAAACTGTGTTTTCTTCCCTCAAACTTTATTTCTACTAATTAATGTTCGTAACTAAAGCTAACTTAACATTTTACTTGCAAAGCCCAGTTATTCCCAAGTTTTGATGGAAATTGCTTTAAACTTATGCACGCTAGGTACAAACTGCAAACATGTTACGAGTTTAGCTTCAAGTTGACCATAGAATACGTAATGCCTTGGGGTTATGGCTGCGTATACAATGTGGGTTTGTAAATCTTGTGTTTACACGTTAGGTGGCGCCACTGGTGTGTTGTCAAAATAAAATACGACTTGAATTATGTGTTGTAATAATAATAAATAAGTAAATAAATAAATATCGCTGGACATTAACACACAGCGCCACCTAGTGCCACACTAAGCAAAGCTGGTGTCGTGGACACTAGATAGTTGACATACTACATATATACGTTTTTATTTGTAAATACATATAAACATCCATGACTCGGAAACAAATGTCCATGCTCATCACACAAACATTTGCTTCTACCGGGATTCGAACCCAGGACCCTAAGAACGTAAGGCAGCCTCACTACCACTACGCCATTCAGGTCGTCAATAATGTTGTTGATGTAATACTCACTAATGAATATTACAGAGAGGTCGGGTGCTCTTTCATCGATCACGCAAGAGAACCAAGCTTACCGACGTAGTCCGAAGAATTGGCAAACTTAAGTGACAGTGGGCAGGGCACAATGCTCGCAGAACGTATGGCCGATTGGGACGAAAAGTTCTGGAGTCTGTATCATCTAACTAGACACAACAGTCGTCTGGTCGTAGGATCCCCCTTTTTCAACGAAAGACGAGGAACTGTTCACCCCGTCCCTAATACCCCTTTAAAACGATAACACCGAAATCCAAACTAAAGAAAGTCAAAACCTTCCGACAAACAATCAATTTTAATCGTAAATCCACTCTAACTTGAACAATTCAAATAAAACTACATTGACAACCAGTAAAACAATACACGATAGATAGTAATCAATGAAATTGAACTTTTTCGGCTTAACCCGTCCAACCGGAAATAATCTATTTCAAACAAACGGATCGCCGGACCAGGGTTAATTGAAAACTGATGAATTTCATCAGCTTTTGTTTCAAACCGGCAGGTATACCCTTTCTGTAAAATCCATTTTAATCTGTCTCATATAGAAAGACAATTGGTGTTGTGAAAAGGCTGTATTTATTATGAAGAATTGGTTGAACATGGGAGTGACCCAAAAATAAACCGCAGGGATGATGAAATGTATTTAGAAGTGAATGGGATAATTAGAAAGCAGTCGTTTGTGAATGACCGTTTTAATTAAAACCTCGCAGCTAAAATTATACAGTCACAAAATATCAATTTCATGCACCACACTGTTGATTTGATGTGTAGCGTTTGAGCTACGGCGTAGCTCTCGTAGCGGTGACATTTTCGGTTTGGCTACGGCGTAGCAACGACGTAGTTTCTTTTTAACCTTTTGTATGTTATATTTTAGGCTTTGCAGTCTTAAAAGAATTTCCGTTGAAGTATTAAAGACAGGCGTCGTGTACAAAAATGCAGTTTAACTAACTACGTCAATCCGTGAGTGGCCCAATTCAATTCATATACATAATAATGTCATACTAAATAACCAATATATGAAAATGATACCTATGTCAATAGTTCTCACTGAATTTAAGATTTCACGAAATTAAAATTTCACAAACTTAAACCATAATATAAAAAAATAACAAGGGAAACGCAATATTTGTATAAATACGCAACAAGGATAGTTATTCGTGTTATTTTTATCGCGTACTGTGGAACAATCCCTTTCATCTCATATTGCGTTGTCCACGGCTCACCGTGATCTAGGATGAGAGCCTATTTTGGAAACATACAGACAGACAAGTGTGCAAGCAAATAATGGTAAGTTGACAGAGTAGTTGTAGCTAGAGAAGGCCATACATTGGTCTCA
This sequence comes from Xestia c-nigrum, assembly GCA_916618015.1. NCBI lineage: Eukaryota > Metazoa > Arthropoda > Insecta > Lepidoptera > Noctuidae > Xestia > Xestia c-nigrum. Next base: position 25,254,979 of record OU745247.1, read on the forward strand.
TTGGTGATATTTTCGGAAAGACCAAGAACGCACTATGCAGTCCTCGGAATCGGTGCGGATAACGCAAAATCGAGCTGGTCCAATTTTAGACACAAGTTTTTCTAAGTATTGTCACATCTGTTGACCAGTGTGCTTCTTATATCCAGCAAATATTCCATCAAATGTGTTCTCCAGGTTTGCTGTCTAACTTGTCGTAGACCATTCCGGTACGTGGTAGCTACTTCAGATTAATTCAGCCCCAATGAATATCCTTCTGATGAGGCCCATTGTGAGCGACCACTTTCTTGGTTCCTTGCGTAATCACTTGCAACACACACTGGTCATAGACTTTCGTCTTGAGACACTGTGGTAAGTTGGACGAGAAGATACAGGGCAACTTCCCCAACGCTGCCCAGCCGAGTCGGATTCGATGATTGACCTCTTTCTCAAAGTTAGACCTACCTAACTAGATCGTTTGTCCCAGGTACTTGTAATTGTCTGCAATTTCTAGTTTAGAGTACTGAATTGATAGTACTGTCTGGTCTTGTCTTGTCTCGTGTAACCTGCCCATTGCCTAAAAGTTTGTCAGTTCTTGGAGCAATGTAACACGAATAAATTCTCATGTGTAATTTGGTAACGTAGTAAAGCCCTAAGCATATGTAATCTTGATCTGCTGGGGATCTAAAACCACAGCCCTTTACGTTGCTATATGTTTGAATTTCAGTGACCTTTTTGGTCACTCAAAGTAGGGCCTCATTAGAATACCATAAGGTTTCAAATATTGACTTACAAAGGATGACTTAATGCCTTTTTTTTTTTTTTTTTAAGGATGGGAAATCATCAAATGACCCCCCCCACTCTGGGCGGAGCGAGAGGGAGTGTCAGACTCTTACTGACTAAAAACCATCCATGTTCCTTCCTCGCCTTTTACGTTCCGGGGCCGCGGTATCTCTTTCGAACAGGCCCGCAACCCCGGCAGGCTTCGGCCCTTGCGGGCCCCTCTCCTTTTGCTGACATCTCTTTGAGGCGCGCGTGGAACACGAACGCGCCGTCGACACGGCCTGTCGTCGTCGTTAGGCTGACCCCACATTTGGCGTGCGCGATCCTCGGGCGTGCGAGTAGCGCGAGCGCCGCGCGCGCGCTGCGTGAGCGTCGGGTGTTGCCGCCGTGTGACGTGCATGCAGCGTGCGCGCAACGCGCGCGCGGCGCGCTCGCGACGCTCGAGTCGCGTTCTTACCCCTTCGCCCGCTATCCCCGCCGCCGTCTGTCTCGAGCGTCGCGAGCGCGCCGCGCGCGCGTTGCGCGCACGCTGCATGCACGTCACACGGCGGCAACACCCGACGCTCACGCAGCGCGCGCGCGGCGCTCGCGCTACTCGCACGCCCGAAGATCGCGCACGCCAAATGTGGGGTCAGCCTTAGACGGCCGGACGGCCAGCTATTGCCCATAGCCAGCCGTCCACAGGCCCGCATCTACGGTGGCCGGTAGCCACCACGTGGCCCCCGACGCCCGTTGCGTCTCCCGCGGCGGCCGGGAAGAGAGGATCTCTCCCTCTCTCGTTCCGCCACCTCCTTCGCTAGCATCACTGCTTCGCAGAAGGAGGCGACGGCTTCCCATTCCGTCTCGCTCCGGACCATGGATTGAACCAGGGCCGGACGCGAGAGGTCGCCGCCGCCGATCGCCGCCACGAGGACACGGCGGAGCTCCGCCCACGCAGGGCAGACTTCCACCGTGTGCTCCACCGTGTCCTCCGGTCGATCCTCGCAGTGGAGACACCCGGGCGATTCCTCCCGCCCGATTCGGTGCAGGTACCTCCCGAAACATCCGTGTCCGGTGAGGACCTGCGTCAGGCGGAAGGTGAGGACGCCGTGGCGCCTCTCCAGCCACTCCTCAAAGAGGGGACTTACCGCCACTATCGTGGCGTGCCCTGCACTCGGTTGCGACAGTCGCTCTCTCCATGTCGCCATGAGATCGCGCCGGAGGTCAGTCCGCTGAGCGGCAATTTGCCGCGGCAGCGGAGTTTCCCCCCGGCGTAGTACCTCCGCGCGCCACTCATGCAGGCGCGCGAGGACTATCGCCTCCAGATCCCACGGCGGCAATCCGGCAAGCAGGCCCGCCGCCTCGCGAGAGATCGTGCGGTACCCACGGACCATCTTTACGGCCACCACTTTTTGGGGCGCGTTCAGATAGTGAGCGGCACGCCGCTTCAGGGAACGCGCCCACACTGGGGCCCCGTAAAGGGCCATGGACCGCACGACCCCCGCGTAGAGCCTGCGGCAGGAGGCGTTTGGCCCCCCAAGGTTGGGCAGGAGCCGCCTGAAGGCAGCCCCGGTCCGTTCTAGCCTGGGGGCCAAACGTCGGAAGTGTCGGCTGTCGAGGACGAGTCCTAGGTACTTCAACGTTGACTCGACGCCGATGGATACCCCTCCAACCGTCAGTGTGGATCCCGACGGTGGCGCATTCCGAGGCCCATGAAAGCACATGGCCTCGGACTTGTGCAATGCCACCTCGAGACCCAGTTGCCGGATCCTCTCAACGACTATCGCAACCCCGCGTGTCATAGTTTCGGCCGCCGCCTCGTGCGACCTCCCCTGTGCCAGCACCAGGGTGTCATCCGCGTAGCAGACGACGCTGACACCACTAGGGAGGTCCGCGCGCAGCACCCAGTCGTAACGGATGTTCCACAGGGGCGGTCCCAGAACCGATCCCTGTGGGACACCGCACGACATCTCTCGCCGGTTCCAATTTCCGCAGCGACTGGGGTAGATGACGGCCCTGTCCGTCAAATAGTCCCCGACCACACGACGGAGGTAGGTCGGCACCCGGTGATACCGGAGTGCCTCCCTGATGCAGCTCCAGGGCAGGGAGTTGAAGGCGTTGGCGATGTCGAGAGACACCGCCAAGACGACTCCGCCCCGGGATATCGCATCCCCCGTCGTGAGGGCTCTCACGCGCATGATGGCGTCCACTGTAGAGCGCCCCTTGCGGAAACCAAACTGGTTCTCCGCAAGATTCGGTCCCATCCCCTCTAGGTGCTCGGCGAGGCGGTTTGCAATTACTCTCTCAAAGAGCTTGCCCGCCTCGTCGAGCAGCACGATGGGCCGAAATGCGGATGGAGAGTCCGCAGGGCGCCCCGGCTTTTGGATGAGGACCAGTTTCCCCGTCTTCCAACGAAGCGGGAACTGGCCTCTCTCCAAGCATGCGCTTAAGAGCCCCTTCAGTCGGGGCCCGAGAGCGTCCGCATCCGAGGCCAGGACCCAGGCTTTGCCAGGCAAGCCATCGGGTCCCGGGGCGGTGTTTTTGGCTTTGAGCCTTCCTACCGCCACTCTCAGGTCTACCCCAGTCACTTCCGGAGTGTCGTCGTCGTCGCTTGGGTCCTCTTCCGGCACCGCAGGTGGCGGAGCCATAGGCGGGGGCGGATGTTCCCCCCGCGAGGGGAACAGAGCGCTCACCACGTCCTCCACGAGCTCTGGCCGGAGACTCTGCGTCAGCGGGGGAGCCCAGGTGCGGAGTTTATTCCGCACCATCTTGTAAGGGCGCCCCCACGGATCTCTGTCGAGAGTCTCCAGCATCTCCGAGCGGGCCAGTTCCCTGGCCCGCAGGACAGCGTCCCGGAGGGCGGTCTTCGCCGCTCTGTATCCCTCGTACAGCTCCGCCTCAATGGCTGCCGCATCCGGCGGGCGGATGCGGAGCCTGCGATGCCTGGCGTACAGGCGCCGCGCTTCAACGCACGCCTCGCGTAGAGACGTTATTTCGCGCGACCACCAGTACACCTGACGTCGGGCGCTTCCTGGCCGGACTCGGGGCATTGCCACGTCACAAATGTCGGACATGGCCTCCTGGAACCACTCTGCCTCGCTATTAACGTCGGCAGGCCTGTCCGGTTATGTCACCCAGGCCTGCACGATCGAGGCTTCCAGGAGAAGCTCCCGGTCCAGCTGCTTCAGCGCCCAACGCGGACCACTCGGGGCCTGTTGGACCGGCGCGCTCGAGGACTGGGTGGAGACGTCAAACCGGATGTACCGGTGGTCGGAATATGTCTCCACCCCCTCCATGACACGCCAGTCAACGACACGCGGCGACAGAGCGGGGCTAGCGAACGAGATGTCCACCACCGACTCGCCCCGCATCCGCACACACGTGGGAACAGAACCCCGATTAAGGACGTCCAGGCCCTTCTCCAGGGCCCAGTCCTCCACCATCCTTCCCCGCACATCTGTACAGCGAGAACCCCAAGCCAAGTTCTTGGCATTGAAGTCCCCGAGGACAAACACGGGGAGGGACTGGTTTCCGACGACGACACTCAACTCTGCGAGAGAGTTGTGGAACTCGGCGAGAGTTCGGCTCGGGGAGAAGTATACTCCCACCACTTCGATCTCCCCGAACCGTGCTGCTACGCACCCCCGACCCCTCCTGACATTTTCAAGGGTCGGGGTACCGGCGGCGGCCGATGATACTATGGTCACTGAGCCGTCAAGGTCCGCCACCCAGTCTTCTCTGGACAGGACAAAGTACGGCTCAGCGACCACAGCGATGTGAATCGACCACTGCGCCATGCTCTGAAGCAACAGATTCTGAGCACAGGCGCAGTGGTTGATGTTCGCCTGGAGGAAGCGTAATGGTGCCGTTATTGGCATTCCATTATCGCCTCCTCCCCACGGGCCCCCTGTGAGGGCCCCTCCGCAGGCGAACTTGCCGTGCTCGGGGCGACGGCGGTGGCGACAGCGGCAGCGGCTGTGTCAGTCGCAGAAGCGGCAGCGGCGGTCGCGACGGTGACGTTGGCGGAGGCGGCGGAGGGCCTTCCTCTCCCTCTGGCTCTGGTCCTGGCGGGCGCTGTGCAGGCCTTGCCCCCGGCGCTGTGATCGGCCGGTTTGCGAGCCGCCGCACATGCAGGACAGTGCGGCGCAGCGCTGCAGGTCGCCGACACGTGGCCGGGCTGACCGCAGCGGAAGCAGAGACCGCTGCGGTCAACCTCCGAAGCGCACCGCACTGACACGTGGTGCCCCACGTGGCAGCGGTAGCACCTCAGAGGCCTGGGTTCCAGCAGCTTAACCTGCACCGAAACCCAGCCCACCAGAAGCCTTCGGCCCTCCACGATAGATTTTGCCGCCGTCACAGGGCAGCTCACCGTTACGGTTCGCATGCCCGTAGGATCCGGACGTAGGGTGCCCGCCCTGACCTGCTCGGCAGAGCACCCCCCGGACCTGGCGACGGCGGCCACAACGTCCTCCACGGTGATCGTGTCGTCCAGACCCATGATGCGCAGGTCCGCGCATCTGACGGGCCTGGACACTCGAGCCTCGTCCGCGTTTAGGGACGCTCTCAGCTTTTCAGCCAGAGCGTCAGCGGACGAGCCGCTAATTTCACCGGGGATCTCCAGCATCCGCGCACCCGTCGCGGTGACTTTCATACGGAGGCCCCCGGTGATCCCGAGCTCACCGAGATTCACCGTCTCTTTTGCCTTCAGCAGCAGGTCGCGGTAGGAAACGCCCCTCTTTTCCGCCTCCGGCTGTAGTGTTATCACTACAGCTGCGGTCTTTGGGGCGCGAAGCCTAGCCGCGGCCTATCTATCATGGGGTTTTAGGTTTCCGCACTTAGTCCTTGAAATGGACCATTGTGCGTGAGCCATGGTGGCCGATTACTCCAACCAGCCCACCTCCCTCCAGAAGCAGATTAGACCTCCCGTACTCCTCAGGACATCTGCAAGTGATCCTGGTGTTCCCAGCCGCGGCCTTTTTTGCCCTATTCTGGCGCTGCCGCTCCTGCTTACGGGCCTTTTTGGCCGCCTTCCGCCTCCTTTTCTTGTCCCCGGACACCTGCCATCCGGCTTCAGCCGTGGGAGGTGCAGGGGGCTGGGGAGGCGATGGTGTTGGCTGCGGCTGACGTGCCGCAAGCGCTGGCGCTGGCCCACTCGCCGTTGGCGGAGGCAGTGGCACTGTTGCAACCTGTGCCGCTGCCTTGCCCTTGCCTTTCTTCCGGCCTCCTGTTTTCTTAGCCGGCGCCGCCGTCTGCTCGGCCGGCGCCGCCACCTGTTTGTCCGGAGGCAACGCAGCCCCGCCAGAGGGCCGGCTGGACGGTCCCGGTCCGGATGCAGCAGCAGCAGCCGCCGCATAAGAGACCGTCGGTCCCGTATTTGCACCAAGGGGGGGGCGCAGGACAATCCCCTCCAGGACGGAGAACCGCGCCTGGAAGGCAGCCAGTTCTTTTCGCACCAGGTTCAGGACCTGGTTCTCCACTGGTATGGGCTGGCTTGGCGTCTGGCCCCCCCCACTTTGAGGTGCCACGCGATGGCTGGGCTGGCGTAGGCTGGCTAGGTCCGCCTGGAGCTTCGCATTCTCCTTTTGGAGAAGCTCCATGGCGGCCGTCAGGCGGGCCATATCGGCCCGCAGTTTGGCCAACTCGTCTCCCTCTGCCGAGGGAGGGGGAGGCCCCGAAAAATTGGCCTCCGCTGCCGCCATGATGGAGGCGGAAGCCGCGGGTATGGCCCTGAGTTTCGACGATGTCTTTACTTTCAGGGCCACCGTCTTTATGGCGGCTTCCACCTCCTTGATGAACCTGGCCTTACGCTCCGCCTCGGAGCTGCCAGGTGCACCCGCCTCGCTGCCAGACCCTTGGGCTGCTGTCATGCCCGGCTGGCGCCCCTCCTCGGCCGGTCTTGCCGACCTCTCGGAGGCAGAGGGCCTCCCCCTCTTGCCTCGGATCCCCCCGCGCTTGCTGGTGGGGATCTTGCGAGCAGAGGCCATCTGCCCCTCCTCAGAGGACGACGACCGGTCGCCGTCCTGCCTGGGCCGCTTGCGGAAGAACTTATTGTTCTCCGCAGCAGCCCCGGCCCTCTCGCGGCGGGAGCTCGCTGAGCCTCCCGCAGCGCTTGCCTCACTCGATGCGGCGTCGGACTCCGACCCCGCATCCCTCCTCACCTCTCCTTCTCCTTCTCCTCCCTTGCCGTTACCGGCGGTTTGTGTTGTGTTTTGTTTTTTATTTTTATCCATTTTGTTCCCACGAGTTATAAAGGAAATAAACGTCCACCCAGGCAGAGCCTTGTACCTGGGTAAGCCCAATACTGTAGGGTGTGGCCGGTGCCCTACAGGGGAGGCGCTAACGACTGGACACCCTCCAGCCATTCATCCTCTCGCCGCGCCTCAGAACTTAGGATTGGGTGGTTTTTTATCTTAGAGGTAGCCTTCCTCTGGGCCAGGCGGTTAAGCCAAGCCCTCGACGGTGGCATTAGGCATGCCTCCGTTCGCTGTCCGGCCAACCCGGCTCAGCGAACCCGCCGAAAGTTGTCACTTCTGGGAATGCTCCCAGAGGAGAGACAACGAATGCCGCGTTGGTGCGCCTGCACCTCGGCGGCATGGTCACGTCCTCCGCTGTGCCCTCTGCTTAACAGAGGGTCACGCGGAGGATTGGTCCAAATTGGACCCCGCTCGTGATGCCAGACTCATTAGCCGCGGCAGTGCCAATCCCAAGGAATGAGAATTTCTTCTCATTCCAAGAGGAGGGACACTGCCGCGCCCGGGGTGCACCGGCCCAGTGGCTGCTGTTTCCTCCAGACGTATCAAGAGGAACCAGCAGCCGCCAGGCACACGTGGAGGACTTCTGGCATCGCACCCCATGACTTAATGCCTTAGGGCTCATTTCTGGAGACGCGGCACGTCGGGCGGTGCGTTGCGCGGTGCGTCGCGCGGCGCGTTGTGCGTTTTTTCCGTTTAAGGAGAGGCGGCGCGTGCAGCGGCCTTAGTACAATATTGTATAGGGAGACGTGGGGCGTGCTGCGACGCGTTGCCCGACGCGTCCGACGCTGCAAACGTGCGTAAAAACGCTTCTCCGTAAACGCTCTCATACACTGACATAATTATGTTTGAATTTTAAGCGGCCCGCGCTACCCGACGCGACGCGAGACGCGCCGCGTCTTCGTAAATGAGCCCTTAGGTATTCTCTAACAATCAATCAAGGGTGGTAGAGAGAATTTTAACGAAGTGTAGTTTTGCAAACTATCATGCTCGTCAAAACTGTACCCTGTATATCTCTAACATAGAACATAAAGCAAAACGCTCTGTTAGGTACCTAATAGAAATTCCGTACGCATGTCGGCTATGTGCGAGGGTCCTAATATCGTCTTTCAGAAGGATACACTTTTATTCAGCTTCCCTTCGGTATAATATGACCTTTCTCACGATATGATGTAAACTTTTATTGTAATCTATAGTATTGTGGGTGTGTCTGTTTTAATAATTTTGCGGGTTTGTTTTCGTTAAGACGCCGTATGAAACTTTATCGTATATTTCTGTCCTCGTAGGACCAGTACTCGTACTGTGTTTTTTTGTATGAAAAATGAATAGCAGGGAGGACTAAAAATATGAAACTTTCGTTTGTTCTTTTTTTTGTTTTTTAAACAAAAAAAAAGCGACAACTTTTAAAGTAACAAATTTTTATTCCACCCTATTATAGCACATCTTCGAACACCGCATTGTTAAATCAAATCCACCAATCAGCACAATGTATTGAGTGCATACATTGAGTTCATCATTCATTGAGCTCGTTTTCTCGCTTGCTCTTCGATCTTTTACGAGACATCTCGGTAGACACACAGGGCGACCTCTCGGCCAAGACAGTACAGCCATTATATTTTAAACACTTCCTTTAAAAATATAGGCACTCACCCGGCCTTTAACACTGTTTGCTTAACCTATAAAGCAAATAAATAATTACTAGTATAAACGGAAACCCTCTTCGACATAAATCTCCAATCTGTCTTCTCATACAGCTGTTAAAGGTTGTCCTTTGTCTAGTCCGTCATTTTAATCCTAGTACTATCTCGCTTGAATTTATTAAGGTCTTCTTTGACGTCACAAATTGCAATCAAACGCTTGACTAGTTTTCATTGTAGGTGACGACTACCTAGGAACGTTTAACACAAGTTTATCTCATCGTGTAAGACAGTACGTACACTAGTGTTGACATAGTTTCAGTATTTTCCATTGATTTTAGAATACTTTGAGTAGAATTCTTTTCTGGTTTATAGTCATCATCATCATCATCACCATCATCAGCCTATAATGTTCCCACTGCTTGGACTCGGCCTCCTCTCAATGAGAGGGAATGGGCTATAATCTACCACGCGGGCCCAGTGCGGATTGGTAGATGTCACATACCTTCGAATTTTTGGTTCTAGGACATGCCGGTTTCCTCACGATGTTTTCCTTCACCGTTTTGAGAGCAGCGGTGATGAAATAAATTACACAAAGTAATGCGCCTGCCTGGGTTCGAACCTACGACTTGCTGTTCGTAAGTCGGGGCCGCCATCACTGGGCCACCGCTGCGCGCTGGTTTATAGTGTAACTTTCAAAAGAATATCCAAAGGATGTAAAAGTAAGTACCCTCAACAATGCCGACAGGGCTTTGTTCGCATCATTGTGATTTTTTTTTTGTTCGGGACCATTATTTATAACTAAACTTCTACACACAAGTTTTTTTTTCTTTTCATTTGTGTGATTTTTATCTTAAACACCTCCACGACAAACGTACTATTCAATCCATCCATATGGTATGAGTACGTTACATTGAGTTATACGGTAAAACGTGATTTTTCACCCCAAAGAAAGAAATCGTTTTATTTGTAATTTTTGCGTAAAGTTACTTAGTTTGATGTACAAAACGCTTGGTTGACGGCTTCGTGTAGACATGGTTTACAGCCTGTATATACAAATAATGAACGGTAATATTGTAAAAAGCCTCTCTTTTAATAAGATTCGTTTACTCTTAGATAGTAGGTACCACGACGTACAATTGAAATACCCAGAAAGATAGATACTCGTTTATGTATACCGTCAACTTTGCTTTAAGTAAATACTCGTAAGTAAAATTTATTTGGTTTAGTAAGTAAAATTTGTTTGTTCAAGCACACTAATATTACAGAGCTGTATGTAGCTTTTGCTCCGGCTTAGGTTTATAGGCGTAATATTATAATAAAGAAAGAAAGAAAAAGCATTTATTAGCACGCACAGGACAAAACACATCAAAATTATCAGTATTTAAAACTTACTAATAAAAAAATTAAACAGACATAAAAAAATAAAATATGTTATTGTGTTATTTATGTTATCTATATATCAGCGTCACTTTGTAAGAACGGTTAGGGTTTAAAGGAACATAACTAACCGAACGTCGTTGAGCCCCCTTGTCGCGATTATGGGGGTAGAGATTCTTCCGTCGCATGCATTTTATAATATTACGGTTTCACTTCGACAGATTATAATCTACCGAAACATAATGCGTTAAATTGTAAGCAGTATGTTCGTTTGACAATCTTTCGAGAGTTTTAATCTCGCTAGGTGGTTTACAATCTAGCAAACATCACAGTGGGCAAGCCCTAGTCCACCAAAATAATAACACATCCGTAAATAAAAAAGGAAAAAATATTTTCACACTAGGCTTTTCTTTGATCCTAGATATCTAGGTCTTACCTCTAAAGCCTCGCCTTCATACATCCTGCATCTGATAGAAGATTATTGGCTTTGGATAGACTGCAGGAAAACGGCGTCACTAAGTCGAGGCATACATACATAATATTCAGGGATTTGCATACAATTACGAATAGGTTACCTTTACCCTGTGTAAATCTGTTCGGGCCATGAATATGGAAGGAGTTAAATAATGTTTTAGAAGAGGATGCAAGTATTATACTAACATAAACAGCTGATAAATTAAAATTCTTGTCACTATTTAAAAGCTTTTTGAATTTACTGAAAACTTTTGAAGGCCCTTCGTCATCTTTCACGCATTGGACCTTACTTTTTAGGGTTCCGTAACCGCAGGGTAGCCAATGGGAACCGTCCGTCCGTCTGTCCGTCTATCCGTCTGTCTGTCTATCAGCAGGCTTTATCTCACGATCCGTAATAGATGGACAGTTGAAATTTCACACAATGTGTACTTCTGTTGCCGCTGTAACATCTAATAATTGTATTGTATTGTGAACGGGCTGGTGTCCGCAACACCACGTCAATGCGCGTATTTTGCGTACCCGTTACGCGGGCCCAGTGCGGGTTGGCAGATGTAACATGTCTTCGAATTTTTGGTGCTTGGACAAACAGTGAAGGAACACATCGTGGAAAAAAAAGGAAATAGGTCCTCACGATGTGTGCCTTCACCGTTTTGTGATCAGTGGTGATGAAATAAATTACGCAAAGTAATGTGCCCCTCTGGGTTCGAACCCACGACTTATTGTTCGTAAGACGGGGCCACCACCACTGGGCCACTGCTGCTTTCAACAACTAATAATAAAAATAAATTAGAGGGAGCTCCCCTACTACAATGCAACGGAACCAATCATGTGCGAGTTCATCTCGCACTTGACCGGTTTGTCTTATTTTCGTTTCCACAGAGTTCATAAAAACTAGTTAAGAAGAGACTCATATTACTTGCTGTTAACAAGAACGTTTTTTTTTTATTAGCAATCGACAGTGATTACCTAGAAAGCTCTCAAGACTGACTAATAAAACTTTATTGACCAGTTGACATTTTAAAATTAAATCTGTAAAATAAATTAGAAACGATTAAATTTGCTCTGAAGAGCCCTCTTACAGTCCACTAGCGCCGCCAATCGAAAAAATGTCATAACTCGTAAATAGAATCAAAAATACAAAATGTGGTCTATTATTACTGTAGAAAAGGCAATAACGTAATTTTATAACACATTGTCACCACTTGAAATATAGCTGTTTAGCTAAATCGTGCATTTGTAACAAAAACGGCCGTTTAAGTTTTGAATGCACGATTTAGCTAAACAGCTATGTTTCAAGTGTTGATAAGGTGTTATAAAATTACGTTATTGCCTTTTCTACAGTAATAATAGACCACATTTTGTATTTTTGATTCTATTTACGAGTTATGACATTTTTTCGATTGGCGGCGCTAGTGGAATGTAAGAGGGCTCTGAAGTTGAATCACTCCGATTTAACTTAAATCCCAAGTGAGTAGTGCACGTCAAAGTTTGTTTATCAAGACTTAGTTTCAACCACGTTTGATGTTTGATATTTTAACCAGTTTCCAATTAGTTTTAATATAAAATCAACACCCTTGGGGCTGTGAAATTAAATTATATTTTACTAAGTATTTTATTTATTGAGCAGCGGTGGCCCAGTGGTGGCATTCCCGACTTACGAGCAGTAAGTCGTGGGTTCGAATCCAGATAGGCGCATTACTTTGTGTAATTTATACCATCACCACTGCTCTCAAATCGGTGAAAGAAAACATCGTGAAGAAACCGGCATGTCTTGGAACCAAAAATTTGAAGACATGTGACATCTACCAATTCGCACTGGGCCCGCATGATGGATTATAGCCCCATTCCCTCTCATAGAGAAGAAGCCTGTCCCAGCAGTGGGAACATTAAAGGCTGATGATGATGATAATGATGATGATGATGAAGTATGTTATTAAGTTTTAGCTATACCTATTATTCGACTCTCCTAATAGTTTTTTTAGAAACGCCATTGTTCTTTAGTCAATGAATCCACACAGGCGGTACCCGCAGGTGCATTTTTGAATTAGTCATTTGGACCAGTTGACCAGTGGAATCTCAAAGCCATTAATTCAATCACTAATGTATTGCATGACTTTTTCAAGCTTCAATGACATCTTCGAGGGCGGTGGGGCTGCTGATCGATGATGCTATACAGCATTAAAACGACGAGCACTATAAATAAGTATTATTGAAATAGAGGATTCAAGTTTGCATGGAAGATCTCCATTTTTTAACCAACTTCCAAAAAGAGAAGGTTATCAATTCGTCTGAACGTCATAATATCATCGCCAAATTATTGTGAACCGATTTCGACGTTTCTGTTTTTGTTTCGAAGAAAATAACTTCACAGTGCATCGATTTAAATTTTTCCTATTATCAAATTCTGCATTGAATTCAGCATGTTTGCTAATACTTAGTACCATAAAAACTTACATTTCCTCCAAGAACTCCATGAAAAAAGAAACAATTGCTCTCCCAAATCGTTTTCCAAAAACGTAAGCCAATAAACAATGAGACAATAGGCACCAGAATTGATTTGTACGATCAACCCCCCGTACCACGAGACTAATGCTGCCATTACCGAGACAAATCAGCGACGGTTCGACGGCGACGAATCGTGTGTTTGCGCATCGCGAGCGAATTAGTGGTAATGGGGATAGTTCTTCAATGACTGATCTAAAATCTATTTCAGATGTAAGGTTTGTGTTTGGATTTCGGTTCTTGAGGAATCGACCAGGCCTGCAAAGCAGTGGTGACTCAATGGTATCCGTTCAGCTGTACAACTTTTGATCGTGGGTTCGAACCCAAACATGAGGATACGGTCATGAAGAGAAATAAAGTTTAGGCAGATAAAAAGTATTTTTGTTTTGTTTATTTTTACACCTCTGTTTATGGGGCCGGCGGAGCATGCGTTTTTCGAGGTATTCCAGGAAGCACACCCAAACGAAGCACACCCAGACGAAGCCCACCTAAAGTATTCCACTTAGCACACCCGTAGGTGGGCTTCAAATAAAAATTAAAAATAATTATTTTCCTATTCCACGAAGCACACCTACGAATATCACTCGCATAGTGCGGGGACTAAGAAATAAAAATATCGATAGAAGAAAATATTTATTATTTAAAAGGCTAACTTAAATTTCTAACATCATTCAGTTTCATTACAATAATATGACACAATATTTGTCATTTTTGTAATCTTACTACTTAAAATCACAGATTTTTTCATAATAATCTTTCTAAAAAAAAAAATAGTTTTTGAACTATTTTCCTATTATTTTCCTTTTTTGTGCTCTTGATAAAATCACAGATTGTTTCATAACTGTGCAATAAAAACTTGGACACATATAAAAAAAAACATTGTAAATATTTTTTCCATACAGATCTATGTTGAAGTTTTCTTGAATAATAAAATACTCTACTTTTACATAGAAAAATCACAGATGGTTTCATAATTGCAATTAAAAATTTGGACAAATATCAAAAATATTGTAAATATTATTTTACATACAGATTTTAAATGTTGAAGTTTTCTTCAAGCTACCTGTTTAGTGAATAATAAAAATACTCTACTTTAACATCGAAAATCACAGATTGTTTCATAATTGCAATAAAAACTTGGACAAATATCAAAAACATTGTAAATATTATTTTACATAGAGATCTATGTTGAAGTTTTCTTATTGCTACCTGTTTAGTGAATAATAAAAATACTCTACTTTAACATAAAAGGTCACAGATTGTTTCAAAATTACAATAAAAACTTGGACAAATGTCAAACACATTGTAAATATTGTTTTACATAGAGATCTATGTTGAAGTTTTCTTATACCTTTTATCTAATAATAAAAATACTCTAGTTTTTTGTAAAATTACAGACTGTTCAAAATCACAAATCACAATCTTTAAGAATCTTAAATAATCTTGAAGAAATGGGTAATTTAGTATCTAAACTTATCAATTAAATAAATGATTACTAATCAGAATCTTAATTTCTTTAGACAATTTCCAACTGAAATTAAGCCATTTTTATAATCTTTTATTGTGTTTTCGATTATATTATTTTTTATTTCAGCATATTTTTGATGATTCGAATAACCCATTTTTACTCTAATTTCGGCATAATTATTGCAATTTTTTTGGAAGCAATCTAAAAGTTTTGCCAGTTTTATGGCTCTGTTTTTGATGAAAATTTTATTTATTTCGGAGTAATGAGACTCTGTATAATTATTAGTTTTATTTTATTTTATTCTAGTCGCAGATAATGGCGACTAAAAAATTGGTCAACATTTACAAAACAAAAGTCTTTTCAAAGTGAAATCATGAATTATTATCAACATTATCCCATTATTAAAGAATAAAATAAAATAAATAAATAAATAAAGTTGCATTTTATTACAATAACATTCAAATAAAAAAAAATACATGGATTCCATGTCTCAATATCTTCATAATATTCTAAGGAAATATTAATTCTACTTGTACATCTTTATGTGACTTCGCAAACAATCTATTTACACCGAGTTATTTGTTTCTCTTATTGTAGAGGTCGGACTTAACATTTTTAAATTGTGGCATTTCACTGATTAAATTCAATCCTCGGTCCAATGTATCATTAAGTTTTTGCTTGTAGATTGTAAGAATGGGCTCCATGGTGGAAACTACTTGCTGCTCGAGTTCATGCATTGCTTCCCTAATTTGGGTCTCCAAAACGTTTGAGGCACATTTATGTTCCTTTATTTTAACAACTTCTTCCATGCTACTTAATGTGAGTAAGCCACTACACCCTTTTTTAATACACCGCCACAAAGCATTACCGTTTTCATAAATCTTGTGTTTACTATATTGTTTGTTATCAAACACTAACACTTGTGTCCCCTTCCGGCCAAGTACGTAATTAATAGATGGGTTAATATTTCTACTACTTGGACCTGCCATCGGCTCCATTATTGTTTGAATAAATTGCACAAAAAACAGAAAAAATAACAATAACAAGACCGGCGCACAATTGCATACACTCAGCCCGTGACGTCGCGACAGTGTAATGAGAACTAAGCAAGTAAACAAGTTCCGGAAACGATCGGCTAAATTCGGGTTGGCTCGGGAATTCAGTGGCGGGTGCACGTGTTTGACTATTAGCGCATCATGTATACGTGTTGTCGATGGGATTTATATATTAACATTATGAAAATTACAAGTATTGAATCACATTATTATAATGAAACTGAAACATGTTAGATATTTAAATTAGTCTTTTAAATAATAAATATTTTCTTCTATCGATATTTTTATTTCTTAGTCCCCGCACTATGCGAGTGATATTCGTAGGTGTGCTTCGTGGAATAGGAAAATAATTATTTTTAATTTTTATTTGAAGCCCACCTACGGGTGTGCTAAGTGGAATACTTTAGGTGGGCTTCGTCTGGGTGTGCTTCGTTTGGGTGTGCTTCCTGGAATACCTCCGTTTTTCACACAAACGTAATACCAAAATAATATGAAAATCTAAAATATTCTTAAGGATATATTTCGATTGTTTTTACCAAATAAATATTTTAAAAAGACAATGATAATAATTATGAAGTCGAGATATGAGGAATTTAAAATTTCTATAGAAAACATATTATTCTTATAACTCTTATTTAAATCGGCGAACATTCAAATTATGTGTTAGGTAACTTATATATTCTGTAATCCGATCAAAATAAATACACACTACCTTAAGAATATGTTTGATTTACAAATTATTTTGGTATTACGTTTGTATCACATTTGCATGCTCCGCAGGCCTCTTAACACTTCAAGGAAATACCAGCGTTTTTGTCATAGATAAGTAAATCAAGTTAATCAAGCTAAATATCGCAAACAAAAGTACGAAACATCCGTTTTAAAGAAAATATGTTTTAAATAATATTCAGAACCACATAGGCGGCCTAACAAATCGCCTCTGTAACAGTTTATTATCATTTCAAACATTGTCTTTATAACCTGGTCATAAGGTTTTATTTCATATGATCACATCCACAATCCAATTGAATTTTTATCTCTATTTCTTTGAAAGAAGATTGAAAATACTTTGATGCAATGATTTCAGCTTACTGTCGACCAATTTGAAACTTTCACTTGTTCAGATAAAGTTGGTTATTGAATAAAGATTTGGTATGTCGTATCACACGTCTGGTCAGTAAATTCGGATGGGACTTTTCCTGACCGGATCAACTATTTCAATGAAATACGAATGATATTGATAACAGAGAAAGCATAAGGTTTCAGGGGTCACGCATTTATTGCCCGCACTATTTCTTTTCAAGGATTCTATAGAAAAATGAGTGATGTTATGTTAAGGGATAATTGGATGTTCATTTTATTGAGTGTGTTGCTATACCGAAATGGACCATATTTGCTTTATTATATTCTCAAGTAAGCCTATAAATCGTTGACCAAAACAGAGCACTATGAATGGGACTATTGGATAGTGCTATAATCACTTTACTTTTCTTACTTTTAATAAGCATGACGACAGTATCAAATACAATACAAATCTGTTTAGACCGTCAGCTGGATTTTTGAAAAATAATGGACATGTTTTCTTTTGTTTTTGTAAATCAATGAATATTGACAAAGATAAATCGCAACAAAATTTGGGAGCGGGCTCGTGACGTCAGAACTAGCTAGAAATTATATCTAGGCGTGACGTATTGGGAATTCTAAAAGCGTCGTATCTTCGTCAATTTTGGTTTACGTAACCAAAGAAAAAATATGGGTTAAATATTTTTTAATACTCTACCTGACGGACCAATTAGATATTTTTTTTGTCATCTTCCCCATTGCTACTTATGATTATTTTGTAGGTTCACTGTGTATCAATTCAATGAATAATCTCAACTCCAAAGAGTTTTCACATAACATAACATCACGCGTTATAATCCCCATAAAGGATTGGCAGAGGCGTACTTAATAAGTACACCCACATTTCACCAGTTATGTTTAAGTCCCATGTGATAGGGGACGACCCTATTACCATCACTCGGGCACACTTCCAAACTACCAGGCTACTACTGAGAAACTATTATCCAATAACACTGCCCGACCTGGGAATCGAACTCAGGTCCTCAAGCTCAGCAGTCGTTGTTTGCGACCACAAGACCATCGAGACAGTCGGTTTTTGTTGCCTGTTTGGGTTCGAACCTACGATCAAAAGTTGTACAGCTGAACCGATACCATTGAGTCACCACTGCTTTGCAGGCCTGGTCGACTAACCTAACCTAACCTTACATCTGAAATAGCTTTTAGATCAGTCATTGAAGAACTATCCCCATTTGATTGCTTCATGGAGTCGTGGGTATATGGTCTTTTATGTATATCTTAGTATATAGAATGGGATTATTGTCTAAGTCAATCACCTGATTAAAAGTTTTTTATTTCTCAATTCCGCAATACAATTTGTAACTCATTACCCTGAAGTTTGATTTCAGAGTGTATTAAATTGACTCGAAATTAATTTGACTTTACCACGTTTAAATGAAATAGGGCAAGACTATTTAATATACAATTTAGCGGTCTCACAATAACTGCGATATCTTACAGACTACTTTGCATAGTTCATCATCATCCTCATCAGCCTATAATGTTCCCACTGCTGGGACACGGCCTCCTCACAATGAGGGGGGAATGGGCTATCATCTACCACGCGGGCCCAGTGCGGATTGGTAGATGTCACATGTCTTCGAATTTTTGGTTCTAGGACATGCCGGTTTCCTCACGATGTTTTCCTTCACCGTTTTGAGAGCAGCGGTGATGAAATAAATTACACAAAGTAATGTGCCTGTTTGGGTTCGAACCCACGACTTACTATTCGTAAGTCGGGGCCACCACTGGGCCACCGCTGCTCTTGCATAGTTCCGTAGCTAATAATCATTTATGAAACTAGCAAATTGCACTTTTGATATTTGTTAATACTATTAAGAGGTATTTGATTGTAAGTTTGTATGTAGGGGGTAATCTACAGAAATAATAATCCTTCATGTTTGGATTATTATTTCTGTAGATTATTCGTTCACTAGGAGGAAGGTAAATTAATTGTAGGTTCAATAGGCTATAAATAATATGTATATCATGTATACAGGGTGTAAACCACCTCATCACGAAGCCGTCAACCAAGCATTTTGTATATCAAACTAAGTAACCTCACGCAAAAATCATTACTGGGAAACAACTATTTATTTGGGGTGAAAATACATGTTTTGTGGTAGAACTCAATGTAACGCCCTTGAAACATTGTGCTGATGGATGAATTTAATAAGACGGGGGTCGTAGAGCTCTTTTAAGTAAAATCTCATATTAAACACCTGTATTAAAAACTCCGTTACTAGAAGGTTCCTAGGTATGGTGTAGAACAAAATAATAATCGCAATGACGGGGAGAACAAATGCGTTTAGGCTACGTTAAGAGGTATTTTACACCCTTTATAAGCCGATCTATTACAATTTTTGCGAACGAAATCGCAGGTGAATAGCAAGTTTTTTTTTTAAAACAAAATGTTTTCTTTATAATCCCAATCAGGAAATCCAAGATAGTTGGCACTTGCACATGTTATTGGCTCTGCAGCGGTTTCCATAAAATATTCTCGTAACCAGGAAGTAGGAGGCGACGAAAGCACAATATATTATCGGAACATCGGAAAACATATATAAAGTGAAATCGGGTCCTAATGTCGTGTTTTGGGCACATTTTTAGGGAATATATCAGGCATGTCTAACTGTCCTTATTTAGGTTTCTTTTTGGCTATCTTGTTCTTCCGGTGTGCTGAATTTCAGTCATCAATGTGTTTGTGCTATTCAGATAGTTACTGTGATTTGTGGTTGACAGTTGACAGTCGTTTCGGACAGTCAGCAAGCCTGAAAGTCTAACAAACGGCCTTACTAGTGGTTATCGTAAAACCAAGTAAGACTCCAACATAGTTGGGAGAAAAGTACATGATGACAGTGATTTGTGAGGGGTCGATTTCGGTATAAATCTGGCGGGCTGAGGTTTGCGCGAGAATCGGTCGAAGGTTACTACTTTGATTTCAGAAAGCCATGTTATCATCATTTGGAATATTGTCTGATTGGTCGCAATCTGCTAATTCCTAGTCATGAAGACAAAGGGTTAAAAATACTCATTAGGTTTATCTACTAAAAATCTCTTAGAACAGCCATGCTTCTCGCTTCTCACCCGCCGAGTTTCACTGTCGCCAGTCGACGAATGACCCTGCTTCTCGATGTACGAGTATGTCTTATTGATGACAGTATCGCCCCTTAAGGACGCGTTTGCAAATCTGACTAAAATTTTAAAAAATAATCAGTTTTTCGGAAGCTTTTGCGCCAAATAAAACAAAACCAAATGTAACAAATAACTACAACGGATAGATTACTTCTTTATCTTCAAATATTATTACATTTGAATTCGAAAATGTTGGTTAATAATATTGTAAAAAATAATTTCCTTTGTCTCTCCACACAAAAATAAAGATGTCGTGTTGAGTTTAGGATCACTTTTCTTCCATTTATCAATATAAATTGATATACTTAAAAATATTTTATGTAAGCTTATAATGTTCAACTCAAATTGGTGTTAAAAAAAACTATTAACATGTTACAATTTAACTCAGAAAAAAAATAAAATCGCATCTATATTTTCAACAAATGAGAACAACAAACATCGAATCAAATCAAACAGTTCATTTGTGATACACAGATTTCAATTTAAGTCTTACAGTAAAATACTAAAACAATCATTTCATTCTATAATCTAGGATATTCACAAAAGACTATACCCCCACCCAAGATTCTATGAAGCCATCAACTCCGCATCCCCATAAAGACTAGCAATAAAGCCTCTCCCATCGGCGCATTAGGTCGGGACACACAATAAATTGTGCAGGAAGCACCTCCCAACACACGAGCTTTACTTTTAATGAGTTCTGTACATAGCCTTATATTTATGACGTGGGCGCCGTAATAATTTTACTGAACAGTGTGATTGCAAAAATGGATGCTTTTCTTCCGTTTTCTCGCGCGTTTAAAATGGGGGGAGCTTAGTATAGG
Organism: Xestia c-nigrum; assembly: GCA_916618015.1. Classification (NCBI taxonomy): domain Eukaryota; kingdom Metazoa; phylum Arthropoda; class Insecta; order Lepidoptera; family Noctuidae; genus Xestia; species Xestia c-nigrum. The sequence continues at coordinate 25,275,562 of OU745247.1, forward strand.
TGTAAGTCAGCAGGTGTTGTTTAGGCGGTTATTTAGGATCTGGTATTCAAGTGCCTTATTTTTGGTACAGCGTGATTTTTACCAGACTTGATATTTCTGATGTCTTCTGATCAAAGGAGAATGACCAAAGTGGACCAAATTTTTTTTTAATAAAAGGACTAGGGCTGCCCCCAGATTTACTACATAGCTCATTTGAAAGACAGGTTCAAATGCATCATTTTTTTCTATGGAAATAAAAAATCTGTCCCACAGAATCGTAGATATTAGCTGAAACGTGAATTTGAAAAAAGTAGCACATTCACTTGACGACCTTTTATTATTACCAGGCATCATGATTTAAAAAAGGAAACATAAAAACGTTTTTTGAATAACTACGAGTATATCGTTTTTTATTTATTATTCATTGAACTGTTTAGTGAATAAGATTATATAGAAATAAGATACACAAAAAAGAAGTGCAGGCAATAGTGTAACGTTACAGTATTCAATATTGTTGAATTAGTCTGTAACTGTGGGTTAGAATTTGATGCACATTTGCACACATAGTTAGTCCATCAGTATAAGTTAACCAACAATGGAGTCAACCCTGGGGGCAGCAGTTTTTTTTTTAGACCAGAGCCCATACATTTTTGGTCATTCTCCTTTGTATACCCAAATGTCTAAAAATTAACAACAACATAATAAGCATTTTTTTAACAAGTTCTGTTATTTAGCATACAGGTTGTAAACCACCTCACCACAAAGCCGTTAACTAAGCATTCTGTACATCAAAATAAGTAACTTTACGCAAAAATTATTGCAAGGAAACAACTTTTTTTTTTTGAAGTTATAAATCATGTTTTGTGGTAGAACTCAAATTAACGCACTTAAAACATTGTGCTGATGGATGGATTGAATACGAGTAGTACGGGGGTCGGGGAGGTGTTAAAAGTCAAAATCTTACAAAAAAAACTTGTACTTAGTTAAAAGAAAATTTGTCAAAAAGTTGTAACTTTGACCAGTAATATCTCCGTAACTAGAAGGTTCCCAGGTATGGTGTAGAACAAAAAAAATATCGCAATGATGGGGAGAACAAGTGCCTCTCGGCTTCGTGAAGAGGTGTTTTACACCCTTTATAAACCAGAAAAAGACTTTTCGGTCTGAATGTATGGAAAATCTGTAATTTTTCTTAGATATTTAACAAAAAAGGCGTCTAGCATCTTGAACAGAATTTATGATGTTCTTTTGACCTTGAAGTCAAGTGGGAACTTCTGGATGTTATGACTGTTTATAATGTGTGCCGTAATCATTTTGACTGTCCGGAATCTGTGTTACCTGGTTCCCCGAACAGTCCATGTACGTGAGATACGCACTCGACGTCTATTTGCTACAGCCTCTATAAATACAACGCTGGCTCGCGTTCACCACTTCATCGTTTAGTTGAGACATACAACAACGAGTTTCATTCAATCGACATTTTTTTTTTTTCTAAGTAAAAATGTATTTAGAAAGCAATTCCAAGCAACCTTAAAGGACCAGCAACTTACTGTATAATCACATACATTTAAAAATCTCCGTTATCGTTAAGACAATGACCGTGGTATAATTCATACCATAAAGTAAGTAAAAATAAAATAAAAAAATATGCAAGATTGAATAAAATCATTAAAAAATTAATAAACACAAGAAACAACAAAAACACTATTCCAAAAATATTCAATTAAGGAAAGAACGTGTTTCTCTTGTTAATAGATTAAATAACTATCAAATTAAGTTAGAAGACAGTACAAGTATTTATGAAATAGACACTCAGCGCTTGCAATCTGAAATTGAGGCACTGAATGAGTCACTAAAATCTTTATATAATAAATATGAAAGCTCTAAGAAACAAATTAAGGAGCATATTCTTGTCACAAATGAGTTGGTTGACAAAGTAGACTTGCTGACTCTCAGCAACACTCATTGTACTTGTCGGAGTGAACCCAGTCTTGATGCCCTCCAGCCTGAGGCAACGGAGGACCCGTCCCAAGCTGTGAGTGCTCAGAACTTCATCATCCATCAAAACCTTGATTCACAAGTAGTACAGCCTGAGATTAGTCATTTTGTATCACCTGATTGTAATGATTGTCATCATTCAGTTATGTTTTCTGATAGTATGGGTAGAGGGCTAGGTAAATTGATCAGTAATAACCTGAGTTACTGTACCCAAAATTATTGCATGCCAGGCTCAAGCTACAAACAAGTGATGGCATCAGTAGTAAAAAATGATTGTTATCTTAACACTACCATTACTGTATGTGTTGGTAATAGTTTTAATGTAAAAAAGGAAGATATCACCGACTGTGTTTCTGAGTTGCTTAATTAAGTTGTAATAAAATCATTTTGTGTGCTTTTCCATATTTTGAAAATTTAAGTAGTAGGAAAAACGATTATATACATATGTTGAATAAACATGTACATTTTTTAGTAGGTCACTATAGTGACAGGCTTATGTATCTGGATATCAACACTATAGTTGGTAATCTTAAGTCATCACGGGGTAAGGTGTATCTACCTATTGTATGTAGACACAAAATAGCTCGGCTATTAGCTTATAGTATTCACACAGACATAAATAGTATGTCTAAGTTTAGTTATATTATTAACACTGCGACAATTAGTAATTCTACTAATGTACAGGTGACTGGCACAAATGTATATAGCACTAGTGCTATAAATGTTTACACACATTTTACTGGGGAAGATCCATCTGTCACCATGGAAATTTCTCAATTAGGGTTTATTAGTGATAGGGTCTTGTTGTCTGAGGATGGCACGGGTGTCTCCGGCCTCACTCCAAATTTTAATATGAATTTAAACTAGTAAGTGAGACAACAGAAGGTACCATTAACAATATTTTTGTTAATCCTACCAACAGCAAGGTATCTTCTTGCACTCCATTAGTTAGTAAAAAAGGGCCTCAGCAGAACACCTTAAAATTATTCCACCAAAATATCCAAGGCATTTCTTCCAAATTATTAGAAATTGAATTGTTTTTAGAAAATAGTAAGTTTGACATTATTTGTTTTACTGAACATTGGCTAAAGGATTACCAAATGCTTATTAATTATGAAAACTATATGGTGGGTAGCTGCTTTAACCGTAAAACTATGCTTCGTGGAGGTTCCCTAATATTAATAAAAAATAGTTTTAAATATAAGCAACGTAATGACATAGTAGGTCTCTCGGTTGAACATTGTGTCGAACTGTCCTGTGTTGAGCTAGATAAGCATATAATTGTGTGTGTGTACAGACCCCCAAACTATCAAAACTTTTCCATATTTGAATCTATAATGGAAGATGTCCTGGCAAAACTTGCAGCCAGTAATAAATATAAAATAATTTGTGGTGATTTCAATATCAATATTTTAGAAGAAAATTCAAATAGCAGTCGGTTATTAAATCTTTTTAAGTCATTTGACTTGACTAACGTGTTTATTGAACCCACTAGAATCACAACTTCTTCTGCTACTTGTATAGATAATGTTTTCTGCGATTGTGATTACTTAGATAAAGCCATAATAAATTGTTTGCCGTCTGACCATAGCGGACAAACTGTAACTTTTAGGTGTAAAACTCCAATGCAAAAAGTTCAGATTAAATTTAGACCTATAACTTCTTGCAAATTAAAGAGCTATAATACTTCCCTACAGAACAAGTTAAGTGTAATGAGCCAAGAGGATATTAATATAAATCAATTGTATGATCGTTTCTTTTCATTAGTTCACACGGAATTCAACAAAACTTTTGAAAAGAAGACAAAGAGTATTTGCCCTAAGTTTATATTTAGTGATTGGGCAACTAGAGGTATCAGAAAAAGTAGGGAAAGGCTATTTGAGCTTTACAGCCTTAAGCCTTTTATAAACACTGAAACTTTTAGCAAGTATGTTGCTACGTATTCAAAGATTTTTAGAAATACTTGCAAGGTTGCTAAAGCCCTGCACATTAGCAACAAGATCAAAACAGCGGAAAATAAAATAAAGACCGTTTGGAAAGTTATAAATAACGAGACCAACAGAAAGAAAATACGTAATAATACTTTTACATTAGATACAGCATGTGGTCTTAAAAGCTCTAATCAGGAAGTGGCTCAAGAATTTGTTAATTTTTTTACCGAAATACCAATAAAAACTACGGAGGCTCTTAATTCCTCACCTGAAGCCTCAATTGGCTTATTAAAGGCGAATGTGTCTGGCTGCCTGGCTGAATTTAAATTTAAACACATTAACCCCATGACAGTTATTAAAGCTTTCCGGCAAATTAAAATCAAACTGACTGAAGATTTATGGGGAATGTCTATCAAAGTTTGCACATCTATACTTGAGACCATAGCCCCGTACTTAGCTTTAATTTTTAATTTATGTGTAGACCATGGAGTTTTCCCTGATTTAATGAAATACAGTAAAGTTATACCTCTTTTCAAATCCGGGGACAGTAAAGATGCCAATAATTATAGACCTGTATCTGTGTTACCAGTTTTTAGCAAGGTTTTTGAAAAAGTAATGCTTAATCAAATGCTCTATCATTTTAACACCAACAGAATCTTCCATGATCAACAGTATGGTTTCACCAAGGGACGTTGTACAACTGACGCCGGTGTAACCCTATTAAAGCACATATTTGCTGCGTGGGAAGAGTCCCAAGACGCATTAGGAATTTTCTGTGACCTCTCCAAAGCTTTCGATTGCGTAAATCACGACACATTGCTTTTGAAACTGGAGCATTACGGACTGGGTAAACTTGCACTTAGCCTGCTAAAATCTTATTTGAGCGATAGAAAACAACATGTTCAAATAAACGGTGTTAATTCACAGGGTTTGAATGTAAAAATGGGGGTTCCGCAAGGCTCAATATTGGGTCCTTTCCTTTTTCTAGTCTATATAAATGATCTACCCTATTTGTTGAAACACCAATCTCAAAATATGGTGTTGTTTGCTGATGACACTTCTCTAATTTTTAAGATAAATAGACGGGCCAACAATCTAGATGACGTGAATGATGCCCTACTTCAGGTCCAAAATTGGTTCACAGCAAACAATTTGGTATTGAATGAAAAGAAAACTAAATGCATAAGATTTTCATTACCGAATGTTAAAAGTAGTGATTGTGAGATAATATTGAATAAAGAGAAACTCGAATTCGTAGATAAAACGGTTTTCCTGGGGCTTACGCTTGATTCAAGGCTACAATGGGGGTCTCATTTAACATCGCTTGCGGGGCGCTTAAGTTCAGCAGCATATGCCATCAGAAAAATCCGTCAATTCACTGATGTAGATACCGCTAGACTGGTCTATTTTAGTTACTTCCATAGTATAATGTCTTACGGTATTTTGCTATGGGGACGGGCTGCTGATATTGAGTCTATATTTATTCTGCAGAAAAGAGCCATCAGAGCCATATACAATCTTCGTAGGCGCGATTCTCTAAGGGAACTATTTAAGGATATTGGCATCATGACGGTTCATTGCCAATACATCTACGAAAACATAATGTACGTCAGAAAAAATCTGCATCTTTTCGGTAAAAGAGTAGCACAATTACAGTACTAGAAATAGGGACCAACTAGTTCAGCCAGGCTTTAGACTCGCTAAAGTAGACTCATCTTTCATGGGGTACTGTTTGAGATGCTATAATAAAATTCCACAAAGTATTCTTGAACTGAATGAGACGAAATTTAAAACATGTATTAAACGCACATTATGTAAGCAAGCATATTACAAGTTGAGCGATTATATCGCTGATAAAAATGCTTGGCTCAATGCTGGTCCTGCTCCACAAGGACAGGGGCGCAAAACTTGATAGCATTAAATGGTATTGTTGGAGCTGCTGAAGATTGTACAACTATCTTTGCATTGTATAGATTCAATGTTAGTATTATATAATAGCATAGCCCATATTGTGTGAGTACTATGTACTAGAAAGCTATCATTCACTGGAAACCTACTTTAGTTTTTGACTTGAATGTGCCCTGGCGGTTGAGAGTATGTCATGCTCACTCAAATGTCTCGCTGATGGTGGCGCGTGTGTCGGATCATTTGGCTCCCTTCAAAGTGGTTGAGCTGAATGGTGCTGATCCATGCGTCATGTTCGTGAACGGGTGCTGTCGGTTGTGACTGGTCATCTCTTAGTTGCCATGGCTTATTTGAATGAATTATTTTGTTTTTACTATGGACACTTTTAACATGCACGTCTTGCTACATTGTTCTCACATAATCTACCATCTCAAAATGAATGATGTAACCAAGATTTTGTTATAATATTTTGATTTAAAAGAGTGTCCATGGAGTTTCTTGCCCGTTCTTCTCCATAGAGATCTACGCTAGGGAATGGGCAACTACAGTACTTTCACAGTTTTTATGTCTTGTGACTGGGACTGTAGCTACTTTAAATGTTCATCTTTGTTTCGACAATTCAAAAGTGCCTGTTATTGGCCTACTTGAAATAAATGCTTTGATTTTGATTTTGATTTTGATTTTGATTATTATATTATGTATTGTTTTTGTGTTGTCATTAGCTAGTTTTAAATCTTTAAATTGTTATCTGTGGATAACGGTATGGGTAGCATAATTGTTTAAAATGTAATAGTTAAAATGTTTTTTATTTACGAATTCTTATTGTGCTACCGTCTGTTTTTCCTTAATTATAAATAAATAAAATTAAAATTATATGGTAAATGTTTATGCCACGTTATCCCAGAGGACGTGGTAAAGAAGTATGAAAGAAGAAGATTTGCTTCGCTGACCTCAATTAAATTGGGATGAGCATGGTCCCATCACCGCGTAGTGGAAAATACTTCTCAGTGACTGAATATACTCCGCTTACACTTAAAATCACCCTTGATCACAATGTCTTCCTCAATCCCAATCTCAATCAAGCAAATACGATTGACATTCAAGTTAGGTCGCCAATAAACTTGGTGTAATTATCAACTTGTAATCAGGCCAAGTAATTGCCTCGATAACATTTTATAGTAGACATAAAATATACATAAAACACTCGTCGGTTCATAAGTGATTGCTAAGCGACTAACAAGGAATGTTCTAGATAACTTGATGGATTATATTATCATGGCTTTGTATTCTATTCGGAAGGCCTAATTTTTTATAATCTCAGGATGTTACAATTCAGAAATTAGGTACCATCATGCCTGTAATCCCCAAAGGGTAAGGTTAGTTAAGCAGAGGTGTACCTAATAGTACACCCACATTTCGCCAGTTATGTTTAAGTATACCCAAATTGCCCCAGTTATGTTTAAGTACACCCACATTTCCCCAGTTATGTTTAAGTATACCCAAATTGCCCCAGTTATGTTTAAGTACACCCACATTTCCTCAGTTATGTTTAAGTATACCCACATTTCTCCAGTTATGTTTAAGTACACCCACATTTCCCCAGTTATGTTTAAGTACACCCACATTTCGCCAGTTATGTTTAAGTACACCCACATATTCCCAGTTATGTTTGAGCACAACTACATTTCCCCAGTTATGTTTAAGTACACCCACATTTCGCCAGTTACGTTTAAGTACACCCACATTTCGCCAGTTATGTTTAAGGACACCAACGTTTCCCCAGTTATGTTTAAGTACACCCACATTTCGCCAGTTACGTTTAAGTACACCCACATTTTGCCAGTTATGTTTAAGGACACCAACATTTCCCCAGTTATGTTTAAGTACACCCATATTTCGCCAGTTATTTTTAAGTCCCATGTAATAGAGGCGTGCCTGGTCCATAATTGGGTTTATTCATCAGGAATTTCTTAGTTGCATCCACAGTGTCTGGAATAGGATTGTGTCCTGAAAAAAAATATTTCCTTTGTTACGTAAACCTAAATTGACGATGATACGACGCTTTTAAAATTCTCAATCGGTCACGCCGTGGTATCATTTTTAGTGCGCTGTGACGTCACGAGGCCCCACTCCCGAGTTTCATGCGTTATATCTTTGTTAATATTCATTGATTTATACAAACAAAAAATACTTGTCCATTATTTTCCAATACTCTAAATGACGGACTTAATAGATTTGATGGTAAAACTAGATAGTGGAAATTAGCCTATTGGGCTCAATAAATGACAATAAGCTCGCCCCCTATTACTTATTAAGACTTCAAAACAAAAATAACGATATTATATTATGTTAGGTATGCTGTATATCACAGTAACACGAAATGCCCAATCTTTTTTTATTTCTTCAAAAAATATATACATTGTCATTCACAAACCAGCTTCACCAAGACATCTCCAAGAACGCAGCCTATCGGACGTAATGCATCAGCATCTGTGTTACGAGGTTTATTACCATGGTAATGTGAGAAACCCTCTAAACTATTATTGTAATGGGAGGGAATGTTGTTTATTAGAGGTTTCCGTTACAAAAGGGGTTAGACTTACTTGTAAGCGGGGCCTGAAAAGAAAAACAAAATTAATGTTTACCCACTTCTAAATAGTAGAAAAAAGTAAAAAAAAAACAACAAAACAATGGACCCCCGATTAATGCTGACATACACTTAGCATGGAGACATCGTATAACCATTCTACATTTTTATATAATTTTGTAGGAATTTATGTAAAAAAATTGCATATAATGAATGTATAATGATAAAAATCAAATAAAAACTGATGCACCTAAAATTGTCAAAAAAAAGAGTTAAAAAAACATAGGAAAACCTTTTAAAAAATCCACCAAACACGATTTCACAAAAATAACCCGCTGCTACCGGATGAATCCAGTTTGATCCGGTACACAAGCCGGTTAAAGGCGGAACTTCAAACTACAATAATGCACAAACTTGGAAATAGAACATGCCCATCAAACTTACCGCGAAACTTTCTTTGTTTTCTAACGTTCAACGTTAGGTACATCAGAAATAGCCAATTGTTTGACCTTTTCATTTGCATTTACTACAGCCTAAATTCGACCCTGTTTATCAAAAAATAAAGGTGTGTCTACCTGAAAATGTATTGTTGTATTATCCCCTGAAGCACTACCGTTTGATTGCACATGACAGTAACAGAAGAGGGTCCAAGTTGATTGTTTACTCCAACTCTTACTAAATCTTTATCCGTTTCCCTTTAATAATTAAAACGGTAGTTTTGTCTTTGACTTTAGTGAGTATTAATAAATGTTTGTTTCAGTTTGTGTTTAGTTTCGTCTAGTTTTGCTTCGTGTTCTGTTTTAAGGGGCCTCTCGTGGGACTAAGTGGATTGAGCTTTTCTTTTGTTTAATATTTGTTTTTGATTTTACCCTTGCTCATTGTTTAAGGGTATTTTTAAGGTTTGAAGGGTTGTTTTAATGGGGTTAATGTTGTGTAGCGTTGTGCAGAGCAGGTTGTTTTTTTATAGTTTTGGCTTTGCCATGAGACTCTGGAATTGGGCTTCAAAGATTTATTTGTCTTTTGTTGCCAACCTTAGTCGACTTAAGGTATGCAACAAAACTATACTGTCTACTTAGCCATAAAACATCTATAGGTACTAATATTATAAAGCAGAAGAGTTTGTTTGTTTGGTTGAACGCGCTAATCTCAAGAACTACTGGTTCAAATTGAAAAATTATTCTTGTGTTGGACAGTCCATTTATCGAGAAAGGCTATAGGCTATAAAACATCACGCTACGACCATTAAGAGCGGAGCAGGAATGAAAAATGTTGCAAAAACGGGGATATTTTTTCCTTTCGTTTTTCTCTCTTATGTGACGCAGACGAAGTTGCGTGGGTCAGCTAGTAATAATATATAGCTAAGTTTTTAAACTGGCACGGCCAATAATACTATCGAACAGAATATTTTCTGTTTACATCGTGAAATCCGTAAACATTGTGAAACAAACATCAAGAACTCAATGCAAATAGCAATCATACTAGTAGCAAATGTCCCGATTTTAATGTTAATGATGCATAAAACATGCTTAAAAGTGCTGGTAACCGTTTCGTCGACATAAAAAGTCAATGCCAAAATAAAAACAATTAAATTATGAACTTAAAAAATAATAACGCATGTAATCCAAGCAATTACATTTAACCACACATAATAACAAAAAATAATCCGAACACATAACACAATTTTAATAAAAATGAATGCAAAAACACATTCAAAATCGCTGGCAATATATATTCCGGTCAATTTTTTTCCACAACCGGCCCTCAGTAGCCGGATAATCCCTGTCCGGACATGTATGACACGGCCGCGAGAACAAACATGGCGCCCACCATTATATCCGTGTGTGTTTAGGTTAGGTTACACATTATTATGGCGTTATTTTTTGTTATCACGCCGTTAAATTGGTAGCGCAATGGATGCTGTAAATTATTTTATTTTTTGTTGTGTTTAGGTAAAGTTTGCCTTTTTTCTAGAAAGCGTGTAGTTAGAGCCTTCAAAAAAGACGAAGAAAATTTTCAAAATTTACACTTATTTACCTCTGGTTTCATTCGCTGTAAATATCACAATAATTGATGTCGCTCCGCTACCTCTGACAAGACTATTAAAATTATCTTTATTCTTGTTGGGATAAGGTTGAAATTAAATTACTGTAAAAAGATTATCGGAACGATGGTGGACTGATGACTTGGTTAAGGTTGCGGGGATCTGTTGGATGCGAGTCGTACGAGACCGGTCAAGCCACGGATATCGTGATCAGTGAGTAACACGATAACGAGGGAAACGGATAACGATATCAGTGGATACAACTCACCGTGATCCATGGCTAACGTGATCTGATACTGTGATCGGTAGAGACATACCCAATGTGGCGACACTTGGGGGAGGCCTATGTCCAGTAGTGGACGACTTTTGGCTAAAATGATGTTGATGATAATGATGAAAAAACTATACTTAATTAAACAGTGTTAAAGGTAGTTAACAAATGAGTTAACTTGACGATGACTTGGACCGAAAAGAGGACAGTTGTGTCGTCGAAAAACCGTCGAGAAAGACTTATTCTAGGTATGCTATTTTTAATTACATTTATTTAATTTATTTAACCAATCAAACGAATTACTTGTTAACATGGAAAAAATACGAACATTACTTAAAATAATTAAATTGAGGTGTTCTGTACAAAACTTAATGGAACGTTGAATCCGACGCTCGAATTCCGCCCCCGACACCTTTCTTCCATTTTTATTGAAGAAATTCTTTCCTTACGTAAAAAAACGTAATCCCATAATAATTTCATGAAAGCGACTCAAAATCTGGCGACATATTTTTATATCTACATTTTATAAAGGTTGACCCAGGGGAAAATTTTCGTTGGTAAAATTCCGGTATTACATTTTTCGTTGACGCCTAAGAGGGGTCAATATTCTCATGATATTGATGTCTTTAGAAATCTAACCTTATCTGCAAGACGTATTAATTAAAAGCGGGGTTAAAGGACCCCACTTCGAGTCCGGGAAAGCACTTTGATTTGCGTAATTTTATTTCATAAGCACTACAAATAAGTAATCATCGTGAGTAGAAGTAATCGTAGTGGATTTTGGCCAAATCTGTTTCACAGAGACTCTGTCTATGACCCAGCCGTGGGAGAACTGTTTAGTCGTAGTATGTATAATTATAATGTACATCATAATTTTACTTCAACATAATTTAAATGTACTAATACATTAACAACACGATCTATCTTATATTAGGCCTTGACAAGTACACTTTGTTTGCACAAACAAGTCTTGGAGACCAACTTTGATTTTGGCTGGCAAAACGCTAACCCAACACAATTCCTTTAATACCATATTGTAGTCCATCTTCTTTAGGGTTCCGTATCCGAAGGTTAACCGACGAGACCCAATTACTATCCGTCCGTCTGTCTGTCTGTCATGGGGCTGAATGTCATGATGACAGGTAGACAGTTGAATTTTTCACAGATTTTTGGGTATTTTTGTTCCCATTATAACAAGTATCACTACATAGAGAAAACTTGCATAATTCGCACCCCTTAAAAAGACACAATTTTTAGAAAATTAGGAAATAATAAAAGCCTTTATTAACAATCTTACATGTAACATTTCATCTTATAACTAAGTAGTCATAAGATGAAATGTAACATGTACATAAGTATGTACTACTAATATTATTAGTAGTACATACTTAACCACGGTTATTTATGCAAGCCACGTAATTAAATGTTATTATTTGTATTTGACGCCGGTTTCATGATTGTCTTGCTCTTTGGCATAGGCCTCCCCTCGGAAAGATAAATTAGTTTTAAACAAAAGTTATTTTTGTTTGCTAAATGCTTTATTGTTTCTATAATCAAATTTAACATAAACTTAACAAACCTCACAAAAATAAACATTAAAAAAAAAGACGTGTGGCACTTGGGGACTGCCGCGGTAAAGCTATTGCATAGCATTTTTTATCACCTTATGCAATTATAATTGTATTTATTTATTAAGCTATTGCATAGCTTAATAAATAAATATTTATAATATTTACGGGGGGTGTTAGGTTATTTTCGTTACGGAATTTCTGGATTCGGTCTCCACGCTTAAGGCCCGCGATAGAAGCTATATAGCAATAGTTTAAAAAAAGTGCGATTTAAGACCATTCATCCCAAATCGTACTGCAATAATAATAATATAATAATAAACAATCGGTCGCGTCCTGCCGGTCGTGACATCAGCGAGGGCAAAAGACAGCTGTTGATCGCCGCTGACGTTAGCCTCACTGCATGGTTCTGTTAAGAACTCAATGTATTCTCAGCGCGACAAGAATTCAGGCCTAACTTTCCTCAAGATAAAAAAAATAAGAAATTCCTAAACCTAACAATAAAAAAAAATTGGAGATATCTTATCTTTCGCCTGCCAAAAATAACCTTCCACAGTTAGGATAACAGCACCAAATATTGACAGTCGCGACGCAATTCTTCCTTACATAACGTTGTTAGTGGGACCAATGACGGTGCCTTGGGGCGCTCCCCCCACCTTCGTAATTGGTAAATTGAGTTGTCTCCTACAGGTCGTGTAAGTAGTCCGATGTCATATTATTGATGAGGTTAGTGCTAGCTTTAGTTCTTAAATAACGATTTCTTGTTAGACTGAAGAAATAAAATGTATTGCTAGATATTACATAAATGTATTTTGTGAGTCATGTTTAAGGCGATTACATGAGCTAAACGCGAGATTTATAATTACTAAAAGTATATGATTCACTGCTATAAACAAGATCAGAAATATATGTGACATTTTTCAGGATATATAATAGCATGATAGTGTTTTGAAAACATAATACAATTAATTTGACTCGATAAAATAAATCACGAACTTATCTCTAAAAATATCTTTCAAACAATAAAAAACAATGCATGCGATCATTCGTACATTTATTCATGCCAGATTTCATGTACGAGATTATTATTCTATGACATTTCTTTCAATGAAATGTCAGTGTTAGGCCATTGCAAAGTATTAACAAACTTCCAAAATTTGACAGAACTTGATCATTATGAAATCAATGATCAACAACTCTGACACTGTTGTAATAGCAGAATCGAGGCCCAGTTTTATTGTAAATCGATCGAAACTACTCATTTTGCGGCTATTTGGCCCGCAGTGACAGACGTAACAACCACTTTTAGAACTTTATTCTAACAGCATTTCAAACGAAGTTTGAACTACCACAAATAGAGTTGCTAAATTAGCTCGTCTAATCGCCCGTAATAAAAATAAATAAACATTGTTTGACTGTACTGCACTGTAGCTCGTGGCTAAATAATAACAGCTGCTGGGGTCGATCTTTAGGTTAAGCCGTGTTTGCCTCGGTGGATCTGTGGATGGGTGACCACTCATTACGTATCGAGTTACCTCCGTGGCTCGGAAAGCAGGTTAAGTAGTTGGTGCCATCTGTAATTTGTAGATCTTTGACAGGCGTTACAGGTAGTCAGTGCACCAAAAAGTCTGACAACCAGTCTTACCAACGGGTTTCGTATTACCCAGTACCAACTGGGTTGTGTAGGTCAGATAGGCAGTCGCTTCATGTGAAATACTGGTATTCAGCTGCATGCGGTTAGACTGGAAGCCGATCTCAAAATAGTTGGGAAAAGGCTAGGCAGATAATGAGTTTGACTGTACAGGCATATCCAATCGTCTTTCGACTGTTGTTGAACATAAAAAAATCAGATTTCGATTTGATTTTAGTGTTTTAAGATACTCATTTCTTATTATATGAAAATCAAAGCATTTATTTCAAGTAGACCAGTAACAGGCACTTTTTCACTGTCGAAATAAAGATGAAAATTAAATGTAGCTACAGTCCTAGTCACTAGACATAAAAATGTGAAAGTACTGTAGTTGCCCCATTCCATAACATAGATGTCTATGGAGATGAAATGGCAATAAACTCTATGGACACTCTTTTAAATCTAAATAGTTGTTAAAAATGTTGGTTATCAATCATGCTAAAATGTCATGAAAAACACTCTCCAACTATCAAAAAGGTTATTTTGATAGTTGGAGAGAAAATAAATCTATACTTATTAATATTATAAAGCAGAAGAGTTTTTTTGTTTGTTTGGTTGAACGCGCTAATCTCAGGAACTACGGGCTTGAATTGAAAAAATCTTTTTGCGTTGGATAGTCCATCTATTGAGGAAGGCTATAGGCTATATAACACGCTATGACTAATAGGAGCGGAGCAGCAATGAAAAATGTTACAAAATCGGAGGAAATTTTATTTCCTTTGTGAGCTTTTTCTCTCTTATGTGACGCAGCCGAAGTTGCGTGGGCCAGCTAGTATGTTATAAATATCGCTGGACATTACACAAAGCGTCATCTAGTGCTACACTACGCACTGTTGCGGACACGAGGTATGTAGTTGATATACTACAAATAAAATACTTTTCGTTTTTAAATACAAACGTATTATACATATATAAACATCCATGACTCGGAAACATTAATGTCAATGTTCATCACACAAACATTTACTTCTTCCTTTTTTTTCCGTTTGGGAAATCATCAAATAATTTCTCCCACTCTGGGTGGAGCGGGAGGGTGTGTCAGACTTTTACTGACTAAAACCAATTCATGTTCCTTCCTCGCCCTTTATATTAGAATCGTTCTTAGGAACGTAAGGCAGCAACACTACCGCTGCGCCTGAATAGACTCGGTTGGGACTTTGTAATAAAAGTAGTGGACTGTATTAAAATAGGTGTAATCCCACAATTAACATGTACATCAAATAATGAAGACCGTACAAAGAAATGCCCGGAGTGGCCGGCGTCTGTGAGCTCAGTGAGTGGTAGGGTACCCCGAGCCCTGCGCCCTCCCCGCGGTTGTCCACGCATATGTGAGGCGCCGACAGCGCCATTCGGGTTGTCAAAAGGAGTCGGGTCGTCAAAAGGAGTCGGGTCGTCGGGAGTGTTTGTATGTATAACCAACACAACAACATCGGTTGTACCAACTGCATCGAATATCAGTTACATAATCGCTTCACCACGCCTATAACGTATTGGTTCGCTCTGACACAGGACACTCACAAGACGAAACAATGTGCCCCACAATCGATTCGATCCGTCGCTTGCCGTTCTGAAACTCGATATCATAACGTTCTACTGCAAGGAACACACAATAGGAAATATACTCGTATTAGAAAAGGTTACTGTAGAATTTCTCTTGTTGTAGTTTTAGAGTTTTTTTAACGTATTTTCCTAGTGTATGATTTAAAAAATTCTTCGTATGATTGAATTATTTTTTGTATTTTATGATTTATCTTGTTATCACCATGACACAAGTTAGAGTTGCCTCAGAGAGATAATTCCCTACAGCGGCTAGCTTTGCACAATCCAGGTAAATGTGGATGGGGACAGAAAACAAATTTAAACGAAATTGGAAGAGATTATATTCATTACTGATGTTTTGGTCTAGTGGACGCAAGCACAACTGCTGAGTTTAAGGTCCTGGGTTGAATTCCTGGGTCGGGCAAATTGTTATTCAGTTTTCCATCAATAATTTCTCAGTGAGAGCAGCGGTGACCCAGTGGTGGCTGCCCCGACTTACGTTCAGTAAGTCGAGGGTTCGAACCCAGGCGCATTACTTGGTGTAATATATTACATCACCGCTGCTCTCAAAACGGTGAAGGAAAACATTGTGAGGAAACCGGCATGTCCTAGAACCATAAATTCGAAGACATGTGACATCTACCAATCCGCACTGGGGCCGCGTGGTGGATTATATAGCCCATTTCCTTTCATAGAGAGGAGGCCTGTCCCAGCAGTGGGAACATTAATAGGCCGATGATGATGATGATGATGAATCTCTCAGTATCAGCCACGGGGTCTGGATTTGGGCCCGTTTGATGGCAATAGGCTCGCTTTCCATTACATGAGTCAAATATAATTGGCAAAATGTGGGTGTATTATTAGGTGTACCTATATACCTATTCTTGTGAATTGGAAATAAGATTACTGCTGTGAGCACCGTCTTGCCATAAAACATTACCCTTCATCTTTCATGAAAGGCGTATGCATGACAGTCGGGTCAACGGTAATACAAATTGCAAACTTCCCGTTGACTCCCGCCATAGTGGGACGAACCAGTGGAGTCAGCGGGAACAAAATTGCAAAGTTCCCGTTGACCCCTCCAGTGAAGTAGGCTAGTAGGGTCAACGAAACGACGTCTTTTGTTTTTTTTCCACCAGTGGGACGAAGGAGTGGGGTCAGCGGGAATACACCTTCGATTGCACCATCCTAGGTATCCAACCCAATAATAGTTCATTTACTCTCCCTTCAATTATACCGTTAACGCTTCTGTAGACATCTCCGAACTCAACCCATGGTATTCCCTATCGAATGTCCGTCGTCTTTGACATGGTAAACTAATGACACAACAACTGCACCTTGCAGACGTGCCGAGAATTGGTGTCGTTACCTCACTACAGATCTATCTGACGCTGGTATTTAGGGTAAATCGTCCTGAGCTAAAACCATATAGACAAAGGTGTATTGATCATAATGATTCAACGTTTTCCGAATTCACTTAGAATATACAGGGTGAATTTTAATAAATGCGACAAAATGAAATTGGAGCTTCTGTTACAGTAACATAGTAATTATCTGTTTTTTCTACAATCTAAATCGTTAAAAAAAATTACGCGATTATCGTTTTCAAAAGGTCCATTGATGTTATATCTTTATTGTAGTACGAATTATCGGTATTCCAGTAATATGCAAAATAAATAAGAAAAATTAAGGCAAAATTAGGTAAATGACCGCTATATTGAGCACTGCGATGAGTCGGACGAGATTTTTTGATACTTTTATTATTCTAACGGTTTTTGTGACACTGATCAATTATTTTTTTATTTTACATTTGATATTTTATACATTTTCTTGACAACACCTATAATTGTATAATTAAATTTGTCGCATCTATTCAATTTCATCCTGTATAGTACTAAGGGGATGATCCAAAAAAAAAAATAAAGATTGTAAATTCCCAAAAAATATTGGACACGTATTTTTTTCTTTTGTCTCTTAAACAAAAAAGGAAGACAATAAAGTACGTTGAAAAGTCGAGTGACGTCACATGTAGGTACACTTTTAGTTTTAACCCACAAAGGTCACAAGCCTCCACTCATGATCTTCGATACGTTTTATCTTCATAATTTTTTATTGATATGACAAAACAAAAAAATCGAATTCGATATATTTCGAAAATGTAACTGAAGGACTAAATAGAAACATAGTCTTTTTAGTTTATAGCATCCCCTAGTCAGTGCACCATTTTTAAAATTCAAATAAATAACGTTAATTCTGTCACTAGAATTCCGTAAATAAATAAAAGTTTTAGAAAATGCTGAATAAGTAAATTAATTTCCTGATATCTTGTACACTGACTTTCAACATTTAAGGCACTTCTTGTCCCAACTCAGTCGTTTACAAAAAGCGAGTAGCAATCAAATAATAGTATTTTCGTCTATCTCTTTCTCTCTCTCTCTCTTTTTCTTTTTTTACCTGGGACCTACAATCTTTTGTACATTTCTAGAGAGAATATATAGTCGAAAACGAATCTCTTCCTAGTTTATGGAAATGAATTTAGTAAATCACCAATATTATTGCCTAAATTGGTTCACTGCTTCATAGTGTCCATACCTGAATGAGACTAGTCAAATTGCTATGAAGTTGTTAAACTTTAGATGGTTTTTTAAAAAGTAGTATTCCATAAACAGCCATTGTACAATAAAGGTAAATTTGTTGCCCACAATTCTCAGGAAATGCTGAAACACTTTGCAAAATTCGAAAGCTAAATTCGTTTAGATACTAGTGTTCTTTACTGCAACGTAACTACTTAAGGCGATTACATGAACTAAACGCGAATTTTATAATTACTTAAAGTATATGATTCACTGCTATAAACAAGACCAGAAAAATATATGATATTCTTCAGGATATATGCTAGCATAAGGCTGTTTTGAAAACATAATATAATTAATTCGACTCGATAAAAAGAAATCACGAACTTATCTCTAAAAATATCTTTCAAACAATAAAAAACATACTAATATGCATGCGATCATTCAGATTTTTTGGCAAATAATTCTACAAGCAATATATTAGCATGATACTGTTTCAGTTTTTTAATCCAATCAATAGCTTTTCTGTAAATCGATCGAAACCACTCATTTCGCGCTATTTTGGCCCGCAGTGACTGACGTTACAACCACTTTGTAGTGCAAGCTGATTAGAACTTTATTCTACCAGCATTTCAAACGAAGATTGAACCACCACAAATAGAGTTGCTAATTTAGCTCGTTTATGCGCCTTAAACACTAACTTATCAATGAAATTTCAAATAATTCCTAGATTTAACAGCATTATTTTAAAGTCCTTCCGAGCTCATACTAATGACTTTATTCTAACCTTCTCCTATATTAAATTGATAAAACAGCGCAAACACGGTTCAGTTTGGTTCCCCTACCTGGATGAGACGAGTTATTCAAATATCTGGATCGTTGAACCAACCGATTGAGATCGACTTCGGGGAGTAACGCAATTGTTTCGGATTTGATTCTACATGTGTGGATGGATGCGTTTCATTCGCAAGATTAAAGGGAGTGCTTTTAGGTTATTGAACGCAGATGGAAATACTGACTTGCTCGTAGATTCGCAAGTTTGGTCTTATATGTAATTCTCGGGTGAAGCAAAGTGCTATACGATCACTTTTTAATGCTTGACGTGAAAAAAATTGTAACGATTGCTTTAATGATTGATATAAGAATTATGTTTACTTAATAGAGGATATTTTGTTCGCATTAGTCGACATTGTAGCCATTGTTGGCAAAACGTAGATAAGGCGGGCACTGAAGAGCCCAAGCAAAGCATAAGCAAAGATAGTCATGACATCAGTCTATGAATAATGGTGATGTTTTATCGTTAGTATAAAGAGGACCTCGTAGCTAATAAATAACAGTCGCGCAGGTTGATCTTCAGGTTAAGCCGTGCTTCTCTAGGTCAGTCTGTAGATGGGTGACCACCCATAACATACTGAATTTCCGCCTTGCCTCGGAAAGTTAATCCGTAAGCCCAGCTGTCGTTTGCAGATTTTTGAGATTCGTTCCAGGTGGTCAATGACCTGTAAGTCTTACAACCAGTCTTACCCAGGGGTATCGTATTACCCAGTACTAACTGAGTTGTGGAGGTCAGAAGGCAGTAATTATATGTAAAATACTAGTATGCAGCTTTCGTTATAGGCATTCTCAGCGCAGTTGAGCTGTTTTAATTAATTTTTGAGCTTTTGGTGTTATAATGTATAAAGGGTGTAAAACACCTCTTCACGAAGCCGAAAGGCACTTGTTCTTCTTATCATTGTGATCATTTTTGTTCTACACCATACCTGGGAACCTTCTAGTTACGGAGATATGGAAGGTCAAAGATACAACTTTTTGACAAGTTTTTTTTGTAAGATTTTGACTTTTAACACCTCCACGATCCCCGTACATACAATCCATTGAGTTGTACCACAAAACATGATTTATAACCTCAAAATAAAAAGTTGTTTCCCAGCAATAATTTTTGCGTAAAGTTACTTAGTTTGATGTACAGGATGCTTGGTTAACGGCTTTGTGATGAGATGGTTTACACCCTGTATGTATATGCTGCTCTATTGTGTTGCTGCTGTCCATTAACGAATAAATTATTATATTCTATTCTATCTGGTTATACTGGAAGCTGATTCTAACATAATGTGTAAAAGGCTGGGTTATCATCTAGATGAAGCCAGCCAATTAAATATTTCACTATCTTTCAATCCACGTGCGATAAATTAACGCCAGGATAACCAGACACTTTTTCACAGAGTTCAAAACAAAGTTAAAGCTTCACATGGTCGCAATCAACGCCTATTCATGGTGAACTATTGTTGTACAAAACAATGGCCGACAGGTTTTGCTAGTCAATTTGTTTGTTCCAGCGGCCCCACAAACATCATTAGAGCGGACAGTTTTATTTTTTGTTTTAGTGTAGGGATATCATTTATTTTTGGTGGCTGTCAAAGTTTAATGAAACATTTTGCTATTTAAAAGTTCGTTTGTTAAGCGAATAAATCTAATTAGAAACGCCATCCTGAGCTTTATAACTCAAGAAGCTGATATTGGAGAAAGAATAGCCAGGCTGAAGTGGGAGTGAGCACGCCACAACCCACGAATGCGCCGGGAGAGATAGGCAAGGATCGTCACACAATGGACACCTGAGGATGGACAGCGCCGTCGAGGTCGATTTCGGCGAAAGTGCAATGGCGTTACGATCTGATCATGTTAGCGAAACTAACATAGGGTAGAAAACTACTGAGATATGGAATACACAGCAATGGGACACGACGTAGGCTAGTCAAACAAACATCGGTCTGAATCTTTGATTTCTTTCAGACGTAAATAAACCTCAATAAGAAACGACCTCAATGAAACCCTCCAAGTTCCCCGTTCACTGACAGCTTCAGAAGCTATTTACTGCAATAGAAAAAGAAAGATACGATACATTGCACCGTATTACGATGTCAAGCTTTAACATCTCAGTTTTGATCAGGGCTTGGGAGCGTTTTCTAAAATAAATAGAGGTGTTACTTGGACAAATGCACGACGATTTAGCCACGGTGCATCCTTGGCACACAATTCATACGTACAAGTCGTAGGATACAGCGGATTGTGTATGAAATGTTGGGGTATAAAACAAAAGTGGGGAAAGGACCGTTATAAATGCTTATGAGGAATGGTGGCAAGATAAATAGTCTTTAGAAATGTTAGAGGGCTACATACCAAAACCAAAGTAACAACGGTGGCTGAAGGAATCAAGGCAAATTTCCGGGAACTGCAAACAGCGCGGCACAACAGGGGGTCTAAAATCGCTGCTTTAGCAGAATCGTAAATGAAAATTTAAATTCTTAAAACGGTCTTTGTAACCATTTCAAGTCCGTTTTGAGAATTTTAAAATTTTTTTCAATCAAATAAAATTAATCACAAAAATTCAAAATGATTAAAATGGAATTTATGGCCATGGTTAAAAAGACCATTTTAAGATATTATTTTAACGTGATTCATTTGTTATATAGCGGCCATTTTAGACCCCCAGATCTCTATGAAAATCTTCCGTAGGCGGCAATTCAGCGGTTTGTTACCGTCTTCATTGATTTACATACCTACACACCAGTCGTTTTTTCGTTTCCTTCGGTCAATGCAGTTTGGAAATGCCGTTGTATTCGAAAGTGTCCTTTAATATTATATCTGGCTTACCCTGGATACCAACACGTTAAAGGAACCTGATCATGGACGTAACTGTTACCACCCGTAGCTAAATTCTAAGCTGGTAGAGTAAAAGTTGCAATTTACTCACTAAGAAAGCATGGCATTTTTTTATTTTTTGGAGTAGCGAGTAATTTTAAAACAGTAAGTACTTACTTAATATGGCTACAATCTACATTATAGTAACGACATAATCCCATATAGTTTTCACTGGTGGTGTACAGGTTTCCACATTGCGGCATGGAGTAGGCCATAGCTAAGCAATTTCCGGTTCTATGATCATAATGATTAGGCTAGTTATGTTTCCACTGCTCAGACACAGGCCTCCTGGAATAAGCTGTAAATCCACCACGCGGGCCCAGTGACATTTTCCTTCACCGTTTTGAGAGCAGTGGTGATGAAAAGTTTGGGTTCGACCCACAACTTACTGTTCGTAAGTCGGGGCCGCCACCACAAGGGGTTCTATGACATGGTTTTTTCCACGATTCTTTTTTATTCTACGTTGTATTTAAGGCACTTAAAAGCAAGTAAATTGTTATCTAAGTACCGTTTCCACATTTGAAGAGAAGCCGTAACAGGTACGTTTGTATAGCTGAGCAAGACACTTTGTGTCACATAAGCAGCTTATGGTGTGGTTTGCATACGGAGACGTTCCCTTTAGCTCTTAAATTGCCAATTGGAATGGTAATGTGGTGCCATTTGGATTTATATACCACAGATCTAATGGTGCTTTGAATTTAGGCTGATTTCATTTTGTGCCTTTTATATCCAGTTTAGAAGAGTTATAAGTCTAATGTGGGTTTGTGTGTGTTATAATTCCACCATTGTAGTTTATTTTTGTTTATGTACACCAAAAACACACATACCGGCAAAAGAGCACAAAGGCACCGCTCATTTAATTTAGAAATCTCATCCAGTGGACCTGCTACATACAAACGTTGTCTACGTATCCTGTATTAAAAATAATTAAGACGGAATGGGGATTGACAGGAATTCGAAAAATAAGTTTTTGAAGAAACAATTTTCGTCGCGCTGCGTCTAGCCTGCCATAACCGTAGAGTGCGATAGGAAGGTTATGCACTCTTCGCGTTCTCAAATCATCCTATTCGCAGTAGGTCCTATTCGCTGTACGTCCCATTCGCAGTTAATCCTATTTGTATTTGGTCCAATTCGCAGTTCGTCCCATTCGTATAGCTCACAGAGCCCTCTGAGCGACTTTGAATTTATGGACCAACCGTACCGTGAGAGACCACGTTTTGGCCTCATATGCTTCAGGTATCTAGCTTAGCCAATTAAATCGAGACCTCATATAACTTGTAAACTCGCAACAGCAACATATTCGCAACTGGCAACGCCCGAGAGCGCTATGGATTGGTTCGCTGAGTGCGATTGAGGACATCACCGCGGGTGACTAGCGCTCTGATACAGCACTCGACTATGATTCGATACATACCTCACACGGTGCTATTTGAAAGTTGGAAGCGGTATCTTTGTGGTAAAAAGTGTGCATGACTGCGTTCTAAGACTGTACTACAGATTGTACTATACTACTACGACAATACAAAAGACCATCTCAAAAACTAACAAGATTATGTCTGGATTTCAAAAGAGACTATTACTTTTGAGTTTGTTTCGGCTGTTTCTTCTCAGAGTAGCCAGTACGAAACACCGACCCCATCTTATTTAAAACAAGAATACGTAGAAAAGTGGTTGTCAAAATAAACATCATTAATCATGATCGTTTAGGTATAGTGCTCCCACTGCTGGGATTATAACCCCCTTTTTTGTAAAATGACTAGGTTATCACAACGTAGAGCTAGCAGTTTGGTAGTTTTCACAGTTCTTGGGCATGCCGGTTTCCGCACCATGTACTTTTTTGCTGTTTTTTTTTTAGCAGTGGTCATAAAATAATTATACAAAGTGTCTGCTTTAGCTCAGACTTCACAAACCCAGGACTCGAAAGTCAGAGTCGAAGTAATTATTTTATCTTTTCACTTGTGGACTAAAGTATACATAAATCATAACATCACGCCAGTAATCTCCAAAGGATTAAGCAGAGGTATACCTAATAGTACATCCACATTTCGTCGGTTTTGGTTTAGTCCTATGCAATAGGGGCAAGCTTTTTTGCCCTACCTGGAATCGAACTTGGGACCTCATGCTCAAAAGTTTTGCGACCACAACACCAACGAAACAGTAATAAAAAAACAGACGTGTGGCACTCGGGGACTGCCGCGGTAAAGCTATTGCATTTGTTTTTTACGGGGGGTGTTAGGTTATTTTAGTTACGGAATTTCTGGATTCGGTCTCCACGCTCAAGGCCTGCGATAGAAACTATGCAATAGCTTAATAAAAGTCAGTCAGTAAAGTATAAAATCCATACACATTTAGAGCAAAGATGATGAAAAAAATTGTACAAAGTGAAGCATAGTCCAGCCAGTGTTTAACCACGATTTATAAGCCATGTTTTTACCTCTGGGTCATATCGGCACAGAATAAAATGTACGAGTATGCTGCGGCTATGTAGCTCTGTCATATCATGCATAAACCTTTTCTATGCGTGAAGGGCGTCGCCTGCTCTGTGCTCAGATTTCATGCGATAAATACCATGTTTGCTAACGTAGCTTTATGCTTTGCCACACAACTTTTCTATCACCATTACCACTTTCTTTTTCAACCGACTTCCAAAAAGAGATGATTTCCCAAAAAAAAATGGGTGTCACCCATCCTCGGACAAACCTAGCTTGAAGAACTCAATTTGAGCAGCTGTTATTGCTTGGCCACGATATTTAGTCACCGTTCTTAAATTAGTGGTGAAGCTGTGTTATATAATCCCACCTCAAACCTTCGGTGTCACCTGTTCAGTAAATACAGAATCTCTTCCTAATACGATATGGCATACCGCGGGGATGAATCGCACCATATGTCGCGACATGGCGTCCCTAAATTGTTTTACTTTCGACTTCCCCCCTTTTCGCCTTATGTAGTACACATATAAGTGTGTGTGTACATATTATGGTATGTATTTGAATGGTATACAATATAGAAAATGTCGTATTGTGTTTATTTGTACTTATATTATTTGTGGGTTCTTTGTTATTTTCATGTAATGATACGGTGTAATAACTGCCACTCGGGTCGATTTTAAGGTTATGCCGTGCTTGCCTAGGTTAGTCTCTGGATGGGTGACCACATACCGAGTTTCCTCCGTGCCTCGGAAAGCAAGTTAAGCGGTTGGTCCCGGCTGTAGATCTTTGACAGTCGTATAGTGTCTCAAAAGTCTGACAACCAGTCTCACATTTGTTGGTAATACAGTATATACCAAGGGGTATCATTACCTAGAGTTGTGGAGGTCAGATAGGCAGTCGCTCCA
Source organism: Xestia c-nigrum (assembly GCA_916618015.1). Taxonomy (NCBI): domain Eukaryota; kingdom Metazoa; phylum Arthropoda; class Insecta; order Lepidoptera; family Noctuidae; genus Xestia; species Xestia c-nigrum. The sequence continues at coordinate 25,300,674 of OU745247.1, forward strand.
TTTAAAAATACTGGTATTCAGCTGCACCCGGTTAAACTGGAAGCTGACCTCACCAGGGTTGGGAAAAGGCAGGCAGATGATGATGATGATGTTCCATATTCAATGGACTAAAACGTATCAGTTAAAGTTACCTACTGTTCATCGGCTCATCCCTGCCATTCTTTTGGGTTTGCAGCATTTTGATGATATTATATTCTAATCAATACTATACTAGTATTAGCTAGTAGATTCTTTCTGCTCGTGACTTCGTTCGCGTGAATTTCCCGCTTGCCACATTTCTTATTGCTGCTCCGCTCCTTTTGGTCATAGCGTGATGTTATCCCTATGCCTATTAGCCTTTTATCTCAGGAACTACTGGCTCGAATTGAAAATTGTTTTTGCGTTGGATAGTCCATTAATTGAGGGAGGCTATAGCTATATAACATCATTCTATGAGTAATAGGATCGGAGCAATAATAAGAAATGTTGCAAGCGGGAAAAAAGCTTCCGTTGAGCAGGCGATGCGTTGCGATATCAAAACTTCACGCGAACGAAGTCGCGGGCAGAAGCTAGTAATCCATAATTTAATTCAATGATTTTTAATTTCGCGTGATACTCTGGCACTTTCATCATTATCATGAAATCAGCCCAGAATCACCCACTTCTGGATAAAGGCCTCCCCTTTTTTCTGGCACACTTACCGGTTTTGCGCATCCCTTTTACATGTGTTTTCCGTGACTTTGACGATGTCGTCCAAACAGCGAGCTTAAGCGGTCCTGGTTTCTGTGGTCTAACCTAAACTACCCCTCGGTCAAAGCCCTGCTCCATCTGAAGAAAATATTAACAACAATATTGACTATTGACGGACAAAATATTACGAATCGCCCTTCATAGATATCATTATAATTGATAGGTCGCCGCACCATTGACTTTCACCCCAAAATACGGTCTCTCTAAGTCGACTTTTACAACTCTCAACTCGTGATAAATAAGCTTATTTGGAACTTTGTTTTCCTTTTTATTATTGTGTACTGAACCGTAGCTACTTAGGTTAACATTGCGCTGTATATACGAAGTGGATAAGTTGGTTTGTAGGTCGTCATGGTATGTGGGGTCTTTCAAATTATTTGGCAAACTACGCCACATAATAGCGATCACGTTTAATAACCCTTTGATAATTCCCCACAGCGCAGGGACTGTTTTGTAAGGTTCATTTAAAAGAATCGCCTTGAGAAAAAACCTTGCTAAGGTATTCGTATGGATTTCAAATTCGGATCATAATGTCAAGCAATTCTTCAAATTCAAAATGATGATTATAATTCCTGTAAAAATGATTATTTACATGTCGAATAAAACAAATAAATAAAAGTAGTGTTGCAATAATTATATGTAATCCATGAAATCCTGTTGCTGTAAAAGATATTGCCCCATAAATACTATCAGTAAAAGTAAAAAATGCTTCAAACTATTCATAGGCTTAATACAATTGGATAATAGAAATGTAAATTCCAAAATTTCTTCTAGCAATAACAATAAACAATACTCACAATTTTTAAGGAGATTTTAACAGTTTTTAGAATTACTTGAGTGTCATAAAAAAAAAAACCCTTAGACACTGCATCCAAATCCACCTCGTATAATGTAGATAGTAAAGTAGTGGACGTTTGTGAAGCAGAAAGCCAGCTCTTTGCCTCATTAACCATTACGGAAGAGGGTATAATTTGTACATAAATCATTAATCTATGGAAACAATAGCGCGAAATTAAACAAAAGACGGCTATTCGCTGAAAAGTACTTACGCTTTTGTACTGAAATGCAAATCGTAACAAAATTCCAATAGCTATACAATTTCACAAAGAAAACGGTAATATTGAAACTCGGGAACGAGTTTCTGAGTAAATTTTCAAGCAAATCGAGCTTTTAGTACGGTTAAGTCATCAAAACTGCAAAGGGTGAAGTGACCGCCCAAGTTTTATTGTTACCTGAGTTCGGCAATGGACGTATTTCTACCATTATCTGATTGGAGAGAATTTTAAATGTGATTGAGATGTTCCGGAATATAAATTGGGTTGTAAAGCTCATTTTTGAACGATGGAACTTGAAGTATCGTGGTATTTTGAGCTGTAATGACGGGATTAGTTTTGTACCGATGGATACCGAAGTTTAAACCATTGATTACGTAATTGTAAACTTGATGACTGAGTCACATTTCAACCACTTTTAGTTTGTAAAACTGAATGAACTGGAGAGAAAACCGGACTGCAGACACCAGACTTTTATAATGTACTAAAATATATGTCAAAGTTAAACAGCTAGCGCGATAAATTGCGGACGCCGTTTCGGACGTACCAGACACCGGACATCTGACAAATACTGTTCTGAAGTATCAGCCACTGCCTCGTTGTTTGGTCTAGTGGTCGCAAGCGGTACTACTGAGCATGAGGTGGTTCTGGGTTCTGTTCTCAGGTTGCGCAAAGCTTTATTGGTTTTCTTTATCAGGAATTTCCCAGAAGCATCCACGGATGTATGCTCAATTGATTGGCAATAGGGTCGCCCACTACTGCATGTCATGGGACTCAAAAAAATAACGTACCTACCTAACTGGTGAAAGGGTGCACTGATAGACACGGCAGCAACGGTGGCCCCGACTTTTAATTTGTGTAATTTATTTCATCACCATTGCTCTGAAAACGGCGAGGGAAAACATCGTGAGGAAACCAGCATGTCCAAGAAAAAATCGAAAACATGTGACATCTACCAATCCGTACTGGGCCCGCGTGGTGGATTATAGCCCATTCCCTCTCATAGATATAATTTACCATATCAACATGAATGATGTAACCAAGATTTTGTAACAATAATTTGATTTAAAGAGTGCCCATGGAGTTTCTTGCCCGTTCTTCTCTATAGAGATCTACGTTAGGGAATGGGCAACTACAGTACTTTCACAGTTTTTATGTCTTGTGACTGGGACTAAACACCGTCAGATGCATCAAGATTACAACTATTAATAAATTATGTCTCAGCTGGGTTGTATAAATACATCGAGCACTGCGAGGGCTACAACGAGGCCATACACACTTTGGAAGGGTTGTTTATAAAGCCAAAAAGCGAGATTTTTGCAAGATACATATTGGCAACAAGGAAGCAGCAGGCAAGTGAAACTATCGACCAGTATATACAGGTATTACATTTGTTAGGCAAAGACTGCCAATTCAAGGACACCAAGGCTGTAGAGAATGAGAAGGCCTTCATTAGGGATGCATTTATTGCTGGAATAATATCTCCGGATATACGACAACGATTACTAGAAAATAAGATGTTAAGTTTGGAAGAAGCATGTAATCAAGCGAGAGCTTTAGAGTCAGCTAAAATTCAAACAGCTAGTTATGCATCTCAATCATTGGAAACAGTAACACCTTTTGCCGCTGCAAGCAACTTAAATCGAAACTTAAATCAGAGCGAATGCTATTTTTGTGGCAAATCAAGACATCCTCGCCGTTTTTGTCCTGCAGTAAATGCTACCTGCTTAAAATGTGGCAAAAACGGACATTTTGCTAAAGCTTGCAAAAGTCAAGGTACTACATCAATAACGAGTCAAAAGGCTGATAATATCGCTTCATGTATTTCATTGGCATCAACAACTGGTTTTCAGAAATGTATAATTTCAATTCACGTGAATGGAGTACCAGTGAAAGCCTTAGTAGACACTGGAAGTACTACCAGTTTTATTGATAAGAACGTGATACAACAGTATGGACTGCAAACAGAACCATGGAACCAAAAGGTTTTGATGGCATCATCAGCGTTACAAGAAGAAATAAAAGAAATATGTTATGCATCTGTTCAGATAAACGATTATAATATGCCAAATACTCCACTACGAGTGATAAAGGATCTATGCAGCCAAGTCATTTTGGGCCACGACATTTTAAAACATCATAGCGAGCTGAGCATAGAGTTTGGTGGAACACAACCCAAGCTCAGGCTGTGTGCATTGGAACCAGCAAACATAGAACCTGTCAACTTATTTAGGAACTTATCAGCCGACTGCAAACCAATAGTTGTCAAATCTCGCAGATACACGCCTGAAGATCAAGCATTTATAAAAACAGAAATAAAGAAACTGTTGTCGGACGGAATAATAGAAAAGAGTTACTCTTCATGGCGATCTCAAGTACTTGTCACGTCTGACACTCACCACAAGAAACGAATGTGCATTGATTACTCTCAAACTATCAATAAATTCACTCACCTAGACGCCTATCCACTTCCAAATATTGAAGATTTGATTTCGAAGGTATCAAAGTTTAAGGTATTTAGCAAAATTGACTTAAAGTCAGCTTACCATCAGATACCGATAATTGCAATGAATAAACCAATGACGGCTTTTGAAGCAGCAGGAAATTTGTATCAATTCTGTCGTATACCTTTTGGAGTTACAAACGGCGTAGCTTGCTTCCAAAGAACGATTGATTCGATTCTGCAACAGTCAAATATTGACAGTGTTTACACATACTTAGATGATATTACAGTTTGTGGAGTAAATCAGGAAGATCATGATCAGAAATTGAACAAATTCATGGAGGTCGCTGAAAAATATAACCTTACCATCAACAAGGAAAAGAGTGAATTTTCAGTGAAGAACCTTAGCATATTGGGATATAATATCAATGATGGAGTGGTTAAACCGGATAAAGATCGTTTAGCACCTTTACTGGAAATGCCGGTGCCACACGACTCGGCTGCTTTAAGACGTACCATTGGACTTTTCTCACATTATTCGAAATGGGTACCAGATTTTTCGAACAAAATACGAGTACTTATTGATGTAGAAGTTTATCCATTAAATGAGAAACAAATAGCAGCATTTCAGAACATGAAACAAATCATATCAAAAGCTTCTCTTTCCACGATTGATCCAAAGGAGCCATTTACAATCGAAACTGATGCATCAGAACACTCAATAGCTGCATCATTAACTCAAAATGAAAGACCTGTTGCATTTTTCTCACGAACACTCAATGAAAGTGAAAGAAAATATCCGTCTATTGAAAAAGAAGCATGCGCTATAGTCGAAAGCCTAAAGAAATGGAGACACTATATACTTGGACGGCAATGTTATCTTATAACTGATCAAAAATCTGTGGCGTTTATGATGAATGGACATGCAAGTAAGATAAAGAATGAGAAAATTCAAAGATGGCGAATGGAACTCGCTAACTACAAAATAGACATTAAGTATTGATGCGGAAAAGAAAATATTGTGGCCGATACTCTGTCACGTATTAAAGCAATATGTGCAAATACAAATGGTAATGATGTTATGAGATTACACGAATCTTTGTGCCATCCTGGAATAACGAGAATGCTACATTGGGTAAGATGCAAAAATCTTCCATATTCAGTGGAAGAGGTTAAACGCGTTATCATGTCTTGTAAAGTATGTGCCGAAGAAAAACCAAGATTCAAAAGAGATTTATCCGGTAATTTGATAAAAGCAACAACACCTTTCGAGCGTTTATCTCTAGATTTTAAAGGGCCAATACCATCTTCCACCCCAAACAAGTATATACTTACAGTGATTGATGAATATTCGAGATTCCCATTTGCATACCCCTGCAAAGACACAAGCTCAGACAGTGTTATCAAAAGCTTAACGGAATTATTTTCAATGTTTGGAATACCATGTATGATACATACAGATCAAGGAGCCGCTTTTATGTCCAGGGAGCTTAAATACTTTTTAAACGCCAAAGGAATCGCTACCAGCCGGTCAGCACCGTACAATCCTCAATGCAATGGACAAGTGGAACGTCTAAATGGAACGCTATGGCAAACAATACGTCTTGCACTGAAAACAAATAACATGGCTGTAGAAATGTGGGAGAATGTTTTAACGCAGTCTCTACACAGCATTCGATCACTTCTGTGCACCGCAACTAACATGACTCCACACGAACGGATGTTTGTCCACCCAAGACGGTCATCCTCAGGACAATCACTGCCAACATGGTTCAAAGATGATAAAGTGCTTTTGAAGAAACATGTCCGTAACAAGTACGATCCACTAGTAGAAGAAGTTCAAATGATTGAACCATCTCCAATGAATAGCAGAGTGCGATTTGCAAATGGACGGGAAATCATAGTATCCAACAGACACTTGGCGCCAAGAGGCGGAGGCGTAGATGTTAGTGAAACTTCAGACTCTGAGGAGATCGAGTTTCATGACTCAGAAGAATCTCCTTCACTTCCACCACCTGACCCTCGGCGATCTGAAAGAAGCCGGCGTCCACCAACTCATCTACAGGACTACGAAACCAACATAAGGGGGGAAGAATGATGTAGGTTTTAATATTGAGAAACCTTCTTAATGTTTGTTACTATGGAAACTATATCTGTTATGTCATGTCATGTGGTATAAACCCTAATATTGAAAGCAGGGCTGTTTTATTATAACAGTAGCTACATGTAATTTTCATCTTTGTTTCGACATTTCAAAAGTGCCTGTTATTGGCCTACTTGAAATAAATGCTTTGATTTTGATTTTTGAGAGGAAGCCTGTGTTCCAGCAGTGGGAACATTTATAAGCTGATGATGATGATGATGTTTAGGCGCACCCTTCACCTCTGCCTAACCCCTCGGGGTTTATAAGCGAGATGTAATGTTAAAGATCTGTCAGTGCCCGGTGTCCACCACCAGTCAGCATGTCCGCCGAACCTTAAAACCGCTAATCTTGCTAATTCAAAATATAGACTCATAAAAACCCACTAATAATTATAACGATACATTCCCAATCCTCCCCGTGACCCTAATAATTGTAATTAAACAATTAACAACGACTAACGGGCAGTCAATCTGACGTAATAGCATTAGCAGATTAAGCACAAAGACATCGTGATAACGGGGACATTAGGGGGACTCGCTTTCATCCCCGTGATGACGGTATGTTTTACTTCCCCTGCTCGATATGGGGGTGAAAAGATAGGATGTTATCTTCTTTTGTTGTCATGGAGATTAAAGTTTAGGGAAAAAAGTAGCCGTGGTAAAAAAATGAGAGAACCTTGACAAATAGCTACCTTAACAAGACTATAGAAATTAACGGTGTAAAACACCTCTTAACAAAGCCGAAAGGCACTTGTTCTCCCCTTCATTGCGATCATTTTTTTTTTCTACACCATACTTGGGTACCTTCTAGTTACGGAAATATTGGGGGTCAAAGTTCCAACTTTTTTTAAATACAAGTTTTTACTGTATTATTTTTACTTTAACCACATCTATGGCCCCCGTACTGTTCAATCCACCCATCAGCACAATGTTTTAAGTGCGTTGCATTAAGTTTTACCACAAAACATGATTTTTCTCCCCAGCAAAAAACGAAGGCGTCATGATGAGTCTGTTTACACCCTGTATACGGCTAATCGTATATTAGTCGATAAAGTGCATTCGTTCATACATTTCTGTTTACACAACAAAGTCTGTTTCAGGGAAGTTATAGAAGTTAATAAAGCAAATGGAAAATATTAATATTATGAAAAGGGAAGTTTTGTTTGTGTTGCTTTCTTACAACTTTGTATAAATATTGCTTGCTTGACTGACATCTTCAATGTTTTCTAGAAAAGTTCAGGATTATTCCCTGATCTTTTAGTTAAGAGGAAAAGAAAAGTTTTTCCAATACGAAGATCTCTTCATTTTCAGAACAAATTCACCTCAAAATTCTAAAACGAGCTAGAAATCCTGGTACATCCAGTCCACATCATTGCTAAATGGTTAAATCACAAATCTACACTAATATTTTAAGGAGGAAAGATTTGATTTTTTTTGTTTGTTACGCAAGAACTACTTTACTAATTTCAAAAATTCTTTCACCATTGGAAAGCAACATTAACATCAAATAACATAAAGTACAAATTGTATTGATCTCATGGAAATTAGCCGAACTATCACAGTTTTCACGGATGATGTCGCGAGCGAAGCGTTTCTGTTGTTCCACCATCCCTGAATTATGCTATCCATCACTATCCATAAAATTATATCCAAACTAAACGGCACTATTCTCAAGGTACTTAATTATATCACATCCTATTAAAAATCTAGGTAATAAACAAAAGCTCGAATCATAAAAACAATAAACTTTAGCTTCAAAAATTAATATTAAGTATACGTCAAAATGCGTTGAATTGCATGGTGTAGTTTTGGGACAGAATGGGCCAATGTTGGACCAGTGGGACACATTAGGAGTGTGACACGTCACCCGGAAGTGAGGAAACTAGCGTCGCCGGATACGACGAGTATGAATAACCTGGTCTTTATATCCTGCTAAAGTATAAAACTGACTGAAAATGTGCACAGGGTGATATTTTTTGGTTAGGGATTAATTTTCAATTTCAAGAAAAATCAATCTTTCGACTAAGGACTTAAAAAAGAAATGAAAGGTTAAGAATTGATAGTGCTAGATGAACCTACTAGCAGTAACTATAGGAATGAAACAATTCTAATTAGCCCTATGATGACACAGATACTGCTGAGTTTATCTATAAAATGACATCATTATCATCATTTCAGCCAAAAGACGTCCACTAATGGACATAGGCCTCACCGAGTCAGTCTTAAAATATAGTAAATCATTATCATCATCATCAAGTATTCCTTCCTTATCGTGTGGTTAGTTGCCTAACCTGCAGTACAAGTACGTAGGAATCGATAGGACTCGATAAGATAAATTTGACAGTCATTCTCGATAAAATGAGTTTTTATGTAGTCAAAAACACATTTTATCGAGAATGACTGTCAAATGTATCTTATCGAGTCCTATCGATTGCTACGTACTTGTACTGGCTAGTGTCCGAGTTATCATCGAGATCTACAGAGTTAATTTTATAAAAAATCAACAGGATGATTTCTGATTTTTGCTGATGTTTGTCAGCAAAAATCAGACCCGCGATCATGGCGCTTGCAACAGCGTCGAAATATCGGGAGCTCATCATAACAAAAATAATCACGGAAGATATCCCGTAAGTGACAACATAAGTTTAGTTTTAAACCGTGAAAGCCTAAAACAATGTTTGTAAATGAGTTCTGTTGTTTCTTAAAGAAGCGTATGTTTTCAATTGTTTTAACAAATATATTTTACGGACCACCCTGTATAATTATCCCTTGCCGTCACGACCGGACATCACATGCACAGCTCGACTGCTCGGTGGCGGTACACGTTGCTTTATATCTCATCTTAATGCCGTAATGTGCCGCTAAATATATGGAACTGTCACTTTTCAAAATATGAGCCGTCTTGTGTTAAAGTGTCAACTAATTGTTGCGCTTTGAGGAATAATTTCGTTGCGGTTAGATGGTTGTGGTTAAAATCCAACGCTCTGAGGAATACCTCCACATTTGAGTTTTCTAACTAGAAGAGATGTTAGCTAATAAAAGGATCAAACATGCTAAGGAATAGAAACTTGAAAATCCATTAGTATAAAAATAAAGTCTCTCTGCCTTAATGACTGTACAGATTTGGACGAAAAGTAGATCGGCTAGGAAATACATGTAATCTTGGTAGGAACATATTACAAAATGATTATGAATAAACATTTATCATCATTTTCTCATACATATTTCTATTTATTTGGAGTCGACGTAACATGTAAGAAAGAAAAAAATATATATTTATTCGTCGCAAAGTCATGACGTGCATACAATATTAATGAAGTAAACCTGAAAGTAGGACGCATTAATACAAACACAAACATTTAGACAAAAACCGAACCATCATCATCATCAGCCTATAACGTTCCCAGTGCTGGGACACGGCCTCCTCTCAATGAGAGGGAATGGGCTATAATCTACCACGCGGGCCCAGTGCGGCTTGGTAGATGTCACAATCATGTCTTCGAATTTTTGGGTCTAGGACATACCGTTTTCCTCGCGATGTTTTCCTTCACCGTTTTGAGAGCAGCAGTGATGAAATAAATTACACAAAGTAATGCGCCTGCCTGGGTTGGTTACTGTTCGTAAGTCGGGGCCGCTACCACTGGGACACCGCTGCTCTCAGCGGTGTCCCAGGCGTCGCCGTGAGTGCGAAAAACGTGCATGTATGCTTGCTTGTCTTCTTCTTCAACAGTTCGTCTATCGCTTTTTTCTTCCTCTACCAAAGAAACGATGGATGAACCGTGTGAAGGACGAAATAGCAAGAAAGAAGAGGAGGAAGAGGGTGATGAGATGACGGAATATCTCGGTAGCAAGTTCTAGGAATACTTTCCACGGACTTCCCGGGAATTTGCAAATATCAAAATAAATTAAAATAATCTGCCAATCTTTAAAACCCATCGCCAGAAAAATGTTGAATGTTCCTAAATTGTATTTTTTGTTTGTTTTTTCAATGTATGAAACATTTTCAATTTAATACAGTCAACACAATAATCATTCTATCTGTTCCAATTACATAGTTATAGATACTTCCGCTCGAAAAGGCTCACAAGCTATCAGCGTTTTTGCGTCCTATACATCGGGTCTATGTTTGTCTATTAACTGCTCCTTCCGCCTTAACCCACCTGCGTCCAAAACAAAACAAACCGTTCGACCGTAGAATTGACAAAAAAACGCACAGAATATCCTTATGTTCTAGCTGAGAATAAATTCTCTTTATTAGAAAAGGCCTAATAAAGCCTATCCCAGGCAAAAATAGTGGTTCGCCACAACGGCCCCCGAGACCCGGCCGTAATAGAATCCGACCCGGCATTAAAGGGTTAACAATGTCCTGCACATATATGTAGATAATATATTTTGATTTGTAAATTGTTGTCACGCTGTGTCTTAAAGGGTTAATGAGCTTGTCAAGGGCGTTGATTTGGGTTCGAACTATATTTTAGAGGTGTTAGGTTGGACATGCTTATATTTGGCCTTAATTAAGTTTGTTTAGATTAACCGTTTACAGTACTTAAATATAAACTTGAACAACCGTTATTAACTGGGTTTTAAAAACAGTTACAACAAAATCACCCAAACTTAAACCATAGCATCAAAAACGACCTCAACGCTGAGAGACTGGCGGTATTGCCATACTGCATGGCAATGCCTAGCCTGTACCCAGGGTAAAAGCCAAGCCTTGCTTGAGTCACAAAAGCGTCAACGAAACGTTTGAGTGAGTTTTTCATCATATTGGAATTTTCAAACTAGACAACGAACGTTTGACAGGATTTTAATGGCAGAAGAAAATGTGTTCCACCGACGGCGGCGCCAAACATAGTTAGACAAGGGCAGGAAGATGATGAATACTTGCAATGGATGTTGTACTTGACAATCATGTAGTTACAAAACTAGAAGGTAATTAAATCCACACGAAGGTATGTGACAGCCATACAAACCTCTTCCAATGACAAAAGACAATTCTGGAATTAGACAATTTATTGGAACAATGTAATAAGTCTAGAAATGTTGTAACTCTTCGGTAATAAATCTTTGTTTTGTCTAAGCGGCAACATGAGAAACAACGTACAACTGAAATAAGGCTGCCATTCCACTGTGAGTAAGGCTTATAGAACTGTTATACGCCTAACTCACACTCACACAAGGTACTCGTTTATTTAGAATTTGATAATCAATTTGGTTTTAAAAATCTCCTAACACACTATTTAAGTTTATACAGGGTGGAATCGGTTAAGGTGCTTAGACGGGCTAAATAAGCAACTCTATTTGTGGTGGTTCAAACTTTGTTTGAAAAGCTGTTAGAATAAAGTTCTAATCAGCTTGCACTACAAAGTGGTTGTTACGTCAGCCACTGCGGGCCAAATAGCGCGAAATGAGTGGTTTCGATCGATTTCCAAAAAAAAACTATTGATTGGATAAAAAAACTGAAACAGTATCATGCTAATATATTGCTTGTAGAATTATTTGCCAAAAAATCAGAATGATCGCATGTATATTAGTATGTTTTTAATTGTTTGAGAGATATTTTTAGAGATAAGTTCGTGATTTATTTTTATCGAGCCAAATTAATTGTATTATGTTTTCAAAACAATATCATGCATGATATTCTTCAGGATATATGCTATATCCTGAAGAATATCATATATTTTTCTGGTCTTGTTTATAGTAGTGAATCATATTCTACCATCTCAACATGAATGATGTAACCAAGATTTTGTAACAATAATTTGATTTAAAAGAGTGTCCATGGAGTTTCTTGCCCGTTCTTCTCCATAGAGATCTACGTTAGGGAATGGGCAACTACAGTACTTTCACAGTTTTTATGTCTTGTGACTGGGACTGTAGCTACATTTAATTTTCATCTTTGTTTCGACAATTCAAAAGTGCCTGTTATTGGCCTACTTGAAATAAATGCTTTGATTTTGATTTTTTGATTTTGATTTTATACTTTTAGTAATTATAAAACTCGCGTTTAGCTCATGTAATCGCCTTAACGGGTCAGTAAGGCGAGACACCTTAACCGTTGCAGCTACATGACAATGGTCCTAGGTACCTATATAATTTTTCGTCAAATTTTGATCACCATTCACAGATTAAAAAAAAAAACAAAAAAGAACCTGGTTTGGTCTACAAAAACTTTTTGATCAGTATTAGAAACAGAATCGATTGGCGTTAAAAAAATGTTTTGTGTGTAATGGCAATTTTCTTGCTAACCGTATACTTTTTTTAATTTCTGTAAATGGGGATCAAAATTTGACGAAAAATTGTGGATAGTGTCCTATGACCATTTTCATGTAGCAGCAACAGTTAAGATAAGGGGGCAGTAAGGGGAGCTCCCCTTACTGCCCCCTTAGCTTAACCGTTGCTGCCACGTCGGACTAAGGTGTCCGTGAGTAATATATAAGCATTATATACAAGCTAACACTATGTAAAATAATGCCATAATGTTTATAATACATCTTAACTCAAAGCAATATTAAAAAAATCGGTGACGTTTATTTTAAATATTTCAAAATTTCTTTGGCAACTAATGTGTTAGGCAAAAATTTCATTTGTTAAGGCGTGAAAAGGCCACAAACAAACTTACTTTAGCATTTACAATATTAGTTAGATACTCGTCCAAAGATAACGTCAGCCAAGTGAAATTTCAACCAATCAAAACAGCTGTAAAACATAACCCGTACTTGTAATCCTTGAACCTGCAGTACACACACACATCGCGCCAGCTATGTTGAAACTCCAAGTAATAAACGGCGAGCTAATTGCCACTAACCCGGCACAAATCCAGGGAATAACTCTATAACACCTTGACAGGCTTAAAAAGAGATTTTTTTCGACGTTTTATAATCGTGTATCGTTATAAATATACCTACTCCTGTATGATTCATAAATTATTTACAAAGTTAATTTAATTAGTTACTTAGTTTAATGTACAGAATGCTTGGTCAACGGCTTCGTGATGAGGTGGTTTACATTATATTGTACAGGTTTAATAGAAATAAAAATTGTCCACATCGATGTCAATAGGAAAATGCCCAGAAGACTGGCAGCATTGCCACGTTGGAGGGCAATAAACTATTTTGATTTGAAAATCAAACCCGTTTCCACGGTTTAAAGACTGATAAGATTCCAAGGTAGAGAGAGACACCAGTGAACTCCAAACTACCCGACACAGTTTTACCCAATCAATCTTAAACCTAACACTCTAGCGATAAAGTTGAAAATATATTAAACAAATGTTAGATTGTAGTATTTTGAAGTGCAATGTCTGTACCTAGAATTTCTCTCATCCATCTCAATCTAGTTCCAATAACCCAGACATATTCAACTAATTACTGCAATACTAATCAACTTGCTTACACTACAACGAGCGAATACCTTAGTGTTCCCGAGACGTTCTATTATCAGAACGTTCGGGAACATTCGCTTGAAATAATTAAACTTGTCATGCGTTGTGCTGGATAGGGTCTCGACTCGTGCTCGTGACGTGTGAACACATTAGGAATTAGACTGGTAGTGCGATTTTAATGTTTGTTGGTAATTTTGTAAATTGATGGCGATTTTTAAAGAAAACTTTTGGAAATTGACCCTATTAATGCTTAGGTGAAGAAGAACACTACATGTACAGATAAATAGAATTTAAGCAATTACCTACCTTGTCTGAATGTCCTCTGGAAATTTCTTTTCATTTGGTAGACGGATACGTTCCATACTGGTTCCATAATAGAAATGGTATTTTAACTGTCAATATTGACAGCTATGTTCAGTCCTGTGCAACAAAGTATCAATGACCTAGGTTGTAGTGTGTCATGGTCCTTGAACTCATGGAAGGATTTGCCTACCATTACAAAAAAAAAAACCCTGGATAAAAAAAAAATAACATAATTTTCGCAAACACATAACTGACCTCCATAAGTCACAAATAAGTAGAAAATAACTTTACCTTCGGAAGTTGGTGGGAAAAAAACGATGAAAGAAGCAAAAATTCCCGACTTCCGAAAACTTGCAAAAAAATTACTTTCACTTTTTGTGGAAGTCGGTTAAAAAGAGTATGATCAGTTTCACAATCTAATCAAAAAGCAAAGTATCAGTCTGATTACGCAGACCAATCACGAAAGAAGAAGACACCTTTATTTTGATATAATAATAATATCGTTGGACATTAAGACATAGCGCCAAGTACCACACTAAGCAAAGCTTGTGTCGTGGACACTAGATAGTTGATATACTACATATTATTATATACTTTTTTGTTTGTAAATACATACTTATTATACATGTAAACATCCATGACTCGGAAACAAATGTCCATGCTCATCACACAAACATTTGCTCCTACCGGGATTCGAACCCTAAGAACGGAAGGCAGCGTCACTACCACTACGCCATTCGAGTCGTCATATCTTAGCGATCTTCTTTTCTTTCTTTTGTCTTAGCGATTTTAAAGTCTCTGTTTGCAAAATCCAGTCGCACAGTCCACGGAGAGCCTTATCTAAGGTTATCTTAGAACCAACCTGCTTAGCGCATGACATCAGCACAGAACGTCTCCAGCATCCAGGCTGCGACGTCTGCAGTGCCAACATTAATCTAAGTCGTACTTCGTTTGCACATCTCCTTATTTCTAATTAAAGGGGCTTGAGATCGTACTGCGTTAACTAGAGTGTGATATTTGTTTAGAGAATTTTGTGATGCAGCGGTTTGTGTTGTTTAATTTTGTTGGATGCAGGTTATTTAGGATTTGGTCCTCATCTGCCTAGCCCAACTATGTTGGGGTCAGCGTTCAGTCTAACCGTAAGCAGCTGAATGTCAGTATTTATATGGAGCGACTGCCTATCTGACCTCCACAACCCAGTTTATACAGGGTCCACCCTTTATAGCAGAACTTTTTATGCCATATTATTACTTTGCATAACAGCGGATAGCATAAACTTCATTTCGCAGAAAATCGTTTGGCAGACACGCATTTATCATACATTCAAACTCATAATTTTCTAAGTCAGAATCATCTAAAGGCATAAATTTCATATGCATAAAAATTAAAAGTCGAACCATCTTGTCGCAGATAGTTGGAGGTCAGTATCATCGTTTTGCATAAATTTCATATGCATAAACATTAAACGTTGTACCATCCTATCGCAGAAAGTTTAGGGTTAGAATCATCTATTGGCATAAATTTCATATCAATAGTCATTGAATGGCAGAACTATCACATCTCAGGAAGTTTATAGTTTGAATCATCTTTTCTCATACACTTCTTATGCATAATTATGGAAAGACTATTTTCAATAGGTACAGAAAATTCATAGTTAGTTTACTTACATAATTTTCTTTCTTTCTTTTATTAAAACAGTAGATTGAGATCATGTGGTTTTTATTTTCCTGTAAGAAGCAGGCAGACATGCAAACAAACATACACCATGCATGCAGCAAGCATGCAGCAAACATGCAAACCTGCATACACCATGCATGCAGTAAGCATACAGCAAGCCTGCAGCAAGCATGCATCAAACGTGCAGCAAGCATGCAGCAAACATGCAAACCGGCATATACCATGCATGCAATGAGCATGCAATGAGCATGCAGTAAGCATGCAGTAAGCATGCAGCAAGCATGCAGCAAGCATGCAGTAAGCATGCAGTAAACATGCAGCAAGCATGCAGCAAACGAGAATGCAACATGCAGCAGGCATGGTTTCTGTCACGGCTCCGGCGCTGCGGGGCCCCGGCGGTCCCACGCAAGCATCTCGTCGCAGATGTGTTTCAACGCTCACCACCGCAGCTTCGGCTTGCTGGCCGGCTAAGCCGGCCAGCCTCAGCCGCGGTGGCGAGTGTTAAAACCACCTGCTCCTCAGCTCGCGGCCCGCCTCGCCACATATTGACTTTTTAAGATAATATTTTAATTTTAAATTAAGGTTAAAATGCTATTTTGTGGCATTAAAAAATGGCAATACTGCCAAATAAAATTATTCCAAATGAAATTCTGCAATCTTCATAGTATGCCAAGTGAAATTATATCAAATAATCGTCGTTCTAAATAAACATTATTCTAAACGAAATTATGCGAAATTTGACCAATGCCAAAGGTAATTATGCCAAATAAAAAACTGCCATCTAAAAGTATGCCATTCGAAATTCGGTCATACACACATTCACCCAAACAATAAGTATATTTAAAAAAAATATGCCTTTAATATATTCGTTTAAAGAAAATTATGCCAAGTGTGTTATGCTAAATGAATTTCGGAGCAACAAGATTCTGCCAGATAGATGGAACCCGTTTATACAGGGTATTACGATACCACTTGGTAAGACATGTTGTGAGACTTTTTGGGTCATTGTCTACCTGTAACGACTGCCAAAGACGGACAAATGACAACTGGGACGAACAGCTTAATGTGCTTTCCGAAGCACGGAGGAAACTCGATATGAAAGAGTGGTCACCCATCCACAGACCAACCTCGGCAAGCACGGCTTAACCTAAAGATCGGCCCAAGCGGCCGATTATTTAGCCAAGAGCTTATTTAAGAGTTTAAAATATGATTGAAAAGTAAGTGAGGGATGGGTGATTTGTGCAATAAGTCTTCGACATTCTGCAATTGTAACTTTGCATTTAAAAAACTACGTATTCCTTACTACGTACTACGTTATTCTACATATTAAATTAAGAATAATTCAATAGCATTACAAAAGTCAACATTTAAGCGTGGTGTTATATTTCATACCATGGTACTTACAATTAGTGTTTATTTGTATGTAAATTAAAACTAAAACATCTCTATTAGTTGCCAGTAGGGTAAACTTGCATAATTCGTACCCCTTAAGAGAAAACCATCATATTTAGAAAATTAGGAAAGATAAATTAGTACTAATTAAAATTAATTATTGTTTGCTAAATGCTTTATTGTTTCTATTATCAAATTTAACATAAACCTTATAAACTTCTCGAAAATAAACAATTTAAAAAAAAACGAAAAAAGTACGATTTAAGACCATTCATCCCAAATCGTACTTTGAGATCTATTCATTGGTATACAGTATTGAGAATCACCATCATAATCAACAATGTGTTATTAAAACAAGTAGTAATTCTTAACTAATCCGACGGATGGTCTTCGCCAATTCTCGGCAATCATCGTTATATCGTACCAGTACGTTTTAAGCTGTTTTAAGAACTTTACTCGAGTACGAAATAGGAGCAAGAGCCCATCAAATTTTAAATTTACCGGCAAAAAAAACGACAACAGTTACGAGTATGATAACAAGTCAGATGAAATCGCAAAGATACACGTTAATACGTATCAAATTGTAAAATAGGTTATACACGACCTTATTTTAATAAAACTCTTTCGAAATGTTTAGAAATGTTACAGCAATAGTTGAAATACCTTACTTTTTCAATATTTTTGTCGAGAGCAGCTTCAGAGGTGTTATCTGTCAGGTGGTAAAATGGCCGACTGTTATTTCTATTTTTTGATACTAGAGGCGCTGATAGCTGTTACCAAAGCCGAGTTTTAAGTGGAGTACGAATTTGGCGTAAGTACGAATTAGGCAAGTTTACCCTATGCACTACTACTATACAGTACTATACAGTAGTAGTGCATACTTGCACTAGTTTGCTAGTATACACTAGGACCTATTTAGTTGCATCCGATTAGACTGGATACCGACCCCAAAATAGTTGGGAAAAGGCAGGCAGATGATGATGCAAGTTAAGAAAATTTAGAATTCAAATGTTTGGTGCGAAAGCGACCTGCCTGATCTAGGTCTACTTAAACCTGTGTTTCAGGCATATAATCAAACATACATGGTTACACATACACTTTTCTCATGAAAGGATAATATTTTTCTGAATATTCTTGCTGGCTAGAACGGTCTTCAGCAAGGATTTCCTAGAAAACACGTTGAAGTGCGGTTGTTTATTAATTATTCATCAAAAAGAAAAGAAAGCAAAAAAAATTCAGTTGGCATTAAACATGACGCACACAAAAGTATCAATACATAACCGGATTACAGAACTCGGTTTTGAATTGAAAACGTATATGTCACCGTAAAATTGACAAACACGTTATATTACAATATAAGGTGTTTTTTCTCGCGATATTGTAATGTCTCGAATGATTGTCAACTGAAAATACGGAAGTATCTCTGCCCCCATAATCAGGACTTGAGGCACCCCCCCGTGGGTTGCGGGCCTGCTCGAAAGAGATACCGCGGCCCCGGAACGTTAAAGGCGAGGAAGGAACATGGATGGTTTTTAGTCAGTAAGAGTCTGACACTCCCTCCCGCTCCGCCCAGAGTGGGGAGGGGGGGCATTTGATGATTTCCCATCCCTAAAAAAAAAAAAAAAAGGAACCCCCCCGTTAGGTTAGTTAGGTTCCTTTAAACCCTGCACTCGGAAATAGGGGCCCCGCGAAGCGAGGCTCCGTCGACTACGCTTTTTAGGGGGAATATAAAGTGTTTTAAGGTTCTGTTATATTAATCGGTATTTCTCAGGAATGGTGCATTATCTTTTCATGAGAGTTGTGCCACTGGGCAAGGGGAACCCCTCCTTCCCTCCACACCGCGTAAGTTGACTACCATCGCATGCATTTCACGAAAAATAATGAGTTTTGTTGTAAGCAGTAGGTATGTTCATTTGACAATAATTCGAGACTTTACAATATCGCTAGAGATATTACAATATAACGTATTTGATAATTTTACGGTGACATATATACGTTACGTTAAGGCTGTGGTATCTGCTAAATTAGCAATTCTATTTGTGTTGGTTCAAACTTAGTTTGAAATACTGTTAGAATAAGGTTCTAATCAGCTTGCACTACAAAGTGGTTGTTACGTCAGTCACAGCAGGCAGAATAGTGCAAAATGAGTAGTTTTTATTTAATTGTACCCTAACAAATCTTCAGAATCAGAATCAGAATCAGAATGCTTTATTTGTAAACATAGGTCAAATTATAATAATGATGATACAGGTAAGTGGATCCTCTATGTTTTGTTTTGTTTTGTATTGTTTTGTTTTGTTTTGTTTTGTCTTGTGATCAAAATTTCAATTGTACCCTTTGTGAAAAAAATAGCGACAAATATTTGCGTGTACAAAATAAACTAAAACTTTATGTCGCTTAGGAGTAGTTACGAAATTTCAAAGAAAAAATACTTTACTTTGAACATTTTTTTCGTATAGTAATAATAAAGTTAGAATTATTGCAATTGTACAAAAGTCTAATAAGCAACATATATTTTTTTTGCACATTTATATTCACTCATTAAAAAGGAGTTACATGGAGAAATCCTCTAGTTAGCAGATACCACCCCCTTAAAGATCATAGTAGTGAACATTAATTTGCAGCGACAATGCTGACGTCACCGTCCCGTGGCTTAGCGTTGATACCTACATACATGTCGCATGCGCCTGTCAGTCATCTGCTGCTTCAGAATTCACTTAGTATTAATAGTACTCGGTTTATAGCAATGTTAGTGCTAAGGGAGCTTGTATATGTAGCAACTGTGCGCATCGATAGGTAGCATGTCTTCTTATTTCCAAACTTCTCTATTACCTTCTGAATAAATCTGTTTTCTGCTCTACAAGAAAAAGAAGAGAGTCGAGATTTAATAACCCAACAGTGCGCTTTTATTTAGATAATCATTTAGATGCCGTATTTTATTATTTTTTTCATGAAAGGCCGACTGTTATCAGTACTGTGTTGTTGGTTGCAACAACGACGTAGCTAGCAGATAGTTTTTTTTATCGTTCTGTTTTACTGCTACATTAAAGATATTATTATAGATTCGTCATGTCTGTCTGTCTGTCTGTCCCTCCGTCCGTATGTCACAGTCACTTTTTGCCGAAACTATAAGAACTATGTTGTTAAAACTTTGTGAGTATTCTGTGAACCGCATTAAGATTTTCACACAAAAATAAAAAAAAAACCATAAAATTTTGGCGGTTCCCCATACTTAGAACTGAAAAACAAGATTTTTTTTTCGTCAAACCCATACTTGTATCTACGGATAGGTCTTCAAAAATGATATTGAGGTTTCTAATATCATTTTTTTCTAAATTGAATAGTTTGCGCAAGAGACACTTCCAAAGTGTTAAAATGTGTGCCCCCCCCCCTGTAACTTCTAAAATAAGAGAATGATACAACTTTAAATAAAATATTTATGATGTAAAGTTCCACCGAAAATTGGTTTGAACGAGATCTAGTAAGTAGTTTATTTCAATACGTCTTAAATCGTAAACAGCAATTTACCTTTAATTCAATCTGCTACGGAACCCTTCATGGGCCAGTCCGACTCGCACTTGGCCCGTTTTTTTCAGGATTTGGATCATTGTGCATTGTACATCAGTGCCATCATAACAGCATTAAACCTTTTCTAGCCACAATTATAATATTATTATATATAATATATTTATTATAATAATTCTCGAGTGTTTATTAGCGGTCAGGTGTACTAAATAAAAATGAATTAAATAACGAGCACTGTAGGAGAGAAATAGATTTCGACGAAGTCGTTAACGATAACAAATTTCAAAAAGTAAGTATAGCTGATCTAGTCAAAAACCAAGCTCCACCCAATTCCCTAACCAAAAAATAAGCCTGAAACTTACACACATCGCTACGAACACTCGATAATTTCTGAATTCGTAAGTTAAGCAAGCATTATGATACCAAATCCCTCTCATATCAGTATTCAGGGTGTAGGAGGCATATAAAAATTCGGTGTTCGCCCCCTAACGCTAACTCCCGTAGATCACATAAAGTTATGGTTTATAGCAGAGTCGAACGCGAAATCTAAAGTCGATCACCATCTTACGATCATGTTTTCCTGGTATTTTTTTGGGGAATTTGTTCCGTAAATAAGGGGTTAATGGTGAAGGAAAACATCGTGAGGAAACCGGCATGTCCTAGAACCAAGAATTCGACTTGTGACATCTACCAACCCGCACTGGGCCCGCGTGGTGGATTACAGCCTATACGCATAATACGTGCTTTGACGTGGAGTTGCGGACACCAGATCATTTCACTCGAATAGCTTTAATTATCTGCATAAAAGTGCTATCATTTATTTGGTAAAATATAATATTGATTTATTTCAAGTGGACCGTACACAAACATGACAATTTATGTTACAGTAGCTTTTGCCCGCGGCTTTGCTTGCGTTAAGAAGTATTATTATTAATTAGGTACTGTTTTTGCGGGTTTACTTTTTCCAATCTTTAATTACAGTTCAATCAGACAAATTTTCATCTCTTATTTTATACCCTTAGGGGTGGAATTTATCAAAATTCTTTCTTAGCGAGGCATCCGCCTACGTGATAGTACAAGTAGCTTTATGCATGCAAAGTCACAGCTCGATCGGTTTAAAATTGACAAAGTTTCATCCCCTATTTTATCGCCTTAGGGGCAGCATTTATCAAAATACCTTTTTAAAAGGATGCCTACGTCATAGTAGCTTTATACATGCAAAGTCTCAGCCTGATCGGTTTAAAATTGACAAAGTTTCATACAAACTTTCATTCCCTATTTTATCCCCTTGGGGGTAGAATTGATCAAAATCCTTTCTTAGTGCTTATGCCTACGTCATAATACCTACCTGCATGCCAAATTTCAGCCCGATCCGTTCAGTGGTTTGGGCTGTGCGTTGATAGACCACTATGTCAGTCAGTCAGTCACCTTTGAGTTGTATAATATTTAGATGAAAAAATTTAACACTTCAGAACAAACCATGGCATACACATATACAGGAGTAGGCACACATTTTCGCCGCGCGGTAGAAAGAGAATACAGGGAAATAATTTCTTCTCCTACGACACGCCCTGGCGGTCTACTCTCCCTCCGTCTTACGAATTTTCGATCAGGTCACGTGTCCTGACACGAGTTTTTCACTTCCAAAGTTTTTGCTTCAAATAACATTTCTTTATTTCAAAGCTTAGCGAACTTTGACTTTGACACAATTCTCAAGAATACAGAACACCTGACGAACTTTTACAGAATTTCAAAGAATCACACCTTACGAAATAGCTAATAAATAAGCCTCCACGCTCTTCTTCCAAGAATAGAACAATCCATTTGAACTTGTATGAACGTTATTAAAATTAATAAGCTTATTACATTAACTGCGCTCGCAGTGTTCTCAGAATCGGGCCAACACTTCGGAGATACCTCATGCATAAGTAAGAGAGCGATATGAAACAAATCCAATACACGAACTCCCAACAGGCATGTCTGTATGTCGCAGGGTAATCGGAAAGCCGGTTTTTTGCGAAAAACGTGGGATCTGTACAAATATTGCAGACATAGGAAGCGATTTTGGAGATAGAAAGAGTATTCATTTGTCTCGCACAGGACAAAACAAAATTATTAAAATGTAACTTTACCAGTTGGGGACATTACCAGTTGACAACGTTAAGGGGGAGTTTTCGACGCCATTTTAAGTTTTTATTAAATAAGTTACTTTAGGTTCTATTATGTATATTACAACGGAAAAAAGAAACATAAGAAAAGCTTACAAAATATAAGTCACATAAAATTGGCCCAGTACAAGGCCAAAACGCACCATATCAGCGTGGTGCATAACATTTAAATCAAATATCACAGCGCTGGACAAAAGAGAGTGAACTATTGGAGAATGGTTTTCAAAATACTATGACGTTAGCTTATATTGTATGTGTTTGCAAAACCCCTGTCTATTTTGGGATCAGTGGAATCTTGTAAGAACCAAACCACGCATCCATCATCCGTTATTAAAATGTGATTATTTCATGAGAAAGTCATTCAATCGAGTAACATTAATTTGGAGGGTTGAACTGATGATTTTGATGATGATAACTCTGTAACTACATACGTTAAGACGTATGTAGTTACAGAGTTAATATGATTTAAAAAAATTATGATTAAAATTATGATTCGCGGCTGTAAGCAGCCGCGAATCATAATTTTATCAACATACAACGTAGTAATGGCCTGCAAATTTGATTTTCACGGAGCTTCCACCTTAGTATCTATAAATTCGCCAGTCAAGATTTTTTCGTTGGTATAGTGATTGGAAGTCGGACTTCCGAGCTTAAAGTCCTTCAATTACCAGGTCGTTATTGGGGCTTTCCATCAAGAACCAGTAGCAGTTTTCAAAAATCCGGTCTTTTTGCTCTTAGAAGTTTTGCCAAGACTTTTATTTTTCAATTATACTGCGACATATAACTTGTGTAGGTGTACAAACGGAAGTTACCCGTTTGTAATTTGTTTTCAAGCAGGGGCGAGCTCTTGAACTAATCGCGTGGTTACAAACGAATGATTTCTTAGAATAAGATTGATATTGAACTTCACTATACGGGGTGTAAACCACCCCTTCACGAAGCCGTCGCCAAAGTTCTGAACATCAAACTAAGTAACTTTACGTAAAAATTATTGCTGGAAAGAACTTTTTTTTTTGGGGTGAAAAATCAAGTTTTGTGGTAAAACTCAATGTAACGCACTTAAAATATTGTGCTGATGGATGGATTTAGTAGTGCGGGATTCGTAGAGGTATTCAAAGTAAAAATCTTGCATTAAAAACTTGTATTAAAAAAAAAACTTGTCGAAAAGATGGAACTTTGACCCCCCAATATCTCCGTAAATAGAAAGTTCCTAGGTGTGATGTAGAACAAAAAAATTATCGCAATGATGGGGAGGACAAGTGCCTGTTTTACACCCCATATTTGATGGTAACTGAATTATCAAAATGGTTAGTTTATTGGCCTGTTACATACCTAACACGCCACGCCTACAATCCCCGAAAGTTTATTTAGAGGCTTACCGAAAATAAAACCCATATTTTGCCAGTAATTATTAAGTCCGATGCGAAAGCCGGACACCGTGGCTGTTACTGAGAAATTCTTGATGGTAAAACCACATAACACTTATAACACCCAACCAGGAAATCGAATCCAAGACCTCATGGTCAGTAGTCCTGCTTGCGACCTCTAGACCATCGAGACAGTGGCCCATAGTCAAATCGCTTTAACTAGGCAAAACAATCGAATGTGAACTTGTATCAAAACACTCGCAATTATCATTGGGAACGATAGCAGTAATTAACCATATTAAATGTCGCTATTATCATATCACTAACGTATCATAATACAAAGGCCCTGTATTATGATACACGTGAGATATGATATTCATCGACAGTTACCACAGGTAGCGATAAATATCGTTTTCAATTCTGTGTTTTTGGTACAAGTTCACATTCAATTATTTTGCCCAGTTAAAACGTACCTACTCTAGATAAGTTTCCGAGCCATGATGGTGTGGTGTAGATGTGGATAGGTTATATACCTTTACGGGTCCCACTGCTGGGACAAAGGCCGCCTCAAAATGACAGGGAGTGTGGCACAACGCAGGCTCAGTGTGGGCTGGTGGATGTCAACAAGACACACGACGTACGATATATCCTCGATTTTTGAAGTGAAAACTACTTACTAAACTCGCGTGACCGTCACGTACGCTTCGTAGCACCCGTAGCCGATCCGCTACGGCGTAGCACCACAAGGAGTGCGCGGGGCGGAACCCGTAGCAGTGCTACGACTGGAGCAGTGCTTGTGTACTTTTTGTTTTAACTTTAACTTCAATCGGCAGTCCCAAAAGATTGTTTTTTTGTAAGTAAGATAATAGTAAGATGTCCACATCATTTATATACGTGAGTCTGAAAAGAAACATCACATGAAGCGTCTTACGTAAGCCCTAACACTAACTTATTCACATAACACATTCCAATTCAGAATTTGATATATCGTATCTGGCTTGAAGCCCAAGAGGCAAACGTCCCTGATAAGTGAAACATTGATTTACGCCAATGTCTGCCTTAATAATAATAATAATAAAGCCATTTATTTCCCAAAATACAACATAATTATTACACTATTACAACATTTCTTTAATATCATGTCATGCAGTATTAGAATCTCATGCAACATAAAGAAAAGAACTAAATTTAACAAAATTTTTACATAATTATTATAGTTGCTTAATTTAGGTTTTGGTAGCCAAATATAGTATCTCTCTCGTTTCACATTTTATTTCTCAGTTTTAGACATTATAATTGAATAATATCATACATTCAACACTACTTTATATTGCTAGGAAGTATCAAATGATTCCATTATGATAGACTCATTAAACATTTAAAATATGATTTTCAAGCAATAATATGTAATCAATGAATTAATAATAGTTGATTCGATATAAGTATTATATATCGTATGATTTAATTAAAAATAATAAAAATAAAAAAAAATAAAAAAATATAATTAATAACTACCTATTCAATAAATCATAAAAATTGGTATAAAATTTATGCGAAACAACACAAAATATCACAATATCATAACACACAAAGTAATAATTCATTAAATAATAATAATGGTAAAACGTGATTAATAAAAACGAATTCAATAAATTATAAATATAAGTATGTCAAATAGCAGTTGAATTGATTAATTTAATAAATATGTAATAACAGAATGATATAAATTGGATTCGATTTTAGTTTTGGGGTACCCAATGTTGGGCAAAGGCCTCCTCCATGCATTTCCATAATTTTCTATTCTTGGCAATCCTGGTCCAAGTGGATCCCGCGACCCTAGTGATATCATCGCTCCAGCGGCGGCGCGGGCGACCGCGGCGGCGCGTCTCGCCGCGCGGCCACCAGTGCAGTACATGCTCGCTCCAACGTCCGTCGTCTACGCGCGCCACGTGACCCGCCCATCGCCATTTTAGCCTACAGGCTAAGTCTGCTACGTCTATCAATTTGGTGTTAATTCTGATTTGAGAGTTTCGAATTTTGTCTCGCAGTTTCAATCCCAGCATACTTCGTTCGACGGCGCGCTGGAAGACTAGTAGTTTGGTGATAATTTCTTTTGTTAGTGCCCAGGTCTGGCAACCGTAGAGAAGTGTGGGCGACACGACGGTTTCAAAAGCTTTCTTCTTTAGTTTCATTGGTAGTTTGGATTTGAAAATGTGCTTCAATGACCAATATCTTTTCCAAGCTAGTTTTATTCTACGGTCCACTTCGCCTGCAGTTTGCTCCTTGAACGTGATTTTTTGTCCTAAATATACATAATCTTCCACGTATTCTATTTCTGTGGATAATATTTTTACTGGTTTGTTCTCTCCGTTGGTCATTATTCGAGTTTTGTCCAGATTCATAGTCAATCCGCATTTCCGACTCTCTTTATCTAAAGATTGCAGCATGTATTCTAGATGTGTGTGGTTGTCACTGATTAGCACGATATCATCTGCGAATCTTAAATGGTTCAATGTTACTCCATTAATGTTGATCCCCACAGAGTCCCATTCCAAGTTACGGAAAACGGTCTCGAGGAGAGCGGTAAAAAGGTTCGGTGATATTGGGTCGCCTTGTCGGACACCACGTTGTACTTCGAAAGGTCTTCCTTGTCTCTCTAGCTTTACTTTGGCTTTACCTCTTTTATAAATTTCCTTTAAAATATTTATGTACTTTTGTGGCACTCCTTGTTGGTCTAGAGCTTCCCACAGAGCTAAGTGTCCTATTGAATCAAATGCTTTCGAATAATCAACGAAGGCAATGTAGAGCCTTTTCCCGTATTCTTCATACTTTTCGATGATTTGTGTCACTGTAAATATATGATCGACTGTAGAGAACCTTGGGCGGAAACCAGCTTGTTCTTTAGGTTGATTGAATTCTAGAGTCGGGATAATTCTTTTAAGCAATACTTGCGTGAATACTTTGTACGTAGTCTGTAATAAGCTTATAGGCCTATAATTTCCTATGTCCTTAGGATTTCCTTTCTTATATAACAATGTTATAACTGATGTCTCCCATTCAGCAGGTATGTTCTCACATGCTAAGATATTATTGAACAATTTCGTGATAATAGGGGATAGTGGTTCAATTAAAGTTTTGAGTACATCATTAGTAATCCCATCTTCTCCCGGGCTCTTTAAAGATTTAAGAGAGGAAATTGCATTACTTATTTCGCTTTCCATAAATATTGGCACTTCTATATTTACGTCATCGGGTCTTACTGTTATATAAGTATTGTTACCGTCCCATCTACGTTGGTATAACTCTTCATAGAACTCTGTAGCCGTCTCAACTAGCTCTTTTCTATTAGAAGTAGTTCGGCCGTCTTTGGATTTTAGAGAGGGAATCCATTTTCGCACATCGTTTAGACGTTGTTGTCCTCTTTTGACTGAACTATTAAAAGTTAGCTCTTCTTCAATTATTTTAAGTCTATCTGAGTGTTTCTTTCTCTCTATTTTTCTCTTAATTGTTTTGTACAGCTTGGTGAGCTCCTGTTTTTCGGTTTTTGTTTTGTTTTTCTTTTCCTTTAAGAATGTTCTACGTTCTATTAGTTTAGCAATAACATGTGAAATGCCTGCTTTGGGTATTGGTTTTGTAGAGTTCTTGTTGGATGATGAAGTCACACTTTTAATAGTTTTTATGAGTGAAGAGTATGTTTCTTGTACGTCTCCCGTATCAGTCAACGATGCAGACGCCTCAATAAATTTGTTTTCGAGTGTTTCTTTTTCCAATGGTGTCAGAGCGCAGACTGTTCCTTTGAAAGACTTTCTTGATTTGACTTGTACTCCGATTGAATATTTTGCTCGTACAAGTCTATGGTCGGTAGGGTGGGTCGTGTTTATAATATTGATGTCTCTTACTCTGTTTTTATTATTGGTTAGAAAATAATCAATTTCATTGTAGGTTTTACCATCAGGGGAACACCAAGTCCATTTTTGTTTCTGTTTCTTTTTAAAATAACTGTTCATAATATGGAAGCGATTTTCTATGCAGAACTCTGTGAGTAATTTTCCTCTATTGCTTCGTTTACTATTGTAGCCCCAAGGACCCATACATACTCGGTCTTCAATATTGGCAGTCCCGATTTTGGCATTAAAATCTCCCATTATTATTGTATTTGGGCCTGTATTGTCCAGAGCTAAAATTAATTCGTCGTAGAATAGTTGTATGTCTTCGTTTTTTGATTTTTCTGTTGGGGAGTATACTTGAATAATATTGATTTGAGTATTATTTATATTCATGTCGAGTCGAGCTATTCTATCTGAGATGGGTTTTAAATCCGTTACGTATACTTTAATGTATTGTTTCAACAAAAAGCCCACGCCGCTGTATCCGCTTTTATTTCCTGAGTACATTAATATAAAGTTGTCTTTTTCTAGGATTTCAAAGTCTTTCTGTCTCGTTTCTGAAAGGCCCAAAATATCCCATTTGATATTCTTCAGAGCATGCATCAGTTCAGTTTGTCTCGTATCGGTCGCTAAAGAACGAACGTTAAGTGTACATATATTTAGATATGATGTGGTGTTATTTTCACTTTCACTGTAATGCAAGGAGGGTTTTAGTCGATCACTCCCGCGGGGACCAGCCGTACTGGGAGATATTGTTAAAGTTTCTCTTGTTTTATGCTTTGTTTTTAGATTGGAGGGGGCCTGTAAATTTCATGCGTTATTTGTAGAGTTTTTAGTTTGATCTGTTGTTTTATCGCACTGTTTCATGTAGCTAGTAATTTGGTTATTTGCTTTCAGTTTCTTTTTGTTGTTGGTCCTGCTAAAGGATATACTATCCGTGCTGTAGGCAGTTTCCGGAGGAGAACCTGATGGCGCCCTTTTATTGTTTGGCTTCTCATTGGCTTGCCTAACTATGAGTTTATCATAGTTTATGAAGGCTTCGTTTCCTTTTTCTTTTTCAAGCTTCAGTTGCTGTTTTAGCTGTTCTCTGATTTTTAAAACCTTAGTTGGAAATTCGTGTTTTATATGTATATTGGACCCTGCTAGTTCTTTTTTATTTTTTAAAACTTTTATCTTCATTCCCAGTGTTGTGAATGCAACCACTACTGGTCTAGTGTTATTGTTTTTCTTTCCGAGCCGCTTTACTGATTCGATCTCAAATTCTTGGATACTAATGTTTAATTTTTCCTGTATTATGTTTATGATTTTTTCTGCCAACTGAAAGTAAGATGTTTCCCCTTCTTCTACTCCAAAAAATACAACATTTCTTTGTCTTATGTTCTTCTCTATTTCATCAAGTCTTTTCTCTTGCTCTTTTATTTGTGAATTTAAACTATTCAAGTTGCTATCTAGTTTATTAAATTTTTCGTTAACATTATTATTTACATTAGTAGTAATTTTTTCTTCCAGGTTTGTAAGTGAGTCTTCCATAGTGACTAATTTCAGTTGGAGCTCAGATTTCATGTCTAAAATAAGTTTCTTTAGATCTTCCATATTGACGTTTGCAGTAGACTGTTATTGTACTAGTCACGCCCTCTGTCAGTTTTTAGTGAAACTACTACACCTTTGTATTGATTAGAATGTTGTCATCATTGACCTGCACCTAATTACGCCGTTGTTGCTAATGAAGCAGTTTAGATCTTCGAAATTAGATGGTGTTACTGATGTTGTTAAGTGGTTCGGGTCTAATGTCACTAGATGTCGCTGTACGTGCTATCGATTGATCGTGATTTGCAAAAATGTAAACTCTTTGTTTTAAGGTTAATTTTCTTAAAAGTCTATTTCTCACTTTTAACCTGAAATGCACTTTCACTTGCGAATGTTCCTTTCCACCTTAAACTGTCCGCACTTATTTTTTACTTGAAAATGTTTTTAATAGGTTCACTTTAAGTTCAAATGGTCCGTTACTGCACAAAATTGTTTTCACAAGAATGTATCGTTTGTGGTATATTAGCACTAAAGTCCACTTTTGCTACAGTCAGTCACATAAAGTTCTTGCTGGTATGGCACTTGAATACTCAAAAAACACTGTTTAAACTTTTATTTGAATTAATTACTGCACAGCTGATGTAAACATGAGCACAGTGCTGCCCTCCTCCTCTAATGTCTGCCTTACTCCTACTATATTGCTTAGATATAAGGTCGCTTTTACCTTGATGAATTTTATATAAAATGCTCAGTTTGCCTAGCCTTCTTGCCCTCTTTAAATAACCTAAAGAGAGTAACCGTTTACAGACGCTTTTGTGAATATTTAAAAATTCTCCGAGGTATCTTTTTGCAATTAAGACTTGTGAAGCGTTGGACTAGGTGATTTTGATACTTTGGAAGCTGATTTATCTTTTAAATTATGTATTTGGCGCAGGAAAATTTGTTCCACGGTAGGACGAAGAGTTTTTAGGTATTTTTATTGATTTTTTGTACCTTTATGAGCGCTTCTCGGCTTTGACTACGTTTTTTTCTTGACTTGTTGAAAATCTGTGGAGCTTTATACAGCGTGTTAACTACCACCAGATAAAAAGGGTGTGAAGAATCACTTAACGAAGCCGAAAAGCACTTGTTTTCCCTATCATTGCGATCAAAACATCATCATCATTTTTTTTTCTGCACCAATGCAAGAACAGTCAGGAGACTCTTAGCAAAGCCATTTTTTGTACACCAGGCACCTGCTTAAATTAACAACAATAGATTAGAATAAACCAACTTTATTGTTAATTGTAAATAATAATGTAACAGTTTTTGAAACATTTGCTTTAATTTTTGAATTATCTGTGGAGTCTTGTTATTAGCAATTTAAGTATATATTTTGTTATTATGATGTTATTAGTCTGTTAGTTTTCCTAAAATGTAAAAAATAAATAAATAAATAAAACAAATAGGAAATACTACGAAGAAATTTCTAAGTATACATCCGCATTGATAGTGTATAATATAGTGTCATCTCAATGGTGCAGAAAAGACCATACCCAATCCGCAGTTTCGCGAACTAATTAGTCTCATCGGCACCATTGACGGTACAGGTCAATGGTGCATACAAAGGGTAATTTATTTGTGTGAAACCATACCTGGGAACCTTCCAGTTACGGAAATATTTGAGGTCGAAGTATATTGGGGAGAAGTTTCAACTTTTTAAATAGTTTTTTTTAATGTGAGATTTTTATTTTAAACACCTCCACGACCCCTTTACTATTAAATCCATTCATTTGCACATAGTTTTGAGTGCATTACATTGAGTTCTGCGGTAAAGCGTCCTATTTTCAACCCACAAAAAAAGTTTTTTGCCCGCGAACATTTTTGCGTCGTAAAGTTGTTTAGTTTTATGTTCAGAATACTTGATTGACGGCTTCAGGAAGGGTTTTTTTTACCCTAGAAAAAGTGTGCTTTTCGGTAATCCTAGTGTTTCCAAATTAGTACGTACGTTGTGCCTCACAGTAACAAACAGAGTTGCGCCACAGAGACAATGCTCCTAAGTTTGGTACTCCCACGCTTTGTTGGAGTGCATCTATCTTTGCGTGTTTGTTTGAACTGCTCTCTCCTTTCCCAACTTAGGTTGCACTTCGTTATCAGTCTCTAAGAAGTTTTAACTTAATAAATATACATATCGCTGGACTTTACATATAATGTCAGCATCAAGGGACCCGCAAGGGCTGAAGCTTGCCGGGGCTGCGGGACTTTTCGAAAGAGATACCGCGGCCTCGGAACGTAAAGGGCGAGGAAGGAACATGGATTGTTTTTATTCAGTAAAAGTCTGACACTCCCTCCCCACTCCGCTCAGAATGGGAGGGGTCATTTGATGATTTCCCATCTGGAAAAAAGGTACATATAGGACTATATATGATTTAAACCTTGAGTAAATCTTTCCTAGGGCTACTCTGGAGCATCTATTTAAAACAAAATTGACAGTTCTTGTCTAATTTCTGCTGATGTCAGTTAACCAATCACAAACCACCCTTGCAATTTTGTAAAGGTCCTAAAATCTAGCATTTATAGACAATCTAGCATGTGGATACATCATTCGAATCGTAACTATATAAAATGAATGTATCCAAACAATATATACAGAGTTACGACCCAAACTACAAGTTTGTATCTACACTACACCACAACTTTGTCTTTCTAACCGTTGCATTTTCGGACTATACAACTTTAAAACTCTAAACACAACCAAAAACAAACCTTAACACAACTTCATACGCTACACATCGACAGCATTAAACAAAATTGTAGGCACAGCGTGCAATTTTATAGGTGTTAACGAAACATGCAATTTTAGACTTTGATCCTTTCTCATAGGGTGCAACTAAAAGTTTGTAACATAGTTGTATTCAGGCGTTCGCATAGTTTAAACGGTACAAATTGCCATTCAAAACGTCATCACGTTTTGTGGCGGAGCATGTAACACGTATATTCTTGTGTTTTACTATCATATCAAAATGTTTATGCTGTGTGAATTGGAAATTCTAAGTGTGTATAGGGTATTACGGTACTGTGGGATCGATGACGGTTTGGAGTTGTAACTAAAACGTTGTAGTTTAGATTAAACGAACTGTTTGTGGTTTTAGGGATGGGATCTTTGACCTGTAATCGGACACTACAACTCAGGCTACCGTATCTGATATGGGACAATTGGACATAGGTCATTGGGCATAGGTCTCACTATTCTCCGCTCTTCGCTTCTTATAGTCATCACTACAAGGTTGTAGGTCCATCTATGAGGGGTTATTAGTATGATCAGAGCAATTAAGATAATTCACAGCTTTTAAGTCTGACTCATCTGACGTTGACGTGGTTACAGGATCAAAGTCATTACTAAATATAGAAAGTCCAAAAACGTTGGGGAAACATAATAATTAGAAGAGACGAAAGCAATTTGATCGAACTATATCTCTCATCAAAACTCTAAAAAAACAAGATAAAGCTACCCAATCAAGAGACAAATCAAAAAACAAATGACGATCCCCAAGCTTTTAAAACCACCCTGGCTTCCAATCAAAAGGCAAAACGAATACTTCCCACTAAAATCGATAAAGTGACAAGGACTGCACATCAGAAGCTGTAAAACAAAGTTCTGATACTTAAAAGTAACATAAAAATTGTATTTTACGATACAACTGCAATGACTTTTATTATATTTGTAACCGTGACGTTTATCGCTGAAAGCGCTTGTTCTGAGACAAATTAAAGCGGATACAGCGGTACAGCGGCTGAGTGGTAAGGAACTTTAATAGATTTGCTGAATTACGACCTCTTTGACGTCATGACGATTTTCATTTTCTATGGGAGTGTTTAGGAGCGAGCTTGATGCTACAAGCAATATTAGACAATATTGCTTTTGGAGGAGGAGCTCGTAGCTAAATATGAGTAATATTAGCCGCTTGGGTCGATCTTTAGGTTAAGCCGTGCTTGCCTAGGTTGGTCTGTAGATGGGGATCCATACATACCAAGTTTCCTCCATGCCTTGGAAAGCACTTGAATCCATTGGTCCCGGCTGTCATTTGTCCATCTTTGACAGTCGTTACAGGTAGTCAGTGGCCCAAAAAGCCTGACACCAGTCTTACCAAATGGTATCGTATTTCCGAGTATTAACTGGGTTGTGGAGGTCAGATAGGCAGTCGCTCCATGTAAAATACTGGTATTCAGCTGCATCCTGTTAGGCTGGAAGCCGACCCTAACATAGTTGGGTAAAGGCAGTCAGATGATTCCTTGTAGCGGATTGCAGCAGTGAGTATAACAACGCAGCCGTAAAAGTCTACGTATAAGTTAGTATGTAAACATCCTGATAAATCTCTATCTTTTTGTATCTCGCAGATAGCACTTTAAGCAATTTACTGGGACATCCTGTGGTATTACAAAAATCTATATGGATGCAATGGTCATTTAAAATTATTTCAGTTTACGGCATGTTTTCACAAAAGGAATATTCTTGCACCGAATTTACACCAATAAGTATGCTTAGAACCCAAAACTGAAACGCAAGTAGACCAACAGAAGAAACACATGTTACTTTATTTGCCTTAGCATTCAGTCTAATGGGACGCAAGTGCATATCAGTATTTTACATGGAGCGACTGCCTATCTGACCTCCACAATCCAGTTACCACTGGGTAATTCGATACTCCGTAGTAAGACTGGTTGTCAAACTTTCAGACCATTGCTGACTACCTGTCCCGACTATCAAAGATCTACAAAAGATAGCCGGGAGCAATGGTTTCAAGTGCTTTCCAAGGCATGGAGCTAACTCATCCACGGACCAACCTAAAGATCGACCCGAGCGGCTGTTATTATTAAACAACGAGCTCCTCAAATTTCAAATCACAATTCCTTTTAAAACTGTGTCTAATCAAGTCGGAAAGCAAAACAATACGAGAATAAAGAAATCAAGACCGGTCAATTCAGTCGGGGTTAAAAGTTAACTTGACTATGAACCCAAACGAGTCTAGGTAGAAGTAGTAAAATCTATTTTCTCTAGATACAAAGAGCGGGTCGTCTGCCCGAAAGAATAAAATGCCCACGGTGTTTTAGACCGAAGCTTAAGGCTAAGCTAAGCTTAGCTTTTGAAATTTTTGTTTTTAGATCGGTTGATTTTTTCTGTCTGATGTGATCACGAGTAAAAGAGAAGTATGGAAGAAGCAGGCATGCTGCACTGACCTCAAATGAACTGGAATAAAAGGGCAAGAGTATGATGATGATTGTGTTTTTTTTAAACTAATTATTTTCATACAAAAATTTTAGTTTTTTTTCCAAAACCTCATGTTGAATCATGTTTTATCGCATCCTTTTATTGTTCGCCTGTCCGCAGAATGGTCGATTCCTACAATAGAACTTTCGAGCATATTGACATTTTTGCATGTTCTCACTATAAGTTTAAAAAACTCATACTAAAGGAGTTTTCTTAAATATTTATACACCATTTACTGTTTTCTTTTTTTTTACAAGTTTTAGTATTTTTATTTAATCTTTTTTTTTGTATTTGTAACCCTAGACATTATTTTTAATATTATGTATCCTAGAGTTAATCTGTGGACAGCGTTTTGGGCTGCAATGTTGTTTTTTTTATTTTATTTTATTTTTTTATTTCTTATTTCTGTTTTATATTGCAGCTATTTGTTGTTCCATTTGAATAAAAATAAAATCGCACTTTTTTCGATAAGTACGTGTCAAATACGACAATCAAAATCGTAAATCAAGCATAGAGTTAAGGTGGATGGATGATCGAGTTCTTTGCCATTTTGTCGCTAGATGGCGACACATCCACAGTTTCGAACATTTTCAATTTTTACACCTAACATAGATATTTTTAATAGACAACTTTATTCAATGCGAAACCTAGGGCATTAACTTGATTTTTTTAGATAATCACTGTGCTTGTTAACTAGTATCATGCAAAGATTTCATCAAAATAAAGATTAGCCGCTTGAATATGCTCTTTACACACACATGCAAAGTAAATAGTAGTAACTTTCGACACCACTAGATGTCGTTTTATTCAAACATGGTTGGAAAGGACCAAATTGTATAAAACATGAATGTCCTTACATTATAGCAAACAAATTTTAATTTATTTACTAAGCATAGGGCAAGTCAGGGAGAGACGCCTATACGGTATAGATGCCTACTGAATTTAAAAAATAAAATTAAAAAATTACGTGAATCGGAACGCATCCTTATTATGTCAATTTGACAGCTAATGTCAGTGTGAAAGTTTTGATGTTTTGATACGGACAATAATTATTTTAAAATAGTATTTTGTTGTGAATTCCAAAAATAAGGTAAGTGTAGTTGATTAAATCGGTATAATATATTCTTTGAGTTAGTTTGCAGTATTTTTTTCCCCTAATTTTTCTCGTAAATAGTATTTTTTTGTTTTATAACCTAACATTGTGATCTTGTTTTGTTGGTAATCCACCTTTTTGTATTGAAAGTGCTTTCGGGTACGTTCAGAGTCGATAGGCATCTCTCCCTAATGATTGGGAGAGATGCCCAATGAAGTTTCAGGGTTAGATGCCTAGTAAATATTAATGATATTTTATCTTTTCAGATGCCAAATGAATACAAAAGAAAACCTTCTGGCTCTAATAGAGCTACGTGAAGTGAAGAAGACTTAGAAAAGGCCATTTCTCTAGTAAAAGATAAATCATTAATTTTTTTTCAAGCAAGTAAAGAATACAATATTCCTTACAGAACTCTTCGTCGTCGATTTCTCATAGGCAATACTAAAAAAGGACAACTTGGACCTGACTCTGTTTGAAACAAAGAAAAAAAGATTGTTAATCATATTAAGAAGTTGCAAAGCCGTGGATTTGCAACTTCTTAATATGATTTGGATTTCACCAGAAAGAGACATAGAATACGAAATTCTTGGAGATATTTGTGTAGTGTGTGGGGAATATTATCACGCCACTAAAAAGAAATGCGACTGGTTACGGTGTGTTCAATGCGAAATGTGGTTTCATGAAGATTCAGCGGAATGCCTAACGTGTAATGTCTGATTATGTATTAATTATTTGTGGGCATCTATCCCTGGTATCTATAGGCAACTCACCCACATGCCTGGGAGAGATGCCTATTTTACATTATTTTTAAAAAATATTCTTGAATCAAAATATGTTACACAATAGTTCCAAATTTAATCTGAATGGCATAAATAAACAGTGATTCAAATTAACTATGTGTATTTCATTTAGTACCTTACATATATAATTAATAATGATTTTTTTTTTAAACTATAGGCAACTCTCCCTGACTTACCCTACTATATACTACTAGAGGTTAAATTGTTATGTTCCAATCCATTCTATGCATACTTTTGTTTCCAGGCTCGATATACGATACCTTTCACCATAACAGTATTATAATATCTGTGCCATAACAAATTATTCAGATAAATTATTGTGGGTAATAAAGGTACGTTGTACCTATATAGGTTGTTATGTGACTGAACCTAAATAGTACATAACGTGTAAATAAATTGTGATGTGTACTAAATAAATAAAAGATATTTTATTCAATTGTAAAGCTTTTTATTGTAAGTACCTTTACTATAAATTAATAATATTTTTCTATGGTTCATATTTTCATACAAATAATCGTTTTATTCACTCTCAGTTTCTTGTTGGATTCGAACCATTGACTCGTACCACCATACAAAGATAACATAGTTTTTTTTAAATATTTTGATATTTACAATTATGATTCTGAATTTAGTATTAGAAAGAATTATGTACGTAGATTACAATTTATATAACATCACACGTAAGTGTATATAACGGCACATGTAAGTATCTTACACAACAACACACAAGTGGTTGCTAGCTAACCATATCATTTATGTTTCAAGAATACCTACTTATTATACAATTTTGAACTTCAATAAATATTCTTTTACAATTGAATTGTTAGACTGGTACCTAAATACATGAGTTGTTTCGGCTACCTGACTCTAAGTCAAGGTACCTGGGACAATCTCCCAATAGTAGACGGGCGCTCCTTGCGGAGTAGGCTGGTGACGCTCGCCTCCACGCACCCCTGAATGCGTAGGGGGGGGGGGGGTACCGGCGACCTCGTAGACTACCACGGAGACCTCGGGGGAAGAGGGGGCAGGCAGGAGCAGGGAATAAAACCCGAATTTTCTTCTAGCTGGTTATCCCTAGGTTTCGGCTTCTTGCTTGTTCTTGTTTCTTCCTCGATGGCTGGGCTGCGACTGACGATCGTCCGTTTTTTTTTTTTTTTTTCGGAATGGCATCTCGCAGTTCAACCTAGAAAGGTTGTCGTCTGCTTAACCGGACTATCCTGTGGGTGCCTTGAGTGTAAGGCCTCCAGCCAGGGCATAAAACTTACAAACTAAGCGACTACACGCTAAGGGCACCCCCTGTGGGGTACGGGCCTCGGCTTAGGGCGTCGCTGGAAGAGGACAGCGAGGGGACAGGCTGGATCTGAGTGGTGTCATTATTTAGGGACTGGATTTGGACTACAGGCTCAGCCACGCGGGCTGGCACGAGCAAGGGACGGGGAAGGTTTGAATCGGGGCATCGCGACGGGCCTCGACGGCGAGGACGGAATGACGGCTGTTTGCGTCTGTGCTTCTTGAGCGTGCTAGTTTCTTTCCTGCTCTCTTGGAGAAGGGTAATAGCGTCATCGGGTTCGACTAATGCATGCCTTGGGCGGCGGATCTGACTTATTCGCGAGGGTTCGTATCGGGCGGCCGCTGCGATCAGGGGGTTATGGTGTTTGATTGCGGAATCGAAGAAGCGCTTGGAGAGGCGCTTTATAAACTGGGCTATTGTGGGGATTTTTAAATCTAAATGTAAACGATCATTACGAACGTAATAGGGGGCTCCCGTGATTTTACGTAAGAATCGGTTCTGAAGGACCTGCATCTTATAGAGATGTTTAGGCTTGGCGTGAGCATACACGACACAAGCGTAAGTCATAATGGGACGGATCACTGCGGTATAGAGACGTAACTTGCACCTGAGAGACAATTTGCTCTTTTCCGTTATTAAGTAATGAAGTCTACTCATCGCGAAAGAAGCTCGGTCGCGAGCTGCTTTGATATGAGGCCCGAAGGACAGATGGTTATCGAGTATTACTCCTAAATATTTGGCTTGCTTCTCCCAGGGGATAGGCTTGCCGTACATAGTGATCGGAATAGGGGAAGAGACTTTCTTGCGCGGTCTCGAAAAAAGAACGGCCTGACTCTTATCGGGGTTGACCTCGATTCTCCATTTCCTAAACCAAGTGGCTAAGACGTTGGCTGAGGTTTGGAGGGTTTTGGCGATTGCGTTTTTACAGCGACCGGTGTAATAGATAGCCGTGTCGTCCGCGAATAGGGCTAACTGAGCCTTTTTGCTCTTGGGGATGTCACTGGTGTACAACGTGAACGCGAGTGGAGATATGACGGAGCCCTGAGGGACTCCAGCGCGGACAGGGTGAGGTGAAGAGAGCGATTTTCCTACGCGGTATCGGAAAGTGCGGTTCAACAAAAAGTCGCGTAAGATGAGCACGAGACGGTCCGGCACACCTAGTTGATATAGCTTATATAATAAGCCATTGTGCCAGACTTTGTCGAAAGCTTTCGCTATGTCGAAGAACAACGCGCCCGTTATCGACGAACGCTGGAAACCAGCGCTCAGGTGTTCGACGATGCGGTGGGCTTGTTGAATGCACGAGTGTTCGGTCCTGAAGCCGAACTGTTCGTTGGGAATGAGGCTCTTAGCTTCGGCGAAATCTTTGAGACGCTTATAAATAAGTCTCTCATAGATTTTTCCGAGTACTTTCAGGAGACTGATAGGACGGTAGCTCGAGGGGTTCGCCTTGGGTTTACCGGGTTTGGGAATTCCGATAACAGTGGCCTCTTTCCATACTTGGGGGAAGAAATTGTTACTTAGGGCACCATTGAAGATGGCTGCCAGTAAAACTATGAGTTGACCGGGGAGGAGTTTGAGCACTTTATTGGTGATTCCGTCGGATCCGGGTGCTTTACGCGGTTTAAGTCCTTTAATAATGTCGTACACTTCCTCAGCTGTGACAGGAGGTAGAGGATCATCAGGGTCTTCGAAGGGGGGAAGGGAGACCCTACGTTCGACTTCCGCGTTCACCATGTCGAGGTGCCGTTGGTCAACTGGTTGCGTGCTGGGAGAACACTGAGATTCCAGGCTGTCGGCTAGGCATTCGGCTTTTTCAGAGTCCTCAAATGCGAGACTCATGTCCGGGCGAGCGAGAGGAGGCATCGAAGCCTCTTCGGTGGCGCGTAACTTCCTTTGCAGGTGCCAGAAAGCTTGGTGAGTGGGCTCGAGATCACTAAGCATCTTGTCCCATTGAGTGGAACGGTGTTCACTGGTGCGTTTCTTTACAGCGCGCTGTAAATAGCGCATATGAGCTTTGTTCGCGTCGCAGGGAAAAGAGCTGTAGGCACGGATAGCTGCGTTCTTCTCATTTATCAGATCACGTACATCATCGGGTAGTTTCCAGCGCTGATGGCTCAGGTCTGGAACTTCCCGTGAACAATCCGTCATAACGGATTGAATGTGCTCTGTAAAGGAGTTGATGGCGGCTGTCGTGTCTGCGACTGTGACAATATGGTCGGGGATGGTATCCAGTTGAGGCGACGTGAGGGAATTCAGCTTATCGCTGACTTTCTTCCAGTCGGTGATCACTTGGGAAGGTGGGGGATGATCGGGGTCGGAAGGACCAGAACGGGGGAGCAAGTGCATGAACACAGGACGGTGATCGGAGTTGAGCTCGTGAAGAGTCTCGATCAAGTGCAACTTAAGGTTGACATTTTTGAGAAGCGCGATGTCGAGTACATCGGAGCTTTTGGTCGGGTCGTGGGGGTAGTGAGTATGCTCCATAGGGGCGATGGGATCGAAGTTAAGGGAAACAGCTAGGTCGTACACGAATCTTCCTCTAGGAGAGGTCAGCGTGCTGTTCCAG
The DNA here is from genome assembly GCA_916618015.1 of Xestia c-nigrum. Taxonomy (NCBI): domain Eukaryota; kingdom Metazoa; phylum Arthropoda; class Insecta; order Lepidoptera; family Noctuidae; genus Xestia; species Xestia c-nigrum. Next base: position 25,341,271 of record OU745247.1, read on the forward strand.
GCGGGATGTTTGGCATTAAGGTCGCCCGCTATAATAACGGAGTCGCTCAGGCCGAAGAGGACAGTGAGGTCCTTGGTGAGAAGCGAGTGTTCCTCGGCAGAACCACCGGGGGGGATGTAAGCCGATATGATGGTGATCGGAGGGTGCCCGGTCATGCCGAGCCGGCAGGTGGATATCTCGAGTAGGGACTCTAACGGAGGGGGGTCTACGGGGATGCAATGCAGGTCCTTTTTGTAATAGATAAGAGTGCCACCACCGTGACAACGCGACCGATCGTTGCGAACTATGCGATAGTTGGCAATTTTCGGGTCACGGTGACTGGGCTTGAGGAAAGTCTCCTGTAAGAGGAAAACATCTATTTGATGGTCGCGGAGGAAGGCGGCGATCTCATCACGTTGGCTCCTGAGGCCATTGGCGTTGAAAAAACCTATTTTTAGGGCGCGCGGTTTGAATCTACTTAAGGTCGTGTTATCCATTATGTTTCTTCTTAAGAGCGACGAGGGCTGTCTCTATCTCGGGATAGCGGCTGAAGATTTCGCCGATGACTAACGGGTCAAGAGGGGCATTCCTAAGTTCCTCTGCCAAACAGTCTGCTTCGGGACCTACAAAGGCCACGAAACCCACGATTGTTTGTAGGGAGGTTTCCTTAGCGTTGAGCATGGGGCCAGGAGGGCTGGGGCGCGGAGGTGCTGGAGAAGCGACGGGAGTCATGTTTTGGGCGGTTTGGGGGGCGGCCGCGCGGGGCGCGGGGGGCGCGGGGTGTGCAGGTGCAGGGACAGGTGTATCCAATAAGCCTGGGATGTTAATAGTCTCTGCCTTACCTAATGCTGGAAAAGCTCTCTGGTGATTCAGAGAGTTCCAAGGCGAGGGTCTCTGGGGACTCAGACGTTCAGGCAATTGGGATGAGGGGATCTTGACGGAGGGGCTTTCCCTCTGCTGCCGAGCGCTAGCGCGTTTCGCCAGCTTCGAGGAGGAGGATTTGGGGGCCTTGGGACAACCGCGATAGTTGGCCGGGTGGCCCGACTGACCGCAGAGGACACAGCTGGGTGGCTCTGTGGCCTGCGTGGTGTCCTTCGGACGAGGACAATCTGACGTGCCATGGTCGCCTAGGCACTTTACACACCTGTGAGGTGCGTAGCAGTGATTTTGGCTATGGCCATACATTTGGCAACGGTGGCATTGCCCTATTTGGTACGATTTAAACGGCCTCTCTATGACTACTCCTGAGAGCGAGCAGACCGATTTTACTTTAAAGATTGGGTGGTGCCCTTCCACCGGGTCGCAAATGACAAGTACCATATCGTACTTTTCGCCACCACGCGCCTTCTGAAGGCGGTGCACAGCTGTGGCCGGGATTTTTTGATTTATGAGGTCGTTGAGGACGTCCTCTGAGGGGATCTCTTTAGGGATATTCCTAATTACTACGCGGGTCGGTTTTTCCTCGGGGAGGCTGAAAGTGTGGAAGGCGTAGTTCCTTCCGACCAGGAGACGAGAAAGGGCTCTGAAGTCGTCAGACGTAGGGACCTTTATCTTAATACCCTGTTGGGTACTGGTGGCGCTGGTGTATCGGATCTTAAGATCCACACACGCTTTGGACACTTCAGTCCATTTCGCCTTTTCCTGTAAGAAGATTGGAGGAGCGGGCTTGGGTTTTCTCGCGGCGGGTTTAGCGGCGGGATTCGCGGGGGGTTTCGCGGTGGAATTCGCGGCGGGTTTATTGGCGGTTGGCCTACTGGTATGAGCAGTGGCCAACGGAGCGGGGGACGGAGCGCGGGAAGTCGCGGGAGAAGGGACCGAGATATTCGCGGCGGCGGGTTTCTTGGCCTGGGTAGCTTTCGAGCTTTTACCCTTCCTCTTTTTCCCCTTTCCGACGACTTGGTAGTCGTCTTCGGAGGACGAAGAGGAAGAGAAACTAGGTTCTGGGTCGGAAACAGGAACCGACGTGTCCATCTTCTCAGAAGGAGACTCGGACGCAGGTGTGCGACGGACTATTGTTTCCGAAACAATAGGAGACGGAACAATGGGAGCTACGGGCTCCGACCTAATCGGTACGCCTTTGTCGGCGCGTCGCGGCGAGGACGGGTAATTAGGCTCAATGGGCGCCGACTCGGGCATTCCTGGAATGACGGTGTCGGCGTCCACTAAGGCTAGTGGGCTATCGGGAACGTCACTGAATTCAGCGAACGCTTCTCGTTCGAGTTTGACGAACGTTTCGCCATATTTCTGTTTGAAGTATGAATCTTCAAACAAAATTTGTCTGACAAACTTATAGAGAAGTCTGTCAGCCATAATAACGGGCCTAAAACAGCTAAAAGTTAACTGTCATGAGTGAAGCTCACCTAAACACCTAGCAACCTAACTCCTCGGGTGGGTGCGCCCGGGGGTGTGTGGCCTCCCTGAACTTGTGCGAACAGGGAGGTGAGTACCTAAGGTGTGCCCTAAGCTTGTTAACCTGTCACCAATCTTATTGTGCGACAGGGCCCTAGGCCCGCAAGGGGCTCTAGTGCGAAGGGGTAGACACTCCCAACCGACACTAGGTGAGTTGCTGTGAACGAAATCAGAGACTAGGTTTGACTAGGGAAGCCCCCAAGGCCAAGGTCCTAGCTCCCGACGCCAATGGAATGCCTCACCCTGAAGGGGTTTGGCGGGTAGGATTGGGTCACCACCCTCTTGGCTTCGTTGGCACCGTAAGGTTTCCACCAAGAACCACGAAACTGTGGCTTTTCCCTGACGGGGCAACGAACGTTTTTGAGCGATATTTCCCAAAAGAGAAATCCGTGAACAAGAGCTGTCTTGAAAAAGACAGCAATTATTCGGTGGTTGTAGTCTGGGACTACGGATGACGTCACGAAGTCGCGACGAACCGGAGACAGCAGGTAGCAGCGAGCGGGACACACACACAAGTAGCGGCACGTCCGTACGCGGCGGCGGTCAGGCGGCGAGTGATTTTTTGTGACGATCGTTCGCCGTTGTTCTCGTCTTATATACGGCCCTGTCCGCCCATAACGAGAGCCGCGATTTTTAAGCCCAATTTCGCGTTTGTTTTTGCGAAAGCCGAAACCTTTGGAGCCCCATATTTTATTTATTTATTTAAAATAACCCTTACAATATATACATTTTTACATAGCTTATTATCTATATTACCTTATGAAACAACAATATTGCACCTTACATTAATTACAAAAAATATTCTAGAACAAAAACTATAAAAATTACGATGGACACAATTTTTGCTATCTAATTTTCCTTATATTTTCTGAACCACTGGGCCGATTTGCATAATTTTTGCATAAATATCGGTTTTAGACCAAGTTCAACCTTTCTACACTAATTAAAAAGTTCTAACTTAATAAACAAAAAATCACATTTTCAACTTACGTAATTATGAGACAAAAATTCTAATTTGCAATTTTCTATGTCTTATTGGAATTTAAAACTGGTATCATGGCATTTTTTCATAATTCTATGATGATTCTAACTAGATTCCGTTAAAATATTTACATATTTTCACCATCAATTTTCATAACAAGTTTTCAAAACAAACAAAACTAATTTCCTACTACGAGTAAAACGACTCACGATGCATTATTTGCACGTCCACTACTTGCACCCTGGTGTGGAGATATGGTCTCGTCGCCGACATGAGTGAAACATATCTACATAGAAAATTCTTATAAACTAACAAATAACACAAACTATACATCGCTACGTTCAAAAATAGCATAATAATAGTTTATAATGTTCTCACTGCTGAGACTCGGGCCTCCTCTCAACAGTGGTGATGAAATAATTTACACAAAGCAAAGTCGCTTGGGTTCGAACCATCGACTGGTACCACCAGACAAAGATAAGTAGGTAGGTACATAAAAAATATAATAACTAAATATCTTCTCTTCTACGCGCTACTTTTTGGTCTCGCTGCCGTCGCCGTGCAGTCTTAATCTTCTACTTGTCACTTTTTACTTCCATTTATATAATTTCCGTGCGATCTGAATCAAATGCTGGAAGAAGCAGTTTGCCCTGCAACAAATGAATTTACAGTTTTGTTAGACTATACTTACTGAACCCACACCTCAGAGACCTGAGGAATAAGTTAGGAAATGAGTAAGACATAATATATTTTTCATACCTTTTAATTCCTTGATGTCTAGACATTTGGCATTTTTTTCAACTTGTCTCAAAATAATTTCCGGCAGTACACATGTTTTAAAGAAAGTTACCAACTTCGGCATCATAGCATTGATAAATTCCTCATCCCGGTTAACTTCTATTACAGTCAATGGTTGGGTGACAGATATAAAGCAAATGAAATAACATTTATTCATTTTGGTAATTCGCAATTGACCCTGGACCTAGAATCAAAATAATAATAGCTGTTAAAAAGAAACAATCCAAGAAATCATCATCATCATCATCATCGGCCTATTAATGTTCCGACTGCTGGGACGGGTCTCCTCTCTATGAGAGGGAATGGGCTATACATATAACCACCACGCGGGCCCAGTGTGGATTGGTAGATGTCACATGTCTTCGAATTTATGGTTCTAGGACATGCCGGTTTCCTCACGATGTTTTCCTTCACTGTTTTGAGAGCAGCGGTGATGAAATAAATTACACAAAGTAATGCGCCTGCCTCGGTTCGAACCCACGACTTACTGAACGTAAGTCAGGGCCGCCACCACTGGGCCACCGCTGCTCTCTACTCAATGTTCTATTTCATATAAATTATATTCTAAACACAAACATAAAATAAAAAAAATAAAAATCTGGTTGTACCGTGTTAATATCTACTCGCTAATTACATTTCCTATGTGTTTCTCTTTCAGAATTTGTACACAGAACATGATGTTTAATACGTAGTATTGAACATCAACAATTTACACATAATTGTCGTTGGTGACCACTACTTGTGTTTTGTTCATTTTCTCGAATCCCTGAATTGTTGAGAGCCAACATCCAGCAAGAATGAGAGACCAAGCACTGGGCTGTAAACTGTAAATAAGACATATGCATATTTATTTTTGTTCAGTTTGTACGGATAATAGAAAAGATTATTTAAAAACTGCTAAACAGAACATTAGCTTACCACTAGCAGTCCATAGTCGAATTTCTGATAGTATTTCAACGGGTTTCAGAGGCCGTCTCCTGCGATGCATAATCAAAGCCGCAATTGCCGCATCACATTGGTTCCTCAATCCTCATTCCTAGTAGGGCAACAAGATCGTGCGCAGGAGTGTTCATGCCTAGGTTGTCATATAAAGCCGGTTCAACGTTTAACAAAATAGCGCCAGGGTCATCGTCATGAGCAGATTGAGTGTCCAAGGGTAAAGCCGGGTCTTCAATAAAAGCGGTATAGGAGTCCATTATAACAAAATGAAAAAAACTTATCGAAAAGTAATCGAAACCACATTGAATGTTTTTATTTTCATTTCATTGTATGCATTTGTCATTATTGACAGTTGGTGTAGCCAGATAAAATGATTTGAAGGCCAAAATCAATGAGTGTTTTATTTGTTTTTAATATAATTAAAAGAAAATAAATATAACACCGTTTGAAAATCACTTGATTACAGATTTTTAAGAAAATGTAATCGTATTTTTATAAGTTTTCGAAATCGATTAGTATCTTTCCTGTAAGAATAATCACAGATATAATTAATGTGGCAACACCGAATCAGTGTCCAACCATAAAATGAACGATTCCCTTTAGAGTAGGTACATACCGGTATGTGATGTGATGACAATCAACGAGTGTTGCTAACGTTTGATTTTGTATTTCCTCTTCTAAATCTTATACTTTTTTAAAGTTTTAAGGGTAATTACTAAATATAATTCTACATCACCTTGAAAAGCATCCATTGTACATAAAAATAACACTTACCGTCAATAAAAAAACACTTCACTTTTCCATAAAAACTCTTTCACGGACGTTTGAATGGTTCTCAGTAGTAGAGTCGCCAAATATGCTAAACCTGAATGGTGCTTACTACTCAGTTAGCCGTTCAGACGAGCGAAATTTGAACTACAGCTACCATTTTGAGAACGACATTTTGCTGACAGTTAAAAACCCCGAAACATAAATGAACGATGTACAGCAGTCTCTGATTTACAAGTTGTAGGATGTTCTGATATTTAAAAAAACTGACCAAAAATACTGCCCTACGTTTCCCCTTTTTCTTGGTAAACTTCTTAAATGGCAAGACCAATTTATCTTGACGCACTTTGTGTGCTAATAATATTAAAATTTGCAATAGTTATGAAAAACCAAAGTGGTTTGTCTGTGTACCTATTCACTTATCTTGCTGGTTTCACATGAATTAAATATGATTCAATCAATAGATGTAAGATGAAGATGAAAATGATGATGTAGATGTAATCTTTTTACTTACATACAGTAGAAAGATTTTTAAATCCTTAGGTACCTACTTTAAATTAAAAGTAGATAATACAATAATTACATTAGTATTGTATCTGTGTGAACCAAAGGCACGTCGCAGATATTTTTTTTCACTTTCTGGCATTCTCTCTCATCTCCAAATAAAAATCATTTTATCAATCATAAAATGTAAAATTAGCGGGCAAACCCGCGCGCTAGCGCAAACTTGCTATAAACACAATTTTGATTCGCAAGATGTCAAGACAATTATAACGCATGGGCTGAGAATGGAAGAATGGCAAGAATGCGGGTGACTCGGGGTGCGTCTGGTCTGAGTAACGGCAACGTCGCGTTCGTCGTCAATCGGTACCTAATAAATAACCTTGGCGCTTGTTCGAATTTTCGGACAGCGCCATCTATAAATAATAAATGTTTACCGAACGTAAACTCGTATTACAACAGTTACGAACTTTTTCTCGTGGTTCTAAATATTTCTGTCAGATGGCGCGATTCAGTACACTCACACATGTAAAGATTTTTCGTTTTTTATTGGGTCAAATTCTCCTAGAAATACTGTTTTTTTAATAAAATTTGGGCGATTTGCGACCATAATACATTATAAAGTACCATTATACTTGCTTTTATTCTGCAGAAACCGTTTATTTACGGAGATTACAGAGCTTGGAAAATGTATGGCGAGGTCTGTCTAGGCAATCACCTTAACATTCTTAAACTTGATTAACTTTTTCAGAAATCCTAGTATCTTAGATGCCTAATCACTAACCCAATTTACCTTACCAGTGTAAGACGAGTTACCCCATTACCCGATACCTATTTGACCCACCCACGAATTATCTTAATTCCTTACAACTTGGCCTTAACTTAACCCATACAAGATTCCCGGGGTACATTTGTACCTCCAATCAAAATAATAGCAGCACCTAAAGATCCGTCGAGCTAGCCATTCCATTCGGTCCGTCCCGTTCATTCGTTCAATCGGTCCCATTCGGCGGATAATTTGAAACGCTGACTCGTTCACTTGTTTGTTTTCTATTCATTCTGTTTATGGAATTTTCGTACGTCGCTTGATTGAATAAAATGAAATTTTTGTTGGTTCACTATGACTGGATGGTTCATTGTTATCGGTTTCATTGATCATAGCTTTTGTATGGATTACCTTCTGTCCAGCAACATTTTGTACACTTTGTATTATCTTTCCAAGTATATAGTTAAGTACTTTTGAAGTTCAATCACAATAGGACAGTCAAAGAACTGATACAAAATACTGCGATAGACTGCATTATCAACAAAATTGTTCAACGTGTGGTGGTCGTAAGTTTACTTCTTAATTAAAAGGGAGATTATTCTTCTTCAATTAGGTAAAATAAAGTTTACAAATGGTGGACATACTTCACTATTTTAATTTATCGTACTTTTATTTCTGAAGTTGAAGCACCTACTCCAAGAATTACCTACAGTAAAGGTTATATTTATTTTTGAAGTAATCTAAGCTAAAGTACCTAAACAATTTAGTACTTATTTTCGATTTTCTTTTACAGCAATGTTGTTTTTAAATCCCTGAGCCTTAAGCTGGGAAATCGCATTACAAAAAATGTTTGCAGACATAACAAAAAAAAATCATAATTAATTATAACTGATGCTTAATCCAACTTCATAATACTGCAACTATGGTAAACTTAAGTAAACAAAGACTTATCCTCGATTTACATAATGTTACGAACCTCATAGAGGTGGTTTATGGCAATTAATTTAATTTATGAAACATATTCCGCAAGTTTCGCCTTATGTTGTGTTTTAAGGGGCAATAAAGGAGAATAATAAACAGGAAATATAACTTCAGAGTTACCATTATGCTTCATTGTTTCACAAATTGTTCGCTTTTGCATGCTGAAATTTAATAGATACTGCTGATTCTTATGCCTGAATTCCTGCTACGCATTCGTTAGCGAGAAATATGCAGCGACATACGCGCCGATAGCGTCGCAGTATAGTGCTAAATATAACACAATGTGTACTCGTACGCGCGACAAACGTACCTGATCGACATCAGCGCAGCAGGAATTCTTAGTTTACAATGGGGATGCACACTGTGGAACTAATGGCGCTAGCATAGCTGGTTCCAAGCATCGCCATTGGTTGAAAATCAAGGAATGTAATTTTATAGTTTGACCTCATTGGTCAGATTGAGACCAGCTATGGTAGCGCCATCTACAATGAGCTTTTAACGGTCTTCCCCATTCATGCCCTTATTGCAATTTATCAGGGTTCGGTGCAGTATGTCTTCCATGCTTCTCTATAACTCGTCATTTCATCAGTCACTTCTTCTTTTTGAGAATTTTCAATTAGATTTTTGATTGAAGTGTTATTGAATTTTTCTATCTGAAATTTCTCGATAGAAGTTCGGAGACTGTATTCGTTTCCAGTGATGGCCAAAGACTCGTTCCCTGATAAGTAATAGACTTAAGCAAAAATAGTTAAATGTCTGATAATGTACTATAGGCACAACTATGCCTAATTATTTAGAAACAGGGATGATGTAAATAATGTAAGTTTTGATTTTAATTCTGAAAAAAAAACTGAAAACCTAGTTAATGCGTTCATTCACTCGGTTTTCAAGTATTTAGGGTGACTGGCAATTAGTGTACAATACTTAAACACGTGATTGTGTTTATGATGACAAACGTCTTTTAAAATGCGACCAAAACTGAAGTCACGAAAAAAAATCAGCTTGGGTTAGGCAAACATTAATAATACTAAACAACTGATTTTATTCGCAATTTCAGCTTTCGTAACATAGTAGGTGTCCTAACACACCAAATTATTAAATTTAAGACCTTATACTTGTCTAACACGAAAATTCTCTGCTTCAACAACTTTTAATAACACTAAAGTAGATGAAATACCATCCTCCACTGTCATAACGCGTTTTTTCTTAGATTTCCATCACGGAATTCTCCAATAAATCTTGTGTCGTAATTTATCTTCCTTCGAGTCACCAAATAGGGCGGGAATGTAGGTTATATGGCTACATTGTTACGTACGAAATGCTGGGAGCGCGATAATGAGCTAGCCCTGTCCTATCGAAAATGGAATACGAGCAATTTGTGAATATATATGCCAGCGTAAACTGAATGTTTTTTGTATCTGAATATAAATATTCTGGGATATATTTGTCGCCGTAAAATTGTCAAACACGTTAGATTGTAAAATAACTAGAGAGATTGTAAACTCTCGACATATTGTCAAACGAACATACTGCTTACAATAAAACGCATTATTTTTCGTGAAATGCACGATATGGTCAACTCAGGCGGTGTGCAGGGAAGGAGGGGTCCCCCTTGCCCAATGGTACCACTAGAAAAGATAATGTACCATTCCTGAGAAATACTGATAAATTTTATAACCTAACTTTAAAACACTTTTTTTTCCCTAAAAAGCGTAGTCGACACGGGGGCAGACATACTTTCGTATGATCAGTTGACAATATTTCGAGAGTTTACAATATCGCTAAAGAGATTACAATCCAACGTGTTTGACAATTTTACGGTGACATATACATTGTTTTTTGTTATTCCTTCAGTATACATTATTTTTATATATCTCGCATTAACTATCTCATTTTGACATCTATGGTTGGGTGGTCTAATCTAATAGTTCATTCTACAATGGTAAATATATATGCAAGGGGGATGAAAGTAAGGGGGATGAAGCCATCGAATGCCCATATGCCATACTGTTATCGACACAGGTGGATATTTGAAGTTGTATTGTATAACGGGCTGGTGTCCGCAACTCCACATCAAAGCGCGTATTTTGTGTATGGACTTTAATCCAACACGCGGGCCCGGTGCGGGTTGGTAGATGTCATGCCGGTTTCCTCACGATGTTTTCCTTCACCATTTTTGAGAGCAGCGATGATGAAATAAATTACACAAAGTAATACGACTGCCCACGACTACTGATCGTAAGTCGAGACTATCACCGCTGAGGCACTGTTGCTCTCAAATAACTGGAAGTACCAATATAGCTTGCAAAACACAGCTGAAGTAGTTGTGGGCTACCCAATGTTCATGTTGATCTTGTTCATTTTTTTACTGCTTAAACAGACCATTTATATAGCCCCCAGCCAGGTCTTACGAACTAGGATATATAATAGGCTAGTTTCCACCATCAATAAATTGCAAATCTATTTAGTCCGTCAGTTAGAGTATTGGAAAATAATGGACACGTATTTTTTGTTTTTGTGAATCAATGAATACTGACGAAGTTAGAACGCATCAAAACTTGGGAGTGGGCTCGTGACGTCACAACGCACTAAAAATTATAGCACGGCGTGACGTATTGAATTTTAAAAGCGTCGTATCTTCGTCAATTTTGGTTTATGTGACAAAAGAAAAAATACGGGTCAAATATTTTTTGATAATCTAAGTGACGGACTAATTAGAATTTTACAGTTAACAAACCTATTAAATTACCGTTCACTGAGGGCCCTGTGGCGTTCAGACCCTGGCTTGATGCGTCATTTAGGGTAGGCCAGCTTGGGACAGGCTGGGTCAAATTATGGTCTTGTCTGTTGCTAGGCCTACTGAATATCGGAAAGCATTACATGAGATGCCCTTCCTGATGGACTAGATGCACTAATTCCATTATAAATGTAAAAGGGATGCAAAAGGTGGATGACAGGAGGTTGTGGGCAGCTGACTCTAACTCGCGTTGGAGTTGGTTGGCTGGTGGATAACCCTATGAAGGCGACACTGAAAGTTTTTAGAACTGGCCACTTGTAATCAATATAACAAAACTAATAACTTGCTAATAAGAAGCTATATTTTTTGTTACCAAAGAATTTCTACCAAGATACGTAGCGACAATTCAATCAACAAGAAATACTTGTACTCCCAAATTCAATCAACTCAAATGTTCGTACGTGTAATACGAAAACTAACGAGCAGTATCACTTGCGTATATCTAAAGCGTCGTCTAATGTTTTGTGGTAAGCTGGAACTTCTCTGACAATATGGAACCTAAACATTTGGGTCGTGATTTTGAAGTAAGATCACGCTGACGCTGTCATTTTTTAATTGGATCCAAAGGTTGCGTACCCGGATGTATGTGTACAAAATTTATAGCTTCTCGTGGTTACCTGACTATTATAGTTCCCGCAAATCAAAATCGTTTGTTCAGTTTCTGATTTTCTAATAACTTTCAGTGTCTCCCTCGTACTAGGTAATATTAGAAATGCGAAGATGCGATTGCGAAAGCGATTTGTGAGGATGTATGGATGTCTGAATGTTTGTTACTCTTTAAAAAAATCTATGATATTTTTTATCCTTGTAGTAAGAAAAAAATTGTAGGAAGTAAAAATGTATGACAGCATAAAAGCTGCCATTCGAGTAATTATAAGTAGGTATGAAACAATAGAACCCACCACCGCTGAATACAGGATTACCTATCTACCTGTCTGAAAGCAGGTAATTTGTGTGTTGTATATAATTGGACGCAGTAATTACTGATATCGGCTGACACATCAGATAAACGCGTTTAATTATGTTTGAGACGTAATCAGATTTTGATAACGTGTTTTACCTGCGACCTGTGACCTAGATGTTGTGTTGTTTTGTTCAATAGAATTTATTTTAAATTTGACTTACTATGTTTTGGAGGTCCAGCAATAGAGAGGATAGCATATTCCGGAAAGATAAGTCAGTGCGGCTCAGATGCTGAATGAGTGGCCATAGATTCATGGTACAGTTTAAAACCGTTGAAAAGGTTCAACGTTGACAAAGAAGAATACGTGGTTTACTGAAGTGTCTCTTTCATTGTAGTGCCTCTTTTCGTTATAAAAATTCTACAGTATGTTCCGAATTCCATGGACAGCGAAACGCACAAATGTGTCTATCTATTCCCGGGACTTTCTCGGAGATTGATATCAAGTTCAAGATTCGTATAAAATACAAAATGTCTGGACAAAATACGCGGTAAGTACGCTGTGTACAGCGTATTTTGTCCTATTTCGGTCACATAATGCGAAAAGGGGATATCAGCCTTGAAAAGCTGGCCATTGTTGGTAATACTGTAGGCAAGCGAGCGCGAGGCTGGTCGCCAACACGAGGGTCCAACCAAGTAAAAGACAAGTGCCTGGCGATGGCAACTTCGTATCGGAGTCGATGGCGGCAGATTGTCCGCTTGCAGGGGTTCAGTGACCACGATCCTCAGTAATGAGGGACCAACTGACGAAGAAGAAGTTAGGAATATAGCAAATATTAATGAACACGTGACAATAAATAACGTTTTTGTTTTTCGTGTTTCTTGATACGCACGAGTGGCGAGGGGTAACATACAACTCGAAACCTGCCGGCTTCCCTTCGGAACAACCACTGACTATTGCCAAAAGTAAAAATTCTTTTAGGACATGATTACCCAAAAATGACTAAAACTAAAAATGGTACGATGTATGGTTTTTTCAAATATTATTAAAAATATGCACCGGAATACCTGTTACAAAAATTAACCCTTCGCTGCTGGTATGCACTGAGTTAATATCAAATACTTTGAACTTTTTTCTGCTACCTATCACAAAACATTGTACAAGTTAACTATAGCATATCAACATCAGATACAAAACGTTTAACATAAAGCTACATGAGTGGGAGGCTGTACCCTCATTAAGAAGGAAGATTGAATCATAGGGTTGTCTCATATGTCAATTCCCATTTGTTACATTTCATCTTGTACTTACGTCAGTTTATAGACGGGTGTAGATATTTTTAGGTCGTTTTATTTGATACAAGCGTATGTACCTAGACTAGACGGACCTTTTCATCGGGAATCGAGTTTCTAGGTTTAACTAATTTTGTGAAATACGTAGAAACTTCTGGGTACGGAAGAAATAGATCAATAAATATCGCTGGTTTTTTTCACACATCGCCATCTAGTGCCACACTAAGCAACGAGTCTAGTGTCGTGGACACCAGATAGTTGCTTATATATTTTTTGTAAATACTTAACCTGTACTTAGCACTATCACTACATAATTATTATAAAACAAAATCCTCCGACGCGACTGTCTGTCTGTTCGCGCTAAACTCAAAAACGACTGCACCGATATTCATGCTGTTTTCACCAATGGTTAAAGTGCTTTTCGAGGAAGGTTTAAATATATAATTTTGTACGTGGGCGAAGCCGCGGGCATCAGCTGGTTATTTTTATAAATTCAACATCCATGCTCATCACAAAAACCTTTGCTCTACCGGGATTCAAACCCCGGACCCTAAGAACGTTCAACAGCCTCACTACCGCTGCGCTATTCGGGTCCTCAAAAATAAAAATAAGTCGCTTGTTATATTTCATTTTTGCATGAAAAAGTTTCATAATACAAAATATTATTGGCCATAAACTTGTTTGTAATTAAAACCAATACACTGTACTTCCGTCGACCGTCCAGTTCAAAATATCGCCCGCATAACAATAAATTTATCTATTAATCCCAAAACATTAACTATAATACACAAAGCGACATCCGACAACCCTAAAAAAGGGTTATAAATACAGGTATTTAAATTCGGCCATTCATTTCATCGCTCATCCCGCTGTACAAAGCGCTTCATTATTCAATACGAGGATAAATCACTTTCGTTGAACGAATGATCACAATGTTTATCGATGAAAAAATACGGTCGCGTTTGGAGGGTTATGAACCAATGTTATGACGTCAACTGAAAATATTCTATTTATAAAAAATAACTAGTATTTTTTGACACAAATTGAATCCGATGAGCACGCATTCCTAGTCCGGGAGGTAACCGTTGCAAATAAAAAGTCATAGTAAGCCGGCTGATATTGTCATCGAAGTTTGATCGTTTATTACCAACTAGCTTCTGCCAGCGGCTTCGCCTGCGTGAAGTTTGATTATTGTCCCATGGAATCTTACTGCCGGGATAAAAAGTATCCTATGTTTTAATCCAGGTTATAAACTATCTGTGTGCAAAATTTCATCCAAATCCGTTCAGTAGTTGTCGCGTGAAAGCGCAACAAACAAACTTACATTCACATTTATTCTCCGAACTGCTAAGCTATCGGGAGTTACACGTGTTATTGTGAGTCAACTATAAAAGATAGACATATGCTGTCTTGGGATATTTTTTATATAATTTTATGTGGAATATTTCCGTTATACATGATTTCTATGTAGCTTTAACCATTAAGGCTGCACACGCGACGGAAGCTAAAAAAACCAAGTAACTTCTCCCGTTTTCCCAACATTTCCTTTCACTGCTCTGCTCCTATTAATGGTAGCGTGATGAAAAGTATACTATTACCTGCTCAGGAGTATGTAGAATAATTGTACCAAGTTTCGTTAAAATCCGTCGAGTAGTTTTTTTTTCTATAAATAACATATTACAGACAGACAGACAGACAGACAGACAGACAAAAATTTTACTGATTGCATTTTTGGCATCAGTATCGATCACTAATCACCCCCCGATAGTTATTTTGTAAATATATTTCATGTACAGAATTGACCTCTCTACAGATTTATTATAAGTATAGATAAGCCGGTCGCTAAGTTCCCTACAAAATGGTTGAGCTAAGCGGCTTGGATGTGCAGGTCATGTCCGTGAACGGGTGCCGACGGTTGCTGCCGGTCGACTCACATTGCCATGCAGTTATGATGCAGAAAAAAAAATAGCTTGGTGTAGTGTTTTGTTAATTTTAATTAGTGGTTAAGTAAACATCAACAACTGTAAAGCCTAAGAAAATTTTAAAAAACAATGATATTTGATGGACTGACGTAGATCTTAAGTTACTAATAATAAGCTTAGTTTATTGTAACGTGTCCAATGATGGAGCACGATCGTAGTTTTAACTTTTTCTAAATCGATCAAACTATAAATAAAATGTAAATAAAAGCGCGGACCCCCACGTCTGTGGTTAGAAAACTAATATTGAAAAAAAAAAACAATAAGTAAACCAACCGTCAGCTGCTCAAGAAGCGGTGGGTGTAGGATTGGGAGGCTACGAGAGTTGTAAAAAAAAATGAAAATTAAGTCATAGTACGCCAGCTGAAACTTTTTTATAAATAGTTTACATCATAACAGAGTTTTAAAAAATCCTCAGGTGCATGGTGCAGGAGGGATTATGCGTCAGCCGCTCGCATGAACTTGTAAAAGATACAGGGCCGGCAGTCTCGACAGAGATAGCGACAAAATCGTTAACTTTCGATCGCTGACTACTAAAGAATAAATTCGGTTGCAATAATTATACTTAGGAGAAACGCATCAAGGATGTAGAGACTTCCATTACTCGCAACCGAATTTATTCGTTAGTAATTAGCAATCGAAAGTTAACGATTTTGTCGCACAGCCCCGTATTCACAAACGCTCGGAATGAATTTCGATTCGACAAGTCGTATGTCTATCCCTTTTTGGCATAACGAAAACGAGCGAGATAGACATACGACTTACCGAATCGAAATCGAATCGAAGCGTTGTGAATATAGGGTCAGGTCTGATGAAAACCTAAAAGCAATCTACAACTAAGTAGAGAGTGTGTTATAGATTTCTTTTAGTTTTTTATCTGGCGTGCATCATTTACAAGTTCCTGCAAGCGGCTGACGCATAATCTCCCCATCACTATGCAGCTGACGATTTTTTTAAGCTCATTATGATGCAAACTATTTATGAAACAAGTTTCAACCGGCGTACTATGACTTAATCATCCCACCGCGGCGGGTGCGTCAGCTGTCGCTGGGTTTACTCATCAGTCATTCGAGATCTATTGAACAAGATGACAACCGATCGGCGTAAAAACACTACCTAAAATGCAACGGCACGGATAGTCCGGGTCCCAAAATGCCGTTGCATTTTTTTCGTGTCGTTTATTTTTTTTTCATTTCATCTAGGTAGGTAAGAACATAAAAGCATCCGACTTAGGGAGGTACTAAAGTAATTTATCCTTGTGACTTAGAACAAATTTTCGTAATAGCATGGGACTTCGCAACAAATTCTTGAAGTTATTGCCTTCTCAATCTCAACCCTTGGGAAAAAGAACGATTTCTTCTCGAATTAGAAAAACCTACTGATCTTACCTGAGTTGCAATCTACTAGAATTTAATTATTTTTTTCATAACCTCCATAAATTGTTATAGCAGGTCCCTACTAAAAGTATTTTATTAATTTTCCCTTCAATTTTCCCAACAACGAACAAAGGTAGAGCAATCAAAGAATCCTCGCTCCGATTGTAAATCAACAAGTAAACAAAAACGAAAGTGCACAAGAATAATACACCTACAAACTATTTCCTGAGTGCAGTTCAATTGATTTAGATACTCCAAGAAATATGCCAAGAAATATCTTTGAAAAGACACTTCATTTTCTTGGCTATAAAATTCAATTGTTTAGAAAGGAGGCTGCCGCGATAGTCTGTGGAGTCTATGGTACAATAGACCCCGCTATGAATGCATTCTAATGAAATAAAGAAACGTTTTGTCCCGGCCTGCATTGAGTCGAGACCTAAATACTAGTGAATGGGGTCCATGCAAAGCTATTCACTGCACTATCTGTTGATATCGCAGATTTTTAACGTGTGAATGGGACGTTTTGCGTATTTATGCTGCATGTGAAGGTAGGGTTAGCTTTGTTTATCTACCTAGGTTTCACTGGAAGAAAATCTGCTTATTTTTTTGGGGATATTTCAAAGCATTTATGCTTACGTTCACTTACTTTTTCTAGATCGATACAGCGATTTATTTAGTAATTTGAACCATCGGGATTAACACAGCTTTTCCTGGTGGAAAATATGAAAATGTCTAAAAGGTGCGAGAATGTTCCACTATTGAACTGTGTGGAAATTTCAAGGAAGTTCCACTAGGACCAGTCGGCATTCATATAGTGGTCGGGTTTGCGCGAGCAGAAGCACACCGAAGTAAACTATAGGGACCTACAAGAACGATTAACTAAGTGTCGTACAGATCAGAAAAAGAGGTTCTCCGATCAGACTCTCGAGCTCATGAAGGAGCGGCGTCGAAATACCAGCAGCTCAATAGACGGATCTCTAAATCCTTAAAGAGCGACCTCCGCTGCTTTAATACCGAGCGTATTAAAGACGCGATCGAGCGAAACAAAGTCTCTAAAGTATTTTCAAGAGATATGGCTATTGGGCAGAGCCAGCCCACGATACTGAAGACCGACGATGGCAGGATCTTATCCGCCAAACCGGAGCTACTGAGGGAGATCGAGAGCTTCTATGGACAGTTGTACACGTCAACCAGCAAACCCATTGTCGACCTAGCAAACGACCCAAGAGCTAGACTAACCCGACACTACACCGAAGACATCCCGGACGTTAGCCTGTACGAGATTAGGATGACTCTGAAACAGCTCAAAAACAACAAGGCACCGGGTGATGACGGAATTACGGCCGAACTCCTGAAGGCAGGTGGAAAACCGGTACTTAAGGCCCTTTAGAAGTTGTTTAATTCCGTCATACTCGAGGGGAAAATGCCAGAGGCATGGTGCAGGGGTGTGGTGGTACTCTTCTTCAAGAAGGGTGACAATGCCCGGTTGAAGAATAACAGGTAACGGCAGGTTATACAGAAGACCGAAGAGTATAACTTGCCTCTCTGCTTAGCGTTTGTGGACTACGAAAAACCTTTGACTCGATCGAAACCTGGGCTGTACTGCAGTTTCTCCAACGGTGCCAAATTGACTATCGGTACATCGCGGTGTTGAAGTGTTTGTACAAAAACGCCACCATGTCAGTCCGACTTCAGGACCAAGCCTCGGAACTTATCCTTCTGCAGCGAGGTGTAAGACAGGGAGACGTCATATATCCGAAACTGTCCACCGCTGCACTGGAGGATGTCTTCAAGGTTCTGGACTGGAGAGGGCTAGGCATCAACGTCAATGGCGAGTACATCACTCACCTTTGATTTGCCGACGATATTGTGGTCATGGCTGAGACTATGGAGGACCTCAGTACAATGCTCGATGACCTCAGTAGAGCTACCGAAAGAGTGGGTCTAAAAATGAACATGGACAAGACGAAGGTCATGTTGAATGCCCATGTCACACCCATTCCTATGAAGATCGGAGACTCTACACTCGAAATTGTAGACGATTATGTATACCTAGGACAAACGGTCCAGTTAGGTAGGTCTAACTTCGAAAAAGAGATCAATCGTCGAATCTGACTCGGGTGGGCAGCGTTCGGGAAGCTGCGCGGTTCTTCTCGTCCAACTTACCGCAGTGTCTCAAGACGAAAGCCTATGACCCGTGTGTGTTGCCAGTGATTACATACGGGATCGAAACGTGGTCGCTCACAATGGGCCTTATCAAAAGGCTTAAAGTCACCAAAAGGGGATTGGAGAGGGCTATGCTCGGAGTTTCCTTGCGTGATCGAATCAGAAATGAAGACATCCGCAAGAGAACCAAGGTCACCGACGTAGCCCGAAGAATTGCTAAACTTAAGTGGCAGTGGGCAGGCACATTGCTCGCAGAACGGATTCCCGATCGGGCCGAAAAGTTCTGGAGTGGCGACCGCGAACCCGAAGACGATGCGTTGAGAAGACCTCCCACTAGGTGGACCGATGACACATTGAAGGTTGCGGGGATCCAGTGGATGCGAGTCGCAAGGGACCGGTCAATGTGGCGAAACTTGAGGGAGGCCTATGTCCAGCAGTGGACGTCTTTCGGCTGAGATGATAATGATGATGATGATGAAATAAAAATATTTGTTACTAAACGGGGGGTGTTCTAATTTATCCCGTATCCAGCTCGTAAAATTATAAACCTTAAAAAGATTTATTTTTCACCTGCCAAAGAGTTATGTACTTTAAGGATGTCGAAATTGTTACAAACGAACTGAAATATTTAAGGACCAGGTACACAGATAAAGGTACCTTCAAGCTCGCAATACTCCTGAAAACATTGACAGTGCCAGAATAAACTTCACAACAACGTTATTTTATTCAGAAAGCAATATAAACTTTACTTTTAAACTTCGACTCGCCAGAGCAACTCTGGCAAGTAGGTACCTGTCTGAAAAATGAAATTTCAATTCAGTTTTACCACGTTGATGTCGAAGTGACTTTTTGTTATTAAATAAGCAAAGTCGGTGCAAACTCTCGAAGTCACACAACTTTCTCTTATATCTGTTGGTCAACTGTAATCAGTAACCGAATAGGTACCTACTTATTTACTTCAAAATGAAAGATGAAATTTAATTTAAACTATTATAGTTCCTAGTCAGTTTAGGTGTAACTTTTGACAAACTAGTTAGTTGAAAGTTAAGTAGGTAAGGTTGGGATAAATGGACGTAGGTATTTGTATAAATAATACGTCTATGTTGAAACTATAGGTAGGTAGGTACGTAATTATCTACTGTCATGTTGATGGGACAACTTTATCTGTGACTAATTTATCCAGTAGGAAAGCAAGTGCAGTTATTGCCCATTTATCTTTATTTTGATTTTTTATAAGTAAAGCCCCTACAAGTTGTTGGATCCAACACAGGCCATCATAATCTGTGCCTACCATTAAAAAGTTTTAAAAAACTTGGAGTGGCATTTGTAGACGAATTTGTAGTCATCATCTGCCTAGACTCCTTTTCAAAACCATTTTGGGGGCTACCTTTTAGTCATACCGGCTGCAACTCACAACTGAATTACTATACTACAGACAACCATATACCATTTAAAGTAGGTTACATAGGCAAGGGAGACATCACGTACCAGCTGCCGCGGGAAACGCACCGGGCGTCGGGGGCCCCCCTACGTTGTGGCCCCTGGCCACCGTAGGCGCTGATCTATTGACGGTGAGCTATGGGCTAGCTTGCCCTCCGTCCTTCTTATGACAACGGCGCGTTCGTGTTCCACGCGCGCCTCATAGAGATGTCAGCTAACGAAGGGGTCTGCAAAGGACGATGCTTGCCGGGGCTGCGGGACTGTTCGAAAGAGATACCGCGGCTCTGGAACACAAAGGGTTATGAAGGAACATGGATGGGTTTTAATCAGTAAAAGTCAGACACTCCCTTCCGCTCCGCCCAGAGCGGGAGGAGTCATTTCTGATGACTTCCCATCAGAAAAAAGAGGTTAGATACACACTACACAGGCTACATTTTATTATCCTAAAAACGATTCTAATAATTCTCTCTCAGAAATAAAGATGAATCATTAAAGCGGATATATGGACCTACTGAATGGATAAAAATTGAAATTGAAAAACTATGATTTGATGAAAAGATTCCCATTTCTTCGTGCCATTTAAGGGACTACTTGCACCTTAATATAAACGTACGCATCTGTTCAGCTTGTCTCATACAAAATCATTGTTTTCTATGGGCTTAAGCTGAAATAGAGAGCTGAATAAAATTTAGTGTGAGTGGTTGTTCAGAAAATGTACCGTTTAGTTACTTCTTTCATTTCATAGAATATATTTGAATTGGCCTTGATTGTAATTATATCATAACTATGACACATACAATAATTATAATAATTATATAAATAATGTAATTTACAAAAACATTAGGTAGAAGTCAAACTTTTTTAAAACCAACGAAGTAAACAAAACTCACTTGAAACTAACTCTTCATGTTGCACAGACTTGATGCAT
Organism: Xestia c-nigrum; assembly: GCA_916618015.1. Lineage (NCBI taxonomy): Eukaryota > Metazoa > Arthropoda > Insecta > Lepidoptera > Noctuidae > Xestia > Xestia c-nigrum. The sequence goes on from OU745247.1 coordinate 25,362,274, forward strand.
TAACGAAACGTTACATATGACGGAACGGGAAATCACCAATACCAAAAAAAAAAAAAAAAAAACACCAATACGCAAAATGTCACTGTCATAACGTAAACGTCAAGAATTGTTTTCGTATTTTTTCATTGAGAAATTGTGAATTTAATTGCTAACTATTGTACAATATTTAGACCTTATTTCAGAATCGTGTTACTCATAAAGATATTGTTGTGTACGTGTACATTGGAAACGTGTAAATTAACATTTTGTTACTCCGAGTGTGTGACAAAGAGATTGCTTTTGATTTTTCACAAATCGTCGTATTTTTTATTGTAAACTATGGCGAATTCGGATTATGTTGCTACTTTGAAGATCCTGGTTATCGGGGAAAGTGGTGTTGGTAAATCCAGGTAAGAATTCCTACAGAATAACTCGATCAAACCTTAAAGGGGGACCCACCTCTTTTCTAAAAAAAACTATTGAGTCACGTCAGCCGATTATGTACTTTAACTTAACTACCATTTACATTGAATGTGATAAGTTTGCGGAAGTGTACTAACGTTCCTGTAGATACGCAATTTTGGATGCCAAAACATTTACTTACTTAGTTTAATTATTCCACAATAATTCGTGTGTTTCGCCCTTGACTTAAATAAGTACGATTTATCTACTGAAATATGTTGAAAAACAATTATCTAGATTACGTTGTTGCGTAGTTTTCGCAATCGTAGTTATTTTGCTCAAAGATTTGAGGCTAACAGACTAGATTGTAATGTAAAATTAAAATTCCACCATTCATTCTAAGTTCTATTGTAGATAATGTATCATGCCTTTTCGTAGATAATGTTCTCATTAGTTTTTAGTGTTCATATTTACAGCAAATTATCAATAGGTAGGTATTTTACTTAGAGAGTGCACTTTGACCTCGACAAACTAATTACTCACAACCCGATTACCAGTTCTCAATTGCTTAACTTTTAACCGGACAATTTTTTCTAAAGTATCCATTTAATAATCACTATCATTACATACTATTTATTTCTCCACCTCATTATAAAACAAAGTCTCCCGCCGCGTCTGTCTGTCCCTATGTATGCTTAGATTTTTAAAACTATTCAACGGATTTTGATGCCGGTTTTTTAATAGAGTGATTCAAGAAGAAGGCTTTTGTATCTAATAAATAAAAATAAATATATAAATAATTTTATGCGGGCGAAGCCGCGGGCATCGGCTAGTTATGTATAAATTTAAGGTTCATATTAAAGTAAAAACTAAATGTCGGGGCAGTCTTCTTGCTGTTCTATAACATATTTTAGTTGAGGTATAATTTGGAACTGTGATGGGACTACTACATACTGTGGTTTACAGTTCCTTCAAAGTTGTGCAATCGAGCTTTCTGACAGTCAACCACTTATCTCACTATTATGCTCTGAGCAATGAGGTTGAAAAGTGGTTGACCATCAGTGAGCATGGTAGTACCTTGTAAGTCAAAGTAAATGAAATTTTGGTACTCGTACAAAATTAGTGAGTTATCCCTGATTAACTCAATTACTTTTATTTATCTTCAATTCTTATTACTAGGTATTGATTGATATAGGGCATAATAGTATTCCAAACTAAAATTAAAATTAAAAATAGACACTCTAATAGGTAAATTGGTTTTATTTTTAGCATAATCCTAGCGTTCACTACGGGAGACTACAATGCCTCGTTTCCTGCCACAATCGGAGTTGATTACAAATGTAAAGTGATGGATGTGAACGGCGTAAAAGTTAAACTTGGAATATGGGATACCGCTGGCCAGGAACGATACAGGACTTTGACATCCAGTTTTTACAGGTATGTGTGGATTGCTTTAATTTCTGTAGTCTCATAAATAATAATTGAAAATATGTAAATTACTCACTTTTTGTGGCAATGTTCTGTAAATAATGACTTAACTCCGGTCTACCTTATTATTTCAAAGTCTATTTGAAAAATTTATAAAATGTACATCATAGCTCTGTCAAAATACTTCGACTACGAAAATGCCCTTGCAGCTGCAATGTAAGGTGCTGTCAATGTCAAATACGTTACCACTGATGCACAGTTGAATACAATAAAATATATTTTAATCTCTCTATTTATACACAACAGCATTCCTTTGTGATGATTTATTATATTAACAATTAAAAAAAGATTATTAATAACAGCTGATTTAAAAAAATAAAATTTTCTTCAAACTAACAATGGGTGAGTCATGTTGAAAAATTCATTCAATTTCAACTATTAATTACTATCATTTTCACTAAGTTTTACTAATGATACACACAGTCCATTGTTATTTTTTGTTGACCTTACCAAGTTAAATGAATCACCTTTAGTAGGTATTGCTATTGTATTGCATGTTCAGACCATATTGTTTCAGTTTAACTACTGTTGTGAACAAAGGATGATTTTCTTTTTATTTAACCGGCTTACATTTGACTACAAAACAAATTGAAGTAGCCATTTAGTAAATAAAAAAAAGAACAAGTGCACACATGACAGCCGTCCCGTATTTCACTAAAAGGTGAGGCAGGGGTATAGGTACACATGAGTCAAATGTAATACGGGGGACCCTATTGCCATCAACTGCATAAATCCAAACTCCGTGCATAGGTCGAGACATCATGACCTTGAACAATTGGAAGTCATATGTCAACTCTCCATCCTCATTAACTATTGTTGTTGATGTGAAATTTCACATGTTAGTATTGGCAATTCGTCGACCGGACAATTCAATTCATTTTATCTTCACACATCACTCTTCCGTGCGTTAATTGTGACTAATAATTATTATCAACTAGCCGACCCGACAGACGTTGTCCTGTCACCTACTACCTACTACTACCTACCTACTACTACCTACCTACTGCTACCTACCTACTGCTACCTACCTACTGCTACCTACCTACTGCTACCTACCTACTACTACCTACCTACTACTATCTACCTACTACTACCTACCTACTACTACCTACCTACTACTACCTACCTACTACTACCTACCTATTACTAACTACCTACTACTACCTACCTACTACTACCTACCTACTGCTACCTACCTACTGCTACCTACCTACTACTACCTACCTACTACTACCTACCTACTACTACCTACCTACTACTACCTACCTACTACTACCTACCTACTACTACCTACCTACTACTACCTACCTACTACATTTGTTTTTCATAAGAACCTTCTCCTGACCATAACAAAAACAACAAAAAAATAATTTGTGAAATCGGTCCAGCCGTTCACGCGTGATGCCGTGACCATGGGAAATAGGGATTCATTTTTATATAATTATAGCTAGATATTGTATACAGGATTCGAACCCAGACAGGCGCTTTACTTTTTGTAATTTATAATTTCATCACCGCTGCTCTCAAAACGCTGAAGGAAAACATCGTAAGGAAACCGGCATCTCCTAGAACCAAAAAATTCGAAGACATGTGACATCATGTACCAACCCGCACTGGGCCCGCGTGGTAGATTATAGCCCCTTCCATCTCGTAGAGCGGAGGCTGTGTCCCAGCAGTGAGAACATTAGTAGGCTGATGATGATGATGATTGTATATCAGGCTGGTGTCCCCAAATCTACGTCCAAAAGACCTTTGGTGCGTACATGCGTTACATTTGCAAACTTAAAAATGTAGCAAGTTCTGTTTGGTCCTGTTAACCCAAAAACCAAACCAAAAATTCGAAGACATGTGACATCTACCAATCCGCACTGGGCCCGCGTGGTAGATTATAGCCCATTCCCTCTCATTGAGAGGAGGCCGTGTCCCAGCAGTGGGAACATTATAGGCTGATGATAATGATGATGATACATATGTATACTAGTGTAGTAAGCGCTATTTTAATAGAAAACCTTTGTTACAGAGACGCTCACGGTGCTATTTTAGTTTACGATGTGTCAGATCCAAAGTCCTTAGCGAAACTCAACGAGTGGGTCGAAGAACTTCAAGTATACTCTACCAAGAAGAACATAGTCTGCTTAGTTGTTGGCAACAAGATTGACAAAGTAAGTTGGGACCATAATACAATAATGGTTGGGACTATATTATTGTTTAACACTTTGGTATAAATCGGCCTACGCCTCATCGTTTCACATCATCATCATTCTAAGAGCGATTCCAAACTACGTCCGATCCGAATCCGATCCAAACCCGCAGTACAAGTACGTAGGAATCGATAGGGCTCGATGAGATAAATTTGACAGTTATTCTCGATAAAATGAGTTTTTATGGAGTCAAAAACTCATTTTATCGAGAATTACTGTAAAATTTATCTTATCGTGTCCTATCGATTCCTACGTACCTACTTGTACTGCCGGTCCGGAGTAATCGTAGAACTATTTCTATGGTAGTTTACGCTCTAGATCCGGCGTCCGTCATCAGATTTTGTATTGTAGTGTATTTTCACGGGTACGGATCGGACTCGGATCGGACGTAGTGTGAAATCATTCTAATGCTCATAACCCAATGTATCTAGGGTAAATGTATCATATTAGACACATTGTCGTTACAGCTACATTTGATTCAAAATATGTATATTGGTACATCACACACCTTTTTTTGTCGGTTGTTTAATCATCTAATGACTCCTCCCGCTCATGGCGAGCGGGAGGGAGTGTCAGACTTTTACTGACTAAAATCCATCCATGTTCCTTCCTCGCCCTTTATGTTCCGGGGCCACGGTATCTCTATCGAACAGTCCCGCAGCCCAAGTATATCACACACCTACCTACGTGTTGCAAAAAGATGTGACGCATCGGTCAGCTCAGTCAATCGCCGACTGACGTGCGTCAAAACGCCTTCAACGCAACGCACCTACCTTAGGCGCTGTCTCCACGAGCGAGAGAATCGCGACGAGTCCGCCCTTATATCGTCGAATAATCTCCACGAACGAGCGATAATTCCGCCGCGTATCGTCGCGAGTCGTTACGGAATCGCGGCAATTCCGCGGCGACTCGTAACGGTATCGCCGCGTTTCCTTGACGTCACGTTGCGAAAGAAGGAATTCAGTTACGTGCCAGACGAGAGCGAAATAAGTAGTGTCTCAGTCGATAATATAATTCTGATATAATAGATAAATATATAGAATAATAATTTGACAGCGCGCCCCCCGCGCGCTCGTCGCGAGAGCGCCGCGAGCGCGCGGCGGTCGCGTTGCTAGTCGCGGCGGGCTAGCGACGATGTAATGACGTTTTGTGCGCTCGTTGCCACTCGTCGCCTCGCGGCGATAATATCGCCGTGTGGAGACGGTTCCATAGAGAGTGTATAGAAAAACGTGGCACGGCGATAATATCTTCGCGATTCTCTCGCTCGTGGAGACAGCGCCTTAGGCACCGTAGCAATTAAGCGTCACCGCTGCTGTGGTGTTCATTAGTAATAAAAACATTAAAAATTGTTTTTCGGAAGTGTCATCAACTAATAATATCTACTCTTTTCTGATAGCAAAATCGTGCGGTACAGCGGGAACAAGGGCAGGCATTCGCACAGAAACACAGAATGCTGTTCATTGAGAGCAGTGCTAAGACACAGGAGGGCATCAGTTTGGCTTTTGAAGAGCTCGTACAAAAGGTAAGAGTTTTTGGTTTAAATTAACGCCACCAGTTTTAAAAATTAGTTGCATTCATACTAATATTAATATTGTTTTAATAAATGTTATCGCATAATTTTATTTTTCTATTCGATTATGCTCACTTAATATTATTCAATTTCCAACTTGACTGATTTGTTACACAGATAACTAAGGTATAGACAAAAAAGAAATATTGTAAGTCTGCTAGATGTACTGTACGTAGGTATCTCCCAGGAGAAGTATGTCCTACTCCAATCATCGTTTATTTTCGGCAATACGAACACGATCGTTATGAATGAAATCTAATAAAGAGCAACCACCGAAAGTTTTAACTCTTTCGTATTACTGTGGTTCGAAAATTATAGATTAACAAAACTATATTTTGCGTGACTGATTCACTGCATACAAACGTAAAAAAAAAAAACCTAGTACCTTTCTTCTGTGGCCTGTGGCGTGATGTTCGTTCATAATCATTCGGATACACGAACATTTCCGAAGCGCATGTCTTTATTTATGTATGTATATGTTACCGTAAAATTGACAAACACGTTATATTGTAATCTCTCTAGCGATATTGTAAACTCTCGAATTATTGTCAAACGAAGATACTGCTTACAATAAAACGCATTATTTTTCGTGAAATGCATGCGATGGTAGTCAACTCACGCGGTGTGGAGGGAAGGAGGGGTCCCCCTTGCCCAGTGGTACCACTCTCATGAAAATATACTGTACCGTTCCTGAGAAATATCGATTAATATAACCTAACCTTAAAACACTTAATATTCCCCAAAAAGCGTAGTCGACGGGGCCCCGCTTCGCGGGCCCCCTATTTCCGAGTGCAGGGTTTAAAGGAACCTAACTAACCTAACGGGGTGCCCCAAGTTCCGATTATGGGGGCACAGATACTTCCGTATGTTCAGTTGACAATAATTCGAGAGTTTACAATATCGCTAGAGAGAAACACGTTATATTGTAATATAACGTGTTTGACAATTTTACGGTGACATATATATTGTACTGATGATTATTCCCTTCCTCTAGATCATAGAGACACCTGGTCTCTGGGAGACGGGAGGCTCGTCATCCAACATACGCATATCAAACGAGGATAGGAGACAACAGGAACAGTCTTCGTGCTACGACTACACCTGCACCATTTAGAATAAGGTCGAAAGTTGGCTGGCATCTGAAGATTTTTTCTACCTTTTACACCGACTTAGCCAATAAAACAGGCCCGCTAAATTTCTGCTCTAATGCTGGGGCTACACTATCGCTATCGATAACGCGAAGATTTGCGTTGTCGCGACACGTCTGGCCAAAGAATTCGTCCTATCGCGATAAACTTCGCGAATACGAATGCCCTTCGCGCCGCTGTCGGTAAATTGCCGCACATCAAAGGGTTTTGTCGCGACAAAGTTCGTGCGGTTGGCTACACTTCACGCACTCTAGTTGACTGCGATACTCTGAGAGGTTTGAACGTGTTTGATTGAACTTTTTAATCACGGATTGGAATAATGAGAGGATAAGGAAAGATGTAGTAATAAATTGTTAGCCGCCATGTGATACATCGCAACCGCTTCTCCCATGTTTTCCCGCAAATGAATTATCGCGACGTTCTAGATTATCGCGACAGTAGAAAGGTTTTTCCAAGTGTGGCCAATCACTTCGTCATAGAGCGAACACGAACTTTTATCGCGACAACGCGAACACGAATCATCGCCTACAAGTCTGGCCGTAGCATAAGTATCGGGAGTATGTATCGGTCTAATATTCAAGTTAGATTTTCAAACGAATTTGGACCTTCGAGTGATGATAATTAAAAGTTGAAGTGCTATCTGTGAGTCTTGTCAACAAGAATACTTTTCCTCTGTCGTCACAATAAGTTCGTGTGTGCATACATATACTTAGGCAGTCAGCAAATGGGGACTGAAGGCTTAGGGTGCACCGGTCGTACATTTAATAAATATCACAACTAGTGAACGGTTTAGTCCACAAGTATTTTACTAATGCTGGGGCTACACTATCGCGATAACGCAACGATTTGCGTTGTCGCGACACGTCTGGCCAAAGAATTCGTCCTATCGCGATAAACTTCGCGAATACGAATGCCCTTCGCGCCGCTATCGGTAAATTGCCGCACAGCAAAGAGTTTTGTCGCGACAAAGTTCGTGCGGTTGGCTACACTTCGCGCGGTCTAGTTGACTGCGATACTCCGAGAGGTTTGAACGTGTTTGATTGAACTTTTTAATCACGGATTGGAATAATGAGAGGATAAGGAAAGATGTAGTAATAAATTGTTAGCCGCCATGTGATACATCGCAACCGCTTCTCCCATGTTTTCCCGCAAATGAATTATCGCGACGTTCTAGATTATCGCGACAGTAGAAAGGTTTTTCCAAGTGTGGCCAATCACTTCGTCATAGAGCGAACACGAACTTTTATCGCGACAACGCGAACACGAATCATCGCCTACAAGTCTGGCCGTAGCATAAGTATCGGGAGTATGTATCGGTCTAATATTCAAGTTAGATTTTCAAACGAATTTGGACCTTCGAGTGATGATAATTAAAAGTTGAAGTGCTATCTGTGAGTCTTGTCAACAAGAATACTTTTCCTCTGTCGTCACAATAAGTTCGTGTGTGCATACATATACCTAGGCAGTCAGCAAATGGGGACTGAAGGCCTAGGGTGCACCGGTCGTACATTTAATAAATATCACAACTAGTGAACGGTTTAGTCCACAAGTATTTTACTAATGCTGGGGCTACACTATCGCGATAACGCAACGATTTGCGTTGTCGCGACACGTCTGGCCAAAGAATTCGTCCTATCGCGATAAACTTCGCGAATACGAATGCCCTTCGCGCCGCTATCGGTAAATTGCCGCACAGCAAAGAGTTTTGTCGCGACAAAGTTCGTGCGGTTGGCTACACTTCGCGCGGTCTAGTTGACTGCGATACTCCGAGAGGTTTGAACGTGTTTGATTGAACTTGTTAATCACGGATTGGAATAATGAGAGGATAAGGAAAGTTGCATTGCAGTAAATAATTGTTAGCCGCCATGTGAACCGCTCCTTCCATGTTTTCCCACAAATGAATTATCGCGACGCTCTAGATTATCGCGACAGGAAAGGAGAAAGGTTTTTTCAAGTGTAGCCAAGCACTTCGTCATAGATCGAACACGAACTTTTATCGCGACAACGTGAACACGAATCTTCGCCTACAAGTCTGGCCGTAGCATAATAGCTAAAACAGGTGCATAAAATAAAAACGGGAAAGTTCGTCATTCCAAATTATGGTTATTTAGTAAAAATCATGAGGAACTAGTTTGACTCTAATCCTGAATAAAAACATCACAATCAGTTAAGGAAATAAGTTCTAAATCTACAAATAAACTGATTTTAAATTTAGATGAATTCACATTCGATTTTCTTGTATAATGTGAATATCGATTTTGTGATTTTAAAGTTAGGTACCACTTAGTTTTACTGAAATAGTGATGGATTTAGAGCAGGGACTCAACTAATGACTACTAATAGAACTTTAATTGAGATCGGAGTAGAAAATTTAGATACCAATCCAAAATAAAACTTGCCACTTATAGTTTATTTTTTCATTCAACGGAGATAAATGGGTCCAAAAATGGGAAGCAGCATTTCTTTTGTTATTTGCATGAATAACGGTTTTCATTTAAGTAAATTTGACCACACATTGATCGTAAAACTGGTATTTAATTGGAGTTTCAATAGAAAAAGAGCGCAGTTTAAATGATACTAAAACAGTTGTAAACAAAATAAATAAATATTGGGTGATTTATTTGTCACATGCCATAACTGCACACAATAAAACAAAAACAAGAATAAAATATAAAAAAAGTATATAACTAAAAAAATAATATTGTGTTTCTCACGGCTGCGTCAAATTGGCCAAGTTTAGCAGACTGCCGAGCAGCTACTGCGTTGTACGTATCCAGAACCTGAGATTACTTTAAATGACGACTGGCTTAGTCTGTATTCAAGATGATTAATTATATTAGGTATTGGTCAAAATATGGAACAACTGATTTAAAAAATATGAAGAATTTCTATATGGGATATCCAGGATTATGTCGGTTTTAGCGTCGGGTGTCCATTCCAACCCGTATTCAATTTTTAAGTGAATTATTTTAAATTATAATTGTTTTGAATCGTTATAGCATGCATGTTTAGATAAATTCCAGCCTCAAAGGTTTTCTATTCTAGCTTGTCTTCTCAAATGAATTATAAATGTTAGCTTTATTTAGTTCTCCAATTGATGTTATCTTCAGATGTGCGCCAACTACGGCGATGTGATATCTCTGTCTGCTTTTGTACATAGAATTAACAAAGTGTGATTATTGTATGTTGTACACTATATTATTATTATAAATAAAGTATTTCACAGAATTCCTGTGTAACTGTACTCATTTTAAACCTCCAAAACACAAAAGAAACTCTTAAGAGCCCTCTTACAGTCCACTAGCGCCGCCAATCGAAAAAATGTCATATAATATCAAAACATAAACGGCCGTTTTTGTTACAAATGCACGATTTAGCTAAACAGCTATATTTCAAGTGGTGACAATGTGTTATAAAATTACGTTATTGCCTTTTCTACAGTAATAATAGACCACATTTTGTATTTTTGATTCTACTTACGAGTTATGACATTTTTTCGATTGGGGGCGCTAGTGGACTGTAAGAGGGCTCTTAAAAGACTTCTTAAAGTGGTCATAATGTTATGTGACTTAGTTAACCGTTATACTTCAACCAATTTATCTGTGCAGACGAGACAAACAGAATTCAAATGAATGTATTGGTACATTCATTTGAATTCTGTTTGACATATCGATGATTTTGTTTACAAGCAACGTCATCTTGAACGTTAAAATACTTAGGTCCGTGCATGTTCACCGAAATGATAATTGTCTGATTATCTAAAAACAGCTGTCACTGTGACATCATCTTCAATCAGACCGTCAATACCTTGAACTTTAAAGTTCATACGGTATTTATGTGACTTTGGTTAACAGTTAGTCCTGCAGCTGTCGAAGCACTGCCAAACTACATGTAAAAGATTCAAAATCGTAATATTAAGTAACGACGCCTTTTTTTTGCTATACTGTTTAATACAAAACTACCACCACCATAATCATCGATACGGCCTCCTCTAAACGAGATGGAATGGGCTAGAAACCACCACACGGGCCCATTGCGGATAAGCAGATGTCACAATGTCTTCGAATTTCTGGTACTAGGACATGCCGGTTTTTTCACGATGTTTTCCTTCACCGTTTTGAGAGCAGTGGTGATGAAATGAAATACAAGAAGTAATACGCCTGTCTTGGTTCGAACCTACGACTTATTCGCAAGTCGGAGCCAACCACTAGGCCACCGCTAAATAACCAACATAATTCTACCGCCAAAATAACCTTGTAGCACTCGAGACGTGGCTGTCTAAGTGAAAACACGCGTTAACTACCTAACGCTTATACACCCCGCCCTTAGAAACGGCCATTGACAATCCCATAGGGGAAACATAAAGGTTATAACAAGCAATATATAGCCCCCGTGGAAAAACACCGTAGAGCCAGTCGTTATCACCGTGCCTTTATGGGGCAATTTTTCAGAAACTCGCCTGAAACTGCGTACACTTTTTGCCTTGCTGCCCTACATTCGTTTTATTGCCGATCATTGTCCGTTTTAACCTGGAAATTAAAGGTGAATGGATGTGTTTGAGAACAAAGGCGGTATTTAGGTAGGTTTGAAAGCAAAGATATGTAGGTAGGTAATTGATTGCCAAGTGACGTATAGATTGACTTCAGCACATGAAACTTCTACAATCTGTTAAATTTGTTTAATATATTTTCAACTTTATCGTTGAAGCGTTAGGTTCAAGGTTGATTCTGACGCACAAACTAAACTTAATTTAGGCTATTGCCATCTTTTTCTCTCTAATAAAACGAGAAAGAGACGGACGAAATTTAGAGCTGTCAAATTTAATCGGAACTAATATTTCCATACAAAAAAAGGGTGCACGTAAAAACATGTCGACTAAAAACATGGTGAAGCGCAAGGTATAAACTAGTTTGATATCTCTAACTTAGTTCATTGCTATAGCCGTCCTTTTCTCGCACTACCTTTTGGTTAAAGATAGCAATAGCCTAAATTAAGTTTAGTTTGTGCACAACAGAATCGACACCAGTTTCCGACACGATACCTAAAATGTGCACTTACCTATTCTTCTTTCGAATCGATGGTACGACTTGATGAGGAGCTCGTGGCCACAACAACAGCCGCTCGGGTCGATCTTTAGGTTAGGCCGTGCTTGCCTAAGTTGGTATGTGGATGGGTGACCACCCTTACACACCGAGTTTCCTCCGTGCCTCAGAAAGCACGTTAAGCTGTTAGTCCCGGCTGTCATTTGTAGATCTTTGACAGTCGTCATAGGTAGACGTGAACCGAAAAGTCTGACAACCAGTCTTATCAAGTGGTATTGTATTACCCAGCACTAACTAGGTTGTGGAGGTCAGATAGGCAGTCGCTCCATGTAAAATACTGGTATTCAGCTGCATCTAGGTAGTTAAAACCAACATAGTTGGGAAAAGTCTAGGCAGATGATGGTACGATTTATGAAATCTGTTTCTGAGGTTTGAGGAAGTCTGGAGGAGGAGCGCACTTATATTTCCTATCCACAGTATCCATGCTACTCTTTGGTGGATTGTCCTGGATGGCCGGTGCCGAAGCCTACCATGGGCGTCATCATCATCATCATCATCATCTCAGCCGAAAGACGTCCACAGCTGGACATAGGCCTCCCCCAAGTGTCGCAACATTGACCGGTCCCTTGCTACTCGCAGCCACTTTCCATGGGCGTCGTTTAATCTTAAAGTGGATGTCGGGATCCTGATTCTTTAAATAAAGGTTACATGTACTATGATGGTAGGTAAGATAGCATGTGGGTACATACCCTATTTGTTCGACCTTTCGTAACTTTTCTTAAACATAAATTTAAATATTAGGTATAAGTTTTTAAACAGACATGGTCACCAGGGGGGTGAAACTTCCATACATTGGCGTCAAACAAAATGTTCATAGAGAGTGCTACCATCTGTATGTTTGGGAACACAAACTTTTCAACTGTTTGACTGTTTTACAACTGTCATAAAGAGAACAGCTATTTTGGACAACATGTCAGGGAAGTAGATAGCCTAGCGGTGACAGCGGCTGCCTTGTAATAATTAGGTCCCAGGTTCGAATCCGCAGTCAAGAACTACTTTTTGTATTTAATTTGGTTGAACAGAAACTAACAGTGCCATCTACAGTGATGGGTACACAGTTTTAAAAACGAAAACCGGAGTTGCTCATCTATCTTGTATTACATAGTGTATAACATTATATTGTTAACACCGATAACGAACAATAGGGCAGATCGATTTATCAGCTCATAAAAACCCACCCGCAATAACTTTAGTTTTTCCCATGATCATGGTGCTTACAACAGTGCCGAAAATCAGTACCCAAAACAAATGCCAAACATGGTAATCATTGGCCTATTAATGTTCCCACGGCTGGGACACAGACCTCCTCTCTATGAGAGGGAATGGTCATGGTAATACACCCCGTTTTCAATGTCAATGATAATAAATATTGGAAAACATATTTTCTACAAAACCACCGCTCATGCTAAAAGGTTTTTAAAAGCCACACATTCAACCAAATAATTAAGCAAATAATTTATTGATCACAACGGCCGTCGTCCGCGACCTTCGTTCGCGAAAATTTATTAAATACTTGCTTTCGCCCGCGTGAATTGTAATTATTGTCCCATGGGATCTTACTACCGGGATAAAAAGTATCCTATGTATTAATCCAGGTTATAAACTATCTGTGTGCAAAATTTCATCCAAATCCGTTCAGTAGTTTTCGCGTGAAAGCGTAACAAACAAACTTACATTCACATTTATAATATTAGTAGGGATTAAATAATATTATTTTGCTTTTTGGATCTCTCTCTTATCGAATCGGATTCTGTTACCAATTTCAAGGGTTTTAATTTTTTTGTTTCAAAGGTTCAGCCGTTTCGGTGATTAGCCTGAAGACAGTGTGTGTTTGTCAGTACAAACAAAATTTTAAACAATTTTATTGAGGTTTTGGTAAAGGTTAATACCGTATTTACTTTCATATGCATTCTGTAACAAGCTGTTATTTTTTAAACTAAAATTACAAACAGACATTCAATTTTATGTACATATTTGTATAGATTTATGTACCTACTCAAGTAGGTACCTATTTCGACATGACTTACCTTACCTTACTTACTGAACGTTTTCGTTGGAACTTAGGTCCTACCTAAGTTCCAACGAAAACGTTCAGTCAATAATAACATTAATTACTAAACTTTTATTTTGAAAGGAAAATGAGCATCAACATAAATAATTATAGGTCCTAAAATTGCGTAAAAACATGTCTTTGTAATGGTAAATATTATTTTCATGTGTGTGTTACTTGTGTGAACTTTACCTACGGATCTATGATTCAAGCGCGACCGCCACTCACATTAGAAACAACATCGTCTAAGTATAGTTTTTTTTTCATAATTATACAGTTTTCCTGTATCGTTGTTTTGACTATTCGTGCCTGTAACTGACGGGCCTAATTGAATTATAGGCTTTGATTTTATAAAATCTGTTTGAACACAGACTTGCACGATACGATTTAGGTGCCCATTTACTTAGCAGCCTATGTCCCCACCCTAGCCAAAGAATACCTACTTACTTATTTCAAATTATACATACTGAAACATTTTAAGGTAAGTAAAGTAAAGTAGATACCGAGAGCAGCGGTGGTATAGTGATGGCGGCCCTGACTTACGAACAGTAGATAAGTCGTGGGATCGAAGCTTCGAATCCAGACAGGCGCATAACTTTGTGTAATTTATTTCATCACCAGTACTGCTCTCAAAACGATGAAGAAAAACATCGTGAGGAAACCGGGATGTCCTAGAACCTAAAATTCGAAGACATGTGTGATATCTACCAATCCGCACTGGGCCCGCGTGGTAGATTATAGCCCATTCCCTCTCATAGAGAGGAGACCTGTGTCCCAGCTGTGGACACATTAATAGCCTGATAATGATGATGATGATTGATGCACGGTCGAACAAGCCATTTGGTTGTTCTGTAAACTTGTTCAACTATACCCACCACAGCAACCCAGACACACCACATCTACAAATCTCTCCCAGCGTCTCCGTCGCAACTTTCACCCCGTATGTTTCCCCAGCGCCTCTTTCCGAATGTCTCCAGTTAATACCAGTGGCCGGGACACTCCCATTTATCACTAACAGCCGAGGACAAATAGGCTCAAGGAGGGCTGCCCCCAATGGCCTCAGATGGAGGATGGAGGTCCCTCATTAATGACCAGCCATCCTTCAGTACTCTAGGATAAATGTTGACAAATATAAAGGAAGCTTCTTGTTATGATTTACGGTTTAAGTGGTTTCCTTCAATGATGTATGGTAATGCACGCTTTAGCTGTTTATTTTTCGTAGTAATTGATGGGTGGGTGGGTGGTTCATATTTCGTCTTTGGGTAAGGTTATTAGTGGATATTTGAGCTCAAAAGGATAAGTTGAGTTCTATATTGAACGGTAGCTAAGTGACAAAGGGTAAGAATCTCTATGATGTAATAACGACTTCCGTACTTATCAGCCTCGTTAGCAACACAACAAAAATCATTGTCCGACGTTAGACTATCAACAAACTAGCTTCTGCCCGCGACTTCGTTCGCGTAAATTTCCCGCTCGCAACATTTATTATTGCTGCTCCGCTCCTATTTTTCATAGCGTGATGTTATATAGCCTATAGCCTTCCTCGATACATGGCCTATCCAACGCAAAAATATTTTTTCAATTCGAGCCGGCAGTTCCTGAGATTAGCGCGTTCAACCAAACAAACAAACTCTTCTGCTTTATAATATTAAGTATAGGTATTTGACCCGTATTGTTTTTTTATTAAAACCAAAATTTTAGTGAATTCTGACGTCACGATTCACGAACCCCTCTCCCCAATGCGTTTTATCGTTTTTTTTTTTTAGTTTTTTTTATGCGTTTTATCTTAGTCAATGGATATAAAACGCATTTCATTATGACTTCTCAATGAACAACCACTGAGACTCCATTGAAAGAAATGTCATAGAATATTAATCTCGTACATGGAATCTGGCATGAATAAATGTTCGCATTTAGTAGTAGATTGCGAAAACCATTTTTACTAATGGTTTAATAGTAATGGCAATACGAAAATGCCATTAAAACACAATTTTATTACAAGACCATCGACCGACCATTGTGAATTTAGCAGATTACGAACTTTAAGCAAAATGACAATGGGATGAGAATGGAATCGTGTTGGAGTGACGAATTTATTAAAATAGCAGAATAAGCCCCCTGGTGTTATCGTGCCCACCGCATACAGATGTCTAAAATACTAGTGGCATGTACATTTGTGGCTATCTCAGAGACAACAGAAAGGCACCATATGCCTTTAATTACACCGGCACCTCTTTGATGTCGTTTTAACTCCATATTCCTCATTCATTCTCTTGTGTTTTTATTAATTTTAGTTTTTTTAATTTTGTTCAAACGTGTTAGAGTAACGAACTTATACTTGTACCAAATTAATAACACAATAATATACGAGTATGTATACAACTGAGAATGACATTATTATTTTTTAGTTATTTGCCCACCCGAGTGGCGCATTGGTAGTGAGGCTGTCTGACGTTCTTATGGTCCCGGGTACGTATCATGGTAGGAGCAAATGTTTGTGTGATGAGCATGTACATTTGTATCCTAGTCATGAATGTTTATATAATATGTATTAACCACAGAAATATTCTATTTACAAACTAAAAAAAGTTTTTATGTATATTTTATCAACTATCTGGTGTCCACGACACAAGCCTCGTTGCTTAGTGGCACTAGATGGCGCTGTGTGTAATGTCGAGCGATATTTATTTTATTTATTGATTTGGGGTGATTAGTCACAGTGCTACTTCGCCGTATATTTGCACTTGTACAGGCTAGGTAACTGCCTCATTGGTAGCATGCGAGACCACTGACCATGAGGGCTTAAGGGGCCGGCGGAGCTAGCGTTTTTCATACACACGTAATAAATAATAATGAAAATAATATGAAAAGCAAACATGTTCTTAAGGTAGTGTGTATATAATTTCGATTGGATTACAGAATATCTATGTTCCCAAATAAATGTTTTGAAAGGACAATGATGTAAAGACGAGATATGAGGAATTTAAAATTTCTATAGAAAAATTATTTTTCTCATAACTCTTGTTTAAATCAGTGTATATTTAAAATATGTGTTTGGGCACCTATATATTCTGTAATCCAATCAAAATAAATACACACTACCTTAAGAATATGTTTGATTTATAAATTATTTTAGTATTACGTTTGTGTGAAATTCGTATGCTCCGCAGGCCTCTTAAGTGCTATTCCCAGTTCAGGCAAAGTATTATTGAGTTTTCCATCAGAAATTTCCCAGTAGCAGTCATAGTCCAGATTTGCGCCTGGTTGATGGCTATTGGGTCACCTCCTATAACATGGGGCTTAAACATAACTGGTGAAATGTGGGTATACTATGAGTTACACTTCTGCCTAACCGGCAAATCATAAATTAAAAATTATTAGAGTCCATAAAATCCCTAGTAAAAAAAACTACTCTAAAATAATCATGAACTCCGTAATTTATACATAGCATTTACTTGATCGAAATGGTGCATTCGTTCATTTCAGCATACAAACCAAACAGAATCGTCGACAGCGCGGCACGCCGCGAAATTGAAACAAAGCATGAATAAAATTACATATCAGTGTATTTACACTACCGTTTTATATTCATACATGATACTATGCAGGTAGAGTATTATTTAGCATGTCTATAGAGGGATTTCAGCATTTTCTGCTAAATTTTGGAAATGATCTCAGGTAACTGAACGGGGCCGGTAAGTTCTGAAGTGGCGACCGCGAACCGGAAGACGTTGCGTTGGAAGACTTCCCACTAGTTGGACTGATGACCTGGTGAATGTTGCTCGAATCCGTTGGATCCGAGTCACACGGGACCGGTCAATGTGGCGACACTTTGGGAAGGCCTATGTCCAGCAGTGGATGTCTTTCGGCTGAAGTGATGATGATGAACTTAACGATGATGTCTTAGGCTCAATGCCACGAAGTAACACAACATAACATAACATTTAGTTAGGTTACTTGCGTTGTATACAAAAGTGTTTTTTTAAGAAACGTTACATCAAAGAAAAGTAGCTGTCATATCCCACAAATACCTACCATCTTTATACGCGGAAAAAGTTTTACAACCCGGAATGATTTCGTTAAACCCCAGTCAATATTCCGACACAGCTCACCTGGAACTAATCCCACGGATCAGACGGAGGCTGCGAGGCTGTGACAATGTTGTAATGGTGCATATAACAAGGATATTGTTATGTATTGGTTTATGTGAGTTTTATCGTGTTGCGTGGGAGAAAACACCTTGTCGTTTTACCACGCTTTTGGTAGTAAGTCGTGTGATTTGTGAGGCGTAATGATTTGAATGATGGCAGAATAAATTGGTGCTAGGACCTATAGGTAGAAAACCATCACAATCAATTACGCTTATCCTCTATTTATTATTGAAGGACTAATAGCTGGTCCGTTACGGCGTATCCGTAGCCGTAGCGGATCCGTAGCGTAGCTGTAGCGGATCCGTAGCGTATCCGTAGTGGATCCGTAGCGTAGCCGTACCGGATCGGCTACGAGTTTTCACTTTCTGCCTGCATGTTTTTTTTTCTTACATACAAATTAGGTTCTTTTTATTTATACATTTAAAAATATAAAAGAAAAAAAAAGGTACTTGTTCCCGTCACAAGAACCCTGGCTACCTGTAGCTCGGACCCTGTTCCTTGTACTGCTGGAGTATTTTCTTTTATATTTTCAAATGTTTTTTTTTTTTATATTCTAAATAAATAATAATCAAACGAAATAACAATGATCTGCTCATTTAGCGTGTATTAATCACATCCTAATACTTAGAGAGTACAATTTTCAGAAATTAATTAGATAAATAAAACGCGTCACGAATCTCACGTGTTTTGGGTAAGTCTCAACAGGCAACACGTTCCTATTCTATGACACGAGACGCGCAAACGAGATCATTTACTTACAAGTACGCTTAAGATGTTCCGTCTCATAGACATGTAAGCAGATATTCCGGCATTACGACTTTCTTTTTGCTTTCAATTATGTAGATACCTACTTAAGGCCCGAATTCTTGACGCGCTGACGGTAGGTCGTGACTCAAGCGAGAACAAAATATGACGCCAGCGTCGCGGTATGTCGCTATATAATAGAACACAATGTATACTCGTACGCGACCTACCGTACGCGAACGACCGTGCGCGACCGCCCGTCAGCGCGACAAGAATTCAGGCCTAAAATTATATAGGAAAAGTTTTTCAATGGGGATTAGTAGTTTTTCAGTGGTGATATACATAATTTATATTGTATATGTCACCGTAAAATTGTCAAACACATTATGGTATAATCTCTTTAGCGAGACTGCAAACTCTCAAAATATTGTCAACTGAACATACTGCTTACAATATAACGCTTTATTATTCGGTAGATTGTAATCTATCGAAGTGGAACCGTAATATCGTGAAATGCATGCGACTGAAGTATCTCTGCCGCCATAATCGAAACTTGGGGCACCCCCACGTTAGGTTAGTTAGGTTCCTTTAAACCCTGCTGACAGAAATAGGGACTATGCCTTTTAGGGGAACGGAAAGTGTTTTGAGGTTAGGGTATATTAATCGGTATTTTTCAGTAATGGTACATTATCTTTTCATGAGAGTGGTACCATGGGGGAACCCTCCCCCTCCTGCACACGACGTGAATTAACTTCCAACGCATACATTTTACAATATTACGGTTTCACTTCGATAGATTACAATCTACCGAAAAATAATGCGTTATTATTGTAAGCAGTATGTTCGTTTAACAATCTTTCGAGAGTTTACAATCTCTCTAGTTATTTTACAATCAAACGTGTTTGACAATTTTACGGTGACAATTATATTCCCTGAAAAACTACTAATCTATAAGCCATGGGTTAAGGACTTCCCGGACTAGGTACACGGTCAAAGCTCCTGCGGCCTAAAGTCATGGTGACTTTTAGCCGCAGAAGTTTTGACCAGAAAGGACCAACCCCTTGGCCATGTGACAAGTCGTGGTGAACCATCTAAAGAATCTCAACAATAAGGGCAGTGTATATCTTTCTAGGGCGTCCCCTCCCGGTGTTGCCACTTATATCTATCTACCTTGTTAGACGTTCAGTCCGTCGTCGTTCACTCATTCGCTCTACATAACCAAATCATCTAAAAAAAATTTACACATTTTTCGTCACTACAGTTTCTATTCTTCACTGCGGTCTTTTTAAAAAGTAACTAATTCAGTTAAAAAATGTTTAAAATTGTAGGCCTTACTAACTAAGCTATAAAATACAAAAGGTCTCGATCTTATCGCAGTCATTTTTCTTCGGTTTTTCGTCTCAAAGGACCAATGTTAATAATTTTCCGCAATGTGTTTCCCCTACGCATAAATTAAAACACAAAGATAATTAGTTAATTAATGAGGAAGCCATAATTATGAATTATTTTCCCTGTAATTATTTTAAGTGGATTAATTTTTCTTACGACTATAAAACAACGTAGATTTGTAGGTATCTATTTTGTATTATCGCCGTACATTATTGCTCATTCATCATCAGCCTATTAATGTTCCCACTGTTGGGCCACAGGCCTTCTCGGTATGAAAGAGAATGGGCTATAATCCACCTCCCAGGCCCTGTGCGGATTTGATAGATGTCTTTGTTCTAGGAGACATTTATTATAGATAATAATAGCCAACAAAACTCCCTAAACTGTCGGCCTCCAAAATTAACTTTACACCCACAACCTACTTGTATCATCGATTGCATATTTCCCAAGCCTGACAGCGCCAACAAATCGCTCCGAGCGTCGGCGTAAAATATTTGCAATGCAAATCACCGATTTCTCTCATAACTCAAGATAAGGAGGTATCGTAAAAATGCTGTAAACCCGCCTATATTGCTCCGTCGAGGATTTTTTTCTGTTCTTACCTATCTATCGGTCGTCCTAACGATACTCTGTATCTTATAAATCTGAGTTATCGCGTCGTTAACCGATACATTTGCATGGCCTAGTAGTACCGTTGTGTAGTTTCGTTTCTTGATGATCAGGACAATGGCCGGTTTTATGGTAATGGAACTGTTCCGTAGTTTGGAAGTGCGTATTTTTCTTCTTTAGCTCTGAATTCTAGCGGAAATATAACGGTAGGTAGGATTTTTATGTGCGACAATAAATTGTTGTCTCTAGCAATGTGATTTTGAATAAAGGCTGGTTCATAGACCTCTGCGTGTCTTCAAAGAATTATCACATAACATAGCATCTGCACGCTTGTAATTTCAGAAGCGAAAGCCAGTAACCTAATAATAAACCACAATATTTTTTTAGGCGAGCCTGTTGCAATCAACCGTGCACAACAGACTACATGGCTTCCATTGAACAATTCCCTATAAAAAAAACAAATAACAGTTTGTATGACCTGGGAATCGACGCTAGGACCTCATTCTCAGCAGTAGCACTTGTGACCACTAGACCAAACGTGGCAGTTCTCGCATCTAATTTCATAAAATATCTCTGGTTGAACCACATATAATTACAGGTTATAAAGACTGCAAGTTAACACCACCAACTTATTATTTTGAAATATCTACTTCCCCTAAATAAAGGTTAGGACAAATCCTATTGCCGTGAATAAGATAAACGAGCTAAGTCTAGAGAAAAATATAGCTCTAAAGGTACACCAGATACAAGAGCTTCAGTATGATTGATGTTAACTTTTAGCAGTCAATCATGAGGTACGTAGATTTGTTTACGGATTTAGGATATTTAGGGCATGCCGCCATTGTGGAGGCAAGATTCGTGTTGGTGATTCTAACCGTTTTTTTTTTCGAATGGCAATATCATCAAATGATTTTTCCCACTCTGGACGGAGCGGGAGGGAGTGTCAGATTTTTACTAACTAAAACCCATCCACGTTCCATTTCTCTCCCTTTATGTTCCGGGGCCACGGTATTTCTTTCGAACAGTCCCGCAGCCCCGGCAGGCTTCGGCCCTTCACTTTGCTGACATGTCTTTGAGGCGCGCGTGGTGCACGAACGCGCCGTCGACACGGCCTGTCGTCATAAGACGGACGGACGGCTAGCTAGCCCATAGCTTACCGTCCACAGGCCCGCATCTACGGTGTCCGGTAGCCACCACGTGGCCCCCGACGCCCGGTGCGTCTCCCGCGGCGGCTGAGGCGAGAGGTTCTCTCCCTCTCGTTTTCCGCCACCTCCTTAGCTAGCATGACTGCTTCGCAGAAGGAGGTGACTGCCTCCCATTCCGTCTCGCTCCGGACCATGGACTGAACCAGGACTGGACGCGAGAGGTCGCCGCCGCCGATCGCCACTACGAGGATACGGCGGTGCTCCGCCCACGCAGGGCAGACCCTCCATCGTGTGCTCCACCGTTTCCTCCGGTCGATCTTCGCAGTCGGGAGGTTCGATGCAGGAACCTCCCGAAAATTCCATGTCCGGTGAGGACCTGCGTCAGGCGGAAACGCCGTTGCGCCTCTCAAGCCACTCCTCAAAGAGGGGACTTATCGCCAGTATTGTGGCGTGCCCTGCGCGGGTTTGCGACAGTCGCTCTCTCCATGTCATCATGAGATCGCGCCGGAGGTCCGCCGCTGAGCGGCGATTTGCCGCGGCATTGGTGTTTCCCCCCGGCGTAGTGCCTCCGAGTGCCATTCGTGCAAGCGCGCTAGAAGTATCGCGTCCAGATCCCATGGCGGCAATACGGCAATGGTGATTCCAATCTAGAGGTGGCCTAGGGCTTTGAGTTTTTAATTGAGGCCGACAGAATCTCCGAAGAGACCAGATTGTCTTGGATATAAGTCCCTGGAGGCAACTCAACTCTCTAAGCATAAAACTCCTAATTTTGGCCCAAATTATGGATGTTTGTGGCCTACTCCGTATCATTTACGGACAAAAGATTGGTTTGCGGCCAAAACTAAAAATTAAAGATTGGACAGTTGTCCTTTATCAAAATAATCCGTGTTATAATAGGAAGTAGGGTTCATTTCGAGATGTCGAGCTCCTTTCTGGCGGGCCCGTATCTGCGTTGATGAACTTAGATAAAGTTTTGTGCTTTGTGCTGGCAGCCACCACTGTCTGACTGATATTTGGAGTAACGTCGTAAAGGTTAAAAAGGCATTCAGCCCATAATTTTCCATTTCCCTACTTAGGTCTGAAATCTTCATGAACAGTTCAGTTAAATCAGAATACGTAAGCAAAACAAGAAGAACTGCAACATTTTTTGCTGAAATAAAACAAAAAAATACAACCCTATAGCAACGCAATAACAAAGCAAAATCCCAAAGACGAACACTGAAGTAAAATCAATTTCCCAACGCGAGTAGTTTTTCACCATTTGCACTGAACTCGCCAGTTGCCCATCTAGTGGTTCCACTATGAAAATCGTAATTATTCCCCGGGAAACGAAATCCGTTGGTGGATTAAAAGCGAAGCTGTATTAACTGGTCATTTGAAGATAAAACTAGTGTGGAGATGGCTCTGAAGAAAACAACGATAAATTATGAAAGAACAAAATGGTAGGGCACGCCTTTTGTTCTTTTTAGAAAATTGGAAAGATCGATTAATGGCAATGCGCCGCAGGTATAACTTAAGTGTAGGGTTACTCAAAACTCATATTAAGCAGTTCACATGTCTACATGGTTTTTCCCGCAATATTTGTGTACGTTGACGATTTTGAGACAGTTTTTTTTCAAAACACAAATTTAAATTAATCATTTTCACTTTTAAACCTCGAGAGTCCAACAAATACAAAGTTGTTGGTATTGCCAAACATTCAAGGGGTCTCTTAATGCTCAACATGGCATTATGTAGGTTCAGTATCTCTACTCCCAAACTGGTATCGGCATCAATCACTTATACAACCGTGTTCCCAGCCAAATATCCTTTACACGGAAATCCTCTACATTTTTATCTTCAGCCCTAACTGTTGCTCGAACAATCTTCTGTCCGATCTACAACGGTGCCGACGATAAGCCTAAACGTGTTCCTGATTACGGGGGCAAAAATACTGGAATATATCAAGGACTTTGTACTGTCTATGAGTACCGCACGACCTTGATAACTTTGATGATCACAGTCTCTTTCGTCGTAGCGGTTACGTGGGAGTTCACAGCGGCGCCCGCGCCAGTCAGAAGATGCAACTTGTGTCAAGCGAAACGCGGGTGTTGTGTTACTTCCGCTGCATTACAAGATTCGTCGCGGTGACACGTCACTTTCTAAGCAGTACCTCTTTTAATAGTATGAGAAACGGGGTGTGAAGTTCCTTAATACTATTTTGAAAAGGTGGTATCTTTCACAGACACTGGACTTCTGGTAGGCTACTGCTTAACAGTTTTCGGATCTTTCTGCTTTAAGGGTGCGATTGAAAATTTTGATGTTACGTTTTCATTTGTATCATAGATGGCGCTGTAGTACTTTTTATAATGCCGTTACACTGACATGTGTTTTTTCATCAGTCGCTTTCGCAATATGCGTGTAGCTTGAGCATACAGTTCGTGGCCAAGGCGTAACAGCAGTTTTCATGGTTGAAAGTAACTTACTTTCTTTAAGCTTTTTTCTATTACGCAGTTTAGGTACTGCACTGAATGAGATTTCCGACAAGATTGATTCGGTATTATACAGGCAGCAAGCTTCCAACTTTATGCCGCATATTCTAATTTCCATATCGGATATTTGGAGGATCAGCTTTAGGCTAAGATTAAAGTTGGGCAGGTACTGTTTAGGTTTTTTGTTTCCGACCTTTCGCTGTATTTCAAGAATAGTATAATTAACATTTTCAACCAATCTTACCAAGGGGTATCGCGATACTCAGTGCGTGGTTATGAAAGTCAGAGATAGCCACTTCATCCAGCATTCCTGTTTCGCTGAGGTTTGGTGTTTGGTGTTTAGGTGAGGAGAAGGTTTGACTGGATGCCGTCCCGAATGGAGAGAAGATTACTAGGCAGATGTAAAAATATGAAAACGTTTTAAATCTGGAATTCTCATTAACATAATTATGTATTTCCAAATCATCGTTATATGTTTTGGGCAATACGAAGAGTTCCTATTACAAGGGTATTTTTAAACATTTAATTTGTCGTAAATTCGAGCATAATAAGAGTTGCTTGTGGCTAAATAATAACAGCCGCTCGGATCGATATTTAGGTTAAGTCGTGCTTGCCTAGTTTGGTCTGTGGATGGGTGACCACCAATTACATACCGAGTTTCCTCCATGCCTCAGTAAGCACGTTCAGCTGTTGGTCCCGGCTGTCAATTGTAGATCTTTGACAATCGTTACAGGTAGTCAGTGGCCCAAAAAATCTGACAACCAGTCTTACCAAGTGGTGTCGTATTACCCCGTATCCACTGGGTTGTGAAGGTCAGATAGGCAGTCGCTCCATGTAAAATACTGATATTCATCTGCATCTGGTTAGACTGGAAGCCGAGCCAAACATAGTTGAAAAAGCTGGGCAAATGAGGAAATTCGAGCATAACAAGATTAATTTAAAATTATTATAATGAAAGCCGTTTCCATACTATTCAAGCCCAGAATTTTTTAAAGTTAGCAGACAGCGCGGCGTAAAAAGAAAACCGTGGGCCGTTCTCTACGAAATAGCTAATAACAAGGCTGAACCACTAGATGCTGTTAATTAGTATTGTACCTTTTATTTTTATTTAAATTATTTGTTAGGTCTACCAATAATTGTTAACACTAATTTACAAACAAAGATAAAA
This sequence comes from Xestia c-nigrum, assembly GCA_916618015.1. Taxonomy (NCBI): domain Eukaryota; kingdom Metazoa; phylum Arthropoda; class Insecta; order Lepidoptera; family Noctuidae; genus Xestia; species Xestia c-nigrum. The sequence goes on from OU745247.1 coordinate 25,387,891, forward strand.
CATGCATATCAACTCTACACAGTGTAACAATTACTTAAAGGTAAACACCACATGGACAAAAAAAAAGTAAACTAATTATAATATCGTAAGCTACATAATGTACAAGTAAACTCAGCAAAATAAACAACTGTTAATCAATAACTTACACGCTAGGTATTAAAAGCATAATATATTCGAAAAGTTAACTACCAGTCCAATAACTTTTACAACAAAGCTGATAAACAGTTCATAAATTTATATTTTTGCTTTTTGAGAGAATCACGGTGATGTGATGACGAACTATGTCAGTGTTATCATTGTTCACTTGTATAGTTTTAATTTTGGAGTATTTCGATATTTGTTTTTAATTGAACAACTAGTCTCGAGCTCAAATAATATTTATTACAAGAGGATACTCGTAGGCATGTATGTAATGTGATGTAAAGGTAAAAACCTTATCTTTTTCTATTAGTAAGAGTTAAGGGCCGTTTCAGTAACAGAAGTTGACGCTACAATATCATTTGTTGTAGCAACCAAGGAATTTAATTGTTTGGCAACTGACATTCTTAAATCAATTAAAGTCAGTGCATACTAAAATAGTTTCACTGAATGCCAGTTGTGTCATTAAGGTTCCTCTTCACCAAAAATATGACGGTCTGATTATCTAAAAACGGCTGTTTAAAACACAATATTAGTCTATGGAAATATGTCATAGTAACAGCTGTTTTTAAGTTATTCAGACCGTTATCTCTTCGGTGAACATGGACATAACATACTTACATACTACATACTGCACAATTGTTTTTTTTTTGTCAATTTCACAATTCTCTTACCCTTATCCCATTAAACATGACAACAGTATCAAAAAATACAAATCTATTTAGTCCGTCAGTTAGAGAATTGGAAAATAATGGACACGTATATTTTGTTTTTGTAAATCAATGAATATTGACAAAGATAAAACGCATCGAAACTCGGGTGGGGACTTGTGACGTCAGAGCTAGCTAAAAATTATACCTAGGCGTGGCGTATTGAGAATTTTAAAAGCGTCGTATCTTTGCCAATTTTGATTTACGTAACAAAAAAAAATACTGGTTCAGTTTTTTTTAATACCTAATCTACCTGACAGAGTCATTTGTGGTCGGCGCCGCATATCTTCTTCTACTCCTTTCTTGTCATATCATCCTTACGCAGTCCATTCATCGTTTATATGGTCTGCCTCTACTCCCATACCCAATGAAGCGATGGACTAAGAAACTATTTCAGTGATGATTTTCAAGACACAAGTAATCAAAACCACTCAGAACCATAGGACCACCAACCTTTCCAGCCACTTTCAACGTTATTGATCACTTTTGATCGTTCATCATCACCTGCCCAGCCTTTTCTCAACTATATACAAAAAATACTAAATAGTTTATTGCTTCATAAGTGAACATAAAAGTTTAGTGTATGGAGCTTCTCTTTAAAAAAGCACGTAATGCCTGTGTTGGGAAGCCCCGCTCTTTCATAGCAAAGCAATACAAAGCAAACTGGGTATATGTTGGGGTCAGCTTCCAGTCTAACCGGATGCAGCTGAATACCAGTATTTTCACGGAGCGACTGCCTATAAACTGACCTTCATAACCCAGTTAATACTGGGTAATACGATACCACTTGGTAAGACTGGTTGTCAGACTTTTTGGGCCACTGACTACCTGTAACAACTGCCAAAGATGGGCAAATGACAGCCGGGACCAACAGCTTAACGTGCTTTTCGAGGCACGGAGGAAACTCGGTATGTATGGTCGCCCATCCACAGATCGAGCTAGGCAAGCACGGCTTAACCTAAAGATTGGCTCGAGCAGCTGTTAGTTTTTAGCCACCAGCTCCATACCTCACTCTTGATCGTTCAAAAAATACAAAAAATACTTAAATAGCCCCATCGGTATCGTTCTCCTACATTATGCAAGAAAATTAACATAGCGCATGAGAAAAACTGCCAACCTACAACCTACCACTGCTTGTCTCTGCATCACCTAAAGGTTGACTGGTAGAAAATGCCTATGGCATTAAGTCCGCCTCTGTACTTTTGTGCTTGAAGTGTTAATAAATAAATAAATAAATAAAAACTGCCGGCCGGGAAATAATAAAGTGTAGCATCGCTTGATGTTGCTACCTATTAACTTGGGTTAATAAATGGAAATAATTAGGTATATTCTTTGAAGCTTTTTTACAAGCTTGTATTTTATTTTGCATACAAGTTTGGTTTGGATGGCGGACTCCCAATTTCCGTAATAATTTCGCTCCACACGTTCTTTAGAGAAATTGGCCCATCTAGCTTAAGGTAAAAGTGTCAGGGCAGCCCGCGAAATTCCAATTTTTCTTACGTTTTTTGCAATTTGCAGGCCAGTGGTAGGTTGTATGTAGTTAAAAATATCGTTCGCGACTGTAAAACCTATGTAGTTGCAGAATTATAATCATCAAAATCATCAATGGTGTAAAACACCTCTTAAGGCGCTTAGACGAGCTAAATTAGCAACTCTATTTGTGGTGGTTCAAACTTCGTTTGAAATGCTGTTAGAATAAAGTTGTTATCAGCTTGCACTACAAAGTGGTTGTTACGTCAGCCACTGCGGACCAAATAGCGCGAAATGAGTGGTTGCGATTGATTTACAAAAAAACTATTGATTGGATTGAAAAACTAAAACAGTATCATGCTAATATATTGCTTGTAGAATTATTTTCCGAAAAAACAGAATGATCGCATGCATATTTGTATGTTTTTATTGTTTGAAAGATATTTTTAGAGGTAAGTTCGGGATTTCTTTATATCGAGCCAAATTAATTATTTTATGTTTTCAAATCACTATCATCCTACCATATATCCTGAAGAATATCATATATTTTTCTGGTCTCGTTTATAGCAGTGCATCATAATATGATTTCAGTAATTTATTATAAAACTCGCGTTTAGCTCATGTAATCGCCTTAACGAAGCCGAAAAGCACTTGTTCTCCCCGTCACTGCAATCATTTTTTTGTTCTACACCATACCTGGGAACCTTTTAGTTACGGAGATATTGAGGGCCAAAGTTTCAACTTTAAAAAAAAAATGTTCCCACACCCCGACCGTACGCGGTCACCATTCCAGCACTGTTTTGCTTACTCCCAGTTTCAGCTTGCGTGTACGCTTTCCTTGTCTTTACTTAATAAGTTATTAATAGAAATCAATGGAGAGGATTATCCTTACATCGATAACAACAATGACTAAGAACGGCCGTTTAACCTTTTGACCGCCACAGCACACGACTAGCCACAATTTCATCTAACTATTTTGTCACACATTTGTGTCGTTTGGCGTACAGGGCACGCGCTTGCTTGTCACGTATATGTGACAATGGCGTCCAAGGTTAAACATTTTTGTTCTAAAGCCTTACATTTCACAACTAAAACGATACGAATTTTGAGCCACATACAGTAAAAAATAACTCATCAGTAACCTTTTGATCCGAGATCTCGATCTTAATAGTATTTATGTAGGATGTCCAACACTCAGCGACAATACAGCTATGGCCGAGTTATCTGAAAACAATTGCAATCACTCAGCCCTTATCGACCCAACCGTTGAATTGTGCGACATACATGATAAGGCTTGATCTACACTGTCATCTCAGACCAAATTAAATACTAAGACGCAGCGTAATATAAAGTGAGGCCAGCGCATAACTACGCCTCGCTCTGTACATCCACGCTCACACACACACATTTACATAAAACTACAATGAAACTACGCCTCAATAAATGCACACAATGTTTACGAAACCAGCCTCTTGTTTTTTGTTCGCAGATTTTTATTTGATCCGAGACTGTCATACAGTTTTACGTTTCCTTACGATTTATTTTATCCTCTAGACGATAAAAACGGCTTTTACACTCGGTTATCGATGAGCAAAAACACTCTTTCCGAGATGGGGGAATGAAAAAATATTTGCACACCAATTTCATTGGTAGGACACAGAGCTCAACTAAAATGTATGACCTTATTTTAATACCTGTGTTTCACAAATAAAGATGATTTGATTTTTGTGACTATTTCCTTGCTGGTCGTTGGCCCAGCGTTGGTTGCAAGTACGACAAGCTCGGGTGGGGCAAAATGTGATTGGGTTTTTCCATAAGGAATTTCTCATTAGTAGATATGAAGTCTGGATTTATCCGCGGTTGATGCGATGGGCTCGCCTTATTGCATGGACCTTAAACATAACTGCCGAGTGGTTGTATTAGGTACACCACTGCCTAACGTATTAGGAAAAACAAGCGTGATGTTAATGTTAATTTTGTAAACCTACTTTGTGAAAGAGTAGCGGTGGTATGGTGGTGGCGGCCCCGACTTAAGAACAAGTAAGTCGTGAGTTTGAACCCAGGCAGGTGCATTACTTTGTGTAATTTATTTCATCACCACTGCTCTCAAACGGTGAAGGAAAACATCGTGAGGAAACCGGCATGTTCTAGAACCAAAAATTCGACGACATTTGTGATATCTACCAACCCGCACTGGGCCCGCGTGGTGGATTATAGCCCATACGCAAAATACGCGCTTTGACGTGGAGTTGCGGACACCAGCCCGTTGTACAATACAATACAAACCTACTTTGTGATTTAAATCAATTGCACATTTGTCATTGATATAATGGCGCCGAATTGAGAGCAATCTGTTTTTTTCGTGAGATTAAAAGAAAAAAAAACGTACTTGCTCAAAAATTCAGGATATCAAAGTGATGTCGAACATTTCAGTCATATTTAGTTCGTAAATAAGTGAGTTTTAAATCGTGAAAGAAACATTTAATATTTTTAATTAAATCCAATTTTAAATAAATAAATGAAATCGAAGTGTCTGTTTGTATTATTTTACTGATTTAGAATATATATTATACGAGTAGGTATACCTACGGCAATTATAACAATAACACTTTTTTAATTTTTGTCTGGCCGTCTGTCTGTTTATTCCGGCTAATCTCCGAAACGGCAGGACTGATTTTGACGAGACTGTTGGCAGCTAGCTGATGTCATAAGGGTTTACTTAGGCTACTTTTATTAAAAAAAAACTCTTGAAATTGTTAACAAAATCCAATTAAAAAGAGAAGACCTTTTTTCATAATAATTTGACGCGAACTATAGCCGCAGGCCACAGCTAGTAACAAAACAATAATCATTGATTGCTGACTGCTACAACAAAAAAGAGATAACCAACTAATGACGCAAAGAACTCAACAATCGCGTGAAACACACCTAAAAGTTTTCCTTCGAGAAAAACCTTGGGCCGTTCCGTTAAGACCATAATCCTTATCTAAGACCCCTTGGGCAGCGGTAAGCAGCCCATCAATTGGGAACACCCCTTATAAATTGTTGCTCAGATAAACTAGCAGTTTCAATCATGAAATGTTTGCTATACTTTTTTTAAAGGTGTCAATCAGTTACCATTATGATTTATGTGTCATAGTGAGAGATAAATAGTAAGAGATTCTCATTTTACCCATTGTTTTAAATTGTATACATTTGGAAAAAATAATTATTTAGCTAATCAACACCAGACGTCAATCAGATATATGTGATTTAAATATACAGACTTTTTATAGTAGGTTGAAATTCTGTGTCTCAATTAATTTCACTGAGTTTACATACTAATCCTTCCAATTTAAAAAAAAATGCAGTATATCTCAGAAAAACGTACCTTACCTTACTTGGTACTTCCATTAATCTTGGAACAGGAAATACCTGGATGATCACCACCTACATGAGTCTCAAAGTTTGATAAGCATTTCAGTTTTAATCTTTACCGTATTTTATAATACCGTGCAGCATCATATATTTTCCTGACACGGCGGGTAAAATAACAATTCAACAGTAGCTTGTGGTAGCGATACAACTACTTTCGTCCTCTCTTTCCACTTTTAATCCTCTATGGTCTATAAACTTAATCGCACTCTGTTCAATTCAGGTCACCAAAACATTATTTAGATTTTCATTTTCCTACTAAGACCCAATTAACCTACTTTCGAACTCATAATCACCTAGCCTGTGAACTATGCTGGGGTCAAATTCCAGTCGATTCCAGTCGTAACTGAACGCAGTAACTGAATACCAGCCTTTGTCAACGACTTACGGCGATTACATGAGCTAAACGCGAGTTTTATAATTACTAAAAGTATATGAGTCACTGCTATAAACAAGACTAGAAAAATATATGAAATTCTTCAGGATATACAGGGTGTAAACCACCTCATCACAAAGCCGTTAACCAAGCATTCTGTACATCAAACTAAGTAACTTTACGCAAAAATTATTGCTGGGAAACAACTTCTTTTTTGAGGTTATAAATCACGTTTTGTGCTAGAACTCAATGTAACGCAATTAAAACATTGTGCTGATGAATGAATTGAATAGTACGGAGGTTGTGGAGGTGATAATAGTCAAAATCTAACAAAAAAAACTTGTATTTAAAAAAAAAACTTGTCAAAAAGTTGTAACTTTGACCCCCCATATCTCCGTAACTAGAAGGTTCCCAGGTATGGTGTAGAACAAAAAAATGGTCGCAATGATGGGGAGAACAAGTGCCTTTCGGCTTCGTGAAGAGGTGTTTTACACCCTTTATGCTAGCATGATAGTGTTTTGAAAACATAATACAACTACTTGACACTATAAAAAAAATCACGAGCTTATCTCTAAAAATATCTTTCAAACAAAAAAAACATACAAATATGCATGCGATCATTCTGATTTTTTGGCAAACAATTCTACAAGCAATATATTCGCATGGTAGTGTTTTAGTTTTTTAATCCAATAAATGGTTATTTTGTAAATCGATCGAAACCATTCATTTCGCGCTATTTGGCCAGCAATGACTGACGTAACCGCCACTTTGCAAGTGCAAGCTGATTAGAACTTTATGAAATTTCAAACGAAGTTTGAACCACCACAAATAGAGTTGCTAATTTAGCTCGTCTAATCGCCTTAAGGTGTTTTGCAATTACCAGGTCAGTATAAGGTTGTATTTTAATTAAAATATGATCAGCGATCGATTTATCTACGACCTCATAACGAAGGACCCGTCTTTAATAAAACTAATAACTCACAATACATTCAATTACCCACACTTTACGATCAAGTTGGGCACTTGACCTTCCGTCGCCATTTAAATTTAATTTCCCCCAAAACCCGTCCATTATAAGGTTTCTATTTACTGAGGGATGATCCCTCTTCAGCGGGATCATTCGAATCTATTTTATTATTTTATAGATGAGATGGACCGTCTTGTGGATCTCAATGGGAAGGAGATTGGATTTAAAGTGCGTGTCACATCATAGTATTATTTTATGAATTGGGACTTTTTGGGTACATTTACGTCTTCTCCTCATTCTACGGCTTTATGCGAGAAATAAGCTGTGAGCTGGACGGGGTTTTCTATTGACGAAGAAGCTTCGTTTTATGAGCTGAGAACGAAACAACAAAAAAAATCTACCTTACTGTTCACCATGTTAGGAAATTGTATGTAGAATTTCATGCAAAATATCATGATAGTATGGCGTAACTATTTTTTTTTATTATTTTTTCTCATGTTATTTAATTATGTCTATGTAAGCCTCTCATGAATTATCTTTATGTATAAAATAAGTTAAAAATTTGACAAGTAAACAACAAAGTTACTTCAGCATTCCAGTTCATTGCTGCCTACCCTGGATCAAAGGACCAAAGTAAAATAAAATAAAAATCTATAAAAATAAAAATCAAAATAAAAAATCAAAATCAATCAAAGCATCTAATTCAAGTAGGCCAATAACAGGCACTTTTGAATTATTGTCGAAACAAAGATGAAAATTAAATGTAGCTACAGTCCCAGTCACAAGACATAAAACTGTGAAAGTACTGAAGTTGAAAGTAAAAATAAATAAAATTCAAGAGTATCTTCATAATTTCAAAATAACAGATTTTTACTAAATGCAATGGAAATTATAAACGGTACTTATATCAAACCTTTTTTCGTTTTTATCTGTCTGTCAGTTGGTTCCTGTAATCTCTTGAAATTGTTAACCAAAATCCAAGTAGGAAAGCAATATTTTTACAAGAATTTCACGCAGAAGAAAGTCTTGGATATCCGCTAAATCTGAATATAATACTAAATACTCAAAAATACAATAAAATAAGAACCTCTAACAACAACAAAACGCAACAAAATTTATGAAAAAACATAATTTAAAAAGCTTGTACCGAAAAAAGCCGGTTAATTACTGCAAGGGACACAATATCATACCTACGCCACAGCATATAAAATATTCCAATCAATCAGTGACATATATAATCACATTTATTTAGGCGGAAAAAGAGAGGGTCAACCGGCTATCAAATTGGAGTCCTTATCTATTAAGAGGTATGTTGCTCTGGGATTTGGTGAGGCCGGTCCATGACTTCGCCCGAATAACTATGTGCAAAAATCGAACGTTACAAATATAGCATATGACACTCGAGGATATTGGAAGAAAAAGTTGTAACTTAGGCCAATGTCTCCGTAACTAGAACTTGCCCAGGTAAGGTACGGAGAAAAAAAAGATTGGCGACAGCTGTCATAAAATTCAGTTGCACGATGTGACCTAAACAAACATATTAACAAACATTGCAAGTTGAATACAAGCTTGTAACCATCATAATCATCATTGAAGCCGAAAGACGTCCTTGGCTGGACATAGGCCTACCCCAAGTATCGCCATATTGACCATTCTTGCGACCTTCACCAGGTTGTCGGTCCGCCTAATGGGAGGTCTTCCAACCCAACGCTTGTAAAACTGATTGCAATGATGGACGGGGTGCCTTTCGTCTTCATGTTTTTACACTTTTTTTTGGTTTTACACGTATAGTCGCTTTTAACGACCCGAATGGCGCAGCGGTAGTGTGGCTGCCTTAGGTTCTTAGGGTCCCGGGTTTGAATCCCGGTAGGAGCAAATGTTTGTGTCATGAGCATGGACATTTGTTTCCGAGTCATGGATGTTTATATGTATAATAAGTATGTATTTACAACAAAAAAAGTATATATGTATGTATGTGTGTGTATATCAACTGTCTGGTGACCACGACACAAGCCCTGCTTAGTGTGGCACTAGATGGCGCTGTGTCCAGCGATATTTATTTATTTAAATTTAGTTGCTATAGTTCGCCTTTAGTTCTACTACCTTTGGGATAACCTAACTACCCACTGACGACCTTAAAAAATCACAAACGCATATCAGTATACCCCTTAAATAAAACAATCAATCTCCATCACAAATATAACATGTGCCATATTTTTCATGGTGAAATGTTTCAGTGAGTGAAGCGAAGCGGTAACGGAGCGAGGCGATAGCAGAGCGGTCAGGTACTGTAAATTATACCAGTCGTTTGTCACCGTGCTAAATGTACCTCAAGTCCTCAGTAAGTGATGTTGTGTTCATTTTTAAAATCGTGTTGGTTCTGACTGAATAGGGAAATTGTTTTATCTGCCTTCCGAAGAATAATGTAAATTAATAATGTATGGTAATTTACCTAAGTAGGTTTACTTATCTTTTGGATTTATATCAAAAGGGTTATTCAATATTTGCTGGGGTTTTCAGGGCTTCAGCATATTGAAATATTTATAGACATTCGGCTTCCTTCTTCTTCTTTATCGTGTGGTTTTTTCCAAACCGTGTCAGAGTTTTTATGTTGCCCATAGCATACGCTTCTGACTTAGCTTTTCATGCCGTTCAGAAATGTCTCTAATGACGGTTTCCTCACTACTGTTCCCTCAACGAGGTCTGAGGTCTGACGTCTGAAATCTTAGATTTAAACTTGAGACTTATGCTTATATTGTCACTTACGGGATATCTTCCGTGTTTATCGTGAACGGAAGTTAGATTACTTAAGGTAAGCATCCGCCTGTCCGCATCGTACGCATCGGACACGTCGCATCAAACGGATCGTAGTATTGTTGAACAGATTTGAGTGGTATACGAGTGGATACGGTGCAGATTAGTGACTTTCCATAGAAAGAGTAGGTACTACGATCCCTTTGATGAAAAGCGTCCGACGCGGACGATGCGGACAGGTGGACTCTTACCTTAAGTAATCTAACTCCCCGTTCACGATTACAATCTATGCAACCACCGCCGAGCGAAACGTGCGAATTAATTGTTTTTTTGGCTTGGCTCTAAGCAATTTAAAGTTGTCTCAACAAACGTGTCATTTTAATGTGGAGCTGTGGCCAAACGGTAGCTCTTTATTTTTTATTTTTTTTATTGGGACAAGCCCGCCGCACATGCCCAAACCACTGTAACTCCTGAAAGCCAGAATCAACAGTGGCGACCACCAGAAAAGCGCCGAGACAATGAAGCTCGACGAAGTCCCAGAGAATGAATTTAACTGTCTTGGATCCCGCAACGAAATTAATCAGAAAGTATAGCGGAGGAGTAGGAAAGAACTGTAATTTCCACTTCCCTCCATATCAGCAGGAGACAGAACGAAACAAGGCCAATAGGCACAAAGGGACGTTTACAACTGGGATAGGCCCAGTTGCCAAGCACCACTAGCTCTTTATTGCCGATATTAATTCAAACAAATCATAGCAACCTTGCTTGACCACTAACAAATAAGGATTATTTCCCACGCTTCCATTCTTCATCCCCAAAGATGGAAATAATGCAAATTTCAAATTTTGTGGATGACCACGGCATAACTAATTCAACACGGCTCTATTCCGGTTTGAATTTCGTTTATAAATTAAATCAGAACGTTATTAGAAAATCTAAGGTAGTTTTCCACAATTATTTTTGGAATAAACTAACGTAATTGGAACAAATGTTTTGTGAATTTTGCTACAAGGACGTAATTCGTAGCAAAATGTTGCTACGAAAGCGTAGCTCCGTAGCAATGACACCGTTTTTATACTTAAACTTGCCCGTGGGATGCATCAGCTTATTTTGACATCATTTTTCATGGAATTTTAATTGTAATTATTTTAAGACCCAGTTTTACGTAAGTAATTCAAAATTCAGGCGCGAATAATTGCAAATTAAACGTCAAACACGGACTGTCGTAGACCTCAATACAAACACTACTGAAATATCTATCAAAAGTCCGCAATTTATCCGAACCAATATGACAGATCCTTTACAAAGGTCCGACTCCAACATACCTACCGTACCCCAAATATATGAACCTCAACTTAGAGCAAAATGAAAGGTGTCAATAAAGAAGTGTTCCTCCTTGGTATCATAAATTGAACAGCATTATCCGAAGGGATCCACTCGGTATTCACCTGGCGTTCCCGGACCCTTGGCTTGCATTAACTAAGGTATGCAATGAAATATGTAGTGTGTTTTATCAATTTTTGTGCCCTTAATAGATTGACGGCGTTAAGTAGATCGAGGTGGGACGTGGTTTGCAAATTTTTGGGATAGTTTCTATCCCTGTAATATTTAAAAGTACCTCTCATTCTTTTTGCAAGGTATTTTAGTACCAGTCATATTTGTATGGTTTATTAATGGTTGTTTAGCTAACCTAAGACCGTCTTAGGCATGGCACCGCGCATTTACAATAAATTACCAGATGTAATAAAAAATCTGAATGCTACACAGTTCAAAAGTAAATTAAAGCTTATAAAACTTAAGAAGACGAGTATTTATCACGAATTTACCTTTAATTTAATTAAAGCTGTTATTAATTGAAAAATGTTAGTATACGATTGATGAATTTTTGAATGATAAATTAATGTTGACCTATTTTATTTATTTTGACTGGTTTTTCTAGGTGAATATTGACACTAATAGTTACTAAGCATTGACTGCAGAAACTACTTCCTAATGTGACATTTTGTTTTTTTTTTTGTTTTTTTGCTTCTTAATATACTCGTACCTAAGTTATCTTCACCTACCTAGCCTTTTCCAAATTAATTGGCCAGCTTTCAGTCGGATTCAGCTGAATACCAGTATTTTACACAGAGCGACTGCCTGTCTGACCTCCACAGCCCAGTTAGCACGGAATAATATTGTAGTGGTAAGACTGGTTGCAAGATTGTCTGACCACTGACTACCTTAAGATCTACAAATGATAGGCGGGACCTTTAATAACTATTCAATGTATTCCAATTTTTAATTTGTATTCAAAAGTAAAGAGTTAAAATATTTCATCAACTTTATATTAATTAAATATTAGGAGAACGAGTTCTTACTATCTGCTTTAAACTTTCTCGATCAGAACACATTATATAACATATGAAACGGGTATTTATCGAGAAATTACCTTTAATTTAAGCCCGACGTTAAAGGTAAATAAAGAAAAAACCCGAAAAAGAAAGAAAAATACCCGTTCTTAAATGTTAATTAATGTGTTCCTACTATCTATTTTAAACTTATTCATCAACTTTTTAATTACTAAACTTGTTGTATTCAATACGGTTCAATGAGGTACAGGATAAAGTTATAACATTCGATAGTTATAGTAATTTGACAATTGCTTTACATTCTAAAGCGCGTCACGCCCCGCGGGGCCATTAGCACAATCACAAAGTTATGATAGTTTAGCTTTTCAGCCGATTGTGCGACGTCATACATTACTCTACAGATTATAGGCAGTGTAAATCATTAGCGTGTGCTATTGGCATAAGGTTTAAATTGCAGTGCAAGGATTGTAGTATTTTGCACGATTGCTACTACGGCTCCGTTTAATTGTTGTTTTACTGCGTTTCAGCAAATAAAAACGTAGCATAAGAGGCATTCATACAAACGTAATACCAAAATAATTTGTAAATCAAACATATTCCTAGGGTAGTGTGTATTTATTTTGATTGGATTACAGAATATGTAGGTTCCCAAATACATAATATTTTGTATGTAAACCGAGTTAAACAAGAGTTTAGTTTTTAAAAGTTGTAAATAATGTTATTTTTTATGTGTTCTGTCCTGTACAGGCTAATAAATGCTTTTTCTTTCTTTCTTTCTTTCACAAATCCAGCCTCCGTGGCGGCTCCTCTCTTAGTTCCTTATCTAATGTTTCTGCGATACTTCTTTATTATTCGTCATCTCAGCAGTCACCTGTTGTCTAGCTATATTTTACATTCATACACCACATTTTCTTCACTACAGTGTGGTGAAGAAAGAAAGACAGAAAGAAAGAAAAAAATGTTTATTTGACGTCAGTACATTAAGCACACACACAATAATATTAAAAAGATACAAAAAAGGACAAAAATACATAGTATGTACTGTTTGCCTCACGGCTGCGCCAAATAGGTCTATTTCAGCATTCATGCCAGACAGGTGATGCTGTCTGACGTTGGTCATCCAATGAACCTTGAGGGGGTAAGTACAGACAGAAAAAAGTTTCAAACATAGTATAAAAATGGTTATAGGTACTAATAATTAGTTGCCATGATTAAACATGTTTACAAATATATTTTGAAAACTTTGTAAACAGAACTGCTACGAGTATAAAAAAGTTTTAATAAGCAATATCAAGTTAATAAACTATTAAAGTTGAAACATTATACAAGTTCATTAAAATGTTCGTCTTAATTATGTTTAAATTTGATTTTAGTTTGACGTTAGTCAATATAAGTTGCCCAGTGGAGCAGACATTAAATAAGTACCATTTATTAAAACTGAAATTACTATCTGTTATCTAAATAACTTACGTCTAAAGGATAGTATTTTTTTATTCAATTACCAGCTGACCCACGCAACTTCGTCTGCGTCACATTAGAGAGGAAACGAAAGGAAAAAAAGCTCCGATTTTGCAACTTTTTTTATTCCTGCTCCGCTCCTAATAATTGTAGCGTGATGTTATATAGCCTAAAGCCTTCCTCGATAAATAGACTATCCAATACAAACATATTTTTTCAATTCGAACCAGTAGTTCCTGAGATTAGCGCGTACAACCAAACAAACAAATAAGCAAACTCTTCTGCTTTATAATATTAGTATAGAATATAGATGTATGCGTTATTGAGTTACAAACATCTACCTATCTTTTTAAAAAACAGATTCATGCGCGGGAGTCTTTGGGGACTTCCGATTGAAGTGAAAACTAAGTAAAGAAAAAAGAAGTAATTAGAAATAAGCATCACCTACACTTAAAGTATTTACGGGATTATATCCGTGATTTTCCTTAGGTTTTTCGAGCACCCGATATTTCGACGCTGTTGCAAGCATCATGATCGCGGGAATACTGAAGAGGTGTGGTGGGACGAAAATTATGAATAAAATTGTGAGCAGACAAAATATCTGTCTACCCTCTTTCTTCCTAGTGTAGTGAAAAACCATGAAAGTCTAAAACAGTGAAGCATTTGTACTATTTTCTGTTCCTTTCTTATTTTCTGTAATAAGTGTGTACATAAATTGTTAAATAAATAATAAATAAATAAATAATCCAAAGGTTGATTTTGACCAAGCTTCGATTTGCTTCCGATTCGGGAAGTCGTATGTCTATCTCGGTCGTTTTCGTAATGCCAGAAGAAGACAGATATACGAGTTGTCGAATCGAAAACGAGTCGAACGTTTGTGAATACGGGGTCAGGTTCGACCTTGCTTCACTATGTCAGTGCACCAGCTTTGCACTATTTTGCCCCACAATTTAATACTGGGTAATACGATACCACTTTATAAGACTGGTTTTCAGACTCTTTGGGCCATTGACTATTACAGGTAGTCAATGATTTATTTTTATTATTTTATTTTTATAGTTAATTAAAACGGTAAAAACCAATTACAATAATTAACATAGAGGCACAAATTGCAATTATACAAAACAAAAGTAAAAAAAAATCATTTGATACCATTCAATGGTTTGAATTAAATGACTTACTAAAACTAACATGGAACAGTTGACACTCTTGCATACTTTCTCTCACAGAACATCAGGCATATCCGCATAACCTTACTCCATTCATCCGCAAACACGGAACAGACAGAAGGGCATTGAGCGCCCTAAGTGTACGACACACCGGAGATTCAGCTCTGGCGACAGTTTTAGATGACGGTGGAGCAAACAGATTGTGCCGGCGGCGGTGTCCGATATATTTGTCGGGAACAAATAGCCTGCAAAAAAGGCTGTGGAGCTCAGGGCAGTCGATTAGTCCTCGTAGGGTTTTACAGGCAACTGTGAGCTGCCCAGAACCTCTTCTTACCTCCAAGGAGTAAAAGCCCAACGCACCTAACAGATAGTTATGATGAACTAATGTCAGCAGGGACCAACCGCTTAACGTGCTTTCCGAGGCACGGAGGAAACTCGATATATAAGGGTGGCCACCCATCCACAGACCAAGCTAGGAAAGCACGGCTTAACCTAAAGATCGTCCTGAGCGGCTGTTATTATTTAGCTACGAGCCAATCAAATAGATTTATTCAAATTCAAAATATTTTATTTCACATATGTATATAGGACACTTTGACAGGTCAGAACTTAAGTGCATTGTTCGAACTGATCGTTTTCTATGGACAAGAACCGAAAAAAAACTCTTTAAAAGTATTTATTTATTTTTCTAATTAGTTTACTGTTTACACAAAAAAACACATACTTACTTGATAAAATTACATTTGGATCAAAGCTTATTTACTATATAATAGCAAGCATGACCCACAATCGAGTTCTCTTACCAAGCCTTATCAAAACATGAAGGCAAGCGTCTGTATAATTATTATACAGACACTTGCCTTCATGTTTTGATAAATAAATTATCATAAGGTTTATTATAAACCTAATGATAATTTATTCTGTCTCTATTCATACTTATGGTAACCCACCTACCCACCGTCTTCAATGAAATGCTTTCTGGTTTCATAAAATTTAAGTCGTATCAATAAAGCAGCTCAAGCAGCAATTCCAATGAAAAATCAGACCCTTCGAACACATCACTCAAAGTCCAATTTAAAAATAAATCGTACTTACAATGTCAAATTGATCAGTTATAATTATCTCATTCAATCTATAGTTAGTCGCGTGGCTAAACTCAAACAAAATCTATCTATATTATAAAAATGAAACCCGTTTTCCGTTGTCACGACATAGCATGAAAACGGCTTGACCGATTTGGCTGATTCTTTTTTTGTTGTGTTTGTTATTGTCAGGAGAAGGTTCTTATGAAAAAAAAATGTAGTAGTAGGTAGGTAGGTAGTAGTAGGTAGCTTTTTCCCTCTTATGTGACGCAGACGAAGTTGCGTGGGTCAGCTAGTTAAAGATAAAATTAAACGCAAAAATTCGTCTTTAATTCAAAAACTTGTTAAACAAATAATTCAGGAACATTGTGATTTCGATGCCCACGTTCATTTCTCAATACTTCGTCTCCTATTTGATCTGTCAAGATCTTGAGAATTCTCCGAAAATAAATGATTTCACGAGAATAGCCTGAGAAATTTTAGAAAGCAATAGTTTCTCGCTAAAACGTATTAAATATTCGATAAACGTAAGTCTAGAACGTAGATTAATATTTGTCTAGAATAAGAAATTAACTGGAGCTTCAAATTACGCTCGACTGATTTTGACCGCTGACAACTGAAATACCAATTCGTACTGAAGAATTTGTCTGCGGCAAACAACAATTATTTTCATGAAAACCAAACCAGGCAATTACCTATATTTTTATTTCAAGCTGCTATCATTACATACGGTTCAAAACCTCGATACTACATTGTAATATTGTGTTAATTAAATTAAGTATGATGGTTGTTAACTGCACGCAAACCAAGCGATAATCCACATTGCTGCAATATTTAATCCCCTGTTTTCAACCGGTTCACTATTATTTGGCCCTACTAGTATAAAATAATATTGCCAATGAACTTTTTAAATTAGCGGTACAAGAAAACAAAGTCAAGAAAAATATTGCGCAGCGAACTGACCTAAATAATTCGTATTAGAATATCAGCACTGTGACGCTTTTCTTTTAAATCTTACAGTACCATGCTGAGATAGGAGTACCTTTTGGACTTGTACAGGACAAATTCTGTTTTGTATTTTGTTTGTTTTTTCTTATGATTTCGTTATTTTATTTTTTTTATTCTCTCATTATGTTTACTTTAAACTAGTGTTATAATCACAATTTTACCATTTTTTTTTATGTGCTTTCCTGTCGGGCCTTTTCTTTCTTTCTATATATTTAAATCATATAATTATGATTATGTCATTCTTGAACAATCGTATGAAATATCACGATAGAACACTGTTATTCTATTACTTCCTACTATCTATTTATTTAACACTTCAAGCACAAAGTACTGAGGCGGATTTAATGCCATAAGGCATTCTCTTGAATAAAATTTAAGAAAATACCAACTTATTCAACTAACCAAAACTGAAGCAAAAATTGCTTACAATGAAAATATTGTAAGCATTTTTTGCATCGGTTACTGTAATTGAGTTGAAACCTTCACAGTTTCAACTTATTCTTTGAATATTTTGATGACATTTTATTAGGTTAGAATGCTGTTGTAACATCACTATTTAGTAGGTATGTAATTAGTCTGTGCACCACTAGTGATTGTCCATGGATTGTCTGTGATTGTCGGCACTTCCTTTATGTATGTTTCTTTGAAGCCCGCCTGTGATACTTTACTATGTGACCCTCGTGTGAATAAACCAGTTTATTCAACGGTATCTTTTATTTAACTAATCAACGATTCTATATCTATACTAATATTATAAAGCAGAAGAGTTTATTTGTTTGTTTGGTTGGTTGGACGCGCTAATCTCAGGAACTACCGGCTGGAATTGAAAAAATATTTTTGTGTTGGATAGTCCATTTATCGAGGAAGGCTATAGGCTATATAACATCACGCTATGACCAATAGGAGTGGAGCAGCAACAATGTCGTCTGCTCATGTCGCTGCCGGACGATCAATACTTCTTTGTCCAATCTTTGGGTACCACTCGGTCACAGCAAAGATCGCTTAAGTGTTCCTTTTATAAACTGCACTGTTACTACCGATGTTTTTTATTTGTTGTTTTATTTCTTAGCACAAATCTTTAAAAATCAACATTCAAGCATTCAGCGCAACAATATCCCACACCGTTACATTGTAACAGGCACCGTCTTCAATATTTAATTGCCGAAAGCCTTTTTAAGCTGCGCTTTGAAGTCAGCCGTCTCCTATGCCAGCGGCGGTCCGCGCCTTGAATGTTAAAACGAAACGTAAGTACAGTCACAAGCATAAATACTTTATAGATATTATGCAAGCTTGAAAGCGATTTTCTCATAAATCAACGTACCTATGATAAAAAATAGTATGTAACGTAAAAGGTCTATAAAAACATAGTATTTCTAAACATCGCCGATCGGTTGGGTGACTTTTTTGCGACTCAAAGAATAAGAATTGCCATTCAACGCGGCAATGATGCTAGCCTTCTGAACACTTTCTAAAAATGCCTGCGTCGTCCTTTCAAAAAAAAAATTATTGCTAAGAAGCGGCTTTTTTTGGGGTTAAAAATCATGTTTCGTGGTAGAACTCAATGTAACGCACTTAAAACATTGTGCTGATGGATGTATTGAATAGTACGAGGGTCGTCGGCTTGTACTTACTGGTAATTATAAAAAAAAAACTTGTCAAAAAGTTGGAAATTTGACCCCCAATATCTTCGTATCTAGAAGGTTCTTATGTATGGTGTGGAACAATCTTTCGGCTTCGTTGAGAGCTTTTTTACACCCAATATATAAGAAAATTAAAAAAATAAATAACTTTGGAAAAAACGATTTTAAATCTTACGACAGTGCAAACCAGCATGTGCTTTGAAGTGCCCTGACAGGGTTCATGTACAAAAACCGACTGTTATATTATTATTGTAAGATATGTGGTGTGCATGAGAGCAAATAAATAAATAAGGTATTTTTGTTCGTGACTGTACGTGTTATGGTAAACTTTGCGAGGTATTGAAGTATTGTGTAGTGTTTTCAGAAATGAAATCGTTCAAGCCTTTTTGTAGTATAATTTCAGGAAAGCTTAAAACTTTTTGGTTTAAAATAATTTTATTTGTTTTTTTTTTCTCTGACCTTGATTTCCGTGTTTTCTTTTATATTTTCACCATGCATTCAGTAGACACAGAATGTTAGACCCACAAATGTTCAAATTTTTGGTCATATTTAAACATTTTGACCATGCAAGGATATCAGCGGTGGCCTAGTGGTGGCGGCCCCGACTTATACAAACAGCAGGTCATGGGCTCGAATCCAGACAGGCACATTATTTTGTATAATTTATTTCATCACAACAGCTCTTACAACGGCGAAGAAAAACATCGACAATCAAAAACTCGAAGACATGCGACATAATTATACCAATCCGCACTGGGCACCCAAGGAGGATTATAATCCATTCCCTCTCATTCAGAGGAAGCCGTGTCCCAGAAGCAGTGAGGATATTATATGCTGATGATGAGGATTTCACGTTTGTCATCACTTTGTTTTTCTGGCATCATGTACAGCTATGAGCTTTGATTACACAATCATGGCAGAGGACTTTGATTGTCTGTTGTATTAAAAACATTTTAACACCGATTCTGAAAAAAAATTCAACTTGATTATTCGTATCTTCTACAGATTCCAACAATATTATCTTTTCTTCGTTTTCTTATTCCTCGTATGATAGCGAAGCATGCTCCTCAAATATTTCTACTTTGTTTATCTTTTTAACAAACCTATCATACAATCTTTTCAGAGTTCATATTTCATCATCCACACTAATGTTGTGAATGCAAAAGTTTTAATTTTTCGTTGCATTTTCGCTCTTTAGCGGGTGAACGGATTTGGATATGAATAACAAATTATACGGATAAGAATACTTCTCATCCTGAAAGTACGTAATTCCTGTGGGATTAATTGCGATCTTTACGCGGACGAAACTGCTGTGCGGGCTGTGAAGAAGATGGATGAAAAACGATTGCATGTAGCGGAGATGAGAATGTTGAGGTGGATGTGTGGAGTGACAAGAATGGATAAAGTAAGGAATGAATATATTAGAGGAAGTTTGAAAGTGGTACCTGTTACTGAAAAATTTAAAGGAAGTCGTTTGGCTTGGTATGGACATGTAATGAGGAGGGATGAAACGCATGTGACTAAAAGAGTGATGGACATAAGTATTGATGGATGGAGAGGGAGAGGAAGGCCAAAGAAAAGATGGATGGATTGTGTAAACACTGATATGAAAGAGAAAGGAGTAAATGACCCCAAATAAAATGGGACAAGGGCAGGAAGATGATGATGACGCGGACGAAACTGCAAGCACTAGTATCATGAAATCGTCTAATATAGAGAGCAGCGGTGGCCTAGTGGTGACGGCCCCGACTTGCAGAACAGTAAACCGTGTGTTTGAACCACCCAGACAGGCGCATTACCTTGTGTAATTTATTTCATCACCACTGCTCTCAAAAACGGTGAAGGAAAAACCTAGAACCAAAAATTCGAAAACATGTGACATCTACCACACTGGGCCCGCGTGGTGAATCCACCACGCGGGCCCAGTGTGGTAGATGTATGTAAAAAATATTTTTTACGATTGTATTGTTTTGTATTGTATAACGGGTTATATAATCATATAACCCGTTGTACAATACAATACAATCGTAAAAAAATATTTTTTTCTATAGCCTCATTTAACTCAATAGAAACCTCTCCTACAGGTTTTCTATTTCAGAAAAAAGTAAGCTCCGATAGTATTATTCGTCCGATTATTATTTTATTCATAATTTAGCTGAACAACACTTTAATGTTTTATTTACCTACTTTGGCAACAACAACATAACATAACATTACGCTTTCGTCTTATATAATAATATACCTAGACATTTTGATAATTCGATTAACCATGTGGGTAGTTTGTGTTCATTAATAATGCTGTTTATTTTACGAGTATGTAGCTTATTTGTGTTTCATTGACGCTTGAAAGTTTGCATTGAATGTATAATTTTGTTTTGCCGCAGCTATGTCTAATGTTTTATCTTTTAAAAATACATTATTTCGGTTTTAGTTTATATTTTAAAAGTGAAATATTTCAAATTCCAAAATGTTGCATAGAGGCTACCACTATAAATGCTAATTTCATTGAGTACATAACTATGGAAGTGTTACCTGGAAGAGGTAAAGGCTACAAACGTCAAAGCCTACGTTATATGTTAGCACTAAATTATAAAAAGACATCAAAGAGAGGTTAACTTCTGTTTTCTTTGCGATTTCACGCTCTTTTCGCGAACATTATATAAATATTCAGTTTGAAAGAGGGTCGTTAGTTGATGGTTTAAGTTGGAAACTTAAAGAGGTTGACTATGTTATTACGTAATAACAATTTTAACCCATAATTTCTTACAGTTGGGACACAGGCCTCTATGGGACGGAATAGACCCATGCGGGTCCTGTGCGGGTTGGTACATCTCACATGTCTACGATTTTTTTGGTTCTGGTTGTTTCCTTACAAGATTTTCCTTTACTGTTTTAAGAGCAGTGAAGTAATACACCTGCCTACTACCCTCATCCGTGTGTCACTGCGGGGGGCCTACTGAAAACCAGCGCTGAGTGTTTTACACCCAGCATAAACTGAGTTGGCTACCCTTTCGTTATGGGCACGCTCAGCGCAGTTGGGCTGTTTTAATTAATTGTTAAGCTGTTTGTTGTTATAATGTATATGTATGTGCTGCTCTTTTGTGTTGTGCTGTCCATTAGCTAATAAATGATTATTCTATTCTATTCTTTTCTATTCTATTCTTTTCTATTCTATTCCTTAGTTCGTATCCATGCACCACGACTTGGAAGTCAGGGCTGTTCCCACTGAGCAATAACTACTTTTCATTACATAATGGGTGTTATAAAATTAGAGCAGAACAGCTTGTGAACTATCAATTCAACCATACTTTTTACTGATTAACCAAAATGTAATAAACATTTTCTGAACAGTATTTCGACCCGTGTAGGTGTAGGAAATTAATGTACTTAATTAGCAATTTATAAAACTCCAAATCACAAAAATAGAATCTTCTTTTCGCTTAGTGTTTGTCCCTTGTTCCGGCACCTACAAAAAATTATATAACTTTGCTTTTCCGAAATGAATCGTGATATAATATAATTATTATCTCATAGATTACACGGTCCATTTAAAATGCCATCTTTGTAGTCAGGGTCAGACACGAATTTGGAATTAACGAGAATAAGTCTTTGTTCAATGTTTAATTTACGTAATTTAATTAAAAGGCATTGTTAAGTTTTCTTTTAATCTAAAATGCAAAATAAGCTAAAAACTAAAAGATATTTTTTTGTTTAATTTAATTTAGCGTTTCAAAATGATAATCTATTTAGTCATAACGTAGAGTGCGGGAATTGGAGCACCCAAAGAGACACTGAACGAAAATGGTTGGTGAAGGACCCGTCCTTTACCAAAAGTTTTCGTTCGTTGTTCAAAAAATACAGTAAAGCTTAACCCATTAACGCCCAAAATGAAACTGCAGTATATTTTTCTATTGTTTTTCTATTTATTAGTCCATAACGGATAAAATATGCTATATAAGAAGATAAAATGAAAAAAAAAAAATTACACAAGTATCAAGTTTTAGGGGTGTACTCAGCCGTGTACAGTGGGCGCTTTAGGAGTGAAATTGTTTGAAACAAGGTCGTTCAACACATAGCGTTTTCAAACATATTTCGCAACGCCAGCGAATTCTTTGGTGACAGATAACACATCGCAGTGGGTTTTCCATCCGTTCAGGATTATGACCATTATTGTTCCGACCTCCTAGTGCCACTGAGGATGACGGACGGCTCTTAGTTTTCGTTGGACGTAAATAAGTCCGTGCAATAATTCGTCTGAAAGATAACTGGTCCATGTAAGTTATCTCTTGTTTAGTTTTACTGAGCAAAACATGTAGTCGCCAAGCATTTGATATCGCCATATCTAACAAATAGGTAAATATAACCCACCACCACTTTTTTCCTTTTATTGAAATCCGATAAAGGCTGATAGACTGATCCATTTGGTCAACTCCACCCATTCCTTTATTATAGTTGACAAACATTTTAGGTATATTTACGTCAACCTTTTGCTTTCTGATGTTACACCATCGTTTGATTTTGCTCTACTTGACTTCAAAATTAGTTCCCATTGTAACGAAATTATTGTCCTTCCAACGTACCATAGTTATCTCATTCTTTGTATCAAAACTATAATCATATTCCGCCCTAGGCTTCTTCTTCATATTTTTTACTGTGATCAAGGGACATTTCTTCGTCCGATTTTCTCGAACTGTTCCAGTACCTCTAAAACCTAGTCTACCCAAATCGAGCAACAATTGATGATTGGTAAAAAAATTATCGAAATATACGATATGCTCTTTGGGAACTACAGGCATTTTAGCCAATAAAGATTTCACGACTCTCGCACCAAGGGTATCATCAGAAGGTTCTGTGGATTTTCCACAATAAACGTCAAACGCGTAGCAATAACCATCTGAACTTGTCGCAGCCCAATTGCGATAACTAAATCTTACAGGTTTTCCTTGTATAAATTGTTTTGATGGATGACGCCAAAATATTTGATCATGGACTCGTCCACAGACAAGCTTTCATGAAATACACCCCACTGACTAGAGTTTCGCTGAATCAAATCGCATAACGATCTGAGTTTGATCATTTTATCTGTCGAACCATCTATTAGACCGTTATCCACAAAATGAAGATTTCTTTTTATCTCCAAAAACCTATTGCGTGACATACAATTAGCAATCAATGGAACACCAAGGTCTTCATCCAAACTCCAGTAAGCACGTTCCGATGGCAATTCATGGTAACCGGTCAGTATCAGTACCTACACCAAAAAAATTTTTCAAACTTGCACTATCAAGTTCAAAACCATGCCTATTATTTTGATTAGCGTACAAGACACTGTTAGTTGTTATCAAATCCATTACATCATGATCAAATATTTTTTCAAACAACATTACGGGATTGCAGTCTGCTAAGCTTTCAACAACGTATTTTTGTCTCTTTTGTACGATATCGGTAATTTCATAAGTAGAACTATAGGTGGGCTGAGTTTTCCTCCATACAGGTAAATCTACATCACATTTTTTGGCACGTTTTGCAGGCATAGGTCTTAGCGGCTCATCATCACTGTCGCTCCATTCCGAAACATCGTAGTCAGGACGACGCCGACCTACCTCAATAGTCCCTGGAACGTCCTTAGGGAAACTTGAAGCCGCCAAATTATCTTCATTACCTTCTTCCTCATCACTCACCACAGCCGGATCTGGTGGCACTAATACCATATCGTACTCTTCATCATTGCTTTCATCAGCCAAAATTGATTCCAAGGCTTCCTCCAGTCTCTTATAGCTGGTAAATACGTTCCGATTGGCCATTTCAACTTATAAGTAATACTGTAAACAAAACTAAATTTTAGTACGAATCTGCCCGTACAAGTCTGCCTGTGTACAACAAATGAAACAAACCCTACTTTACAAGTTTTGTAATAAACTTTCATTCTTATGTTATTATTACCAACACAAATAAATAGTCTCCATAAAAATTAAAAAAGAAGTTGAAATATTTCACTATTTTTGATAAAAACCAACAAAATAATCTTACCTTGTATGTCGTGTCTGGACTCCGTATTTTATTACAAAATAAGTGACATTTGTTTTCGCGCCACCGCCTATTTTTATTTATTATGTGGTAACTAGTGTATTAAAGACGCGATTGAGCGGAACAAAGGCTCCAAAGTATTTTCAAGAGATCTGGCTATTGGGCAGAGCCAGCTCACGAAACTGAAGACCGACGATGGCAGGATCTTATCCGCCAAACCGGAGCTACTGAGGGAGATCGAGAGCTTCTATGGACAGTTGTACACGTCAACCAGCAAACCCATTGTCGACCTAGCAAACGACCCAAGAGCTAGACTAACCCGACACTATACCGAAGACATCCGGACGTCAGCCTGTAGGAGATTAGGATGGCTCTGAAACAACTCAAAAACAACAAGGCACCGGGGGATGACGGAATTACTGCCGAACTCCTGAAGGCGGGTGGAAAACCGGTACTTAAGGCCCTTCAGAAGCTGTTCAATTCCGTCATACTCGAGGGGAAAACGCCTCAGGCATGGTGCAGGGGTGTGGTGGTGCTCTTTTTCAAGAAGGGTGACAATGCCCGGTTTAAGAATTACAGGCCCATCTC
This sequence comes from Xestia c-nigrum, assembly GCA_916618015.1. NCBI lineage: Eukaryota > Metazoa > Arthropoda > Insecta > Lepidoptera > Noctuidae > Xestia > Xestia c-nigrum. The sequence goes on from OU745247.1 coordinate 25,413,043, forward strand.
ACTTCTAAGCCATGTTTACAAGTTGTTTTCAAGATTCATCACGAATCGTCTCGCGCGCAGGTTTGACGATTTCCAGCCACCCGAACAAGGCGGTTTCCGAAAAGGTTTTAGCACCGTGGACCACATACATGCGCTTCGGCAGGTTATACAGAAGACCGAAGAGTATAACTTGCCTCTCTGCTTAGCGTTTGTGGACTACGAAAAAGCCTTTGATTCGATCGAAACCTGGGCTGTACTGCAGTCTCTCCAACGGTGCCAAATTGACTATCGGTACATCGAGGTGTTGAAGTGTTTGTACAAAAACGCCACCATGTCAGTCCGACTTCAGGACCAAGCCTCGGAACCGATCCTTCTGCAGCGAGGTGTAAGACAGGGAGACGTCATATCTCCGAAACTGTTCACCGCTGCACTGGAGGATGTCTTCAAGGTTCTGGACTGGAGAGGGCTAGGCATCAACGTCAATGGCGAGCATCACTCACCTTCGGTTTGCCGACGATATTGTGGTCATGGCTGAGACCATGGAGGACCTCAGTACAATGCTCGATGACCTCAGTAGAGCCTCCAAAAGAGTGGGTCTAAAAATGAACATGGACAAGACGAAGGTCATGTTGAATGCCCATGTCACACCCATTCCTATCAAGATCGGAGACTCTACACTCGAAATTGTAGACGATTATGTATACCTAGGACAAACGGTCCAGTTAGGTAGGTCTAACTTCGAGAAAGAGGTCAATCGTCGAATCCGACTCGGCTGGGCAGCGTTCGGGAAGCTGCGCGGTATCTTCTCGTCCAACTTACCGCAGTGTCTCAAGATGAAAGTCTATGACCAGTGTGTGTTGCCAGTGATTACATACGGGACCGAAACGTGGTCGCTCACAATGGGCCTTATCAAAAGGCTTAAAGTCACCCAAAGGGCAATGGAGAGGGCTATGCTCGGAGTTTCCTTGCTTGATCGAATCAGAAATGAGGACATCCGCAAGAGAACCAAGGTCACCGACGTAGCCCGAAGAATTGCTAAACTTAAGTGGCAGTGGGCAGGGCACATTGCTCGCAGAACGGATGGCCGATGGGGCCGAAAAGTTCTGGAGTGGCGACCGCGAACCGGAAGACGATGCGTTGGAAGACCTCCCACTAAGTGGACCGATGACCTGGTGAAGGTTGCGGGAATCCGGTGGATGCGATTAGCAAGGGACACTTGGGGGAGGCCTATGTCCAGCAGTGGACGTCTTTCGGCTGAGATGATGATGAACTAGTGTCATCTAGATTTGTAATTTCTAACTACCTTCAACACTTACCACAGATAAAATACATAATTTATCGATTAAGTAGTTGTACCTGTGCAGGTACAGAGGGCGGTAAAACTAGCATCTGCCCGCGACTTCCATCGCGTGAAGTTTTGATATCGCAACGCATCGCCTGCTCAACGGAAGCTTTTTTCCCGCTTGCAACGTTTCTTATTGCTGCTCCGCTCTTATTGGTCAAAACGTGATGTTATATAGCCTATAACCTTCCACGATAAATGGACTATCCAACGCAAAAATATTTTTTCAATTCGAGCCGGTAGTTCCTGAGATTAGCGCGTTCAACCAAACAAACAAACAAAGTCTTCTGTTTTATAATATTAGTATAGATAGGCAAAAGCCCTTTTTGCAGTAATTTAATTTTAAGTGGATAAAAAAATACTCCCCAAAATGGCAATTAGCGTTTGTAAGCGGATCTTAGCTTGGCAATACATAAAGTCTTAAGAGCTCAGAACATGGTCATACTAGTGACTATCACAAGGCTATCCATTACACAGCTTCTTCTTATCAACGTCATGAAGTTAAAACCTTATCACACTACAAGAGGCTTAGCTAAAACACAAAGTGGCAATACCGTTTAAAATTCCCATCCCTTTAATAAAATAAGAGCGGAAAGATAAGATTGCTGATACACTTAGAATTCTTAAACATTTTCATTAAAGACCAACTATATCACCGTTTAAACATCTTATCTTGAGCTTTTCTTGGCACTGGAAACTTTTCTCATTATAAAGAAGTAATTTAGGAGGTGAGAAAGGAATAAACAAAAATAAAATAGAAAAAAAAACAAGTCGAAGAAGAATCTAATTAAAAAAGAACTTCAGTTTGAACGTGTATTTTTCGCCTCGATACGCCTCTTTTTTTCTATTTTTAGGGTGTGTTTAAACAGGCGTTTGTGAGTTCTTTAGTGGGAAGTGTAAATATTGAATTAGGGGCGAAAATATTTTGTTAATATTCGTTCAGGGTGAAACAAATTCTTTGTTATTGTTTTTCTTTTAACTGTATATATTTATTATTTATTGATTTAAAATCAATAATTAAATGATGAATGACTTATTCAATGTACTGTACTTTTATGTACTTTTATGTTGAACATCACAGACGTCGGTGACGCTAAACATCGTGTAGACTTTTAATATAAGTCTGAAATCGCCAACCGGCCTTGAGCAAGCGTGGTGATCAATGCTTGTGCCTTCTCGGTATGAGAAGAGGCCTTGCCCAGCGGTTGGGCAGTGATAAATAAATAAATACCGCTGGACATTAACACACTGCGCCATCTAGTGCCACACTAAGCAAGGCTTGTGTCGTGGACTCCAGATAGTTGATATACTACGTTCATACTTTTTGTTTGTAAATACATACTTATTATACATATAAACATCCATGACTCGGAAACAAATGTCCATACTCATCACACAAACATTTGCTCCTACGGGGATTCGAACCCAGAACCCTATGAACGTAAAGCAGCCTCACTACCACCACGCCATTCGAGTCGTCAAATATAATAATAAAAAAAAAATATATAATAGGCTGGTAATATTATTATTTTTATGAAAAAAAGGAAATCCTTAAACCTTCGATCAATAATAGCCTTAAACCAATGTAAGCATCTAATATTTGAAGACCTTTCTGGTTCCAATCGATGTTGTGTATGGACTCTTGAGCTTTATGTAGACTTCTACATAAAGCTCAAGAGTCCTATAATATCAGGTTTTCGTAAAAAATACGCTATGAAGTCTTATTTACCAACTAAGAAATAACCTAAATATATTTTCCATAAATACAGTCTGTATAATATATTTCTAAATTCACAGCAGCTGGAAATATTGTAATAATTTGGACTCAAAGATATTCTCAAATAGAATTCAATAAATATTTTCCGAGCTAGTCATGTAAACTCTAGATAAATAATGCTGGTTTAAACTAAGCCAGTAATACTCGGTGTATATGTAAATTAAAATGCTACAATCGTAATATTCAATTTTCCGATGCACGTTAGAAAATCCCTCGATTATGAATATGCATACCGGCGTCGAGTCGCCATCAAAAAGCGTGTATCTGTAGTTTTTTGTTTTTATTTAAATTTGTTTTAGGATTCCGTGGACGCGTATTTAAACTTCGGAGGTGATTGTTAGTTGGTTACTTACTAAGTTTTAGAGATTAGGGAAGTGTAAGCATAATGGTAGATGTATTTCTGAAAGTTATGATGATATTCAAACGTGAACCCTGTTTGTATAATGGTGTATCTATCACAAGCAAAAGATACAGAGATGCTTGCCTAGGTTAGTCTGTGGATGGGTGACCACTCATTGCATTCCAAGTTTCCTCTGTGCTTCGGAAAGTACGTTAAGCCGTTGGTCTCGACAGTCATTTGAAGATCTTTGGCAGTCGTTATAGGTAGTCAGTGGCTCAAAAAGATTGACAACCAGTCTTACCAAGGTATCGTATTACCCAGTACTCACTGGATTGTGGAGGTCAGATGGCAGACGCTCCATGTGAAATACTAGTCAATAATCAGCTGCAACTGGTTAGACTGGAAGCTGACCCCAACATAGTTCAGAAAAAAAGCAGGCAAATGGTGATGATCGCAAGGAAAAGATAAATAGAAGAGAAATTTCTTTACTAGAATCGCCCAGAAGAATAACAAAACTAAGAATTGTGATCGCATCACTATTACTTTCTACGTTTTCTGAATTACACGATGTATATTATTGTTCATAAAAAAACATACCCCAAAAACGCATGCACACACAATGATAGAACATAACCCTCCATCCAAAAGGACGATCAACCGTAGGACCAACTGCGAAAACCCGCAGGACCAACTGCGTCCATCAGGAAACACGCTTGTCGCATATTTCCCCAGAAGCGAGTAGGTAACCAATTCATTAGTATGCCAACCAGGAGCGGTACACGTAACCGTTTGTTCCAAAGCGGACAAATCAAAAAGTTTCAGTTTTTTTTTATCCCATTTTTTTTCGTCGCTATGCAGTTTACTCGCCATCTTTTTTTTATCGGAAGCTTTTGTTCAGCCGTAGTAATATTATTGGTGTTTTTGTTTCACTACGTGTGTTTCATGGGCACTGAATAAATATTTAGTTTGTTTTTTTTTGGGGCTGCGTTTCAAAGGGTGTCAATATGCGGTGTTACTGTTTCAAGCTACATGCATATATGTATTTTATAGTATGCTACTAGCTATTTGATTGACACTGATGCTATTCGTTGCTTTGAAGCTTTGAACTTTGTGGCTACTCTCAAAATGAGAGCCTTAGGATGAGTTGAAAGATGGTTTGAATTGTAGCAGTACCTATCTGATCATTTCATTAGTCGAAAAATGTCGGTATGTTTGGTTAGTTACAATAATAACAGCCGCTCGGATCAATCTTCAGGTTAAGCTACGTTTGTCGAGGTTGCTATGTGGATGGGAGACCACCCATTACATACCGAGTTTCCTGTCTCGGAAAACATATTAGGCTATTACTCCCTGCAGTCATTTGAACATCTCTGACAGACGTTAGAGAGTCAGTGGTCCGAAAGACTGACAACTATCAGTCTTACATAGAGGCAACTTGTAATATCTACTACCTTTTTTTTCGGATGGGAAATCATCATATAACTTCTCCCACTCTGGGCAAAGCGGGAGGCAGTGACAGACTTTTACTGACTAAAACCCATCCATGTTCTTTCTTCGCCCTTTATGTTCCGGGGCCAAGGTATCTCTTTCGAACAGTCCCGCAGCCCTTGTCGGCCCTCCATTATGCTGACATCTCTTTGAGGCTCGCGTGGAACACGAACGCGTCGTCGACACGGCTTGTCGTCATAAGATGGACGGGCTAGCTAGCCCATAGCTCACCGTCCACAGGCCCGCGCCTACGGTGGCCGGTGGCCACCACGTGAGCCCGACACCCGATGCGTCTCCCGCGGCGGCTGAGACGAGAGGTTTTCTCCCTCTGGCGTTCCGCCACCTCCTTCGCTAGCTTGACTGCTTCGCAGAAGGAGATGATGGCTCCCCATTCAAAAAAAAATCCTTCCCATTCCAGAAAAACCTTAGCCGATGTTGGTTAAGAATTGATATCCCTTTTAGTACTATAATACTTAAGTTCTAACGATCATATTGTCACCATGTAGGTCAAAGATCATCATCACAAAAATATACCAGCTAGATATTTTTGCAGTTCACCAAAGAATATGGCGGAATAAAATATTACATTCACCTTTTGACTCGCAGTCTTTTGAAAAGAAACGGACACACTTAGCCTCCATTCATTCATAAATAGAATAAACGTATTTCTTTTTAAAAGTAAAGCATTACGGTATTCATTCTTTTATGCGGGACTTATCTTTTATTTAGGTTTTGCATTGTAGGAGAATGGCATCTGGAATTACCGTGGTTAAATCAAACAGTCGCTTTGGCCAATAAACTGAGACTGAAAGAGGATTTCACCTGAAAAAATGTAGTGAAGTTTGACTGTAACCTTTGGTTTTAGTGTTCTGTAAGTACCCCTATTGTGAGGGCACTGTGTTACTTATTTGAATAAAATACTAGGCCGTTCATAATGATATTTCAAAGCAGATGATTGACAATGATGATGATTCTTAAGCAGATGATTCTTCAGACATGTGAAGCAATTGATCAGAAACATCCATCAAAATCCTATCGTATCCAATTTATCTCCCTAATAGACGCAAGTTTTTTTATGATTCTGCATCTTGAAGGTATTTCACGCTGAAAAAACATGCTGGGTTTTATACCTTAATAATGTACCTATAAACGATTTATTCAATTGATTTCAATTCCACGACATCGAAAAAACAAAACCCTCCCATTTTCTCCCAGACTTTTCACTCTGAGATTACAATCATATATGGAGCATGTGTATCTGGATTCACAGTTTGAACGTGGATCCCTAAATTCGCCTAGGCCGGATTCACTTCACTTTTAACCTCTACCATAAAAGTTACATTTGTGCCTTCCCCACAACGGATATGCCCGTCGTACTGATCTCAGATTGCAAGAAAATGCGTTACATTTGAAGTAACACTGCTTACTCGCTTAGCAGACAACAAACTAAACTGAATCCTGTGTTTAGAAGAATAGAGTTCGTGTTTGACTGTAACGGTTTTGGTTAAGCCTTGAAATCAAAATCTTGGTAGTTGAAACACAGGCTCAGAAAGCCTCTCATTTTTGCAATAACAGTGTTTAAGGGGATCTTTTTTCAATCCAAGTTTGGGGTCGTTAGGGGAAGTTTTGACGTCTTGGAGTATCATTTTGCGTTCATTTTATTTGTTTGTTCATTACTTTTTTAACGAATATACTTAAATGAGCAAGTTGTAGGTACGTTATCTCATTATTGTTAAGGTGGAGATTTCTTTAACTAAATGTTTTTTTTTTGCCACATCTTCCCTACTGTTTTCCCCGAAGGTAAACAGAACAGAGGTACTGTTTTAGACTTCCACGGTTTTTCACTACACTTAAAGTACTTACGGGATTATATCCGTGATTTTATGTTTTATTTTCTATGAGCTCCCGATATTTTGAAGCTGTTGCAAGCATCATGATCGTGGCAATACACAAAAAGAAAAAAGGCAATTGCAGAGAGTATCCCGTAAGTACTTTAAGTGTAGGCAGAGGTGACCTAATATTTAAATCCTATGTTATAGGAGGGCGAACCAATTGCGTGTTTTAGGTTCATTTTCTTTAAAAATCTTTTTTTTTTATTGAGCATCATATAAACGGGCTCAGCTTAAAGTGGTAAGTAGAATTAATACACTTATTATAGTTTTATCACTACTGAACCATAAAAGTAGTCATTACACCAAAATGTATATCTTTACCCCATCACATATTCACGCATCATTAACACTATAAACACAGCAGAGAATAAAGAAACAAAATAAATGCCAGCACATTCAGCCTCACTTCCAGCCATCGATCTCAACTTCTAAGCGTTCAAATAAAATAAACTTGCAAAAATATATCAAAGAAAGGCTCTACCACTGAATAAAATAGGGACAGAAGTTCTGCTTCACAGAACGCGTGAGAACACACATAAAGAGGCGTTCATTGCTAGCTAGGTAACAACCACTCGTTTACTGCTCGGCTACACTCGGCTCTCATTCGTAGATTTTGGCAGTAGTAACGGATAGTCCAAAAATCTAACAACTTGTTACTAAAGGGTATCGTCTTACTGATTGGTGAGTCAGAATATAGAGTAGCAATGGAGTACAGACGCCAGCAGGTCAACCTACCCGAATCTGTCAAATTTTACCAATCGAACGTGAACCTTCCAACTTTGTTATAAAGTTAAAAATATTTTGCAGAAATTTGACAGATTGTGGTAACTTGATGTGCTGGCGTCTATACATTACGGCAAGCTAAAGCCTACATGGTGCCTATATGGAGCAGACTGTTAAAAAACTTAAATTATGATGAGGATTTCAGAGCAATACAGTGTCGCAGGTTTGTTTAAAAGTACTGCCACTATGTCAAATATGCAGTCGCTCCCTGTAAGTACAACATCAGGTATTCGGCTGAATCCAGTGAGACTGGAAGACGACCCCAATACAGTTAGGAGAAGACTAGGTAGGCCAATGATAATAATGATATAGACATGTTTCACGTACATCGAGTACGCGCTAGCTTGCAATTGTTAGTTGTTTGAGGCTGCCAGAGCTCACCGTATGTACTCAGGTGAGCGTTCGCCATTTTCATCCCGTTGCCTAAGAGTTACAAAATAAAAACACGAAATTGCGAGTTTTACTCGTTGAAATTATGTTTTCCGTTCGGTGCTTGAAATAACAATTCATGATTTGGGACCTCTAATTTGTAGATCCTATTGAATATATAGACAATCAACATTTATTTCATGCCACAAGTATCCGATACTATCATAATAATAGAACACTTTATCGTTATTATGCGATTTTAAGCAAATTGTACAATTAGTGTAATACCATAATATAAAAGGGCTCTTAAAACTGGTCCTCTGGTCCTATCTACTCTGTGACTCGCTGAAGCAATAACTTTAACCCTGCATAACTAGGCTAGGAGGCATTCAGGCCCATTTATAACTTCACAGATTTTTCTTGATTTCTAGACCTTTTTTGTAAAATAAAGGTAGACTTAGATTGTTTCACTTAGTTCGCACGCTGAGCCATTATTCTTGGGAGAAGTATTGCTTAAATGTTGTTATTTATTTTGGTAAATGTCTTTGTAGTAGAATGTGGAAGACTTCCACATTGCAAAAATGCACATTATACATTGTCTTTTTTAAACTTTCACGATCAGAACACATTATAAAACTTAAGAAGACTGGTATTTATCGCGAATTCGGCTTCAAACTCTCTTCAGCTTGGAATCCAGTAATCACTAAGTGTACTCGTCAAGTGAAATCGCCTCAATATACGGACACTGTTAGTGTAGTGTGCTGTCCTAGTGTGAACCGGCCCTAATTAACATTTATGAAGATGAGCGAGAGTAGTTGAATAAACGCCTTCACTTTGCTGTCGCGGTACCTCCAATACTTCAGTCTCCCCGCGACCACGGCTGGTGCAATCCGGTCGAAACGTCGGGATTAAATTAAAGGTAAATTCGCGATAAATACCCGTCTTCTTAAGTTTCACATTATACATCTTTGTAATGCATCAATGATTAATTTAATTACGTTTTCTATGATTATTTACTGTTACGTATTTTATTATTTCTCTTTTTATTATAAGTTATAGTGATTATAAGTTGTAGTGTCTATGTCCAGTATGTGTTGCCAGTAATTACATACGGGACCAAAACGTGGTCGCTCACAATGGGTCTTATCAAAAGGCTTAAAGTCACCCAACGGGCAATGGAGAGGGCTATGCTCGGAGTTTCCTTGCGTGATCGAATCAGAAATGAAGACATCCGCAAGAGAATCAAGGTCACCGACGTAGCCCGAAGAATTGCTAAACTTAAGAGGCAGTGGGCAGGGCACATTGCTCGCAGAACGGATGGCCGTTGGGGCCGAAAAGTTCTGGAGTGGCGACCACGAACCGGAAGACGATGCGTTGGAAGACCTCCCACTAGATGAACCGATGACCGGTGATGATGATGATGATGATGATGATGATGATTATAAGTTGTTATGTATTCTTTCAATGTTGAGATGATTAGTTGTTAATTTTATACGTTTGAGATTTTGGACCGTTACGCATACTAAGTTAATATTATGATTGTTGATCTTATGTACCAATCACACATTTTACCCAACAAACGACCTCATTGGATAATCAAAGGTGTAAATAATACATGATGCCATAGCACTTACTTCAACGTACAGTTCCACAACAACAAAATTCCGTCAACATCGCAAACAGAGCTCAGATCAGAAGTTTTAGCTCCAAACCTCTAAACCTGATTAAAGAAATCAAGGCGTTCGGTGCCGGCACGATTCAAAGGCTTCGCATGTGTCAACTTGCTAACTTTGTAAATGCAGCTGCACTTGCTCCTAACTCACTTAAGTTCGCGACTTTTAGGCTGACGGCACCGTAGAAACGGGAGATTAGTTAACCGACGGATTTTGGGAAGATTTTGAGTGATTTGTTTCGCTATTTTAATGGACTTTCGTAACGATCCTGTGTACTATCTGAAAACCATTATTGTTAGCTAAAAGTATCTACAGCTAAAATGACGTCGCCTAGAGAAACTTCACAGACGTGATGAGTATAAAAGCCACCGGCTATGTCGCGGTATAAGTCTTAGCATGACAAAAGAAGAAGTTGAAAGAAAGAAAGAAATGAAAGAAAAAATATTTATTTGACGTCAGTTAATAAAGCACACTACACACAATAATAAATAAAAAAGATACAAAACAATGAGTAGGACTTAGTAGAAATGTGCTGTGTGCCTCACAGCTGCGCCAAAAAGGTCCAAAAAAAAAGTTGTACAAAATGAAGATTTTTATAGATATCTTTTTATCATTATATTCAACTGAATAGATTGCCGTATTATGACCAACGGTAACGGTGCGATATAACATTAAGAATAAAAAAAAACAATTTCATCATTTTTTTTTTATATTCATCAAAAAGACATTCAGGAACTAACCGAAAAAACGCTTAACAATTCCTCATCTTTCTCCAAAACCTATCGATTACTTAACCAATGTCACTAACAATTCTTACAAATAAATTTCAACTTACCGTCCACGGTGTAACCCACCTCTAGGTTAGTGATGCGCAGTCATTAGTCCCCCGCGTGAGGCGTCGAACTCCGCAACTCGTAGCAGTAGCAGTCGCTGGTGTTTTGATACATGTTGCCGTGTTACATGCGAATTGATTACTTTGATTAATTTAGGGAGGAAGGAAATAGATACTCGGTTTGTTTTGTTCTGAAGTATTTCCAAACTTATGTGGCAGTGGGCAGGGCACGTTGCTCACAGAATGGATGGCCGATAGGGTTGAAAAGTTCTGGAGTGGCGACTGCGAACCAGAAGATGTTGCGTCGGCGAAAGGCCTCCCACTAGGTCGACCGATGACCTGGTGAAGGCTTCGAAAATCCGCTGGATGCGAGTCGCAGGGGATTCCGATAGGGCTGAAAAGTTCTGGAGTGGCGACCGCGAACCGGAAGATGTTGCGTCGGCGAAAGGCCTCCCACTAGGTCGACCGATGACCTGGTGAAGGTTTCGAAAACCCGTTGGATGCGAGTCGCAGGGGATTGGTCAATGTAGCGACACTTGGGGGAGGCCTATATCCAGCAGTGGACGTCTTGAGGCTGAAATGACAATGATGATGTTTTGTTGAAGGAATTTTGTTTGTTTACACAGGCTACAAGGGCAAGGATTTATAGTATTGCTTTAACATTTACGTACGTGACATGAGCTTACGCCTTTTTCTACGGGGGCACGCAAAAACTACGCCATCCATGATATCACGGTCCTTGGGAAACCTTTTACTTCGTGTTTGTTTTGAAAAGCTCAAAACAAAGGCTAACCAAAGGTCGTTTGGTTAGCCTTTTTTGCACGTTTAAAAATACTGAATGGGATCAGCATTGCCTCAAAAGAGAAAGCGTCCAGTATTATCTCTCTTTCTTCTTCTTCAACCTCTACATGGCTACCCAATACTGAATGTAGGTCTCTTTCAAATGTCTCCCCTTTTTGTGATATTGGGTCATGGCTATTCAGTTTCTTTTGGTCACTTCAATGAGATCGTCTGCCCACCTAGCTAGGCGCCTAGCTAGGTAGTCTTCCCACTTTCCTTCCCGGATTCCCTCCATGGAACTTCAAATTAAAAGGCCGAATCCGTTAGGTTTTAGTCGTTGACAACACGCCAATGGGCCGAATCATTGCTAATCCTCTCCATGCAGTGGTTAGTTTTTGGAAAAGAAAATATCGCTGTACTGGCATTATCCAGGGACAAAAACCATCGTTTTGTGTCCTCTGAGTTCAAAAACAAATCCACCCTATTCCTGTTTCAAAAAATTAATCGTCATATGATCAAGTTATGCAGATGTTAATTTTATAGCACAAATTGTGTGAGTCCGTTCAATGTAGCACGTTTAATACGACAGTTAATCCGCGTAATATCAGATAATCTCCTATATAATGGAACTAGCGCTCGCGACGGCTGCGCTAAGCCGCTTGTAATTGTACCTCAATATGCAGTTTGAATTTCACAGTTCTTGCTACAGTGATTTAGTGGAAACTGCGAAGAAAATCAGACTTTAGTGTCTTTTGTGTAAAGTGTAAAGCCCAGAGTTGGGTTAATCTATCTCAGTCTTAAGATGAATTGGTAATTGATGACAAGATCTGCAAGAAAGCTAAGGTAGACCAAAGAATTGTTGTAGTAAGTGGCAGTGAGCAGAGCTTATTCCTCGCAGAACGCGAAGTCTTATCGACTATGACCATGTACTGGAGAGGGAGGGCAGTGATAGAAGGCATTGCACACGTTGACCGATGACCTGGTAGATTTAAATCTACCACTAAGCATTTACACAGTGGTAAGGAAAATGCTAGGCAAGTTATTATGTAGATCTTACATTCACTTTTGGCCTGGATCTTGAATCATGGATCATTACTCGCTACTGGTTCTTCGTGTGTCATAGTTTATAAGTTATATTTTATATGTACCTATAAATATGTTTTTATGTTGTAATGTAAAGTTGTGTATTTTATCTATGGACCTTAAGATGCCTGAAAATATAATGATTGATTGACTGATTACTGTCCAATGTCCATTATAAAAATCTTCACAATAATGACTAAAGATTGCGTTTGACAACAGAAACACCGGTCTATAACCGTGCTTTCTGCATCACAGAGGGGTCTCAATGTGAAAGGACCGATCAGACATCGATACACTGATCGCAAAAATTGCAGCTGAACTTAACAAATCGATTTAAAAAGCTTTAAATACTCGTAATAAGCCCTCTTTCTACAAAATTAACATAAAACATAATAAACATTTTTCCAGCGCTTCCGATGGTACCTTTATTCAAATTTTCGACGATAATATGCAAAATTGGGTCGCCATTGAAACATTGCTTTTAATATTCTGGTGATTTCGGCTGTCAGCTGTTTATCGTTCCCATTTTAGTACGCTAGGGAGATGCTGTGATGACGCAGGTTATATTTTTGCAATCGCTAATAAAGATTGTGAACCCAGAATCGCTTTATTTCTGTTCCATCTTCAGAATCTGTAACTGCAATTGAGAAATTCTTGGTCAGCAGCCACGCTTAGGCTTCTAGACCAACGACCATGCAAGAATATGATTACTTTTACTTAGCTGCAGCTAACTCTGCAAAGCTCAAATGATGAAGTCGAAATGAAATAATCCACTTTCTGAATTAGACCTCAACAGCGGGCAGCTGCGAGAAGAAAAAAAGTAATCCTTTGCCTAGTTGACGGATACCTTGAAAAAAAAAACTAAATCTACCTATAAAAGATCCCATCTCATCACTAAACAAATCCTTTAACCCATCTTCGTTTTGAATCACTGATAATGTTTTTCCATTTGCATTTCCTTGGCGATTATATCCAATTATTACAGACAGTAGGTGCAATTTGGCACGTCGCATTATTAGTTGTACTAAGAGTTATTATATAGCGGCCATACTCAGGATATTGCACAAATGTCAGTTTAATTTACGGTTAGTTTTCAATTGACGTGTGTCTATAACTTAAGGCTACAAGGCACTTTAGTGCTTGATGAGGTTGAATGGGAATCTAGGTCACGTTGAAATGTGATACTAGAAAATAAAACCGACTTCAGAGAAAACAAAAAAGTGAAAAATAACTTCAGAAAAAACGCTTCAGAAGTCTGTGACCTTTGTTTGATTGATTTAGTTTTTTTGTCACCGACTTCTGAAGCATTTTTTCTGAAGTTATTTTTCACTTTTTTGTTTTCTCTGAAGTCGGTTTTATTTTTTGTAAAAAAGTTTTTATTTTTCGCTTTTTAGTGGTTCACTTGTGCTTACCCCTTCAAAGCGTACCGGCGTGATTTTAAATTATGAACTGATGTAAACAATAGACAGATATGAGATTTCGGCAATCCCAGTACATTTGCTATCATTTATTGAGGAGTTCCGTTGCATATCTCCGAAGTTCTTCATCAGATCTTCATCAAATTGAAATGGGATCACTTCGAGAAAGTACACTTCCTAAAACTACCCAAATCCCTTCTAGTGTGCCTATAAAATGTGAAGAGTTCTCTCTATTTCTCCAGAATCCCATCATCAGATACTGATTTGATGAATATGAGACCACACAGGAAGCACCAGCTTTCAAATAAAAAAAGAACCATCATGAAAATCGGTCAAAAATTTACTGAGAATACATACAGTCGAACATAGACTTACTTCTGTCGGTTTTATTTTTTGCAAAAAAGTTTTTTTATTTTTCAATTCTTTTTATTAGTTGTAATATCCTATACAAATATTTGCTATGCATTTATTTTACATTGTTATTATTAACAATATTTTTCATGGTAATAGGCTTATCCCCAATAAAATGGAACTTAACATACCTAACTGTCGAAATATGGGTATAGTGTACACATCTGCGTACCCCCTCAGAGCATACAGGCGTGATGTTATGTTATGATGTTGTGTAAACAATAAACATCCAAGCGATTGCAGCAATCACGACAGATTTGCTGTCTATTATTGAAGAGTTCCGTTCCATATCTCCGAAGTTCGTGATCAGATCATGACAATATTTCTATGGGACCAACTTGGAAGTATACCCTTTCAAACAAAAAAAGAATTTTTCAAATCGGTTCAGGCGTCTTCGAGTAATCGGTGAACATACATAAAAAAAAATATACATACAGTCGAATAGAGAACCTCCTCCTTTTTGGAAGTCGGTTAAAAATAGGATCATCATGCAGCGAAAAATAACAGAATCATTCAGAAGTCTTCTTAAGTGGACTTCTGAAGACTATGATTAGTCCACTGTTGGACTAATCATGGGCTCCACAAAACCTGATGATACTGTGAGTGTTTTGCCGTGACTTTGTGTCGAGTTCCAGCAGTACGCGTAGCAAAAGACAAAGAAAGACGGTAGACTGATTTGTCTGCTCCTAACAACTTTTCCATCCACCTGCATTCTCCAGTAAACCCTCGACCACGGCGCTTGAAACAGTTTCAAACTATCGGGAGCTCAAAATAAACAATAATCACGGAAGATATCCCGTAAATTACATTGTAATTTATAGAAAGAGAGAAATAAAAGAAAGAAAAAGCATTTATTAGCCCGCACAGGACAAAACATCAAAATTATCGGAAAAAAAAACAATACATATTTAAAAATTAAAAGAAACGAAACTCGTCCTGTACGAAGCCCAAAAGGCTTCTATCTCAGTATGGTGCAGTAACATTCCAAAAAAAAACAATACCATATTTAAAAATTAAAAGAAACGAAACTCGTCCTGTACGATGCCCAAAAGGCTCCTATCTCAGCATGGTGCAGTAACATTCCAAAAAAAAACAATACATATTTAAAAATTAAAAGAAACGAAACTCGTTCTGCACGAAGCCAAAAGACTCCTATCACAGCGCTGGTATTCAAAGTGAAGGTGATGCCACGGTCAGGCCAGATACGGATAAAAATAAAAATAACGTGTAGACGAGTGTGTAGGTGTGTGGTTATCATGTCTTTCTCCTTCTGTGACCAGTCTGTCCCAGTTGGCACTTTATGTTTATCAGTCCATCTAGTTAGGGGACGCACCAAACTATGTTTGCCGATACGGTGTCCCCAGTCCAGGACTCGGTTACTGCATCGACCATCGGTCCTTTGACAAACATGGTGGACCCACTTTATCTTCCTGTCTCTATCTCAAGTGATAAAATTTAAATTTAAGATTTTCAGTGCATCCTGGACAGTCAACCAAGATACCTATTTTTTACGCAGTGTTTCTAGTATAACTTCTTTGGAAGAAACTGCCTTTTGCCATAAGCTAAGAACAAAAAACGAAAATGTCTGTTTGACCTACAAGCCTAATTTGTCCCTTGCCCTTGTGTAACAAATAAAAAAGTTACGATTAACCTCCAAAGGTTATCGCGACGTAGAAATACAACTAAGAATAACATTTACAAGATTTAACAAAAAGAAACTCGGCGTATCATTAGCAATTCATCAGACATTTCAGTTTCCGAGTGCCAAGAAAACGGGAACCCATTAGGGTGGGGTTGCTCTGAGAGTGGGGAATGAAGGCTAGTAGTTTTTTTTACCATAGTCCAGCAGTGATACATAAGTATTTAAGTAATAGCTAAATCAAAAAAAAAAATCTCATGCAAGTTTTCTGTCCGACTCACTCCGAAAACTTCGATCATATTATTTTTAGGTCTCGACAATATTCCTTCTGAGAAAAGTTATCAATTTAATAGCGTTTTGATGCTACTAGTTTGTTTGCCAATACATTATTTTAAAACTAACTATACACCGTTTCAATGTGGTGACACTTGGGGGAGGCCTATGTCCAGCAGTGGACGTCTTTCGGCTGAAATGATGATGATGATGCACCGTGTAAATAACATCACGACACAAAGATGTATCATGGATTCAGACCAGTACATTCATGATCGACTTTCGTAGCATATACTTATTCTTTTTAATGTTTAGAAAACACCTACTGTTCCACACATTGCTCAGCAGATTTTTATTCGCTATTATAAAAAGCTGCCAAAGATTTGTGTGCACACAGACAGTTGAGTCATGGCATGATTCAAGCACGTCCCAAGAGAAATCAGTATTTTTTAACGTATTTACTTGCTAAACTCACAAATCACACGCGCATCGAAGTTGACACTCTATATTGATGGAAGTCTGAACATTAAATGAATCAAAAGTTATCGCATACGAAATGCCCAAAAAATCAGAAGAAAAGAGACGATAAACGTTCATTCTTGTCTAATTTGAGCAGCGTCGTGTAAACTGTAACGTTACATTTTCCTGGGGAGGAAAATGTAACGTTACAGTTTGGCGCCCAACTTTTAAAACCCCGCCCTGTGTTCTTAAATACTTCATCCCTCCCAAAATTCAAAAACAAACTTACGCAAGTAATCTTATTTGGTAACTTATTTTTCATCATTTTTCATCTATCACCTCTCAATCCTTACTATACATCACTCAATTATTCTTCACCCCCACAGACATTCCATTATCGAAAGATAATTGGCACCCTTTCGGCCTCTTGGTTGTGTTAACCCACTTGTGGGCACTGCCAAGGTTGGAGATTGGTTACTATACGACGACTATAGGACAATATCCTGTAGTCGTTTACCACTTATACACTTTACTATACTCTCTACAGAAACATCACACTACACTACATCCCCACAGACTTGCACACCACAGCGATTACCCTCTGGTATTCGTACTCAATGGCCGCTTGATGTGCTAATCCATTCGTGGACACTCCCAAGTTGGTTGTTGAGACACTTCACGACCGATACAGGAGAGTATCCTGTAGAGGTTTTTACAAACCTTGAAACCTACGATACACTCATTCCAAATACTCCACCATAACACTTGAACTATTATTTCATTTCATCTAGTTTAGATTTGTTACCACGGATAGTGCAACCTATGAGAAATTGTATAAATTTTCATTATTTTGTCATTTTTTTGATTAACTTGTTACTATATTGTTGCTAGGTAACGGGTCATAGAGTAAGTACCAAGGTTGGTTTAGAATTTTACCTATTTTTTTACGATTTTTTTTTAACGGTGATCAATGTGAACGATTTTTAATCCTTAACTTAACCTATTATTTAAACCCTCTTTAGACCCTCTGTGTCTTACTCTATTCTGAGTCCTCTCTTGACTTAGAGTGCTGAGTCCTCTCTAGACTTTGTGCTGATCTCTCATAGTTACTATTACTTGAGCCCTCTCTCATACTCGATATTTAACCCTCCGCAGACTTTTGTACTTTCTTTTATCACTCTTTTGAATATTGTATTCTTTTGCTAATATTTAATTTTACTTGTTATTTTTTTATGGTTTAAAAAGAAAATGGCATAACTTTGTTTTATGTATATAATTTTATTAACTCTTGTAAAAATCATTTAGATTTAAGTTTTGTAAATGCTCCACAAGGTTTACCTTCAAAAACTTTTGGCTTATTAATCCCCTATTTTCTTGATTTTGTATTGTGTCGAGCGGACTCGCAACTCGTAAAATAAGCCTTTGTGAACCTTAGATAATAAGTTAGTTTTAATTTTTTTATCCTTGAACCTTGATACTTGAACTTGAAGCTTAAAGGCTTCTTTTAAGCATCTTATGCTCTTAAAAGCTTGAAGGCTTCTCTTAAGCGTTATATGCTCCTAGACCTTGACTGTTTTTCTTAAAGCAGGAAAATCTGTAAATATTAATTTTAATTTTTAAATTGGGTTTTCAAAAAGGTGCGGGTTACGACACCTAATTAAAAAAACAAGCCTTCGTAAAGCCAAAAATAATTCCTTGAGGAGTATGCGTCATTGAATGTGAACCATATCCCCTAAGTATGCTGGTGATGTATGATTGAGGAAGGTTGCATTGTAGGTTGATGAAAGGTGTATGAAAGAGCAAGGTATTATTTACAACCACAAAATTTTTCTAGTTAATTTTCAGGGGTTATGGGGAATCTTAGTCTTAATTTTTTAAACTTGCTATAACACTGTAAATAATCATTTAAGTTTAATTTATGCTGTATAATGCTCTTAATGCGCTCTTATTCCTAAATAAGAAATTTTTTTCATTGTATTCAAAAATTTTCCGGGGTTTTCGGGGTAATGTAATGTTTGTGTTTTTATACTTACGTTTTGTCTATTGTAATTCAAAATTTTATCATACGTTCTTTCCGAATGGGTTCCATCTATCTGGCAGAATCTTGTTGCTCCGAAATTCATTTAGCATAACACACTTGGCATAATTTTCTTTAAACGAATATATTAAAGGCATATTTTTTTTAAAATATACTTATTGTTTGGGTGAATGTGTGTATGACCGAATTTCGAATGGCATACTTTTAGATGGCAGTTTTTTATTTGGCATAATTACCTTTGGCATTGTTCAAATTTCGCATAATTTCGTTTAGAATAATGTTTATTTAGAACGACGATTATTTGATATAATTTCACTTGGCATACTATGAAGATTGCAGAATTTCATTTGGAATAATTTTATTTGGCAGTATTGCCATTTTTTAATGCCACAAAATAGCATTTTAACCTTAATTTAAAATTAAAATATTATCTTAAAAAGTCAATATGTTGTGCTAGAAAAGTTAGTGACAGAAACGAATCGCTCCAAAACCGACTCCACGTAGTCTTGTCTGCCCTACCCCTAGAGTGTAATTTAAAATCGCGTAGGCGCGGAGGGGCCAGGCGGGCCGCGAGCTGAGGAGCAGGTGGTTTTAACACTCGCCGCCGCGGCTGAGGCTGGCCGGCTTAGCCGGCCAGCAAGCCGAAGCTGCGGTGGTGAGCGTTGAAACACATCTGCGACGAGAAGCTCGCGTGGGACCGCCGGGGCCCCGCAGCGCCGGAGCCGTGACAGAAACCATGCCTGCTGCATATTGCATTCTCGTTTGCTGCATGCTTGCTGCATGCTTGCTGCATGCTTGCTGCATGCTTGCTGCATGCTTACTGCATGCTTACTGCATGCTCATTGCATGCTCATTGCATGCTCATTGCATGCTCATTGCATGCATGGTATATGCGGGTTTGCATGTTTGCTGCATGCTTGCTGCACGTTTGATGCATGCTTGCTGCAGGCTTGCTGCATGCTTGCTGTATGCTTACTGCATGCATGGTGTATGTTTGTTTGCATGTCTGCCTGCTTCTTACAGGAAAATAAAAACCACATGATCTCAATCTACTGTTTTAATAACGCTCCACGCTCGAAAAACATAAAGAAACACATAATATCGTCGAAAGATTTTGCACTAGTACCAACTAAGTAAAATTATTGTATATTTTATTAAATTAATAACACTGGTATAATTGAATAACGTATAAAATTTATAAAATATATTCATAAAATACATGCAAAAATTACAAAATAGGGAAATGGATAAAATTCATAACAGTAATAAAATTAGTGACGTAAATATACTAAGAAAAAACAATAAAATTGTACAAAATTAATAACATTGGTAAAATTGGTAAAAGTGATTAACTAATAAGTTAATCACTTAAAAACAATAATTAATACATGCAAAACGATAATTAATTGAGTTAAATAAAATATGCCATTCAATGACTATTGATATGAAATTTATGCCAATAGATGATTCTAACCCTAAACTTTCTGCGATAGGATGGTTCAACGTTTAATGTTTATGCATATGAAATTTATGCAAAACGATGATACTGACCTCCAACTATCTGCGACAAGATGGTTCGACTTTTAATTTTTATGCATATGAAATTTATGCCTTTAGATGATTCTGACTTACAAAAATATGAGTTTGAATGTATGATAAATGCGTGTCTGCCAAACGATTTTCTGCGAAATGAAGTTTATGCTATCCGCTGTTATGCAAAGTAATAATATGGCATAAAAAGTTCTGCTATAAAGGGTGGACCCTTTCCGAATAACTGCATAGCCTTTATGCGGAGGCTTAGCATGCCTTTTCCGCCTTTTAATTAGTATTATTTATAGCATTTCTGTATATTTTAGTGGTTCCAATCTTTGTTTACTTTTGTGATGTCATAATGACAATGACAAGCCTAGTTTTTCTTTTAATTTTATTGCTGTAACTTGGAGTTGTAGGTTTTATACATTTGATGTTTGATACCTTCTTTGTTAACCATTTTATTTTTCTATGTTCTAGAACCAACATTTTGAAATTTATAATTTCTTCATGACGGGAAGCCGAGTCGAAAAGATTCAGTCTGCGTGTGGTCCTTGAGCCAGCAACAAGCTGGACATTACTCTGAAATATTTAACGTGGTCGCGCCTAAGTCTGCAAAATCTTGCCCTGGCGTCATAATGAAGTCCTGACGGCCTTGAAAACGGCTGCTGCTGCTGCTGGTGCTACTACTATTGAGAGCCCCTGGACCGTCGACTACCTTGAAAACTTACTGCTGCTACTACTGCGACTGCGACAACTGCTGCTACTCCTACTATCTCTACTTCTGAGCACCTGGACACGGACAGCGGGTGAGCCTCGACCCTCGAACCATCGAAGATTGGCGACTGCGAGTGAGCCTATCACTGCCGACCCTCGAACCATCGAAGATTGGCGACTGTGAGTGAGCCTATCACTGCGGCGAGCGGTTTCTGCCAACTGCGAACTTCGGACCTAGACCTGGCTAACGGCTTCGTATCGGCTTCCCTAACTTAGTAAATTTATATTTCCTTGTATTATTAAACCATCATATTTTCTCTTGCCATTTTTCTTTAAACTTTACACAATGCAACCTTACATTTTCCTCCCCAGGAAAATGTAACGTTACAAAACATAAATGTAAAATAATCAGTACCTTTGTGCTATTTTATCTTAATGTAATGTACTGTTAAGTATTTTGTGTGTACATAAATAAATAAATGAATGAATGAATGCAAATAAAATATAAGATAGATAGTCTGTACATATTTGGAGTGACTACAAGAGCGACTCGTTCATCTGAGTGAATCGTCTGATTAGAGCTTCAGTGTACGTATTTCAACAATTAATTTAATTCAAGAACAAATAGTTTCATTACAACCCGCTGTCACTCGAACCTCATCCAATATTTCTAAATGAATACGCAATACAAGAAAGATAAAAAAAGAAACGAGAATAGCCAACGCTCATTAACAATTCTCATTGTTTCCTTAATATAAAAGAAAATAATTAATTTACTTGGCCTAGAAACAAACAATAAAGCAGACAATGATTTTGCCTTTTCTTTAAGATTTTTGTTTTATTAAAAGTAGGTTTAAGATGGTATTTGGCAGCCGACGTCGTGTTTTTTTCATGTTTAATAATATTGGTTGATCTTTGTAACTTCCACGATTTTATGATTAAGGATAAACTTAATTCTTTTTGGCTTATGACTAAAGAGGATCATGATTTATTTCTGTCTGAAGACGCCGTTGGTACTACTTAATCATGAAAGCTGCTTCTTTATAATCAACTCTTGCTCGGACCTTCAATTGTAGTCCATCTGACGTGGTTTAAGAAGGAAAAATTTTCTAAAGAAACTTACATAAATGTAAATTAATTGTTGTTTTTTTATCTTCAGCGTTCTGTGTTCAAACATGGCAATTATTACGTAATCTTTGATCTACGTTTCGATTACAAAAATAAAGGTGGCATTAGCTTTAGTCCGAGTTATTAATTATCTTGCATTTCTACTGTTTTCATTATCATTTTTTTATTATTAAAACTATATGCACAAGCAAAAATTGTACAAAGGTCGATTTAATTCCTAAGGCATTTTATACCACTAAACAAAGACTTGAAAATATTTAATAAAATTTGGTAAATTTAGTTTTTGTCTAATTTAATTTTCTACTCACTCTGAATTATCTAACTAAACAATAAAATCCTAAACTAAAACGTCACATCTAATATTACGTAAGCATATAAACAAATTACCAGTTTTAATTGAAAACTCAATGAAGAAATGATCAATTATCTACAAAAGAAACAAAAAACAAGTTAACCGTTCGATTTGTTTTATAACATTTTTTCTTTTATTATATATATACTATTATATATACTATTTATTCGTAATTGAATAAGTTTTTTGTTGCGATCCGGGAGCGTTTCAGTATGATTTATGAAATAAAAACCTTTTACAAAACAAAAAGAAATTCCCTACGTTTTCAATATTAAAAGATTTATTAAATGCAATTTGTTTGAATACAATGCTCGAAACATTATCAAATTGAATATATCTTTTAATGAATTAATTTAAGTATCTTCATTAAACCTTTTTTTTCATGACTTACTGTGATTAATTGTTTTTAAAGATATTTAAAAAAATAATGTTCACAGCCAGTAAATGTGGAATGGCACTCAGAGATCAGAAGGCAGTATATCCACTATTAACCAAAATGTTGGTATCTGATTGAACTTAACAATAATGTCGGTAAAATTAAAGGTATTATTTATAGATTCAGGCTCTGATTAGAATTCGTTTCTAATAACACAAAAAATCGTCATCTGATTAGCCTTTTCCCTACTATGTTGGGGTCGGCTTCCAGTCTAACCGAATGTTTCAAATACCAGTATTTTACATGGAGCAACTGCCTATCTGACCTCCACATCCCAGTTAATACTGGGTAATACGATACCACTTGGTAAGACTGGTTGTTAGACTTTTTGGGCAAGGGCCCAAAAAGTCTAACAACCAGTCTTACCAAGTGACTACCTGTAACGACTGCCTAAGATAGACCAACGACACCCTTCGGCCAAAAGTCCTCCTTCATAAAAAAACAACACAACTGGCGAAATGTGGGTATGCTCGTCAGGCACACCTCTGCCAAACCTTTCAGCGATTACAAGGCGTAATGTTATGTGGATCTAAGATTAGCTGAGCTAAAGAACACAAAACAGGAAGGTATTTCTCCATGCTAGTTTTTCCTCCGTTATGAATCAACCAGTATTTTTTTCAGTTCTTATAATTCTAACTTTTAGCAGCTAAAAAGCCTGCTATCCCTTTTTCAACTACACTATCGGCCGGATTAAAGTGTTCCGATAGTGATCCGTAAACATTGCCGTTCGTTTTTCACCGGATGGCCGGACAAACTGCGATGTATTTTTGAGCTATCGCCCACGGCATCTGGACGGGCCGGATGGCTGCCGGATGGAGAGCATAGAAAACAAAGGATGATGCAAGGTTTATTGTCGATATATATGACGTATGCAGATATATTTTAGTATTTTTTGTTAGTAAAAATGTAACAACACAATGTTTAAATGATTGCATGCACTCTATAATTTAAACCATAAAACTAGCTTGTTAACATTAGTTACAGTTAACAAGTGTTTAAGAAAAAGGAGTCATATTTAATCATACGACATTTTTTTAATATAACGTATATTTTATGTCACTGTAAAATTGTCAAACCAACCCAAGTCCCGATTATAGGGGCAGAGATACTTCCGTATGTTCAGTTGACAATATTTCGAGAGTTTACAATATCGCTAGAAGGATTACAATATAACGTGTTTGACAATTTTACGGTGACGGTTATTAATAACCGTCTATACGTGTACAACAACTTGACACCAAGGCTAGTGGGGCCCACTGCAAAATCACAAAGCCGATAACCAAATGTTCTGATTATTTAATTAAATTAATTGCTGGAAAACGACATTGTTTTTGGGTGAAATATGACTCTTTACTATAGGACTCATTGCAGCGTACTCAAAAAATGATGGATGCATATTAGAAACTTGTAATTATAAACAAACTTGTGAAAAAGTAGCAGAACAAAGATATTGGTGATCAGCAATGGCGACCATGAACCAGAGACGTCGCGTTGGAAGACCTCCCACTAGGTTAACCGATGACCTGGTGAAGGATGCAAGAATCCACTGGATGCGAGTCGCACGGGACCGGTCAATGTGGCGACACTTGGGGGAGGCCTATGTCCAGCAGTGGACGTCTTTTGGCTGAAATGATGATGATGATGATTCGATGACAAAGGATGAGAAAGGAGAAAAGAGTTTTTAGATATAGTTAATTACAGGTGAAGCTAATAAAAACGTGTTAAAAAAAACGAATGTTCACGATCAAAACTTACAAGTTATTTTAACACAAAACAGCTAGGGTCACTTACACCATTAACAGAACCTTCTCCCAGTTCTCATTATGCAATCATTACTCTATTCCGCTGGCCGTTTTACGTGTAATCCGGTAATTTAGCCGCATGTTCCGACTCCGGCAGATTTACGTCCCACTCCAAATTAATGGTAGAACGGGCTTAGGACTTCTTTTTAAATTAGTTGACAACTAATGGTGTAAATGTCCTGTCGGATTGACAAAGTATTAAGAATTTTGTTTAAGAACTGGTACAGAAAAATTGTGGACGTGGTTGGACACTGACAACCCCATGCAAATTAAACAGAGGGATCTGTTAGCGTCACTGTCTGGACCTGGTCTTCAAGTCATCCGTACCAGTTCAAAAAATCAGTGCGTTAGTCAAACGGGTGTGGACGCATTGTAAATTTCCGAACGCAGAAAAGTACATACACATTCATACTGAAGTATCTGTCGGTATCGTGTCTGACCGATCCCTGACTCCAACCCTTACATCAAGCAGGTTATCTACCTTTCCTGTCTGGAGATAACTTGTTTGACAATTAACTATTTAATCGACCAAGAAGGTCGAAAAAAACAAGAAGTTCATATTCATAAAAAGCAATCTGCATAGTCAGATTTTAAGAATTTACTCATAATGGAAGAAATTTATTTCATCGAACCTAAACTATGTTCCAAAAATGGTAAATCACGATGGTGCTATAAACTTTTTACTTTCCTAGCAAGTGTTTTAAGTTAATTTTACTCAAAGCCCCGTATTACCTTCTATTAAGGTTTCAATTCGTGTACCATTAACTTGCAACCTTAGACAGCCAATATCCAGTACACCTTATCCTTTATACAATATTACTCCAAAGAATATCTAGCATCTAAAGAATCTGCTACGTCGTAGCTCGTGACGTAGCGCATGTGCTACGCGCTACGGCGTAGAAAGAAAGAAAGAAGAAAAAACATTTATTCGCGTAGTCGATGTAGCTGCTCACAAATATTAATTTATAATGAGCTGAAACATTTTACATTGAACTGAACTTGGAGAAAACGGTACGTGTCATGTGGAAATAGCTTCTAATGTAGGTATGTAGGAAGGCAATAAATCTTTCTAAGATCTGTGGGTTTTTAAATTTTATAGACACATTGTTCATCATTCATGTAATGACTGTTGTTGATCATAGTCGGTACTCATTGACATAGTATATCTTTTTAAAACATATGAATACGGGTATTTATCGCGAATTTACCTTTAATTTAATCCCGACGTTTCGACCGGATTGCACCAACCGTATATCTTTAAATTCAATTCCTTTTGCCATTTCTGGACATTGTTGCACGTGACATTATATTGTATTATTTTAATGTTCTTTTTTTAGTTTGTTTATACTTTACTTTAATTTTTACGTAGTAAGTGACACTTAGTTTTGACATTTATACATTTTCTGACGTTATAGCACATGACATTTTGTATTATTTTAATGATTATTGTATCTTTTTTATTTTGTTTTGTAAGTACTTGATTTGAATTTTGACGTGGTAAAGTGACACTTAGTTTTGACATTTATATATTTTTCTTTGTTTTTATTATCTTTTTTTTTAATTAATGGTATGTTTTTATTATTATTGTTTTTTTTTGCTTTTCAGTAGTATAATTTCAAAGGTTTTTCAATTTTTAATGTTATGCCCTCTATAAATATTTGTACGCCTTCGGGCATAACATAGCGTGCTTGTATTTTTTTAAAACAACTACTTATTGTACCTATGTTAACAAATGATTAAATGATATATGACTTATGACTTATTCATGGAAAAATATTATGTGCGCTCGTATTCGTCGTTATCATAAAACTTACCTTTGGTGGTGCGAGGTACTATTACTTGACGACTCGAATGGCGTAGTGGTAGTGACGCTGCCTTACGTTCTTAGGGTCCTGGGTTCGAATCTCGGTAGGAGCAAATGTTTGTGTGATGAGCACGGACATTTGTTTTCGAGTCATGGATGTTTATATGTATAATAAGTATGTATTTACAAACAAAAAAGTATATATGTAATATATCAACTATCTAGTGTCCACGACACAAGCCTTGCTTAGTGTGGCACTAGATGGCGCTGTGTGTTTAATGTCCAGCGATAATTATTATTATTATTAACTAGCTTCTGCCAGCGGCTTCGCCCGCGTGAAGTTTCAAAATTGTCTCATGGGATCTTACTACCGGGATAAAAAGTATCCTATGTGTTAATCCAGGCTGTAAACCATCTGTGTGCATAATTTCATCCAAATCCGTTCAGTAGTTTTTGCGTGAAAGAGTAAAAAACATACATCCATCCTCACAAACTTTCGCATTTATAATATTATTAAGTAGGAAGTAGGAAGTAGGAAGTAGGAAGTAGGAAGTAGGATAGTAGGATTATTACTAATCCGCTGATAATTTATGCCGTTCAGCTCCTTATAGCTTTGTCGATGTCCGCAGACGATTACAGAAAATGACAGAAAAAAAAAACTCGTTCTACCTACTTGTTCCTTTTCGGCAAAATACAATCCAGATCTAAAGGGTGTATTATAAAACTTAAGAAGACGGGTATTTATCGCAATTTTTTTTTTTTCTAAAGTGTGTAATAAACCTCTTAATGAAGCCAAAAGGCACTTGTTTCCTCCGTCATTGCTAGCATTTATTTACAATACTTGGGAACGTTAACGAGTTACGGAAGTCAAAGTTCCAACTTTTTGACAAGTTTTGTTTTTAATTAAATGTTTTGAATGAAAGATTTTTATTAAACACCTTCACGACTCCCGAATTATTCAACCCATCCATCAACATAGTGTTTTGTGTATACCAGAAAACATGACTTTTCACCCCCAAAAAAAGTCGTTTTCCAGCAAATATTTTTTGGGTAAAGTTACTTAGTCTGATGTACAGAATGCTTGATTGAAGGCTTTGTGATGATTCTGTTACTTCAAACACCCTGTATACTTCAAAGAAACTCAGAGCATACTCGTCTTAAGACCCCATACATATACTTGCTCTAAATTCGGTCACACCATGAACTAAGTGACGTCACGCTAAGCGAACGTGCGTGTCTCTATAACATGAATGAATGAACTGAAGGCATCTTAAAGTCCCGTGCGGTCCCTTAACGAGCGACGTCACTTACCGACCTCTCTCAGGACTAACAGCTGATTGTGTCACGCCATGGGGGTAGGGTTGGAGGGGAGGAGGGTATAAATAGCCTTCTTTATTATGTGTGGTGAAGAAGTTATTTCTTGTATCAAGTAGACTATCGTAGACGTAAGTAACTGATATATTGTGGCTTCGTATTGATTGTGTTACGAGCTGGGTAAGAGATTATTTTTTGATTAATTAATTAGTACCGATTAAACAACACAATAACTTTATTAGTCACAAAACAATTTAAACTTAATCACAAATACACTACTGTTCACTATTCGCTTAGATATCGCACTTCTTGTTCACTTCGAATCGCTTCGTTATGTAGCCAAAACAAGACTGACCGTCACGGGCCTGAGCGGTGTATTTATACTTGCCAATAGACACACAAAACTAGCCACGAATATTCTAGAGGGTTATAGAACTGCTTCATAAAAACACACACAAAAGAAGTAGTTGGTAATTATAAGCTACTTGTTCGAAACAAACAAATATGAACCGTATGCCCTAGGCGTACGGTCGAATGCTAATATCTTTTTATAAATAGATCGCAATTTTGTACCTACCTAACTTTAAGACTAATAATAATGGAAAGCACTCGAAATTCCAACGTACACATACTGTAATCACGTGCTTCCTCGAATGTTCTAGTAGGTCCGATGTAACAATAGTGTCGCTGATTTGCTGCCCGCGTTGCATGACCACCGAAGAAACGGGATTCTTCGAAGAAAGAATCGTTTTTTTTTTTGTTAATCTATAATTTTGTCGATTTAACGACAGATGAAGGCAAAGATTTGTCGATTCTTTATTCGAAGAAAGGATGGGCACTTCGGACCTGGACAGTCAGTCAGTCATTCAGTTGTCTGCTGTGTTTGTTTACGAATTTACTATGGCATTCCAATAACTGGTTTACAAAACCATTCATAGAGCTTAGACTTGCGCAGATACTACGAACTAGTCACTTACAGGTTTGCACAAATTAAATCAAATGAAATCAAATCATTTAATCTTTGCAAACATGGGTGCACAGTGCACAGTATTTATTTATGTTTCCCTTTATTGAGAAAATTGCTTACACTGTAACACACTTTCAAACATTTTTTTTTTTTTTTTTTTTTTTTTTACTTTATTGTTTATTTTTTTGTGTGTGTGTGTGTGTGTGTATTTGACATGAATATTTCCTTGTGGCTTTTGACATTTAATGACTTGACATGAATACTTAGTTCAGTATTTTATTATTTTTTACATTTTTAGTTTATCTTTTATTGTTTTATGTATGTGTATTTTGTAAATTATTATTAATTTTATTTTATTTTTTGTGTGTTTTTTGTGAATGTGAGGACCATGTGGGTTACATTTTTTTATTTTTTTTTATTTTTTTACGCCTCAACCGTCTGACAGTTTGAGTTCTATAAGCGACCTACCCAAATGTCCTTTCTTTGGTATTGTTCGTCGTTCGTTGAGCTCCTTGTGTTATAAGTCGAGCTACACGATAACTGACAAATGCTTGCACTGACTGGACAGGTTTACTCAAATCTGTATGGTTCTTTCTTCAAAAGACCATCTCAGACACTAATATCTACATGATTCTCATGTGAATTGAGCAAGATTATGTCTGGACTTCAAAAGAGACTATGACCTCTGAGTTTGTTTCGGCTGTTTCTTCTCAGAGTAGTCAGGTACGAAACACCGGCCCCATCGAGTTTAAAAAAAAATTGACGTGTAAAAGTGTTTGTGAAAACCTACTTACAAAATAAAGATCATTTAAACTCCAAAGATTTTAAACCATAAAATGTTGAAGGTTAAGTTCCAAATCGAATGAAAAAAATTGGCAGTTTGTGGTAACCTGATGTGCTAGCGACTGTATAATAATATTTAAAGTAAGTTCTACCATTATCTAAGGTTAGGTACCTATAAGTACTATAAAATTAATATCTAACTAACTAGTAGAAGCTGCTTTAAATTAATAGTACGTAATAAAGTGTATAAAAGTAGCAACATAAGTATTGGATATTTAATTTAAACACTTGGTTATTAAAATGATAAAAACAAGAATGAAATTTAATAAATAAAAATATAATCAATTTACATTTACAGCCGTCTCTTTGTACGCAACTGACTGTGTCAAAACATTTGGGGGGAATGGGAGTTTAAATAGCTTTTTTTATTATGTGTAGTAAAGATGTTATGGTTTCCTGTATCAAGAAGCAAAGATAATTTTAATGACAGCTGAAATGACACATATAACATAACATCACGCTTGCTATCCCCGCAGGGATTGACAGAAGTGTTTATAATAATAAGTAATTCAGCAACGCGTCCCACATGTCCACGGCCCATTAATACACCCAGATTTTGCCAGATATTTTTAAGTACAATGTCATACTGATAAATGAAAAAAGATCTCGTGGCTATTAACAGCCACTCGGGCCGATTTTTAGGTTAAGCCGTGCTTGCCTAGGTTGGTCTGTGGACGGATTACTACCCTTACATACCGAGTTTCCTCCGTGCCTCGGAAAGCACGTTAAGCTATTGGTCCCAGCTGTCGTTTGTCCATCTTTGGCAGTCGTTACAGGTAGTCAGTGGCTCAAAAAGTCTGACAACCAGTCTTACCAAGTGGTATCGTATTAGCTGGGTTGAGGAGGTCAGATAGGTCGCTCCATGTAAAATACTGGTATTCAGCTGCATCTGGTTAGACTGGAAGCCGACCCCAGCATAGTTGGGAAAAGGCTAGGCAGATGATCATGTCATACTGAGAAATTTCGGTTGTTGCCTGGTCTGGGAATCAAATTAAGGACCTCATGCTTGAAAATACCGAGATGGTCAATGTTCTTTGATTATTTAGATAATAAGAAGCCACAAAGGAAACATCACTGAATAAAATTTACCTATTTCTTTACAATATTTACCTTTTTTTACATGTTTCCTTTTCTTTATTTAGCCTGTAAACCCACCAAAATAACGCCGATAGAAATAAGAAAAAAAAAATACGAAACATGATATTTCTTTGGCAAAAGGAATCCTGGCGCGCGGTGCGATACAGATAATTCTCAACAAGGAAAGGCCGTTCCTTAGGGACTACGACCCTTAAAATGCTGCTTATTTACACTGCCTCTCATTGAGATAACTTTTATTTATCTTTACGTAGTATTTTCCTCACGGGGAGGTCAAAAGTCTAAATTATGTAAAGGATTCGAATCAGCTGAAACCATCACGATGTATTGTTGAACTCTTACCGTGGATTTTTATGTTTGCAGTTTGAGAATTAATTTCAGTAAATTAAAACTGGCAGTACGAATACTTCGTTGGTCTAGTCTCACTGGTTTCAAGCGCAACTGACGAGCTCTAGGTTCTGGGTGCGATTCCCAGGTCGGGCAAAACGTTGTGGGGTTTTTTCATCAGGAATTTCTCAGTAGCAGCTACGGAGTCTGAATTGACACCAGATTGATGGCAATAGGCTTGTCCTATATCTGTGCTTGCCCCTTAGGGGCCGTTCAAGTATTACGTAAGCAGATTTATTTCAATTATTGACCCCCCCCTCCCCCTTGTCAGCAAAAGTAAGCAAAGCTCTTACCCCCCTTTTTTTTATGATGGCAAATCATCAAATGACTTCTCCCACTCTGGGCGGAGCGGGAGAGAGTGTCAGACTCTTACTGACTAAAATCCATCCATGTTCCTTCCTCGCCCTTTATGTTCCGGGGCCGCGGTATCTCTTTCGAACAGGCCCGCAACCCCGGCAGGAAGCTCTTAACCCCCTTTTTTTTTTTTTTTTTAAGGATGGGAAATCATCAAATGACCCCCCCCCCCACTCTGGGCGGAGCGGGAGGGAGTGTCAGACTCTTACTGACTAAAAACCATCCATGTTCCTTCCTCGCCTTTTACGTTCCGGGGCCGCGGTATCTCTTTCGAACCGGCCCGCAACCCCGGCAAGCTCTTACCCCCCTTTTTTTTTTTTTTTTTTTTTTAGGATGGGAAATCATCAAATGACTTCTCCCACTCTGGGCGTAGCGGGAGGGAGTGTCAGACTCTTACTGACTAAAACCCATCCATGTTCCTTCCTCGCCCTTTATGTTCCGGGGCCGCGGTATCTCTTTCGAACAGGCCCGCAACCCCGGCAGGCTTCGGCCCTTGCGGGCCCCTCTTCTTTTGCTGACATCTCTTTGAGGCGCGCGTGGAACACGAACGCGCCGTCGACACGGCCTGTCGTCGTCGTTAGACGGCCGGACGGCCAGCTATTGCCCATAGCCAGCCGTCCACAGGCCCGCATCTACGGTGGCCGGTAGCCACCACGTGGCCCCCGACGCCCGTTGCGTCTCCCGCGGCGGCCGGGAAGAGAGGATCTCTCCCTCTCTCGTTCCGCCACCTCCTTCGCTAGCATGACTGCTTCGCAGAAGGAGGCGACGGCTTCCCATTCCGTCTCGCTCCGGACCATGGATTGAACCAGGGCCGGACGCGAGAGGTCGCCGCCGCCGATCGCCGCCACGAGGACACGGCGGAGCTCCGCCCACGCAGGGCAGACTTCCACCGTGTGCTCCACCGTGTCCTCCGGTCGATCCTCGCAGTGGAGACACCCGGGCGATTCCTCCCGCCCGATTCGGTGCAGGTACCTCCCGAAACATCCGTGTCCGGTGAGGACCTGCGTCAGGCGGAAGGTGAGGACGCCGTGGCGCCTCTCCAGCCACTCCTCAAAGAGGGGACTTACCGCCACTATCGTGGCGTGCCCTGCACGGGGTTGCGACAGTCGCTCTCTCCATGTCGCCATGAGATCGCGCCGGAGGTCAGTCCGCTGAGCGGCAATTTGCCGCGGCAGCGGAGTTTCCCCCCGGCGTAGTACCTCCGCGCGCCACTCATGCAGGCGCGCGAGGACTATCGCCTCCAGATCCCACGGCGGCAATCCGGCAAGCAGGCCCGCCGCCTCGCGAGAGATCGTGCGGTACCCACGGACCATCTTTACGGCCACCACTTTTTGGGGCGCGTTCAAATGGTGAGCGGCTCGCCGCTTCAACGAACGCGCCCACACTGGGGCCCCGTAGAGGGCCATGGACCGCACGACTCCCGCGTAGAGCCTGCGGCAGGAGGCGTTCGGCCCCCCAAGGTTGGGCAGGAGCCGCCTGAAGGCAGCCCCTGTCCGTTCTAGCCTGGGGGCCAAACGTCGGAAATGCTCCACGAAGTTCCACCGGCTGTCGAGGACGAGTCCTAGGTACTTCAACGTCGACTCGACGCCGATGGATACCCCTCCTACCGTCAGTGTGGATCCCGACGGTGGCGCATTCCGAGGCCCATGAAAGCACATGGCCTCGGACTTGTGCAATGCCACCTCGAGACCCAGTTGCCGGATCCTCTCAACGACTATCGCAACCCCGCGTGTCATGTTGTCGGCCGCCGCCTCGTGCGACCTCCCCTGTGCCAGCACCAGGGTGTCATCTGCGTAGCAGACGACGCTGACACCACTAGGGAGGTCCGCGCGCAGCACCCAGTCGTAACCGATGTTCCACAGGGGCGGTCCCAGAACCGATCCCTGTGGGACACCGCACGACATCTCTCGCCGGTTCCAATCTCCGCAGCGACTGGGGTAGATGACGGCCCTGTCCGTCAAATAGTCCCCGACCACACGACGGAGGTAGGTCGGCACCCGGTGATACCGGAGTGCCTCCCTGATGCAGCTCCAGGGCAGGGAGTTGAAGGCGTTGGCGATGTCGAGAGACACCGCCAAAACAACCCCGCCCCGGGATATCGCTTCCCCCGTCGTGAGGGCTCTCACGCGCATGATGGCGTCCACTGTAGAGCGCCCCTTGCGGAAACCAAACTGGTTCTCCGCAAGATTCGGCCCCATCCCCTCTAGGTGCTCGGCGAGGCGGTTTGCAATTACTCTCTCAAAGAGCTTGCCCGCCTCGTCGAGCAGCACGATGGGCCGAAATGCGGATGGAGAGTCCGCAGGGCGCCCCGGCTTTTGGATGAGGACCAGTTTCCCCGTCTTCCAACGAAGCGGGAACTGGCCTCTCTCCAAACATGCGCTTAAGAACCCCTTCAGTCGGGGCCCGAGAGCCTCCGCATCCGAGGCCAGGACCCAGGCTTTGCCAGGCAAGCCATCGGGTCCCGGGGCGGTATTTTTGGCCTTGAGCCTACCTACCGCCACTCTCAGGTCTACCCCAGTCACTTCCGGAGTGTCGTCGTCGTCGCTTAGGTCCGACACCGCAGGTGGCGGAGCCATAGGCGGGGGCGGATGTTCCCCCCGCGAGGGGAACAGAGCGCTCACCACGTCCTCCACGAGGTCGGGCCGGAGACTCTGCGTCAGCGGGGGGGCCCAGGTGCGGAGTTTATTCCGCACCATCTTGTAAGGGCGCCCCCACGGATCTCTGTCGAGAGTCTCCAGCATCTCCGAGCGGGCCAGTTCCCTGGCCCGCAGGACAGCGTCCCGGAGGGCGGTCTTCGCCGCTCTGTATCCCTCGTACAGCTCCGCCTCAATGGCTTCCGCATCCGGCGGGCGGATGCGGAGCCTGCGATGCCTGGCGTACAGGCGCCGCGCTTCGACACACGCCTCGCGTAGAGACGTTATTTCGCGCGACCACCAGTACACCTGGCGTCGGGCGCTTCCTGGCCGGACTCGGGGCATTGCCACGTCACATATGTCGGACATGGCCCCCTGGAACCACTCTGCCTCAGTGTTAACGTCGGCAGGCCTGTCCGGTGATGTCACCCAGGCCTGCACGATCGAGGCTTCCAGGAGGAGCTCCCGGTCCAGCTGCTTCAGCGCCCAACGCGGACCACTCGGGGCCTGTTGGACCGGCGCGCTCGAGGACTGGGTGGAGACGTCAAACCGGATGTACCGGTGGTCGGAATATGTCTCCACCCCCTCCATGACACGCCAGTCGACGACACGCGGCGACAGAGCGGGGCTAGCGAACGAAATGTCCACCACCGACTCGCCCCGCATCCGCACACACGTGGGAACAGAACCCCGATTAAGGACGTCCAGGCCCCTCTCCAGGGCCCAGTCCTCCACCATCCTTCCCCGCACATCTGTGCAACGAGAACCCCAAGCCAAGTTCTTGGCATTGAAGTCCCCGAGGACAAGCACGGGGAGGGAATGGCTTCCGACGACGACACTCAACTCTGCGAGAGAGTTGTGGAACTCGGCGAGAGTTCGGCTCGGGGAGAAGTAGACTCCCACCACGACGATCTCCCCGAACCGTGCTGCTACGCACCCCCGACCCCTCCTGACATTTTCAAGGGTCGGGGTACCGGCGGCGGCCGATGACACTATGGTCACCGAGCCGTCAAGGTCCGCCACCCAGTCTTCCCTGGGCAGGACAAAGTACGGCTCAGAGACCACAGCGATGTTGATCAACCACTGCGCCACGCTCTGAAGCAACAGGTTCTGAGCACAGGCGCAGTGGTTGATGTTCGCCTGGAGGAAGCGTAATGGCGCCGTTATTGACAGTCCATTATCGCTTCCTCCCCCCGGGACCCCTGTGAGGGCCCCTCCGCAGGCGAGCTCAAAGCGGCATTATTGGCGGCGGCGACAGCGACAGCGGCTGTGGCGGCCGCGGCAGCGGCAGTGGCGACGGTGGCGTTGGCGGAGGTGGCGGAGGGCCTTCCCCTGCCCTTGGCTCCGCTCTTGGCGGGAGCGGCGCAGGCCTTGCTCCCGGCCCGATGATCGGCCGGCTTGCGGGCCGCCGCACATGCAGGGCAGTGCGGCGCAGCGCTGCAACCAGCCGACACGTGGCCGGGCTGACCGCAGCGGAAACAGAGACCGCTGCGGTCAACCTCCGAGGCGCACTTCACTGACACGTGGTGTCCCACGTGGCAGCGAAAGCACCTCAGAGGTCTGGGCTCGAGCAGTTTCACCTGCGCCGATACCCAGCCCACTAAGAGCCTTCGGCCCTCCACAATGGCTTTCGCCGCCGCCACGGGGCAGCTCACCGTAACGGCTTGCATTCCCGTGGGGTCCGGACGAAAGGTGCCTGCCTTGACCTGCTCGGCAGAGCACCCCCCGGACCTAGCGACGGCGGCCACCAACTCCGCCTCGGTGACACAGTCCTCCAGACCCATGACGCGCAGGTCAGCGCATCTGACGGGTCTGGAGACTCGGGCCTCGTCCGCGTTTAGGGACGCTCTCAGCTTTTCAGCGAGAGCATCCGCGGACGAGCCGCTGGTTTCTCCGGGGATCTCCAGCATCCGAGCCCCCGTTGCGGTGACTCTGAGCCGGAGGCCCCCGGTGATCCCGAGCTCCCCGAGATCCACCGTCTCCTTGGCCTTCGCCAGCAGGTCGCGGTAGGTCACGCCCTTCTTTTCCGCCTCCGGCTGTAGTGTAATCACTACAGCGGCGGTCTTCGGGGCGCGAAGCCTAGCCGCGACCTTTCGCGCCTTATTCTGGCGCTGCCGCTCCTGTTTGCGGGCCTTTTTGGCCGCCTTTCGCCCCTTCTGCTTCTCCCCGGCCACTTGCCATCCGGCTTCAGCCGTGGGAGATGCAGGGGGTGTGGGCCCACCCGCCACTGGCGCTGGCGCTGGCACCGTCGCCGTCTGTGCCGCCGCCTTGCCCTTCCTTTTCTTTTGGGCCGCCTTCTTTTGCCCAGCCGGTGCCGCCACCTGTTTGGCCGGAATCGGCTTTACAGGGGGCGGGGGAGGCAACGCAGCCACGCCGGGGGGCCGACTGGATGGCCCCGGAGCGGATGCAGCAGCCGCGTACGAGACTCTGCTCGTGCCCGCGACCGCCTTGTTCGCGCCCAGGGGAGGGCGCAGAACAATTCCCTCCAGGACGGAGAACCGCGCCTGGAAGGAAGCTAGCTCCTTTCGAACCAGGTCCAGGACCTGGTTCTCCACCGGCAAAGGCTGGCTCCCCCTCTGTGCTGGGGCCCCTCCACTTTCAGGAGCCACACGGGGGCCAGGCTTCCTAAGACTGGCCAAGTCCGCCTGGAGCTTGGAGTTCTCCTTCCGGAGAAGCTCCGTATCGGCCGCCAAACGAGCCACGTCCGCCCTCAACTTTTGAACCTCGTCCCCCTGTGTTGGAGGAGGCCCCTTAAAATTGGCCACTGCCGCCATGATGGAGGTGAGAGCCGCAGGTATGGCCTTAAGTTTCGAAGAAACTTTTACTTTTACGGCCACACTCTTCAAGGCGGCTTCCACCTCTTTTGTAAACCTGGCCTTACGCTCCTCTTCGGAGCTGCCAGGTGCACCAGCCTCGTCGCCAGACCCGCGAGCTGTTAAGCCCGGGTGGCGCCCCTCCTCGGCCAGTCGCGCTGACCTCTCGGAGGCAGAGAGCCCCGCTCTCTTGCCTCGGATCCCCCCGCGCTTGCTGGTGGGGATCTTGCGAGCAGAGGCTAACTGCTCGTCCTCCGAGGACGACGACTGGTCGCCATCCTTTCTAGACCGCTTGCGGAAGAACTTGCTCGTCTCCGCAGCAGTCCCAGCCTTCTCGCAGCGGGAGCTCACCGAGGCTCCCGCGACACTCATCTCACTTGTGGCGTCGGACTCCGACACCACGCTCCTCCTCTCTTCGTCTCCTCCTTTGCCGTTACCGGCGTTTTGGTTTTTTTTTATTTTCATTCTCCATAATTGAACCCACGAGTATGGGGGAAATAAACTCCTATCTAGGCAGAGACCTAGAAGGGCAGATTTGAGTTTTTATTACTCGCTGGAAGGGTCTGCAGGTACCCCAGCGAGGATTAGCAGTAGCGACTGATTCGTCCAATAGGCACACCCGTCAGCCATACATCCCCTCGCGCTGCGTCGCCGCTTGGGATTCGGGGTAACTTTTTATAGAGGTTTTCTACCTCGCAGTCCGGGCGGTTAAGCCAAGACCCTCGGTCCCTGTCCAAAAGGACTCGGAGTCGCGAGACGTGATCCACGGCACTCCGATACGGGATTACGAGATCAACAGTGACAGAGAAGGACGCATCCTTCTCTGTCTGCTCGGCGGCAGGGTAAGTGCACACCGAGCCCGCCGTAACACACTCCTCCGCTGTGCCCTCTGCTTAACAGAGGGTACGCCGAGGAACCCACCGTTGGTCCGTGTAGGACCCCACACATTGCCAGACTCATTAGCCGCGGCAGTGCCAATCCCAAGGGATGAGAATTTCTTCTCATTCCAAGAGGAAGGACACTGCCGCGCCCAGGGTGCACCGGCCCAGCGGCTGCTGTTTCCTCCAGACGTATCGAGAGGAACCAGCAGCTGCCGAGCACACGTGGAGGACTTCTGGCATCGCACCCCAGCTCTTACCCCCCTTACGTTAACATAATGGCAATGCAATTTTTATGTGCATTTTCTGCTTATGAGCAGCAGTTATAACTCTAGAAATAAGAAAATAACCTTAGGATAGCGGATTAAAACAATTCAACTTTGGCGAAAGTAGATCAATAGTCGAGTCAAACATCGACAATGTGCGGGTGGCCGTAATTATGTGTAAAAAGTAAATAATTATTGCTGACGTAATAACCATCTAGACCCCCCCCCCACCCCCGTGTCATCAAAAATAAGCAAAGAATAGACCCCCCGCCCCCCGATAGTGCTTACGTAATAATTAAACGGTCCCTTAATACATGAGACTCCAAAATAACTGGCGAGATGTGGATGTACCTGCTATAAGCTACACCTTTTTTGCGTTTACAGGCGCGATGTTATATTATGTCAAGTAAACTTCTTTTTCAATTTTCCGTTTTCCTGAATACTTCCAAGCGTCATTTTAGAATCTTGTGTGTAAATATAGCGTGTGACGTAGTTAGCTTGTACAGTAATTGTGAGGGGCACGTCGGAAAGACGCCGGGAATACTAATACAGAACAAACACGCCCATGAATACATGCCTTTTGGTGGTAACACTGATAAGGGGACATGCACACTTATGAACCAGGCTCTAGTTCCCGGCTTTTGAAAGGGGTCAGTTTCGTAATCATCACCTTCTTTTTTTTCGAACGGGAAATCATCGAATGACTTCTCTTACTCTAGGCGGAGCGGGAGGGAGTGTCAGACTTTTACTGACTTGTGTGACTGCGGTGCCTCAACACAAACTATGGCTCACGTCCTGTCCTGCACTATGTGTGGCTCCACCTGCACTCTGAGGGACCTTTCCGAGGCCACCCCCAACGCTGTCGAGGTAGCAGAGTACTGGTCGACAACTATTTAAAAATAAAAAGGGGAAATCATCGACACGAAGAAGAAGAAGACTGACTAAAATCCATCCA
Source organism: Xestia c-nigrum (assembly GCA_916618015.1). Classification (NCBI taxonomy): domain Eukaryota; kingdom Metazoa; phylum Arthropoda; class Insecta; order Lepidoptera; family Noctuidae; genus Xestia; species Xestia c-nigrum. The sequence goes on from OU745247.1 coordinate 25,451,893, forward strand.
TGTATTTGCATTCTTTTATTTCGTTTTCCTTTTTTAATTATACTTTATTTTATTCTTGAATTTCATTTTCATTGTTAGGATACCACTTACGGGAAGAGCGAGACCGCAGTTTATGTATGACACAATGTATAAGAAGTAATATATTTATATATATATATTTTATGTAGATCTAGAAGGTTCCCAGGTATAGTGTAGAACAAAAAAATGATCAGAATGACGAGTAGAACAAGTCCCTTTCGTATTCGTTAAGAGGTGTTTTACACCCTATATAATATTTAAAGTACGTTCTACCATTATCTAAAGGTACCAATAGGTACTATAAAATTAATATCTAACTAACTAGAAGAAGCTGCTTTAAATTAATAGTACGTAATAAAGTGTATAAAAGTAGCAACATAAGTATTGGATATTTAATTTTAACACTTGGTTATTAAAATGATAAAAACAAGAATGAAATTTAATAAATAAAAATATAATCAATTTACATTTACAGCCGTCTCTTTGTACTAGCAACCGACTGTGTCAAAAGATTTGGGGGAATGGGAGTTTAAATAGCTTTTTTATTATGTGTAGTAAAGATGTTATGGTTTCCTGTATCAAGAAGCAAAGATAATTTTAATGACAGCTGAAATGACACATATAACATAACATCACGCTTGCTATCCCCGCAGGGATTGACACAAGTGTTCATAATAATGAGTAATTCAGCAACTCGTCCCACATGTCCACGGCCCATTAATACACCCACATTTTGACAGATATTTTTAAGTACAATGTCATACCGATAAATGAAAAAAGATCTCGTGGCTATTAACAGCCACTCGGGCCGATTTTTAGGTTAAGCCATGCTTGGCTAGGTTGGTCTGTGGACGGCTGACTACCCTTACATACCGAGTCTTACTTACATTCCTCCGTGCCTCGGAAAGCACGTTAAGCAGGTGGTCCCGGCTGTCGTTTGTCCATCTTTGACAGTCGTTACTCAGTGGCCCAAAAAGCCTGACAACCAGTCTTACCAAGTATTAACTGGGTTGAGGAGGTCAGATAGGTCGCTCCATGTAAAATACTGGTATTCAGCTGCATCTGGTTAGACTGGAAGCCGACCCCAGCATAGTTGGGAAAAGGCTAGGCAGATGATCATGTCATACTGAAAAATTTCGGTTGTTGCTTGGTCTGGGAATCAAATTAAGGACCTCATGCTTGAAAATACCGTGATGGTCAATGTTCTTTGATTATTTAGGTAATAAGAAGCCACAAAGGAAACATCACTGAATAAAATTTACCTATTTCTTTACAATATTTACCTTTTTTTAACATATTTCCTCTTCTTTATTTAGCCTGTAAACCCACCAAAATAACGCCGATAGAAATAAGAAAAAAAAAATACGAAACATGATATTTCTTTGGCAAAAGGAATCCTGGCGCGCGGTGCGATACAGATAATTCTCAACAAGGAAAGGCCGTTCCTTAGGGACTACGACCCTTAAAATGCTGCTTATTTACACTGCCTCTCATTGAGATAACTTTTATTTATCTTTACGTAGTATTTTCCTCACGGGGAGGTCAAAAGTCTAAATTATGTAAAGGATTCGAATCAGCTGAAACCATCACGATGTATTGTTGAACTCTTACCGTGGATTTTTATGTTTGCAGTTTGGGAATTAAATTGAGTGAACTAAAACTGGCAGTAAAAATACTTTGTTGGTCTAGTCTCAGTGGTCTCAAGCGCAACTGACGAGCTCTAGGTTCTGGGTGCGATTCCCAGGTCGGGCAAAACGTTGTTGGGTTTTTTCATTAGGAATTTCTCAGTAGCTGCCATGGAGTCTGATTTGACACCCGATTTATGGCAATAGGCTTGTCCTATATCTGTGCTTGTATACTCCGTTCAAGTATTACGTGAGCAGTTTTTTTACAATGATTGACCTCCCCAAAAACAGTAACAAAGTAAACATTTTGGCCATGCATTTTTTTTATGTACGTTTTCTGTTTTATTTTATTATTTCATTGATTCATGAGCAGCAGTTATAACTGTAGAAATAAGGAAATAAGCTGAATTCTTGAAATCCACTATCCTAATAGCGGATTTCAACAATTCAACTTTGGCGAAAGTAGATCAATAGTCAAGTCAAGCGTTGTCATAATTATGTGTAAAAAAAAGTAAATAATTATTGCTGACGTAATCACCATCTAGACCCCCCCAACCCCCGTGTCATCAAAAATAAGCAAAGCATAGACCCCCTCCCCCTTTAGTCCTTACGTAATACTTGAACGGTCTCTTAATACATGAGACTCCAAAATATCTGGCGAAATGTGGGTGTACCTGCTAAGCTACACCTTTTTGCTTTTACAGGCGCGATATTATGTTATGTCATATAAACTTCTTTTTCAATTTTCCATTTTCCTGAATACTTCCAAGCGTCATTTTAGAATCTTGTGTGTAAATATAGCGTGTGACGTAGTTAGCGTGTACAGTAATTGTGAGGGGCACGTCGGGAAGACGCCGGGAATACTAATACAGAACAAACACGCCCATGAATACATGCCTTTTGGTGGTAACACTGATAAGGGGACATGCACACTTATGAACCAGGCTCTAGTTCCCGGCTTTGAAAGGGGTCAGTTGGAGCGGGGGGGAGTGTCAGACTTTTACTGACTTGTGTGACTGCGGTGCCCCAACACAAACTATGGCTCAGCTCCTGTCCTGCACTATGTGTGGCTCCACCTGCACTCTGAGGGACCTTTCCGAAGCCACCCCCAACGCTGTCGAGGTAGCAGAGTACTGGTCGACAACAATTAAAAAATAAAAAGGGGTAATCATCGACACGAAGAAGAAGAAGACTGACTAAAATTCATCCATGTATTTGCATTCTTTTATTTCGTTTTCCTTTTTTAATTATACTTTATTTTATTCTTTAACTTCATTTTCATTGTTAGGATACCACTTACGGGAAGAGCGAGACCGCTCCGACACAAGTACAATTGTATCTTACTGGGGCTGCCTGAGTTTATGTATGACACAATGTTTGAGAAGTAATATATATATATATTTTTTTTTGTATATTCCTTCCTCGCCCTTTATGTTCCGAGGCCACGGTATCGCTTTCGAACAGTCCCGCAGCCCCTTCACTTTGCTGACATCTCTTTGAGGCGCGCGTGGAACACGAACACGCCGTCGAGACGGCCTGTCGTCATAAGACGCACGTACGGAGCGCTAGCTACCCCGTGGCTCACCGTCCACAGGCCCGCGCCTACGGTGGCCCCCGACGCCCGGTGCGTGTCCCGCGGCGGTCGTTATCATCAAGCCTAGCCATTTTCGCACTATGTAAGGATCCATTCTAAACGTACGCAAATGTAGGGACAAGTATATTACATGGAACTCTGTTTTATCAAGGATGGGAAAACATGACTTGCATCAATATCCTTCTTCTTTGCTGCACATATTTATTGCCAAGCCAAAATGCTGAACTTTCCTAGATGGTCCAAAAAAAAAAAAAACGCTGAATATCTTCTGTATACTGGCAGTTTCATCATGGTACCGTTAATGGTACTAGTGACAATGAAGCGCCAAAACAAATACCAGAGCCTAATATCTTGCGCTAGCTATTTTATGGCTTGAACTGTATAATAATTTTAAAGTATCATCACGCAACATCATGTAATGTGGCAATTAACGTGCTAACCTACAGGCTAGATTAATTCCTGTCTGTCAACTGTGAGCATCAGACTGTTCAGGTCTTGAGTATTTGAGAGCATAAATGAACCTAAACTTGCAAATCTGAAAATCGGAATGCCCTGACCGGCAACAGTGGGTAGGGATCTTAATAATATGTTGCTACTAGTAGAGTGACCATTTTGTTAAGAGAAGATAATGTCAACCTTTGAGTTAGTTACGTCATAAGCAGTACTTGTAAAAGTAGACTCAAGATAATTATATACTTTAAGTATAACTTGAACATTAAATCCATACGGGGTTGGAGAGACACCGACGCGAAAAATAATGTACACGTATTCCACATAAAAAAAATCATCGGTTATTAAAAACAAGTAAAATTACATTAAACAATTAAAACACCCTCATCACAATGTACTAAAAGTTAAATAGATAATAATTCGTTAATTCGCCATTTTGTGGTGGCAGCCATTTGGGATTTTTATTGCTTTTGCCCAGCAGTGGGACACACGAAAAGCTAGGAAAAAAAAATAGTATTCTACTAGTCAAGCCCTGCCATTTGATACCCATATTAAGGGAGTTGTTGAATAAATATACAATCAGCCATTTTGTGACGGCGGCCATCTTAGACTGTCTTTTATCAAAAATAGCTAAAAAACACTCCCTACTATTCACTTTTCAAGCAAACAAGAAACAAAATCAAAATCGGTTCATCCCTTCGGGCGCTACAATGACAGACTCACATTCACAGACACGTCAAACTTATAACATCCCGTCATTATAGTACAGTCACGTCTAATAATATGTAAACACTTAAGAATGTTTTAAATTGTGTTTCTTCTAATGATTAAAATGTAATGTTATTACGTACATAGTATTCTGGAACTCATATTTTTATGAAAAAGATCCAATCTACTAGTTACAATCGTTATTTCTCACGAAAACAGCTATAATATTAAGGAAAGTGTATACATATTATTAGACATGACTGTACACACGTGACAGAGATTAGAGGTCTGATGTTATGTTGAAATGACCGTTTGTTTGAGACATACCCAATTACCCATGTTGCTTATATCTATTCAAAATACTCGACAGAATAGCAAGTCAACGGAACGTTACAATCGCGGGCAGCTGGAATGCAGAGCACCTGCAGTCCTGAACATATCGGACGGTCGCTCGACACATACTTTTGCAAGTATTCACTGTACTGCGCACTGGTATTTTATACAAGTAGTAGAGACGAGTTGAACTGGTATTGTGGAGTACGGAATTATGTCATGAAATTGAGCTTTTAGAATTAATAATTTATAGCAAAAATCGACATGAAATCCGTTTTAAAACACAGTTTAAAACTTTGTAAATTAGGTTAACTTCCATAGTTACGCAGAGCTGTAACTGTAATAAAGTATTTACACCCACAATTCTCCTGTTATGTTGGTAACGCATAGTTGTAACTGTAAGAAAGTATTTACACCGACAATTCTCCTGTTATGTTGGTAACGCATAGGTGTAACTGTAATAAAGTACCAACACCCACAATTCTCCTGTTGTGTTGGTAACGCATAGGTGTAACTGTAATAAAGTAACTACATCCACAAATCTCCTGTTGTGTTGGTAACGCATAGGTGTAACTGTAATAAAGTAACTACATCCACAAATCTCCTGTTGTGTTGGTAACGCATAGGTGTAACTGTAATAAAGTAACTACATCCACAAATCTCCTGTTGTGTTGGTAACGCATAGGTGTAACTGTAATAAAGTACCTACACCCACAATTCTCCTGTTGTGTTGGTAACGCATAGGTGTAACTGTAATAAAGTAACTACATCCACAAATCTCCTGTTGTGTTGGTAACGCATAGGTGTAACTGTAATAAAGTACCAACACCCACAATTCTCCTGTTGTGTTGGTAACGCATAGGTGTAACTGTAATAAAGTAACTACATCCACAATTCTCCTGTTGTGTTGGTAACGCATAGGTGTAACTGTAATAAAGTAACTACATCCACAAATCTCCTGTTGTGTTGGTAACGCATAGGTGTAACTGTAATAAAGTACCAACACCCACAATTCTCCTGTTGTGTTGGTAACGCATAGGTGTAACTGTAATAAAGTAACTACATCCACAAATCTCCTGTTGTGTTGGTAACGCATAGGTGTAACTGTAATAAAGTACCAACACCCACAATTCTCCTGTTGTGTTGGTAACGCATAGGTGTAACTGTAATAAAGTAACTACATCCACAAATCTCCTGTTGTGTTGGTAACGCATAGGTGTAACTGTAATAAAGTACCAACACCCACAATTCTCCTGTTGTGTTGGTAACGCATAGGTGTAACTGTAATAAAGTAACTACATCCACAAATCTCCTGTTGTGTTGGTAACGCATAGGTGTAACTGTAATAAAGCACCTACACCCACAATTCCCCTGTTATGTTGCAGTTCCTAGAGGCAAGTCTATGACCATCAACTTGAACTTTGTTAACATTAAGGAATAAACATTAATGCATTAATTAATTGGGAACAACTTGACTTACATTAAGGATTGTTTCACACTTGCTCACGTTACAGAGGCTTGGAAAGGAGAATAAGAGATAAATAAATAAACAAGTCTAGCTGGACATTACACACAGCACCATGTAGTGCCGCACTAAGCAACGAGGATTTTGTCCTGGACACCAGATAGTTGATATACTACATAATATATATGTCACCGTAAAATTGTCAAATACTGATAATTAACTGACTTTTTTTTTATTGTGATATATTGTAATATCTCTAGCGATATTGTAAACTCTCGAAATATTGTCAAACGAACATAATGCTTATAATTAAACGCATTATTTTACGTGAAATGCATGCGATAGTAGTAAACTCACGCGGTGTGGAGGGACGGAGGGGTCCCCCTTGCCCAGTGGTACCACTCTCATGAAAAGGTACTGTACCATTTCTGAGAAATACCGATTAATATAACCTAACCTTAAAACACTTTATATTCCCCTAAAAAGCGGCCCCTATTTCCGAGTGCAGGGTTTAAAGGAACCTAACTAACCTAACGAGGCGGTGCCCCAAGTCCCGATTATGGGGGCAGAGATACTTCCGTATGTTCAGTTGACAATAATTCGAGAGTTTACAATATCGCTAGAGAGAAACAAGTTACATTGTAATATGACGTGTTTGACAATTTTACGGTGACATAAACTTTTTGTTCGTAAATACATACTTTTATTTTACACTAGCGGACGTCACGCGGTTTCACACGCGTAATTCCCGTTCCCGTGGGAGTACGGGGATAAAATATATCCTATGTTACTCGTGGATAATGTAGCTTTCGAATGGTGGAAGAATTTTTAAAAACGGTCCAGTAGTTTTTAAGCCTATTCATTACAACCAAACAAACAAACAAACAAAGTTTTCCTCTTTATAATATTAGTGTGGATATTGCAAAACATCCATGACTCAGAAACAAAAGTCCATACCGGGATTCGAACCCGGGACCCTAAGATCGTCAAGCAGCTTCATCAAGTCTTCCCAAAGGTCCTTCAGTAAGGCAATACAGGCTGAAAATAAAAAAAAAACGTGCTCTATAAAATTGAAGATTAGCCGGTCGTCTAACCCAACTTCTTTCTTCGAAACCTCATCAGTAACCAAAGTAAACATAATAAAACTGAAACTAGAATTCTCCATGAACCAACACAGCAACACTTGCCAGTCCTAATTATCTTGGATGGTTGCCAGTGTTACCGAATGGAGATATGGCCGGTTAGCTAAAAGTTAAATTACAGCGGTAAAGTACACATCCTTGAGTTCAGCGCGGTGCTGATACAATGCTGAGCTGGGTGTAACTAGCAGCTTGAACTTGTGGATATTGCTTATGTTTGGTGTGTTGTTGGGTTAGGCTAAATTCTAGTCTATAGGCTGCAGATTGCAACGGCAGAGGCAAAATATACTTGTTTGTCCGCAATACAACTCTTGTTGCTTGGTGTGGTGCTCGATGACGCTGTGTGTACTGTCCAGTAATATTTATTTTTATAAACTAAATTTGGAACTATACGCAGAAGATTAGCATGGCCCCTGCACAAGGATGACATGCGACGAACTTAGGGCTGAGTCGTCAGCTAGCCGTCCGTCCGTCTCACGACGACAGGCCGTGTCGACGGCGATAAATTAGATGATAAAGGTCTGAATAAAGATTTTATTATTTACTGTTTTTTTTATTTATTTTTATAACATAGCTAACTGAATTAGTAAGCTTAAGCGGCAATGGGGATGCCATGTTAGCCGTAGAACCGATGACCGTCGGGACAGATGTGTTCTTGACCGCGAATCGGCTATAAGGTGGGATGCCCTCTAGCTCGATGGAGCGACGTTCTTCGCAGAATGGCTGGTAGCAACTGGATGAGAGTTGCTAATAATAGGCTTGTCTACTAATTCTAATTAGTCCTTCACTTAGATTATCAAAAAATATTTGACCCGTATTTTTTCTTTAAACCAAAATTGACGAAGATACGACGCTTTTCAAATTCTCAATACGTCACGCCGCCACGCCGTGCTATAATTTTTAGTGCGTTGTGACGTCACGAGCCCCCACTCCCGAGTTTTGATGCGTTCTAACTTCGTCAGTATTAATTGATTTACAAAAACAAAAAATACGTGTCCATTTATTTTCCAATACTCTAACTGACGGACTAAATAGATTTGCAATTTATTGATGGTGGAAACTAGCCTATTGAGTAAAGTGGCATGCGATTGGAGAGGCTTATGTCCGGCAGTTGACTATTGAAGACTGATGATGATGATTCTTAAAACAAGTAGTACAAGAAGTATATCAGGACCATAGTATAGTCACTTCTATAGTCTCATCAAGTTAGCAAATCCTTCCATTTTAGTCTGTTTTGGTTAATCGACCAAATTCAATTTACAAAATCATTCATTAGTTTTCAAACCTAGGACACATGATAAACGTTCCAGTCACAACCGTCTCTAAAATTAGTCGGTACCTACATATACTTGCAATTATTCAGTGCACGAAGTTCGCACGCAGTATTTCACGCTGGGTGACAGTGTAGGACACTATCTCACAATGGCGGACAAACGTTTTGTAAACTGATTCATCGTCGACTCATTACTCCAATTTGCAATTAAGTCTACTGGTTTTAACAAATCGATTCAAGTCTGATAAGTATTTCTGCTCGTGTTTTGATCCAATCTATTTATACTAATATTATAAAGCAGGAGAGTTTGTTTGTTTGTTTGGTTGGACGCGCTAATCTCAGGATCTGCCGGCTCGAATTGAAAAATTGGTTGATTGTTTTGTGTTGGATAGTCCATTTAGGAAGGCTTTAGGCTATATAACATCACGCTACAATCATTAGGAGCGGAGCAGGAATGAAAAGTGTTGCAAAAATGGGGACGTTTTTTTCCTTTCGTTTTTCTCTCTTATGTGACGAAGACGAAGTTGCGTGGGTCAGCTAGTATAAATAAAAGAACATACATAAGCAAAATCACGCTTGTTTCCATGACCCACCCTAATGTTATATCTTCTTGCCGACCGCAATAATTACTGACTTGATTGGTTTCGCATAGCGAAAAAAAAGCTACAATACAAAAATAAAATAAACACAAAAATAATAAATAACTAAACCATTTAATTTCGGATAACATTTACATCCATATGTTGTTAGCAAACATGAACTTTAAAAACTGTGTTATTTAAACATGTGGTTTGACAGGAAATGCATAACATGCAATCTAACCCCGCGACGACTTTCAAGAGATTGATCGAGCCGAGATCGATCGTCTGCAGTAGCAACGCGGCACGCTTACGTCAAGAGTAATTAATGTCGTATAAATTATAATGACCAACTTATTAATTCATCGTGTTGTGCTAGGGCCGCCGCTGAGGCTGCGGGGAACCTCAAGCAGCGTAAATATAGAAACCTTATTGGTAACAATATTTTCAAGCCGTTTGGGGTTGAAACTCTGGGACCGTGGGGTACGAGTGCTCACAGCCTTTTCAAAGTTTAGTTGAAACTTCCCGTGACCCAAGGGCTGGCTTTTAACTTGGCCACACAGCGTGGTAACGCCGCCAGTCTCTAGGAGACATACCAGTTCACAGCGTTTTCACTGAAAAGATAATGCACCATTTCTGAGAAATACCGATTAATATAACATAACCTATTTCCGAGTGCAGGGTTTAAAGGAACCTAACTAACCTAACGGGGGGATGCCCCAAGTCCTGATTATGGGGGGCAGAGATACTTCCGTATGTTCAGTTGACAATAATTCGAGACATTACAATATAGCGAGAAAAAACACGTTATATTGTAATATAACGTGTTTGACAATTTTACGGTGACATAATTATGCGTATCTTGTTTATTTTTAGTTAGATTTATTTTCGCTTCTTATTTTTTTCGTGTGCACATTGCACACAGAATGTAGCACACGGCTGCCAATCTACAGGAAAACAGAAGTTTAAATACGAGTAAGGAGCAGTTACTGAAATATGTGCTGGCCTTCTAATCGATTTTCATGTGCTCATAGTACACAATGAATTTTGATGAAACCCATAATTTAATAATTATATTCCAAAAGGTTTATTAGCACAGAAATCTGGATGTTATGACATAACGCTATTTCTTACATTAAGTATCTGTGAAGAAAGTGGAATTAGTTATATTTTTATCTATTTGATCGAATAAAGATTCATCGGTAAATGTCAGATTCTAGAAATACCAGACGAGTTTATAACGCCAGATTCTATGAATGTCAGATTCTACAAATGTCAGATTCAAAAAATTCTACAAATGTCAGATTCTAAAAACGCCAGATTTGTCGTTGAGTTTCACATAGACAGTTTTTTGTTGTGCCAAAGCTTGATTAAATACATTTTCTAATAGCTGTTTTATGTTGATCTATAAGAAGATCAGCATCCATAAATAATATAATCAAAAACTAAAGATATAAAAATGAGAGTAATGACCTGCGAAATTACCTGTTGCTAACATTTACGAGTTAAACAGTAACTGTCGGATACTTCAGCAGTTTTAGTAGATCGTTAACATGCCTATAATTTATAGCTTTGAACTCTGAACTCTGGGAAGGTAAACTAATCTGCTTCCGTCTTGTGATGATCAAAACAAGAATGGGTCATCATAAACCTACCCCTTTCCCAATTATGTTGGGGTTGGCTTCCAGTCTAACTGGATTAAGCTGGCTTATACGGAGCGACTGCATATTTGACGACCACAACCAATGCAGTTAGTACTGGATAACACGATACCCCTAAAGCTCTCCCACGTCCGTCCCGCAAGCGTATGTTTTCCCCACTTATTTGAACTCTTTCTGAGCTTGCTATATACTATAAATGCTTGCGATACTATCGCGTAATGTAAACGCCATGCTGTATAGTATAGCATTAGGTCCTTGTTTGCTTCTTTCCTTGCCTTAATAGCACAATAGTGTAGCGTAGTCTGAAAGCAGTTTTAAACAAGAATTTGTGTGATGTGGTAAAAGTATTTTTTGTTGTTTTTTTTTTTTGCTGTCATAATCTTAAGGATTTTGAATGAAACTTATTATTGTTTTATTTGATGATAATTAATGATATTTAATGATAAATCGCTGTACTGATTGACAAACTATTATTATTATGATTGACATACATTTAACTATTCTGACATTTTATTTATCCTTCTTATTGACATATGCATCATTCTGTTTGACATTACTGATTAATTTTTACTGCTGACATTTTAATTTTAATTTTTTATTAATTCTAATGTTTTTACATCTAAATTTGTTCGGTATCAATACAATTAATTGATTTTAGAATTGAATATTATTTGCATGCCTATAAGACGGTAGAATATGGAGGACTATATTATATAAGAAAACATCTATGTACCAATTACCCATATTTGCAAAGAAATAAATGATTTGATTTGATTTGATTTGATTTGATTTGATTTGTTATAAAAAATCGTAAAGTAAAAGTAAATGACGCAATGAATTTTGTTGAACTGTCAAAATATGATTCATCATTGGAATTGTGAGCGTGAGTAATATTATAGTCAGGAAGGAACGGGCATTGATTATTGCCCATTTCAGACAATTTGAATTACATTCTTTTAAGTTTTTGTCTACTGCATAATTTAATGGTGTCAAATAGTAAATTGTATTTTCGTTGAAAAAAAAAGAAAACACCATTGACCCAATTATTCATTTGTAAACAAAAGCACTTAGGCCTGAATTCTTGTCGCGCTGAAGGTCGGTCGAATAAAGTTGGTCGTGACGTCAGCGAGAACAAAATACGGCGGTCGGTCACCGCTATCGTCAGCATCGCAGTATGGTGCCTTATAGAACTCAATGTATATGTCACCGTAAAATTGTCAAACTCGTTATATTACAATATAACGTGTTTCTCTGTAGCGATATTGTAAACTCTCGAAATATTGTCAACTGAACATACGGAAGTATCTCTGCCCCATAATCGGGACTTGGGGCACCCCTCCGTTAGGTTAGTTTGGTTCCTTTAAACCCTGCACTCGGAAATAGGAGCCCCGCGAAGCGGGGCTCCGTCGACTACTTTTTTTAGGGGAATATAAAGTGTTTTAAGGTTAGGTTATATTAATCGGTATTTCTCAGGAATGGTACATTATCTTTTCATGAGAGTGGTACCACTGGGCAAGGGGGACCCTTCTTCCCTCCACACTGCGTGAGTTGACTACCATCGCATGCATTTCATGAAAAATAATGCGTTTTATTGTAAGCAGTATGTTCGTTTGACAATAATTCGAGAGTTTACAATATCGCCAGAGACATTACAATATAACGTGTTTCATAATTTTACGGTGACATATACACGTACGCGACTGACCGTCAGCGCTACAATCTACATCAAATGATTACCTGTTTCTACCAACCAGTGTAAAAACAACCGGTAAGTACTCGTAACACAAGTTACATTAAATTTAAAAAAAAACCCATACGGTCATTATTTCAAGGTATTTTTTTTTGGAACAAAGTGCCTTAATGTGGCTAACAGGTAGTGCGATTTAGTAGCAAATAAGTCAAACCATTCATTCAGGGAAATATGAAAAAAAAAAAATGTACTTAATTTACCATTTCTGGTGGCAGGCATGTTTGATTTTAAATTTATAATAGCGTATACTATTCGTATTTTACAAGTCAAGCCCTTTCATTTGATTCTCATATTGAGGAAGTTTTTGATAAAAAACATGATCCGCCATTTTGTGACAGCGGCCATCTTGGATTATATTTTATCAATCATAGCTAAGAACGCTCCCGGTTAATTCACCTATCAAACAAAAACAAACAAAATAAAAATCGTTTCATCCGTTTGGGAGCTACGATACCACCCACAGCCATACACAAACACACAGATACGTCAAACTTAAAACACCCCGTCGTTTTTGCGTCAGGGGTTAAAATAAAACTAGTAACGAATACTTTCATCGATAAAACTTCAAATTCGGCTCGATTCATAACGTAAAAGGGGCATGAATATACTAAAAACTATCTGAAATTCCCCACATTCCCCTGCACCGCGTAGTACCCCCTAATATTTTAACCCTCCTCTACTCTATATATCACGTTGGGTTTGCGGTCATGGTCACGTGAACTGTAAAATTGACTACGCTTATTATATTATCTACTTGTAACTGGTTTATTATCTGATCGTAGATTTACTTGCTGTTTTTGAGTGGGTGATTAGTTAGTTAGAGATTCAGGTTATTAAAAGGGGTGTAAATAAAGAGTCTATTTACACTATTTAAAACCTGAATCAATAACTTTTTCTTCTTCTAGCAAAAACATCCAATATTATGAGAAAAAAAACGTGGTATTAAGGGTTTAAAAAAGCTCCTAACGAAAGCGACTGTTCTCCCCATTATTGCGATTATTTTTTGTTCTAGACCATAACTTCTTCTAGTGACGGAGATATTGGAGGACAAATTTCCAACTTTTCCAGAAGTTTTCGAATTGAAAACTTATTTGAGTTGAGCACTTTTTGAGTGAGCAAAAATCATGGAACTCGCGTGACCGTCACCTAAAACTTTGTAGCACTCGTAGCCGATCCAAACGACGTTACAAATTTTCACTTCAAAGGTATTCTGTTATCCAATCGAAATAAATACACACTACCTGAAGAATATGTTTGATTTAAAAATTATTTTGGTATTACGTATGTATGAAATACGCATGCTCCGCATGCCCCTTAACGTGCTTTCCGAAGCACGCTTATAACACACACATAAACCACCTTAAATATTTTTTTCACTTCTCATGCTCTAAAAGTACGCCGTTATAGCCCTACGAAGCGGGATTAAAGTGGCCGTTTATTCCCTAGGGAGTAAAAAGTAATTGAAAATGTTTTTGCAAAAAATAAAACCGACTTCAAAAAAAACAAAAAAGTGAAAAATAACTTTAGCTTCTGAAGTCGGTGACCTTTGTTTGATTGCTTTAGTTATTTTGTCACCGACTTCAGAAGCTAAAGTTATTTTTCACTTTTTTGTTTTTTTTGAAGTCGGTTTTATTTTTTGCAAAAAAGTTTTTATTTTTCACTTTTTAGTGGTTCACAGGTGCTTGATACATGGAAAGTGCATACCGTTACAATTACAACAAGCCCAAACACGACTATGGTACATTGTCTCATTATGGAGTTCCGTGACTCTTGGCTTCATCATCAGATCTGATGGTAGAATGGTCCTTATCAAACGCAAATGCTTCACTTGTTGTAGAAAATACCAAAATCGCAACACGTTTTCAGATAAAATTTGAAGAGTTCCCTCGATTTCGCCAAGATTCCATCATCAGATCCCAATTTGGTGGCTATGGGACCAACTTGGAAGTATACCCTTTCAAACAAAAAAAGAATTTTTCAAATCGGTTCAGGCGTCTTCGAGTAATCGGTGAACATACATAAAAAAAAAATACATACAGTCGAATAGAGAACCTCCTCCTTTTTTAGAAGTCGGTTAAAAATGGAACGATCTTTTACTCTGAAACATGGTCACAAATGAATAACTTGTCGAAGGTTTTATTTAAATTTCGAATTGGCATGCAAATAGAAAGCTGTTTATTGAAAAAAAAAAAACAAATGAACTCAACGCGAGAAAATAAATTATGGTTGTTTGTGTGCATCGTTGATTTTGAAAAGCAATGCCACTGTTGCTAGCCGCTGCAATAATTTAGGTACTAATTATCTGGGGAGTGTGGATCATTGCAAAAATGTTGTGAGTTTGTGTTGTGTTATCAATGGTTAATCTGTGACTGACCTGATAGAAGAAAAAACTGACCGCTCAGTTCAGAATTTTATATTTGTGTAAATTTGTTCAGTTTTAAATGACTATTTTTCTCGCACTCGAAGTGAAAAGTACAGTTTGCACCTCGAGACTAAACGCCAATATAATATACCCTCGCTTTCATTGCCTCCCTCGCAAGCTCGGGAGTCAAACCACCTCGGGTATATAATGGCTTCGTTTAGTCCCTCGTAATAAAATATACTATTTGACGTCCTGTACCACCCTTAGGATATTGTACATATTTTTTTTACTATTATAGACTTGTATTTTGTAAATAATACTCTTACCTAAAATACTCGTAGTAATTACATTTTAGATCCACCGTAACTAAGACTAATAAAAGCCAAATAAAAGAAAAGACTGGTCCACTTACTCACAGACGCAAGCAACGGCTGTTTGCTTGAATGCTCGTAATTTTGTAAGTTACAGCAAAAGTAAACGTCTGCGAAAAGATATTCCGCAAATAGGCAGTAGTGGTCAAACTCAAACTTAACGCATTTATTTCAAACCACTCCAGGTTGAATGTCACAAAAAAAAAACCCGAAACTAAAATCACAGTGACATGCGAGAGCATTGCAGTTGCCCATTCCAAATCGTAGATCTCCATGGAGAAGAATGGCAAGAAAGATTGGCCACTCTTTTAAATCAATACATTGTGTGCAAAACTTGGTTACAACCATATAATTATGTGAGAAATCGTCACCAACATTCACAAACGGATTGATGAGTATAGTTACCCGTTTACTCCAACTCATTCAAGATTCAGTAATTCACCGCGTTGACTTACCTGTTCGAGACAAACAACAGACACGTTTACGAGAGCCCACAAAGACTATCTTCACATCCAGCTTGATACAAGCAACTTTCGCCCCAATTTCACAGGCAAACTAGCCTACATTAAGCTTCAAAATTTACCACGAAACGTATGCAAGTTACCTACATTCCCGTTTAGTACATAACATTATGTAAGTAGCTCGCAGGCATTGTGCTAACCCAACCTGTAGCTAAATATACAAGGTAGTCTGCTGAAGACACGATAAAGACGATAAAATACGGAGCTGGTAGTGAATGGAGGGATAATTTGTGGGAGATCAGTTCTTTTAGACTACGTTTTACACAGTTTAGTGGGCGCTTTAATGATTGATGACTATAGCATTTACACTTCTTACTTGAAATGTACAGTATCGATAAAATGCCCCATTGTGTAATGAACTGTAATGTGTGTGTATTGTCGCTAAATACTCGTGTGATAATAACAGCCACTCGGGTCGATCTCTAGGTTAAGCTGTGCTTGCCTAGGTTGGTCTGTGGATAGGTGAGTACCATTACATACCAAGCTTCCTCCGTGCCAAGGGAGCTGTCATTTGTCCATCTTTGACAGTCGTTACAAGTAGTCAGTGGCCCATAAGTCTGATGACTAGTCTTACCAAAGGGTATCGTATAACCCAGTACAACTGGGTTGTGGAGGTCAGATAGGCAGTCGTTCCGCGTAAAATACTGGTATTCAGCTGCATCTGGTTAGATTGGAAACCAACCCAATATAGTTGGGAGAAGGCTAGGCAGATGATGATGTTATGTGTATGTATTGTCGCTTAATATTTATTTTTATCTGTAATATTCTGCTTAGTCCGCGTTTTGCGGGAATCCGGTGGATGCGAGTAGCAAGGGACCGGTCAATGTGGCGACACTTGGGGGAGGCCTATGTCCAGCAGTGGACGTCTTTCGGCTGAGATGATGATGATGATTCTGCTTAGTACTTAATGGTTTATTACAAAAACATTAAAATAAAGGGGAATTTTTTCCCAATAAAATTTCGCAAAACTACATAGCGCTAATCTGATATTATTTTTACAAACTCTATTCTTATAGCTCTACTTTACTAATATTCACAAAAAAGAAAAAAAAATCTAAGGCGCGGGGCACACAGAAAGAGAAACCGCGCCCCTGGAATGTAAAGGGAGGGCAAGGAACATTGATGTTTTTTAGTCAGTAAAAGTATTACTCTTCCTTCCACGTGCTGCGCGCGCCTCGCTTGTTTTCTCTCGTGGCACCCAGCGCGGCGTGCGTCTTTTCTGTGTGTCTTGGGCCTAAGGTTTAACGATGTGTCTAATGATTCAAAACTAAGTGTAAGAGTGAATACTCCAGTCACTGTTTATTCCGTGGCATATACTAAGCTCGCAACTAGCGTTCGAACTTGTATGTTAATTAGATTATCTTGTACAGGTAAATGTTGTATTCGCGGTGAATTTGCGAGAAATATTATTAGTGCTCCCTTGTACCCGTATCTTACAGCCTTTGGTGTTGGTAACACTTGAGATTATAAATGAGTAATATGTTATACGTGATGTAAAGGACAAGGACGTGTTTATCATTACCATTAATCCAGAATGTGACGTCTGAGTTGGGTTCCGGGGTCGAACTACATGTTTTTTAGGTTTTTTCAACCCTGAAGTTTGGAATAGTAGTTGTACTAAAATACTGCTCTCTAAACGTTGAAGGAAATCATCGTGAGGAAACCGGCATGTCCTAGAACCAAAAAATTTGAAGACATGTGACATCTACCACTCCGCACTGGGCCCTTGTGGGGTATTTATAGCCCATTCCTTCTCATACAAAGTAGGAACGGTTCCCAGCAGTGGGAACATTAAAAGGCTGATGAATATGATTTTCAAGACTACAGGGAACTTAATGTTAACATTTTATAGTAAGGAGGTAATTATTCAAAAGACTTTGTAAGTTTTTCCTCACTTCCCTGAATTTAGTAACCCTACATAATTATAGACACTTTTAACTTACAAAATGGTTAAAGATTATCACTCTAATCTCATCCTTATATTACTTCTTCTTCTTCACGTGTCGATAGATAGACTCAAATGATATACGACCAGTTGGTTGACTGCGCCTGCACAGCTTTGTCGTGGCTTCTTTCAAATCCTGGAAGGTGTGGGTGGCTGTGCAGGAGGCTCCATATATTAAATGCATACAATTTTAAGACTTAATATAATTTGGCATACTTTTATTACTCCTTATTTATTATACACTATATTTAAATACTACATCTAAAACAAATATATAATTACAAAAATAAAACTAAACGTAAAACTAAAATAAATATACAACAATGTCAATAAGGCGTCAAAGTACTCCTCCGCATCGCTGTCATCGGGAAACGTGCCCAGAAGAGTGGCAGCATTGCCACTAGGGAATGCAAAACCGGTTAATCGGAAACCGAAAAATCGGAAAAACCGCCCTTTTTCGACGAATTCTAAAACCGGTTTTAAAAATCGAAACCCGGATTTATATCGGTTTTTCTATCTGTATACACGTAACCAATTCCATAAATAAGCAATATCATTTTATTATAATATAACCTGGGTATTTTGATATTTGACGAATATTTGGTTATTTTACAATTTATAACTTGGCAACATTGTCACTTGGTTACTCCGTCGTTTACCTTTGAACGGGGACTCCCCGATAATTATTTAAGACTCGTACCGCCTGCGCCCGCCACCTGACATGACCCACCCCGCGATTCAGTTACTTGGTGATTATTGCAGTGAATAATTAACCTATGTGTGAGTGAATTGAACAGTTTTTATTTCTGAATTGTTTTGAACATCGAATCTCATTTATTTGCGATATCTGCAGAAGCTTATTACCGTAATACTTAGTGTATTGAAATTTGACAGAAATACCAGTAAGTATAAATTAAATTTACGTTTAAGTGTTATGAATTCATGATATTTTATAGAAAAATGTAGCTTGGGAGTCGGAAATTATATTGTTTTACTCGTCCTAGGAGAATAATGTTTTTGGGAGTAAAAATATAAGTAGGTCCGCCTGGCCTGAACCCTAAACGGCTTGACTTGTTCTAAAGTGGGAGGTGGCGTTAAATTCGTATTAATTTTTGAAGTGTTATAGTCACACACAGGTTTTATTAGTTGTTTATGTTAGTTCATAACTACTTATACATACAAAATGCTTATTTGGTCACTTAAAGCAAATATCCAGGGTATTAATAAATATCGCAATTGTGAACTTAAGAAACAGTATTATTTTAACGTAAGTAGATAGGTTATGTTTTATGAAATATGATTATTTGCATGAAGTGAAAAATATTTTTTTGTGAAATAAGTACGTAGCAGCTTCTGATGTGCCTATAATGCCTAATGAATAAGCTAAAATCAATACTGTTATAACCCTCTCATAAATAATGTTATCTAACACAAAACGGACAGGACGTAACTAATCGCTGTATGTAACTACTAGTTGATAAAAAAAATAGAACGATAATAACCGATTAAAAACCGAAAACCGGTTTTTTTTTCTTGGAAACCGAAAAAAAGTCGGTTTTTGATAAACTTTCGGTTTTGCATACCCTAATTGCCACGTTGAATGGCAATGCTAATTCTATGGCCAAAGAAAGAGCCAGCCCTCTGGTCACGCGAAGTGTCGATCAGTCGGCGGGAGATTTCCTTAAAAAGGAGACGCGCACTCGGACCCCATGACCCGAGCGTTTCGACCCCGAACGGCTCAAAGCTGTAGTTACCAATAAGGTTACAGTATTTGCGCCGTTTGAGGATCTCAGCAGCTGCAGCAGCAGCGCCTGCACAGCACACACTCCTAATTATGTTTTCGCAGAATAATATTTACGCATAACAACTTTACGCATTTTTTTTTTACGTATAATTGCTCTAAGCAATTTCTACTAAGGCATACATTAATTTACTCATAATGATATTAAATCATTTTTTTGACGTGACAACGTCTTATAATTCGATAGAGCCGGCTGCACGCACGAAAAAACGTGACTCATGCGGCGTTACCTCATGCGGCGTTACCTCGCTGAGGCTCTGAGGCGTTCCATGTAAGGCTTGAAGTGCAAGCGAGAGCGCGGAACGAGTGACAAAGAAGCACAATCGGCCTTTGCGTTCGGCAGCGTTCGACATCCGTCTCTTTCCTACTTGAGTGAGCGTTGCGTCTGCGTGGACCTACTATACTATACACACATGTACATGTACATTTACATGTTTTGATCGAGTATCAAGTGCAGTGAAAAGTGAATGTGGTGTCAAAAAATGCTACCATTCCATCAGTATTTTCTTAAGACGTTGTCACGTTCAACTATCGTCAGTAAACCGACTTTACAGACAACCAGTTTTTTTATGCATAACGAAGAAGCATCAAAATGAAATAAAATGTAAGAAATAATTGTACATACCAATTAATTTCGACGATTAGAACAAAAACAACATCTCCTGAGGCAAGTAACATATTTGTTTTGAACATAACTGAGTTTTTGCACTGGAAGAAGGATGCTAACAAGCATACATCATGCGTGCAGCCAGCATACAGCATGCAATCATGTAAACCAGCATATATCATGCATACAGCGAGCATGAATCATGCAAAAAAGTATACACCATCCATGCAGCAAGCATGCACCATGCAAACACGTATACACCATCCATGCAGCATGCAAGCAAGCATGCAGTAAGCAACATGCAGTATGCAAGCAAGCATGCACTATGAACATGCAGCAAGTAAGCATGCACTATGTAACATGCAACAGGCATGAGTTCTGTCACGGCTCCGGCGCTGCGGGGCTCCGGCGGCCCACACGAGCTTATACCGCAGTTTCGGCTTGCTGGCTGGCAGTGTCCCATTGCTGTGCAAAAGCCTCTCCTTTCTCTTTCCAAACCTCTCTGTCCTGTGCAATTTCTGGCCATGATCGCGCCACAAACGAGATCAGTTCGTCACACCACCTTCGACTGCGAATCACCTATTTATTTAAAAAAAAACAATCCATATCCGCCCTTATACTTCCACAAAATACACACAGCACCACTATTCTTGACCCACTGAACTAAAAACTGCAAAATTAAACACTCGCATAACTCCACTATTCTGTTTGCATCTACATAACAAAGAAAAAAAAGGCTTTAATAGTTTTCTCCTTTGAAGGCGCGAAAACGAATTTTCCGCGGAACTTTTTTCTCTCTAAAACGCTTTTTACTAACTGTGACGCAGATCAAAGAATTCAGTTACACTTGAGGCCGATAAAAGGCATAAATCCAAGAATTCTCGTAAATTTAAAAACTTTTCGTTGCGGCGTGGTTTTCTATCAAAGTACATATTGATAGTTTAAGTTAAAGTTTACTTTAGAATGTCGCTAGAGAATAAATTTAAAGCATTTTTAAATGAAAATTTATTTGCTAGACATAGTTGTTTACTTTTAATTAATTTGAGAGGAATTTTGTTGAAGTCGTTAGAAATAAGCAATGCTTTTGAATGAATCTGCTATTGACAGTGAGGGATCGCTTTGTAAATATTCTTGTTACACTTGATTGGTATTAATTATTCGCTATTTCTAAAATAGAGTAATAAAATCACAACAAGAATGATTGAGTAGGTACATTTAACTTGGTTCATTTTAAGGTTGGCTGAACTTCACTCCAAAAATAGCGAGTTATCTGATTTTAAAGTTGATGGTTAATTAATAAGTTTGATGGTCTACTTACTCGTAAACTTAAGCTTTGGTCGAACCAGTACTAACTTGTAAAAATATGTTCACAACTATCAAATTGTTAGAATCATAGCGCGGTCCATATTTGTGCACGGAAGTGTAATCTTAGTTCTTTGCCGAAGAACACTTTGATGTCTGTCGTTTGTGTATCGTGGTGCGAATGTGCGCAGTGTATTGTTACTATGTTACGTTGTACATAATTTATTCACATAGCAACACAATATGTACCAGTCGAGGACTTTAATAGAGACGAAAAAAAATTGTCCTCCAGATTCAAAAAAAAAAAATATTGGGTAGATATTTTTTCATTTCTCAGGTAATCAAAAAAATAAAGACAAAAAATGTGATATAGTACGTTGAAAACTAGTTTGAAGTCACAGTTCGGTACACTTTTTACCACAAAGTGACGTCAGAGGCCCCCACACATGGTCTTTGGCGCGTTTTATCTTCGTCAATTTCATAAAACAAAAAATACGTAAGTATCCAGTATTTTTTATAACAAATAGGAAAGGGTTTTTTTTTAAATCCTTTATAGTCCTCGTTTTTGATTTCGATAACGGCATTCCTTTGAAAGTAGTTGCTTGTGTATTTATATGACTGGCCAAACAGAATTTTCCTTTAAATACCCGGTCACAACTAATGCGATAATTTGGCCAGTAGGGTATTAGGTGCAGGTGTAGGACGGCATAAGTATCTCTTTAAAACGTATAAGGCTTTTTTCATTAATTATATCGGGTTACTTTTGTTTCGAATGTTTAGCGTAAGTATGTACTGTACAACCGAACAATGTCCCTATATTTATATATATTTACCTTATATCAGTATTCTGTTTATAATCAGCAAGAAGTGCTTAATCCAGTTAATGATAAAATTCGTATGCATTACCAGCCCTCGTTGCGAGCTTTATTAAGATAGCAATCGTACCTTGAAGCGATGATAACATGGGAATATATATAGCACAATAACGTACTTGAAAAGTAACCTCGTGGTATGGTTTGTTCTTTGTTAGATACCAAGATTGTCATAAAGAGATTGACTTGTTGGTCAGTGCGACTGCTGATCAAGCTGCCCTATGTCCAAATTCCCTATGTCCTATGTCCGAATTTATATTATATATATAAATATATTTATATATATATATATATCTTACAAATATCATTACAGGTAAACCTAATGCGATAGCGCGGTCTCACAATTAACTTATATTCAAAAACTAGTACCTACTACTAACCTAACTATACATATACCTCAACATAACATAAGATTTATCTTATATAACAAAATATATATAAATATATGTATATTTAATATAAATAATTAACATTCCTAAAAATAAAACAAAACGTAACTTTACATTCAAAACGCCCTTTAAATACTTGTTATCATAACCAAAGCTATGCTACAAAATTTCATCGATTGCAATTGGACGTAGTTACGCAGAAAGGACCTAATCCACATCAAGTCACTTTTTAGTAATGGGCGTTTGAAGTTTCAGCTGTAATTGCTCTAAGAGGAACATTCTTTTTTTTCAAAATGTATTTTTTTTATTATAGTAGTCTAATATTGTAATTGTTAACGTAATATAAACATTATTTTTTTCAGTAGGCTTTGAGAAATTAAGCAAACTGTGGGTTGAGTCCTTACAAAGAAAAGCAATTTTTAAAGAAGACGTATTTTTTTTTAATTCCTCAGAAAAGACTCAAGCTACAAAATTATTTATTAAAAATAAAATTAAATAATTATTAAAAAAATATGTATTCAATCAGCTTCATTATGTTCTCTTTGACATAGGAAAAAATAAAATAAACTTAAAAACGGTACAGACATGGGCATAGAGAACTTCATTATTCTTCCTCCAAATCAAAATCCAATGTTGAGCCATATCCATCTACATCTTCGTTTATGTCCGTTCCTGTGAGGTTATTATAAAACCCGTGGCAATCTTCGGGTATCAAATTATACATAGATTTGAGATCTGCTAGCTTTGCTTCGGCAATAGCCTTTCCTTGAGGCCACAGGACTTCGAAATCTTCTACTGAAAATTTGATCTAAACACCTTTGATCTTTTTGGATACATCTAAAGTTTGAATCTCTCCACTGTCTGATATCATGGTAATTAAGTAGGGATCATCTTTTTTCAAAATAATTAGTTTTGTAACCAGCAAGTTAATTTTATTTTTATTTATAGCATAATAAAGCCATAGCTGACGTTTATAAAACAGAATGTTAGTCGGTATACGGGGTAGAGCGGGGGCTCGAAATCAATAAATGTCATGTGTCAGAAGAAAAAGATTTAGTAATCAAGAAACGAGATACACATCAAATGAGGCGGAAGAATTTTGTAATAAAATGTCTGAATACTTGGCGCGGGTAAAAACAAATCTAAAATTTGAATGTATTATATACCTACGATCTAGAAAACACGCTACTTCTACTCCGTATACCGACTAACATTGTGTTTTATAAACGTCAGCTATGGATTTATAATGCTGGGATCCACGTTGGCTCTAGCGATCAAGGTAGATGTAATTTATGGGTTGAAGGAGAAGCCGGAAGAGGAGCCCAAGAAGTTGGGTCTTGTCTAATTCGTTTCATTAAAAACCATCTGAGGGATGGTGTAGAAAACTTAGTTCTTTGGAGCCTGTGGGGGTCAAAATAGAAACATTCAAATAGTGCTAATGTTGAAAACTGTACTGAATAGACATTCGAGCCTAAAAACAATCACGTTTAAATATTCAGAGTCTGGACATTCTTTTCTCCCTAATGACACAGACTTTAGTAAAAATAGAATGTGAGCTAATGAATCATGAAAGAGTTTATACTGCAGAAGAATATATAAAAATCATGAAAATCGCTAAAAAGCAAAAACCTTCTTCACGTAACTAGAATGCAAAGTAAAGATTTTTTAAGCAGTAAGAAAATTGAACAGAAAGTTATAAATCGTAAAAAATGTATAAATAAAATTAACTGGCTGATTACAAAACTAATTATTTTGAAAAAAGATGATCCCTACTTAATTACCATGATATCAGACAGTGGAGAGATTCAAACCTTAGATGTATCCAAAAAGATCAAAGGTGTTTTGATAAAATTTTCAGTAGAAGAATTCGAAGTCCTGTGGCCTCAAGGAAAGGCTATTGCCGAAGCAAAGCTAGCAGATCTCAAATCTATGTATAATTTGATTCCCGAAGATTGCCACGGGTTTTATAATAACCTCACAGGAACGGACATAAACGAAGATGTAGATCAGTGATTCCCAAAGTGGTCCAGGTGGACCCCCAGGGGTCTACGGGAGACCCATCGGGGGTCTACATTGGCTTGAAGAAAATGGGGGGGTTCACAAGCTGTAAGTGGAGGTCCACGAAATTTTACCTGGGTTCGATGCCAAAGAACAAAAATGTTGGCTTAGCTTGATCAATGTAGCCAGATATTAAGCTAGGTACTAAAAAGAGTAATAAAGATCAAATGTTCCGGTAATGACAGGTCGTATTTCGGTGAAAAAGGTCGTATTAATTCATAAAAAAACACATTTCGAAGCCAGAAGATTACAATTTTCGGATTTTTGCCAAAAAAATATCTTGGGAACAACGATCCTCATGCAATCCTAACAGATAGTGCGAAAAAAATATTGTCTTGCTTTTCTTTTTTAGTTCACGGGCTTGAAAGAAAATGCTACAGGGGGTCCACCGACACCAAAACAAATTCAAAGTGGTCTACCAGGAAAAAATGTTTGAGAAACTCTGATGTAGATGGATATGGACCAACATTGGATTTTGATTTGGAGGAAGAATAATGAAGTTCTCTATGACTGTACCGGTTTTAAGTTTATTTTATTTTTTCTTTGTCAAAGAGAACATAATAAAGCTGATTGAATACATTATTTTTTAAATAAATAATTACTTTTATTTTTAATAAATTATTTTGTGTCTTGATTCTTTTCTGAGGAATAAAAAAAAATTACGACTTCTTTAAAAATTGCTTTTCTTTGTAAGGACTCTACCCACACCTTGCTTAATATCTCAAAACCTACTGAAAAACATAATGTTTATATTACGTTAACAATTACAGTATTAGACTACTAGAATAAAAAAAGACATTTTGAAAAAAAAATAATGTTCCTCTTAGAGCAATTACAGCTGAAACTTCAAACGCCCATTACTAAAAAGTGACTTGATGTAGATTAGGTCTTTTCTGCTTAACTACGTCCAATTATTTTGTTTTTATTACTTCCGTGCCTTTAGTCGTGGATAATTCTTAAAATTGAATACTAGTATATTTTTAACATATGCACTTGTTACAAATTATAAATACGAATGTCGTTTCAGTTTAAATATAAGTGTATGAGTCAATTGCTAAATCTTTCTCTTATAAACGACTTAACCTTCTTGAGTCACTTTAGGTTATTAAGAATTGTTTGGATTTTTCATATAAAACCGTTTTTCTGAAATAGCCTAAGAGTTTTGAGTCGTTTCTAATAAACAAAGACAGAAGTTTGTTAGCAGTAAACCTAAAACACAGAAACGACCCAAATTGTTTAAGTCATTTCAGTGATTTTCAAAGATTAAATTGTAAGGCAAAATTTATTTCTCAGAAAGGACACAAACTGTTTGAGTTTTATCTGATTATTATCTTTAAGAATACGTACATAGAAATTGAATTACTCAGAAACAATTCAAGCAGGTTGAGTTCGTTCAGCAAATTATTTTTTTTTGCTCTTCAAACATGTGGGATGAGTCGGGGTAGTAAAAAAAATTGTTTCCATATACATTTCGAAAATAAAGTCTTCACTGTATGATAGATTCGACCCTCAGGAGTACGATGGCATACTTAACTCAATTTCGACCAAACTGTGGGTTAGGTCCTTTCTGCTTAACTACGTCCAATTGAGGTCACTATATTGGTACTTGGTAGTATGTTAACCAATATTGGTCGCAATCAGTAAAGTATACAGCAATTTTATATACGTTTACGTTTAACTTCTGAGGTAGCGAACAGCAAGCACTTGGACATAGTCCAGGGAAACTTGAGGGGTTTGGTGCAAGCTGGAAGCTTATTAAACTACCAAATATTTGGTACAGCGACTTGGTTGTGTGGTAATCGGTTGTCGTGGTATGGACATGTGATGCGGAGGAATGAGGAAAATATCGTGAAAAAAGTTTTGAGTATGAATGTGGATGGGTATTTGAGTAGAGGAAGACCAAAGAAACGATGGATGGACTGTGTTAAGAAGGATATGGTAAGAAAAGAAGTGTCTGATGAGATGACGAAAAATAGAGGAGTATGGAAGAAGAAGACATGCTGCGCCGACCCCAAATAAATTGGGATAAGGGCAAGAGAATGATGATGATTCGGTACAGCGACTTACCTACTTATCGTCTTGTACCTGACTGGGTTGGTGAGATCAAATTGACTGTCGCTCCATGTAAAGTACTGGTGTACGCAGATCTATACTAATCTATACTAATATTATAAAGCAGAAGAGTTTGTTTGTCTGTTTGTTTGTTTGGTTGAACGCGCTAATCTCAGGAACTACTGGTTCAAATTGAAAAAATATTTTTGTGTTGGATAGTCCATTTATCGAGAAAGGCTTTAGGCTATATAACATCACGCTACGGCCATTAGGAGCGGAGCAGGAATGAAAAATGTTGCTAAAACGGGGATTTCATTCCTTTCGTTTTTCTCTCTTATGTGACGCAGACGAAGTTGCGTGGGTCAGCTAGTGCTTGATAAAAGGGTTGGCAGATTGTGAGACTTTGGAAAATCTTCTTCGCTTTTCTTTTTCTTTTCTGGGTAGCTATGGTTTGGGCTGTTGCCGGTGGTTTATTGATGCGTCAGTCGTTCTAAACTTATCAAATTGTTTGTACCCACTGATTTCCTACTTCTTTAATTGCGTATAAAAATAAAAAAAATAAAAAATGTTTTATAACATATGATATATAATTAATAATATATTTTTTTCTAAACTGAATAGTTTGCGCGAGAGACACTTCCAAAGTGGTAAAATGTGTCCCCCTCCCCCAGTGTAACTTCTAAAATAAGAGAATGATAAAATTTCAAAAAAATATATGATGTACTTTACCATGTAAACTACCAACGAAAATTTGTTTGAACGAGATCTAGTAAGTAGTTTTTTTTTAAAACGTCGTAAGCCGGAATTTACCTTTTATTTACAACGAACTGCAAGAACTTTTATAATATGTTACTTGCTGTTACGGAATCCTTCATGGGCGAGTCCGACTCGCACTTGTTTTATTATAATTTTAGATCTATATTTAGTTTGTAAATAATGCAAAACCGCGCGTACGTTTCATTTGAACCACAGTGTAATACTGATTAGATTGGCGGCGACTACGTACGGGCCAATGCAAACGTTCTTATTGTCTTCAAAACAGTTCACTTTTTCAAATGGAGCTTGTAAACACGAGATTGGCCAGATAATTTTGTTTTGTTGCATACAAGAGCTGATTTTTGTTTGTGTTGAGTTGCAGCGGGTATAATCACCTGCCTAGCCTATTTCTCAGCTCTGTGGGGTCGGTTTCTAGTCTACCCGTGTGTATTTAAATACCAGTATTTTACATGGAGCGACTGCCTATCTGCCCTCCACTACTAGGGTTGCCAACTATATTGTTTTAAACAGTATTATATTGTTTCTAACCAAATTATACTTTATACTGTTATTGAACAAAAATAAAGTATACAAAATACTGTTTTCAGCATCAAAATGCAAACACATTATTATGACGTTATACTTATAAGCTTACACAAATTTTGTCACCTCAGCATTTACTGAAAGAGATTTTTCAGTAATTAATGCTAAGTGGCGGGAGGATAGAAATAGAACATCTATAAATTTAATAAAAATGAGCTCCTCATTTAAATTTGTGCAATAATGATTGCACAAAGTTACTTAGTTTGATGTACAGAATGCTTGGTTGACGGCTTCGTGATGAAGTTGTTTACAGCCAGTATAAATCGTCTAAAATAAGATCTAGAAACACAATCCTAACTTATCGCCAATAGACAAAACCTTTCTTAAACCTAATTATAAAAAAGAGCTCCGAAAGCTGTCAAGAAACCACTCAACTTTGAACAACTATCTTCAGACAATAATATCTTAGGATATTGTTCTTACACCGATCAAGTTATACCTACAGCTAACTTAGAACTAGCCGAACAACTTGGTGTATAAATCACTGGCTCGACGGGCAGCTTTCGAAAGAGAAAAACTGAAACTTGCTCGTTCGAACCGGTTATATAAACAGAGGAAAAACAACCGCGAGGAGACATCGACAGCTTTACTTCTTATTTTTGTTAGAATCCTGATGCGCTGGGCTGGATAGAGATGTTTTTTATCGACTAACGGCTATTACAAAATAATTTACAAAAATACAAAAACCTTTTAGACAAAAATTGCCTTATTTGCGTTATTGCCTTATTTTGTTTTTAATTTCTATCCAATTTTTGTTATTTTCAATTTGTATTGTTCTTTGATTACTTAATTTTATGTTTGAGTTAATAACACTTGCATGCATGTATTTTCTTGTATGAATGTCACATGTTTAGCAAAAAAATATTATCTTATCTTATGTCACTTCGCTCTTAAAAAGCTTACGTGGTGTAAAAACAATTGAATTTGTCTATAACTTACTTATAACTGTTTGTAAATATGCCCACGTCTATAGCTATCGGTGTTTTTATAAACAAAGTTAGCTTAAAATATCCTATTCGCGTCACCTACCTGTCATTTGATCCATAGAAAAATCAAAGAAAGGTAGTTAAGGTGACATTTTATTTCTAACCATCCGTAAACGAAATGTCAAACAGACAGAGATATCAATCTTCAGTTACCTGTAAGTAAGTTATTGAAAATGGGCGTTAGTCTTTACTTCAACAAATTCTTGAATAACTTCGATGATAGACAAACAATTGCACTTTATAAACTGCTGGTATAAAATTTCACACTTGAGTTTCTTCTGCGTTTAGCTTTTATTCATCTTACAATTTTTTTTTTCAGTAATATCTTGCAACTGCCGGATCCCTTCTTTTTTCCTAATATACTTTGGCATAACGATTTTGGTATAATTTGTTTTGCCCTAATAATACTTTGCCATATTTTATTATAGCATACAGTTTAAAATACAAAAAATACAAAAATATTTTACTTCTCAATCATTGTGTCATACATAAACTGAGGCAGCCCCAGTAAGTTACAATAGTACTTGTGTCGGAGCGGTCTCGCTCTTCCCGTAAGTGGTATCCTAACAATGAAAATGAAGTTAAAGAACATAGCAAAATAAAATTCATAAAAAAAAAACAAAATAAATTAAAGAAAAAAATAATAATAATGAAGATGTGAAATGTTAAACTAAATAAATAATAGTTATCTGATTAGCTCTCGATGTGTGAAGAGTGAAGAGAATAGGTGTGTGTTTTGTGCGTGCGTGTGTTTTTGTGTACGTGCGTGCGTGTGTGTGTGTATGTTTGTGCGTGCGTATGTGTATGCATAATTATCCACCATGTTAGCCTACCCTGATCAGAATGTTTTCGGTTTCTTCATATATTAGAGATCGCCAATCACCAACTGTTCTTTTGCAGTCGTATTACCACATGGGATATATTTCACACGTAAGTTTATGTTGGCATAATTAAGACTAATTTGTTTTGGCATTAATTTAATTCGCATAATATTGCTAGGCATAATAGTTTATTAGGCATACAGTGAATAGAAATAACGTAAGATTCAAATTGAATTTATTTTAGTTTGAATCAAAAATTTATTAAGCTGTGTGCTACAAAAGTAAGTGACAGAAACAAATCGCTGTAAATCCGACTCCACTTAGTGTTGTCTGCCCTAACCCGAGGGTGTAATTTAAAATGGCGTAGGCGCGGAGTGGCGCGGCGGGCCGCGAGTTGAGGAGCAGGTGGTTGTAACACTCGCCGCCGCAGCTGAAGATAGCCGGCCAGCAAGCCGAAGCTGCGGTGGTCAACTGGTGACAATAACCTCGCGTGGGACCACCGAAGCCGTGACAGAAACCATGCATACTGCATGCTTGCTTGCTTGCTTAATGTTGGATACTTCAGGCTAGTTTGCATGCCGCATGCTCGCTGCATGCATAGTGTATGCTTGTTTACATGTTTGCATGCTACATGCTTGCTGCATGCATGGTGTATGCTTGTTTACATGTTTACATGATGCTTGCTTACTGCGTGCATGATGTATGCTTCTTGAAAATATTGCCTAATAGAAGCAAGAATGGGACATGTTGTTTAGACGATCATATTCAATATGTATGCAACAGGCGATCAACTTGTATCGTGTAAATGGGCCTTCAAGGATGACTCACTCTAAACCGTGTCGAATCCTAGTCGAGTTTCCACTGAGCAATTTTGTATGGACACACACTTCCGAGCCGCTACGGAGCCACGGACAATGGATTGTGCTACGGCCGACACTCGACTAGGACCCGGCACGGTCTAGCGTGCGTCATCCTAAAAGGACGATCTAGCGGAGTCAATGGTTGCGCTCCGAGGAATGATTTAGTTGCGCTTAGAAAGGCGCTGAGGAATACCTCAAGCTTTAAACTGTAGAACAAAATGAAATCCGAGCAACACAACAAATGCATGGTAATGTAATCAAAGTCAGGTAAGTTGTAAGTCTTCAGCGAATGAGATAGGGAACTCATAACGTTATGTTGTTCAAGTTTTTATAGCGCTAAGTTAGCGACGAGTTCCAAGTGTATTGCGTCCTTGTTTTAATGGATATCGCTTTAAAGCGCTTCGGGGTACAAGGTGGCTTTGTTTTATGGGTCATGTGGAGTGTGACGATTATAATTTAGGGGTTGTTATGACGTAAACAGCTTCTAGAGGTCATATTTCTAGCTACAAAGCCGTCTTTTGAAAAGTATAAAAATTAAGTACTTGACTACCATGTCCTTACGTAATTTATATATTTTTCAAAACCACCAGCATTTTTTACCACGAGCATTTCATGAGCTCATCATAATCATCATTTCAGCCGAAAGACGACCACTAGGCCTCCCCCAAGTGTCGCCACATTGAACGGTCCCTTGCGACTCGCATCCACCGGGTTCCCGCAACCTACACCAAGTCATCGGTCCACCTAGTGAGGTCTTGCAACAAATCGTCTTCCGTTTCGCGGTTGCCATTCCAGAACTTTTCGGCCCCATCGGCCATCCGTTCCGCGAGCAATGTACCCTGCCCACTGCCACCTAAGTTTAGCATTTCTTCGGGCTACGTCGGTGACCTTGGTTCTCTTGCGGATGTCTTGATTTCTGATTCGAGCACGCAAGGAAACTCCGAGCATAGGCCTCTCCATTGCCCTTTGGGGGACTTTAAGCCTTTTGATAAGGCCCATTGTGAGCGTCCCGTATGTAATCACTGGCAACACACACTGGTCATAGGCTTTCGTCTTGAGGCACTGCGGTAAGTTGGACGAGAAGATACCGCGCAGCTTCCCAAACATAAGAGCTCATGGCTAAATAATAACAGCTACTCAAATCGATCTTCAGGTTAAGCCGCGCTTGTCTAGGTTGGTCTATGGATGGGTGACCACCCATTACATGCCGAGTTTCTTCCATGCCTCAAAAATCATATTACGATGGTAGCGGCTATCATTTTGTAGATCTATGACAGCTTTTACAGGTAGTCAGTGGCCCGAAAATTCGGAAAACCAGTCTTACTAAAGGGTTACATTTTAATATACATAATATACAGGGTGTAAACCACCTCATCACAAAGCCGTTAGCCAAGCATTCTGTCCATCAAACTAAGTAACTTTACGCAAAAATTATTGCTGGGAAACAACTTTTTTTTTTTGAGGTTATAAATCATGTTTTGTGGTAGAACTCAATGTAACGCACTTAAAACATGATTGTGCTGATGAATGGATTGAATAGTACGGGGGTCGTGGAGGTGTTAAAAGTCAAAATCTTACAAAAAATCATGTATTTAAAAAAAAACTTGTCAAAAAGTTTAACTTTGACCTCCCATATCTCCGTAACTAGAAGGTTCCCAGGTATGGTGTAGAACAAAAAAATGATCGCATTGATGGGGAGAACAAATGCCTTTCGGCTTCGTGAAGAGGTGTTTTACACCCTTCATGTATTGAGCTGCACCCAGTTAGACTGGAAGCCAACCCTAAGATAGTTGGAAAAAGGCTAGGTGTGTGTTGGCTTGACTACCTTTCCTCTTTCCTCTATCAGAGAAGAGGCTTACTGGTAGGAACCAGTGGAACATTTTAGTCTGATTATATAAAGCCACGAACGCATCAATCAATCCATTTAGTTTGAATTCCTAATTCAACTCATTTATTTCAATTAGACTAAAACCGACACTTCTTAATTGTCTAGTCTGTCAGTTAGATTAGTTCTTAACCGTGGAATCCTATGGGTCCTATTGCAGACAAGAAAGTTAGCAATTTTTCGTTTAAATATGTATTTTGTTTGTTCAAGATATTTCAATCCTTATTAATATGTATAATCTAGCTTCTGCCCGCGACTTCGTTCGCGTGAATATCCCGATTGCTACATTTCCTATTGCTGCTGCACTCCTATTGGTCATAGCGTGATGTTATATAGCCTATTGCCTTCCTCGACAAATGGACTATACAACGCAAAAAGAACTTTCAATTCGAGTTCCTGAGATTAGCGCGTTCAACCAAACAAACAAAGAAACTCTTCTGCTTTATAATAATTATTAGTATATTAGTATATATGTCACCGTAAAATTGTCAAATACGTTATATTGTAATATCTCTAGCTATATTGTAAAGTCTCGAATTATTGTCAAATGAACATACTGCTTACAACAAAACGCATTATTTTTCGTGAAATGCATGCGATGGTAGTCAACTTACGCGGTGTGGAGGGAAGGAGGGGACCCCCTTGCCCAGTGGCACAACTCTCATGAAAAGATAATGCACCATTCCTGAGAAATACCGATTAATATAACATAATCTTGAAACACGTTATATTCCCCCTAAAGAGCGTAGTCGACGGAGCTCCGCTTCGCGGGTATGACATAAAGTATATTTCCGAGTGCAGGGTTTAAAGGAATCTAACTAACCTAACGGGGGGGTGTCCCAAGTCCCGATTGTGGGGGCAGAGATACTTCCGTATCTTCAGTTGACAATAATTCGAGACATTACAATATCGCGAGAAAAAACACGTTATATTGTAATATAACGTGTTTGACAATTTTACGGTGACATATAGATAAAAAAGAGAAAGTAAGTTTGTTACCTTTTCACGGCTAAACCGCTGAACTGATCATGACATAAAGTATCTTTCATCTCAAAAAAATTACTGTTCCCAAGCAAAGCTACAATAACGTTCTTATTGTAATAGATGCCACCACGTCTTCTTCGAATCATGATTGAAGTATTATTATAGAACTTTATCAGTGTGTTAAGAGGCCTGCGGAGCATACGAAGTGCATACAAACGTAATACTAAAATAATTTGTAAATCAAACATATTCTTAAGGTAGTGTGTATTTGTTTCGATTAGATTACAGAATATTATGTAGGTTCCCAAACACATATATTTTGA
This sequence comes from Xestia c-nigrum, assembly GCA_916618015.1. Lineage (NCBI taxonomy): Eukaryota > Metazoa > Arthropoda > Insecta > Lepidoptera > Noctuidae > Xestia > Xestia c-nigrum. Next base: position 25,485,985 of record OU745247.1, read on the forward strand.
ATGTAAATTGATTTAAAAAAGAGTTACAAGAAAAATATTTTTTCTTTGGAAATTTCAAATTCCTCATATCTCGTCTTTATACAAATTCTCTTTTTAAAATATTTATTTGGGAACATAGATATTATTCTGTCATCCAATCGAAATATATACACACTACCTTAAGAATATGTATGATTTTCATATTATTTGATATTACGTTTGTATAAAAACGCATACTCCGCCGGCCCCTTAAGAGCTTAATTGACAATTTCTAAAACAACGTGTTAGCCCAGGCTGACACAATTTAGATTGGAATCGAAACTTTAAGTTAGTACAGAAAAATCCTCAAAAAACCTGCTTTCACTACTCAAATGCTGTAAAGACTCGATACATAATCATAATTTACAATATATACACACTAACATTATAATAGAAAGAAAAAAAAAGTACAAATATCAAAAAAGGGTTACAGGGCATCGAAGAATTCGTCCACATCGCTGCCAACAGGAAAAGTGCCCAGAAGGCTGGCAGCATTGCCACGTTGGATGGCAATGCTGTAAAACAATAACATTCAAGATAAACAAGACCTTAATTTACTCCAACGAACACAGACTCCTACAACTCACCATGAAATGCATTGTAAACAGTCACCTCTATCCATAAAGGGTGACGAACATAAAGGTTATATTATCTTGGATCTCATCACATAACAACAATTGGGCAGTGGCCCGCACATGACACTTTGTCCCTCCCATAGCAGCTGTCTTTGATGGATTATTCAAATTCCAAAGAGTTGGCAAACTTAGACGGCGGCGGTAAGACCTAAAACAATAACGTTTTTGTGTGAGGTTTGAGTGATGAGTGGTAGCGAGCGCGTTTTGCTAGGGAGCTATTCTGCTACTTCTCCTTTCTAGCTAAAATGAGGCTAATGGACGCCACCGAAAGCGCCAAACCAGTAGATCAGCCGATGGCATCTAAGTTTTGTCAACCCAGGACGGGTTGACAAAACTTAGATGCCATCGACATACTACGGAGAAGGTACAGTTTAATTTGAATAAGTTACTTTTGTTTTTGATTATGGAAATACTAATGCTATTACGGAAAAGCTTCCACTGCTAGATAGTACTACTGTAACCGATTACCTGTCTTATTCTTCAAACCAGAAGTTATTTTCGGTAATGACCGTTAATATTACAGATATATAATATTAACGGTCATCGGAATAGCTAATATTGAATATAATAACATTTACTAGAATATTCGTTTTTTTTTTTTAATTATTTGTGCAATATTTTATTTTTTCATTACTTATACCGTTAATTTTTATGTGTTTTGACCTGTGCGGGCTAATAAATGATTTTTAGGGTTCCGTAGCCAAATGGCAAAAACGGAACCCTTATAGATTCATCATGTCTGTCTGTCTGTCCGTCTGTCCGTCCGTATGTCACGTCACAGCCACTTTTTTCCGAAACTATAACAACTATGCTGTTGAAACTTGGTAAGTAGATGTATATAAATTTTGGGGGTCCCCATACTTAGAAACTTAGAACTGAAATTCATTTTTTTTTATCAAACCCATACGTGTGGGGTATCTATGGATAGGTCTTCAAAAATGATATCGAAGTTTCTAGCATAATTTTTTACTAAACTGAATATTTTGAGCGAGAGACCCTTCCAAATTGGTAAAATGTGTGTCCTGTAACTTCTAAAATACGAGAATGATGAAACTAAAAAAAAATATATGATGTACATTACCGTGTAAACTCCCACCGAAAATTGGTTTAAACGAGATCTAGTGAGCAGTTTTTTTTTTAATATGTCATAAATCGAAAACAGCAATATACCTTTCATTCAATCTGCTACGGAACCCTTCATGGGCGTGTCCGACTCGCACTTGGCCTTTGGCACTTTTTTCTTTCTTTCTTTCTATTGTAGTAAAATATTGCCCAAGCAACCAGGTGGTACTGGGGCCAACTACCCAGATTGCAATGGACGTGCACCACTCGTGCAGAATATTCAAGGCTTGAACAGGGACTACGTATACTTTGAGTTGCCCTTACTAGTTCTTTCGAAGCTGTATAATTTTGAAAAATGTTATACCATGTCATATTTATGTTCCATGAATTGTAATAATACCGTGTCTAATGTCTTTTAAGACACTTAAAACCTCGTAAATTGTGAGAATAATGGCGAAACTACGACTAATATACGTGTCACTTTATAGTGGAAAGTAAATTCTGTGTCGTCAAATATAGGGTGTAAACCACCTCATCACGAAGCCGTTGACCAAGCATTCTGTACATCAAACTAAGGAACTTTACGCAAAAATTATTGCTGGGAAACCACTTTTTTTTTGGTGAAAAATCATGTTATGTGGTAGAACATTGTGCTGATGAATGGATTGAATAGTACGGAGGTCGTGGAGGTGTTAAAAGTCAAAATCAACATTAAAAAATTGTATTTAAAAAAAAACTTGCCAAATAGTTATAACTTTGAATCATCATCATATCTCCGTAACTAGAAGGTTCCCAGGTATGGTGTAGAACAAAAAAAAAATGATCGCAATGACAAGGAAAACAAGTCGTACTTTTCGACTTTGTGAAGAGGTGTTTTACACCCTTTATAACTTAGGAGGTAAAGCGTCTTAAAACAAAATGTTACTATGTCTTTACAACTAATGTTTAATTATCGATGTAAAGAAAGAAAGAAATGTACTAGCGTACGTCACGCGGTTTCACTCGCCTTGGTCCCGTTCTTGTGGGAGTACGGAGATAAAATATAGCCTGTGTTACTCGCTGATAATGTAGCTATCCATTGCTGAATGAATTTTTCAAATCGGTCCCGTAGTTTTTAAGTTTATAAGTTACACACAGGTATACAAATCTTTCCTCTTTATAATAATCTTAATCTTATATCTTATATATATATATATATATATATATATATATATATATATCCATACCATTATATAAATGTGAAAGTAACTCTGTTTGTCTGTCTGTCTGCTACCTTTTCACGACAAAACGGCTGATCGGATCGTAATGAAATTTGGCAAGGAAATGTATTTCAACCTAGGGAAGGACATAGGCTATATATTATAACGCTAATTACTTACGGGGGTGAGCAATATTGCATTTCTTCTATAGCTTTCAACTGTTTGACAACTGACAACTGTCATAACATGCATTGTAATAGAATAACTATTTTAGACAAATTGTCAAGAGAACAAATAACCCGTCGGTGACGGCAACCGCCTTCCGAACAGTGAGTCGCGAGGTCAAGTCTCAGTATCTACAAAAATAAAATACTTTTTGATTTTGTGTAATGCTGTAAGATTTCCGATAATAACTTTGGTTCGCACGTTCAAAAACCACCCGGTTTTCACTTTTTGTAACACATCCATACCATTATATAAATGTGAAAGTAACTCTGTTTGTCTGTCTGTCTGCTACCTTTTCACGAGAAAACGGCTGATCGGATCGTAATGAAATTTGGCAAGGAGATGTATTTCAACCCAGGGAAGGACATAGGCTATATATTATCACGCTAATTACTGACGGGGGTGAGCAATATGCATTTCGTCTATAGTTTTCAACTGTTTGACAACTGACAACTGTCATAACATGCATTGTTACAGAATAACTATTTTAGACAAACTGCCACAAGAACAAATAGCCCGTCGGTGATGGCAACCGCCTTTCAAACAGCGAGTCGCAAGATCAAGCCTCAGTACAGACAAGGACTTCTTTTTGATTTAGTGTAATGCTGTAAGATTTCTGATAATAACTTTGGTTTGCACGTTCAAAAACCACCTGGTTTTCACTTTTTGTAACAAAGTATTTTGTTTTTTTAAAGCTTACATATTTCCAAATCATAGTTTTATACTTATTTTTTTTAACACTTAAACGACAGTTTGGGAGTCATTTATTTCAAATAATAATTCTGTAAACATGGCGCTTGAACTGTTAAAGGATCACACACAGAACCCTTTTTCCACTATTACTTAAATTTTCGTCTGTGTCTGTGTGTCTCTACGTAGCCCTTTTACGTGTAAATTAAAAAAACCAATGTGGTTCTATTGAATGCACAAATTATTATTGTGCATAACTTAGAGAAAAGTTTTGATTTTTGTTTCTTTGCAATCGGTACTCTCCATCAAAAGATATATGACTTTAAAGTTTTTAAGGAGAACTTATCATCATGATCTAAGGATACATGCAATGACATCTATGAAACCAAAATGGTACTAATGAATAAAAATCACAAAATAGAGAAGAACAGAATAGGCAACATGACCTTGCTTTAAAAATCTACAAAGCCAGTAGAGTGTCCGTTCGACTGCTTTCCATGCATATGTTTTAGCAGTTTAACTTCATGCTCTATAAATGGCGTTGTTCATTTGACTCCATTTTCTGAATCACAGTGTTATGATTTTCCGTGAAAGAATGATACTGGCATTCGCCCGTGTCAGATGTCTTTTTTTTTGTTTTTTTTTTTAGGATGTGAAATCATCAAATGACTTCTCCCACTCTGGGGATGACTTCTCCCGTGTTAGATGTCTCAAGTTTGGGTTTTTTGGAAGAAGTTCTCAATTCAACGCCTGTTTCTCTTTATGTAGGTACCTATATTATGGCTGAGCAATACTCAAATGACCGAATTATGAAGTCGCACGAGACCGGTCAATGTGGCGACACTAGATAGGCCTATGTCCAGCAGTGGACGTCTTTGCGCTGAAATAATGATGAATGATGATAATTCAAATGGAGTGGGGCAGGCCACCTAGCAGGGCGCGGTGATGTCAGGTCAAGTAAAGCTGTGACCAAGTAGCATTCTAGAAATCCAAACAGAAGTTTTGTTCGTCCAGCGGTGAGATAAGCAGACGATATTGTTGCTATTGCGGGAATATCCTGGATGAGACTGGCACAAGAGCGTGGAGCTTGGCACAAACAAAGAGAGGCCTGTACCCAGCAGTCGCTGAAGTCGGACTATGGATGATGATGATGATGACGCATAACTTTTTCCAGAGAAGTCCGATTTTCATGATTATTTTGATTGAAAAGCGTGTTTAGCAAAGTTTGTCCCATTTTTTATTGAAAATAGTTGTGTTCGAATTCATGTGCGTATTGTATAATCATCGCTTGCTGAAACATCGTGAGGAAACCAACATGCCTGAGAGACATTTGGCATGTTAAGCCAAGTCAGAGGCCCATGGGCAGCATAAAAACTCAGACACCAGGTTAGGCAACAACCCGATAAGGAAGGAAAGATCGCTTGCTTCGGTGAAGAAAGATATCGTGAGAAAACCACAGCATGCCTGAGAGTTATTTCTCGACGGCATGTAAAGCCAAGACAGAGGACCTTGGGCGGCATAAAAACTCTGACAACAGGTTAGGCACTAACCACACGATGAAGAAGAAGATCGTTTTGGGGCTTATTTCATAAACCTTTTTGACAACTTTAGAACTGTCTGAAGTTTGACTGTGATCAGTTACAGCAGCTATATCGTGTGTCGGCTCATTTCACGCACCTTGATATACGCTTTAGACCTAGCTAGAGTATGAGTATTATCGGAGATCTGGCGATGGACATGAAAAGCAGTCACAAGAGTTCCACAACACTTCAAATCTGCTCTATCGTGTCTAAGGCTCATTTCGTGCATCTTGATAAGAACTTTAAACCTAGCTGGATCATGACTGTCATCGATGGTCTAACAATGGAGACTGAAGGTAGTAACAAGAGATCCTCAACAGTTAACAGCAGCTATATCGTCATTGGGCTCACTTAATGCACCTTGATGAGAACTTTAGAAATAGCTAGAATATGACTGTCATCGAAGGTCTCATGATGGAGGCTTGGAGTCGAAAAGAATTTGCAATAGGTTTTCAAGAGTTTACAGCATCTATATCGTATTGTGTTGACCTGCCTGGAGTATGACTATCATTGAAAGTCTGACTTTGGAGAAGGAAGGCAGATGCGAGAGGTCCGCAACAGTTTGAAGCAGCGTCGTGTCTCGGCTCATGTCATGCCACTTGATAAGAACTTTCGACCTAGCTGGAGTATGATATTGTAGAGTGTCCAAGGATGGAAACGTAAGGCTGTCGAGGGAAGAATCTTTATTCAGACAAACATAAGTTGAATATTTTGGAGTTTAATGTAAACCTATTCGAGAAAAAATAAATGGTTACTGACTTCAATCTGAATCTGAACTAATATTATAAAGCTGCAGAGTTTTTTTGTTAGGTTGGTTGAACGCGCTAATTTTAGGAACTGTTGGTTCGTCTTACGCAGACGAAGTTGCGCGGGTCAGCTAGTACATACATATTTCCAAATCAATGTTTTATACATATTTTTTTAACACTTAAACGACAGTTTGGGAATCATTTATTTCAAATAATAAATCTGTAAAAAAAACGCTTAAACTGTTAAAGGATCGCACACAGAACCCTTTTTCTACTATTTCTTAAATTTTGGTCTGTGTCTGTGTGTCTCTATGTTGCCTTTATACGTGTAAATTATAAAACCAATGTGGTTTGATTTAATGCGCAAATTATTATTGTGCATAACTTAGAGAAACCACATTATAAAACTAAAGAAGACGGGTATTTATCGCGAATTTACCTTTAATTTAATCCCTTCCCTTCCTTTTTTTTTCTTTTTAAATTCGCGATAAATACCCGTCTTCTTTAGTTTTATAATGTGTTCTGATCGTGAAAGTTTAAAAAAGACAATTAACTTAGAGAAAGTTTTGATTTTTGTTTCTTTGCAATCGGTGCTCTCCATCAAAAGATATATGACTTTAAAGTTTTTGAGGAGAACTTATCATCATGATCTAAGGATACATGCAATCGGGCCTGTTCGAAAGAGATACCGCGGCCCCGGAACGTAAAGGGCGAGGAAGGAACATGGATGGGTTTTAGTCAGTAAGAGTCTGACACTCCCTCCCGCTCCGCCCAGAGTGGGAGAAGTCATTTGATGATTTCCCATCCTAAAAAAAAAAAAAAAAAGGATACATGCAATGACATCTATGAAACCAAAATGGTACTAATGAATAAAAATCACAAGATAGAGGAGAAGAGAATAGTCAACATCACCCTGCTTTAAAAATCTATAACAAAGCGTCTGAGCGTCTGAGCGTAGAGTGTCTGTTCGACCGCTTTCCATGCATATGTTTTAGCAGTTTATCTTCGTGCTCTATAAATGGCGTTGTTCATTTGACTCCATTTTTTGAATCACGGTGTTATGATTTTCCGTGAAAGAATGATACTGGCATTAGCCCGTGTCAGATGTCTTTTTTGATTAGATTTGATTTTGTTTTTTTTTTTTAGGGTGTGAAATCATCAAATGACTTCTCCCACTCACTCTGGGAATGACTTCTCCCGTGTCAGATGTCTCAAGTTTTGTTTTTTGGAAGAAGTTCTCAATTCAACGCCTGTTTTTCTTTATGTAGATACCTATATTATAAATAAATAAATATCGCTGGACATTAACACACAGCGCCACCTAGTGCCACACTAAGCAAAGCTTGTGTCGTGGACACTAGATGGTTGATATACTACATATATACTTTTTTGTTTGTAAATACATACTTATTATACATATAAACATCCATGACTCGGAAACAAATGTCCGTGCTCATCACACAAACATTTGCTCCTACCGGCAGCCCTTATGTCTGAGCAATACTCAAATAACCGAATGATGAAGTCGCACGAGACCGGTCAATGTGGCGACACTTAATAGGCCTATGTCCAGCAGTGAACGTCTTTCGGCTGAAATAATGATTAATGATGATAATTCAAATGGAGTAGGGTAGGACACCTAGCAAGGCGCGGTGATGTCAGGTGGAGTAAAGCTGTGACCAAGTGGCATTCTAGAAATCCAAACAGAAGTTTTGGTCGTCCAGCGGTGAGATAAGCAGACGATATTGTTGCCATTGCGGGAATATCCTGGATGAGACTGGCACAAGAGCGTGGAGCTTGGCACAAACAAAGAGAGGCCTGTACCCAGCAGTCGATGAAGTCGGACTATGGATGATGATGATGATGATGACGCATAACTTTTTCCAGAGAAGTCCGATTTTCATGATTATTTTTATTCAAAAGCGTGTTTAGCAAAGTTTGTCCCATTTTTTAACCGACTTCCAAAAAGGAGGAGGTTCTCTATTCGACTGTATGTATTTTTTTTTTTATGTATGTTCACCGATTACTCGAAGACGCCTGAACCGATTTGAAAAATTCTTTTTTTTTTTTGAAAGGGTATACTTCCAAGTTGGTCCCATAGCCACCAAATTGGGATCTGATGATGGAATCTTGGCGAAATCGAGGGAACTCTTCAAATTTTATCTGAAAACGTGTTGCGATTTTGGTATTTTCTACAACAAGTGAAGCATTTGCGTTTGATAAGAACCATTCTACCATCAGATCTGATGATGAAGCCAAGAGTCACGGAACTCCATAATGAGACAATGTACCATAGTCGTGTTTGGGCTTGTTGTAATTGTAACGGTATGCACTTTCCATGTATCAAGCACCTGTGAACCACTAAAAAGTGAAAAATAAAAACTTTTTTGCAAAAAATAAAACCGACTTCAAAAAAAACAAAAAAGTGAAAAATAACTTTAGCTTCTGAAGTCGGTGACAAAATAACTAAAGCAATCAAACAAAGGTCACCGACTTCAGAAGCTAAAGTTATTTTTCACTTTTTTGTTTTTTTCGAAGTCGGTTTTATTTTTACTGAAATTAGTTGTGTTCGAATTCATGTGCGTATTATATAATCATCGCTTGCTGAAACATCGTGAGGAAACCAACATGCCTGAGAGACATTTGGCATGTTAAGCCAAGTCAGAGGCCCATGGGCAGCATAAAAACTCTTACACCAGGTAAGGCAACAACACGATAAGGAAGGAACGATCGCTTGCTTCGGTGAAGAAAGACATCGTGAGAAAACCACAGCATGCCTGAGATCTATTTCTCGACGGCATGTAAAGCCAAGACAGAGGACCTTGGGTGGCATAAAAACTCTAACAACAGGTTAGGCACTAACCACACGATAAAGAAGAAGATCGTTTTGGGGCTTATTTCATAAACCTTTTTGACAACTTTAGACCTGTCTGAAGTTTGACTGTGATCAGTTACAGCAGCTATATCGTGTGTCGGCTCTTTTCATGCACCTTGATATAAACTTTAGACCTAGCTAGAGTATGAGTATTATCGGAGGTCTGACGATGGAGCCGAAAGGCAGTCACAAGAGGTCCGCAACTCTTCAAATCTGCTCTATCGTGTTTAAGGCTCATTTCGTGCATCTTGATAAGAACTTTAAACCTAGCTGGAGCATGACTGTCATTGATGGTCTAACAATGGAGACTGAAGGTAGTAGCAAGAGATCCTCAACAGTTAACAGCAGCTATATCGTCATTGGGCTCACTTAATGCACCTTGATGAGAACTTTAGAAATTGCTAGAATATGACTGTCATCGAAGGTCTCATGATGGAGGCTTGGAGACGATAAGAATTTGCAATAGGTTTTCAAGAGTTTACAGCATCTACATCGTATTGTGTTGACCTGCCTGGAGTATGACTACCATTGAAGGTCTGACTTTGGAGAAGGAAGGCAGATGCGAGAGGTCCGCAACAGTTTGAAGCAACGTTAACGTGTCTCGGCTCATGTCATGCCACTTGATGAGAACTTTCGACCTAGCTGGAGTATGATATTGTCGAGTGTCCAAGGATAGAAACGTAAGGCTGTCGAGGGAAGAGTCCTTATTTGGAAAAACATAAGTTGAATATTTTGACTTCAATCTGTACTAATATTATAAAGCTGCAGAGTTTGTTTGTTAGGTTGGTTGAACGCGCTAATTTTAGGAACTGTTGGTTCGTCTTACGCAGACGAAGTTGCGCGGGTCAGCTAGTATATATATATATATATATAAATATATATAATTCAAAGGTGACTGACTGACTGACATAGTGATCTATCAACGCACAGCCCGAACCACTAGACGGATCGGGCTGAAATTTGGCATGCAGGTAGATTTTATAATTCTACCCCCAAGGGGATAAAACAGGGGATGGACGCTTACATGAAAGTCCGTCAGTTTAAAAGTTAGGATCTTCTAATTTTGTGTTTAGGCTGACGATTAAAAATTAATTTATGCGTGTTTCAGCGTTTTTGAAAACTCCACCCCGAAGGCTTATAAAGGGGATGAAATTGTATGTGAAAAATCCTTAATTTTCGACGTAAAAATACAAAATTTGTTATCTGGGCTTATGATTGGAAGCTGACGCAACGGCTTTATTAGAATGTCAACCCTTGAGGGGTGAAAAAAGTGAACATTTTATTTTTAATTAAAGTTTTAATTTTTTGAGTCACCAAAAAGTATCAAAGTTAGTAAGTCGTTAGTTTTTTTTATTTCAACCCACAAAGGAGTAAAAGGGAGGATGAAGTTTTGCATTTTAGTTGTTCATTCGTTCACGAATAACAGCAGCAGGAGAGACCTTTTGCAGCAGTGCAAGTTAATAGTATAGGCCGTACACTGTTGATTTTATACACTGTGATGTTAATAGCACACGTGACTTCGCGGCTGGCAGTACTTGGCGTTTTGTAGGGACCTAGGTAAGCCCAAGATTATGGACTTACGGCAGGAGCAGAAAAAGAAAGTATGGCAGCCGCCGCTCCTGTGGGTGCCGCCCGCTGGCACCACTCAATATGGTGTCACAACAGATTGATTGCTTCAATTTATAGTACACTGAGCGAATTCACACGGGCCGCATTTTGCGCAATTACTTTAGTTTGTCAAATTAATTAATTTATTCAAAACATAAATAATTTAACTTTAAATATAACTGCTCTATTGTATTAGGTACCTAAACCTGTAATAATAGTTGTATGTGTTGTTTAAATAAATAAATAAAATAAATAAATTATGTATTTTAGAATGAGATAGAATGAGTAATTGTCGATATCGTATTTGATACCAACTAGATTTTTTTATTTTGTAGATTTCTGTTTTTTTTTCTCTTCTGCATTTCTGATCTTACTTTTGATGAATGAAGATGAAGTCTAAATAAAAATTAAAATGGCGCCGACGAAAGTTTTTGAATTTTTATTCATGGGTGTCGTTTCCGTGGTTTTTGGTGTCACTGATAGTGAAAATGAGGTCAAAATTAACACGGGGAAAAAAGTTAACAGAAGCAAAAAAAACAGTTTTCCTTTTTTTTCTACGGCTTCTCCCCTGACACTATTTTCACCCTGCGCCACTGTTAGGTAGAGGTGTATCTAATCCTACACCCACATTTCGCACATTTAGCTTAATCCCATCAACCGGGCACAAATAATACAATAACACTTTGCCCGTCCCGCAAATCGAACCCAGGACCTAATGCTTAGTAGCGCTTACGACAACTCGAACAACGATGCAGTATCACATATGACCCATCAATATTTTCACGCGAACGAAGTCGCGGGCAACAGCTAGATAGTATACAAAACTCTAGAGACCCAACTGCTTTGCAGTTTTCAAAACAAGAAAAAAATACTTTTTTTCATTTTTGTTCTTCTCGTGTGGTGATTGTCTAAACTGGTGTCAGAGTTTTTATCTTTCATTGACTTGAATATTATAATAACCTTGGTGGCTGAGATAATGGCATGCCCGCTCAAATGTCTCGCTGATGGTGGCGGGTGGTCCAGGTCATTTAGTTCCCTTCAATATGGTTGATGGTTAGATGGTCATGTTCGTGAACGGGCGCTGTCATCGGGACTGGTCATCTCTTAGCTGCCACGGATCATTTGAATTGCTTTATTTTAAATTGTTATGTTAATTTTTACTCTGGGCGCTCTTAATGTGCACGTCTTTCTACATCGTTCTCACATATATATATATATATATAATCTCAACATGAAAAATGAAACCAAGATTTTGTAACAACATTTTTGACTGTAAAGAGTGTCCATGGAGTTTCTTGCCCGTTCTTCTCCATAGAGATCTAAGTTAGGGAATCGGCAACTACATTACTTTCTCAAGTTATTATGCTTTGTGTCTGTTACTGTAGCTTCGCTTTATTTTTCGGATTATCGACATTTAAAAGTGCCGTAATGGTCTAGTTGGAATAAATTATTTGAGTTTGAGTTTATTCGCCCATGGCCTTTAGGCATCCTGCGTGTCTTGGGATCGAACTTTGCTTATGACTTGGCAGTCCAACGGTCACACCACTAGGCTATCAGAGCAATTTAGCAACTCGTCCCACATGCCCACGGCCCACTTGGGACGAGTTGATAAAAATCAAAATAAAATAATATTTTCATTCTGCAACTTGTCCCAGACTCCTGCAACCCCATCAAAATTCATCGTGTAATTAAGAAAAATTACGATGGAAATAGATGTATCCTACAACACTCAATTTCGATTTACTTTATCTTTAATATGTTATATAATAGAGTCCAGAGAAACATTTTTTCTCTAAAACTTACGTGTACGAAATACTGCAGCACTGTATCGGACAAATAAACTGACATATTGACAGACAGACGGATCCGTAATCACGTACCGATTTCACCCTTTGGCGACAGAACCCTACTTGCTACGATACTAAACTTAAGATAAAACATAAATAAAAACGCGATCAGTGGAAACTTCAACATAACCCGGTCGATGCCTCGAATAAAAAGAGATCTTAGTAAATAAATAAAGTTTGTTTCAGCTCAAACCGACATGGCGGCTGCCCTCAGGTGAAATTTCACTAATAAACTTTGGTAGTCAATAAAAGAAACGCGACTGAGAGGAATTTGAGCTCTGTTTTAACGTCTTCGTGACTTACTGACAAGCTGTTTGGCGAGCTAAAAAATATAACATTGTATAACATTACGCCTGTTATCTTCGAAGGGTTTTGCAGAGGTATACACCCAAAGATTTCCAGTTAAGTTCAAAGATTTTTGCTTTTTTCTGTCTCTTGTATTGACAAGCCATTTAAATTGACCTCTTTCAAGACCCGACGATTCATGGATAAAAGAAAGTGACTATAAACGCTCAAGGATAGGTCTCAAACATGATTTCTTGCAGGCGATACCACCACAATCAACTATTGACGATTGTTACAATATTCACAAGTGAAGAAGTAATAATATAAGTTAGTTGAAGTTATATAACTTTTAAAGTGAAATCGACACATGTCGCTCATTTTGGAGTTTTAATTTTGATGTGGCGATGGTATCATATTATATTCTTTTGCACAAGTGCGTTGTCGACTTATTTTATAAAAAAATACAGTTGGTATAACGGGTAAAACAATGCCATCAATCATTATTTTTTCATATTATTGAAGCGTATGAGTGAATGACGAATGAAACTGTGGCTTTGGATCATATATTGTTGTATTATAATATCTTAACACTTCCAGATATCTTTATATGGTCACAAACAAGTAGCAGAAGATGATAAAGAAGATAAGATGACGTTAGATAAGTTACTTATTAAGTTAGACAGTTTTTCAGTTAGACATACAAAAATGAGACAAATAGCAGAATCTAGTTCTATGAGAAAAATCTAGATTGATCTATCGTGTACTGGTATATAATAGAGTATATAATCACTACGTTTAGCTCAAACGAATACTGAATTCAAAATCAAGATGCTATATTTTTTTAGCAAGTGGCGGAAGGCCATGCTTAGCCGAACGCGCCCAAAGTTGCGTTCGGAAAGGTAGTATGCTATATTTTGTACAATGTTAATATTTATGGTTATAGTTAAATTTTGTACGTAGATATTAAGTGTAAATATCAAACTAGTAATTAAATAAATGCGTAGAAATAAATTTGTTTATAATTGTTGGTGTTTATCCAAAGACAATGATCGTGATTGATGTTTATGATTTGACAGTTGTTCATATTTGACATTTGTGTAACGGGAAAATAGTGTACGGGAAAATAACGTGTTTACAATTTCGATTTTCAGTTATCAATTTAATTAAATGCCGGTGTAGCGATGACCGCTACATTATTACACAATTATTATTTTTTGGTTAGGAAGGAATTAAACTACGTCATCCTCATCTCCCTATCCCTTTCCCAACTGTTGGGGTCGGCTTCCAGTTGAACTGGATACGGCTGAATACAACGCTATCAAAAATGAATAAATAAAATAAATGAAAAAGCACACTATCCTCTCTACCCGTGTGTAAAACAACTTATAGGTACTGCTTAACTTTTCCAATAAAATCGAAGTGAAATGAAATTTGGAATTTAGGAGAGAAGGTGAAACCGATCCACGCTGCTGTCGATGCTAATTTAGAACATTTCGCTAAAATGACGATATTAAATTTGGCAGGAATCTGTGAAAATATTTTTTTCCTCCCTATGTGGATCTCAAGTTACGAGGTGAAGTTCTTTTTGTTCAATTGATTTTTTGCTCCCCTTTGAGCGAATGAAATGCTCGGTTCCGACTTCCCGTTCGGCTTGTAGTCAAATTGAATTTGAGGTAAATAAAAAGGAACTTTGTTTTCATTTTATTTTCGTTCGTCATAAAATGCATTGTCAGTCTGTCAGAAAGATTTACAGATTCAATTAAGCAATGTTGGTTTTGTGGAAATGTATTTGATATTTTCGGTCAGTGAGGAAAACGGGTCTTATTTTAACCCTGATAGTGTTTCAATTGCCTTAATTGGAGCTACGTCACTAAACTGCGGACCATCTTACGTGCACACTGATGTACTGGGGTTAACCAAAGGGGAAATTGAGGTAGACTTACAGTTTGCTGATCGCAGTCTATCGGTAACGGTACTGCTACCATAATGCTCTAAGGTTGTGGAACTCAGTTCCGCCTGACATTCTTGACTTGAAAACCATTGCTGTTTAAAAGAATAGATAAAAAGCATTAACTATCCTCTCAATCGTGATATTTTTCTCTTACTTTCTTACACACTGTTGTCTTTATTGCTTACTTTTGGAAGTCTGGCTGAAATTTCTTAAGAAATATGCAGTTCCTTTGTACTAGAGTTTGATATGTTATTTTCATGTGTCGTCTTATGTGTATACATAAATAGTAAAATTATTAAATGCACATCGGAGTTAGTAAAATGTGGTGATGTTCCACAAACGATGAAACACCTGGTATCATGTTCTGCGAGCTCTACTGAAGGTGCCAAATTTGCAGCCAAGTCCTGATCGACTCAATTTAGATTATCATAGAAACGCAGACAAGAAGTTGGTTACAAACATTTTAAAATTAATATCTTCTAAATAGAATTTCATCACTTTAACACGATGAAAGAACCCGGCATGTCCTAGAACCAAAAAAATCGAAGACATGTTTGTGACATATACGTATATACAGGGTGTCCAGTAAATAGCACGACATACTGCAGGGGGTGATAGCTAGGGTCACTACCTATCAATACAACACAGTATATGTTCAGCAAAATCTTACGGATTTGCAGTTTTACACAATTTTCCGAAATACCGAAAAATCTCTACCTTGAAACAGATTTTTAAGCATCTCGTAATGAAAAAATCCTTTTCTAGTACTTTTTTTTTACATCAAATTATTCGTGAATATCGGAAATAAGCCTGAGAAGACGCAAAAGCTCATTTTTAAGAAGATGCCGAGCGTGTATTAGGGCACAAGGGAAGCAATTTGAGCATTTATTGTAATTTATTTAAATAAATGTTTATTAAAGTTAACTCCTCTGTTTTTTTTACTATCACCTTATCCTTCAAGATGTCATTTACAGACCGGCCGGCCGGTCGGCTGTAGATTAATTATTATGTAATTCGAACCGTAGTACGACCTTACAACGATTCTTGACCTTACAACGAGACTCAACGAAAATGCTCTTATTAACTACAATAGCTTATTTTTCGTATTTTTTAAAATGAAAATGCACTAGTGTTGTATCTTTCCTAAATCACCATTAAACAGGCTATCTTTTAAGTTTGTTGTACAAAACTGCCACATACATTTTTTTTTCACCATTGTAGGTTAAACTTAAGTGATAAGAAAATAGTTCTGTGCAAATTTCAACAAAAAATAGTATTTCTTGAAAACATTCTTGTATTTGATATAAAAAAGACTTATCAATAAGTAGTGTAACTATTCACAAATAATTTGATGTAAAAAAAGTACTAGAAAAGGATTTTTTCATTACGAGATGCTTAAAAATCTGTTTCAAGGTAGAGATTTTTCGGTATTTCGGAAAATTTTGTAAAACTGCAAATCCGTAAGATTTTGCTGAATATATATTGTGTTGTATTGATAGGTAGTGACCCTAGCTATCACCCCCTGCAGTATGTCGTGCTATTTACTGGACACCCTGTATAATGGCCCACGCGGGCCCAATGCAGGTTGCATTGGGCCCGCGTGGGCCATTCCCTCTCATGGAGAAGAGACCGCGTGTCAGCATTGGGACCATTATAGGCTGATTTATCACTACATATTATAAAACAAAGTCCTCTGCCCCGTCTGTCTATCTGTTCGCGATAAACTCAAAAACAACTGCACCGATTTACATGCTGTTTTTACCAATGGATAGAGTGGATCTCGAGGAGGGTTTTAATATATAATATGTATGCGTGTAAATCCAGGGGCATTAGCTAGTGTTTATCTAGAACTGTATTTATTTCTTCGTAACCCCTTGTCCACATTTCTCGATACTAACGCCATAAGACATAATATATCACGCTAACTTTTTCTCTTATTTGTTTCTCGTAACCACGGAACATATGCCACTTCCGATATTATACATAAGCGCCCTCATCCTGTTCGCAGCGTACGAAGTTCCAAAGTGCGCAAAACTTGGATTTTCCCTGAACATAAATCTGAACTTAAGTACCTACGCATCAACTTGGCTTCACTAAACTTGGTACATAGTAGAGGGAAATTCACTTTTTACTTCTTAATCTTTATGTGGTTTTATAGATTTGCATGCATTTTTGGTTCGGTGTAGGTAAGCTTTTTTGCCACGGAAACCCACACACAATTTTGTTGTTGGTCAATGAAATTAAACAATTTATTCAGTGAATAGAATATCGGAAATTACTGCATTATAGCAAAAAGTTTTGTTTAGGTTTTAGTCTAATTGACAGCTATGTAAAGCCATGAAAATATATTTTCAAAAAACTATCAAAATATTTACGACTAAAGTGTCTTGAAGATTAATTTATCGAAAGTGATAAGAAAGGGAAGTATAACTTTTAACCCGACTTTTAACTTTTGAGTGTAGCAGTCTATAGATGTGTTTGTATTAACGTATGTTCCACCGTAGCTCCTAAACTATTCATCCGATTTTGAAGAATAAGGTATCAATCGATTTGTTATTATAGCTCCGGTAATATAAGCAAAATTTTTACCGACTTCAATGATAAGAGGAGTCAATTTTAACTTGTTACCCAGATTTTATTTAGAACGTGATTTACAGCATTTTTTTGCCGTAGTAAACTTGTTAAAATGAATACCTACTAGACATTATTACAAAGACCAAGAAAACTTCTTAACCACCGCAGTCTCCATAACAGTAACTTGACAAAACACATTTAAAGCTTTAAACATACGTATCGTATGACACATATTCCGTTAAAGCCAGCCATTACAAAAGAGCAAATACCTATCACTTATCCTAGAGTCCAAGTTACAAGCAGTTGTTATGCTGGGACACGGATACGATAACCTGTACGTGACGACTCGTAGCTAACCAAATTATGTGCCGGCAAATTTAACTTTACCAACCTTAGCAACTTTAAACACAACAAGCTAAAGACGTATTTCAATTGTCTACAAATGTTCGTAAGTTTGTATTAAGACCATCTTAATTTTGCTGTGCAGTTGAATCTTATGTCAATGAAGTAAGGGTGAGATTTCAGTGGATGTAAAAGAAGTGGTTATTATAAAATGCAAAAATACTTGAGCAGTTAGATTGTATTGTACAGTTGTTAGGGTAAGTGCTACGCGTGAAAATAAAATGTGTGATGTAGTTAGAAAGTTTTCCTTTTGTCTCATTTCTTTGTTTTAATGTAGTATAAGAGGCGAGAATTCTTTTAAGGAGAATAAAAGTGTATACGAACAAAATATATTACCCAGAAATATCCACAAGAAGACATAGGGAATAAATATAAGAGAGTATATGCTTAGAATAAGCAAGCAATAAGCATATGCTGAGAAATGCTAGACTTAAGTGGCAGTGGGCAGGGCACATTGCTCGCAGAACGGATGGCCGATGGGGCCGAAAAGTTTTAGAGTGTCGACCGCGAACCGGAAGACGATGCGTTGGAAGACCTCCCACTAGGTGACCGATGACCTGGTGAAGGTTGTGGGAATCCGGTGGATGCGAGTAGCATCAATGTGGCGACACTTGGGGGAGGCCTATGTCTAGAGTGGACGTCTTTCGGCTGAGATGATGATGATGATATGCTTAGATAGTTTAATCATGTTGACAGAATGAGTGGAAGGCGACAGTGACATACAAAAGGTTTACAAGACAGACGTCACTTTTAGGGCAAATGGAAGCCCTAAAAGGACATAAAGCTACACTGACCTTATGAGAGATACTTTTCAGAAATTTCAGGTGCGTAGAACTCGGGACCGGCGTAGATAGATCCTGATGACGAAGTATTATAATGGTGTCGATTGTGTAGTGCACAAACTAAACTTTATTTTTTTGGAAATCTTTCTGATGGACTAATTATTATTTTTTTGTCATTTATTATATTTAGAAATCGGATTATTTTGTTGCAGTTTCAATAATTGCTTTAGTTTTACTGCACCTAGAACATACATATACGAATTAGGTTTTCCAACCTACTGAGTAATCATTGTCGAAGTTTTCACTGTCATGAACGTTTCCAGAACTTAAAAGGTTATAAAAACATATAATTCTAACTACATATAACCGAGTATGAAAAAAATCTTAAAGTTTTTCTAATTAGTTTTCACTCACATTACAAAGTTATTGATTTAATCTGTTTTTATGCTCGTTATATTTCCATAGATCAATATGAATAACTACCAAACACATCATCTTCATGTGAATTGAGCAAGATTATGTCTGGACTTCAAAAGAGAGTTGACCTCTGAGTTTGTTTCGGCTGTTTCTTCTCAGAGTAGTCAGGTACGAAAAACCGACCCCAACTAGTTTTAAAAAAAAATTTGACGTGTGAAAATTTACTTACAAAATAAAGATCATTTATCATTTACTATATCATTATCATTTATCATCGTATTTACAGACAGGCCAATGCCTGATGGTTGTGAATACGCCGTTAATGTTACTAGCAATTTAATATAGCTCGAAATGGAGAACAAAAATCCTGAAAAATGGTCAAGTTTCCATAGACTCACTGACTGTTAATTTCACAAAATACCTTTACTATGAAGGCCTTACTACTCTGCTTACCACAAAACACCCACAATAAACAAGATCTCGATCAAGTACACAAGATACGAAATAAACAACTTTTTTCCCAAACTGCGGTTCAAGAAAAAAAAGATACAGCCCGGTCAAACGGATGCGGGGAAAAAAGTGGTGCCGAAGTTGGCAAGCTCTCGCTCCCTGAGGATGGAGGGGAGATCAGTCGAGATCATAGAGTTGTACTGTATTACTGGACTTTGGAACTTGGTTGTTGATTTTTGAGTCTTCTTATATCTAGACTAGATGATGCCTGCGGCTTCGCCCGCGTACAAGTTATATACTAAAACCTTCCTCGAGAACCACTCTATCCATTGGTGAAAATACCGTGAAAATCGGTGCGGTAGTTTTTGAGTTTATCGCGAACAGATAGATAGGCGCGGCGGATGACTTTGTGTTTAACCCCCAACGCAAAAACGACGGGGTGCAATAAGTTTGACGTGTCTTTGTGGGTGTGTGTGTCTGTAACAGATGAACCGATTTGGATCTAGTTTTTTTTTGTTTGTAAGATGAATTAGCTGAGAGTGTTCTTAGCTATGTTTGATAAAAATTAGTCGAAGATGGCCGCCGCCACAAAATGGGGGATTACAGATTTATTCAATAACTCCCTAAATATGGGTATCAAATGAAGGGATGATAAATTAAAAATCAAAGATGGCCGCCACCACGAAATGGCGAATTGACGAATTCATTTCTATTTAACTTTTAGTACCTACATAGTGTCGGGGCTTTTTAAAATTTTTAATTTAACTTTACTGGTATAATATAATAGTAGTGATAGTGATATTCTATTATTTCTAAACTGACCTATAAATTATCAATTTGGTTGTATTCTTTTTAATATATTTGTTAACTTAAACCTCCGTGATTAATGATCTTATACAAGTTTTTTTTTTAATTTGGTTGATTGATTTTATTAACATTGCTTGGGTGGTTTTTTGTACGTCTTTGTGGATGATTTGCACATAACTTTTAGGAACAATAGAAATGAACCCGGGACATCAGGCTCAGCAGTCGCATTTGCGACCACTCGACTATTTAGACAGTTCATTTGTCTTGATATGAAATCTAACATAATGAGAATAAAATCTATACTAATATTATAAAGCAGAAGAGTTGGTTTGTTTGTTTGTTTGGTTGAACGCGCTAATCTCAGGAACTACTCGTTCGAATTGAAAATTTCTTTTTGTGTTGGATAGTCCATTTGTCGAGGAAGGCTATAGGCTATAAAACATCACGCTACAATTATTAGGAGCGTAGCAGAAATGAAAAATGTTTGTGTGTTTCTCTCTTATGTGACGCAGACGAAGTTGCGCGGGTCAGCTAGTGGGATATATATTGCCCATTCCTAAACTGCGTGAGAAGAGATTTCAGTCCCGCAGCGCCGGTGCTCTAGCTCCAAGGCTGCGGAACTTGCGGATCCGAAAGAGATACCGTGGCCCCGGGAACAAAGCCCCAGTAAAAAAAAAGGTAATACAGTAGGACCAAGAACGAACACATCAGATTTATTTTTGTTTACTACCTATTGATTACATGATATACAAAACCACAAAACCGGACAAGTGCGAGTGGTTGCTTTCGTAGTACTCGTATTAACAAATAATAAAATTAATAATGAAAGCTTTTGAATGATTAATTTTATATTTTTTTGTAATAGTGACAACAGAAATACACATTCTGTGAAAATTCCAGCTCTCTACTTACGGATCCTGAGATACAGCCCGATGACAGATGGACGGACAGACGGACGGACAGCCGAGGTTTATTCATAGGGTCCCGTTGGTTACCCTTCGTGTGGCCGATTTTTTCCCGCCATTTAGATTTTTTTTCAAAGAAGCGGTAATGCATAAATTACATTAATTGATAGCTGGTATCAATACAAACAAGTTGTGTATGAGACAAAATGTTCTAAAGTGTCACGTTTCCGAGATATGAGCTATCAAAGTTAAATTGTATGAATTTTTGTGTAGTCGTAGTTTTTATAGTATCAAAGACTTCTTTGACAGTAAATGTTAAACAATTGTATTGAAAATTTTGTACGCTAATCACTGTTAAGCAAAAACATGTATGCACTTGTTTTTTTTTTGTATTTGACCATCTTTTATACCATGTTTTTAAACAAATTAATATTATTCTTTTATTCTAAAGTCCATTCACTGATGGAATCTTCAGGATAACTTTGATTTGATCAGACACGCATAAAATTTGTATCAATCATAAATTTGTAAGTATCATATGTAAACGTCGAAGCCCTTTACCTCTAATCTTAAATCTGCACAAGCCTTGACAAGCCCTATTTATTTTCAAGACAACAATTCGACACATTTCTTTCGTTCTCGAAGTTGTATTGTGTAAAAGTTTTCGGATTGTACATTTGCGCAGAAAAACGACCATATTGTGTATGAGCGTTTTTTTTACAAAG
Organism: Xestia c-nigrum; assembly: GCA_916618015.1. NCBI lineage: Eukaryota > Metazoa > Arthropoda > Insecta > Lepidoptera > Noctuidae > Xestia > Xestia c-nigrum. The sequence goes on from OU745247.1 coordinate 25,507,771, forward strand.
CTAATGTATTATGTCGTTTGTGATATTTTCTTTGTATCCTAAAATATTCTTCCGCTGAATACGAAGAAAACGTCAACAATTTCTTCAATTCCATAAAATTAAAGAAATTGTCGACGTTTTTGAAGTAAATCAGTGGTGTCTATAGAAAATCCACGGCCACGGCTGGTGCAATCCGGTCGAAACGTCGGGCTTAAATTAAAGGTAAATGTGCGATAAATACCCGTGTTCATATGTTTTATAATCTTCATTTTGTTAGTTGTGTTAAAGTTAAATAATAATAAAAAATATATAAAAAAGCCTTTTATTTCCAGTTGATTTGGCGTAAACCAGACATCGAGCAACTACAGAGAATTTTCGGATGGATAAATCGAATATCGCTTTAAATACAACTTCTGCATGATAAATATCAGCATTCTGTGAAGATATTTCTTAGAAAGAATTCCCACAAAGATGTCAGCCATTCTCTGAATCGTGGTTGAAGTTACTAAAAGGCTCTAAGTAGTTAACGAATTTCATTAAACTATTATAATTACTGTGTTAAATGATCGTTCAATAGCACCCAACTGTAATTATTAAACTTTAATGAACTTTCATAATTACGAAATGCAATGCGCGCCGACTTCGTAGACAATCTACGCCGTAGACAAGACTACGCCGTAGCAAGGACTACGCCGTAGCAAGTACTACGCCGAGGGAAGGTCGTAGCAAACTATTTCGTTATGAAGGTAATTTAACAGACGTACATAATTGTAAAACTTAAGATTCTTGTTATTAACACATGACTTAATATGCTTGCAAACTTAATTAAAGTAATTTTAGTTGTTTGCTTCATCACACATAATTTCACTTATGAAGAAACCACGTTTTTGGTTACTTAAAACTTCGTAAGTGCTCATGGCTATTATTATTATTAACCACTTTTACTTATGGACCGTCCTTGAAACTGTATAAAACCTGACGTTCCAGTAATTTTGTCAACATTTATGAAAGTACAAAAATGTTCTGGACAGAATTTTTTGGTTCATTACAGGTGGTCAGAGTCCACCAGCATTGACAGCCAATCTTGAAATGGGATATTGTGTTACCCAGTGTGGTGGTCAAACAGCCGCTCCATGTAAAATTCTGGTATTCAGCTGTGCCCAGTTAGACTGGCTAAAGCTAAGCAAGTGGTCAATTTTAGTGGTTTTAATACCTAGTTGACATACACATGATATCCTAGTGGTGTGCCTACCTCGATTTGAAACCAAGACACATATATTTATCAGGATCATGTGCGGAATATACACTAGCGGAATTCACGCGGTTTTTCTCGCGTAGTTTCCGTTCCTGTTAGAGTACGGGGATAAAATATAGCTTTTATTACTCAGTAAAAACGTATCTTTGGAATGGTGAAAGAATTTTTGAAATCAGTCAAGTAGTTTTAGAGTTAAATTGTTCCATACAAACAAACAAAAAATCAAATCTTTCTTCTGTATAATATTAGTATAGATAGTATACAGGATGTAAACTACTTCATCACAAAGCCGTCAACCAAGCATTCTGTACATCAAACTGGGTAACTTATTCCTAGGATAACGACTTTTATTTTTGGGGTGAAAATACATTATTTTGTGGTAGATAGAACTCAATGTATCGAACTTTAAACATAGTGCTGATGAGTGGATTACATAGTATGGGGGTCGTAAAGATCTTTCAAGTAAATATCTTGCAGTAAAAACTTGTATTAAAAAAAACATGTCAAAAAGTTGGAAATATCTCCGTAACTAGTTCCCACATATGGTGTAGAACAAAAAAAATGATCGCATTGACGGGGAAAACAAGTGTCTTTCGGCTCCGTCAAAAGGTTTTATTAGCCTTTAGATAAGAAACAGTAGACTTACTTTAAAAATACTCACTTATTTTAAAAATAAAATCATACTAGATACTAGTATATTATTATGTAAGTGCATTTGTATCTATATACATCAGTTCATAGTCATCAAGGTAATAGCTTCGCCATTGCCAAGTTATCGTGACGTCACCCCAGTATTTATGACCGACATGACGTATAGCGTAGTTTGCTACTAAGATAGTGCATATTGCATACTGTCTTACAGCTTCGTCCTATTATGTGCATGTTCCTATACAACGTGTTACAGAAAGGGTATAGTCATATGGAAGGGTGTGCTACAAACCATCAAACAAAACAAATCTATTCATGGGACCAGCATCAAAATCGCGAAAAAATGGTCAACGGCCCCATACAGAATTCCAATACCTACTCGACCAAATGTATGAGACAGCTGATTATTTTTTACGATTACGATGGCGGTTCCATGGAGAAAGTTATTCAGTTTGGTGGTCTGTAGCACATCATTTCAAGATTTACGCACGATGATAACAATTTCGACCGCCACCACCACATCGCGCGCCTGGACGACAAACACTTCTCAGCAAAGACAACGTTGTCTACAACGCTTCTATCTTAAAACTCACTGGGTTGGTGAGAATTAGTTAAGTCATAAGTCATAAGTCATAAGTCATAAGTCATAAGTCATAAGTCATAAGTCATAAGTCATAAGTCATAAGTCATAAGTCATAAGTCATAAGTCATAAGTCATAAGTCATAAGTCATAAGTCATTTGTTAACATAGGTACAATAAATAGTTGTTTTAAAAAATTAACAAGCTCGCTATGTTATGCCCGAAGGCGTACACATATTTATAGAGGTCATTGACATTAAAAATTGAAAAACCTTTTAAATTATACTACTGAAATGCAAAAAGTAATAATTGATTTTGACATAAAAAGTAAAACACATCATTAATGCAAAAATACTAGAAAAAAAAAACAAAGAATCACACCATATTTGTTCCAAAATTGGTACTTTTTTTTGATCTATGAGTTAAAAACAACTACCAAACCGATTACATTCGATCATTTCACCTCTAAAAAACAAAACGCCAAAAATCCGCAGCGTCTAAAAGCACACGTCTTAACCCCAGTATTTGTTTGGCGTGCCCAAGTTTTGATTGCTCACATGTACTCTGAATCATGCGGCGATGTACCTACATACTATAAGGTACTTACTATGTAGCAAAACTCGACTTTCCGAAGTTTTCACATCTTTATTTATGAGACGGCTCGTTTACATCCGATCAGTGGTTTTTGCTTCGCTACAAGTTCGCAGTTTACTTTTTTGGCAACACCAAGTGATTTGTTGACCTAACAGATTGAGAAAATTATGGATACGACATATAATATCTTTTACCCCGAATGGTGCAGCGGTAGTGAGGCTGCCTTACGTTCTTAGGGTCATCATCATCAGCCTATAATGTTCCCACTGCTGGGACACGGCCTCCTCTCAATGAGAGGGAATGGACTATAATCTACGAGTACCACGCGGGCCCAGTGCGCATTGGTAGATGTCACATGTCTTCAAATTTTTGGTTCTAGGACAAGCCGGTTTCCTCACGATGTTTTCCTTCACCGTTTTGAGAGCAGCGTTGATGAAATAAATTACACAAAGTAATGCGCCTGTCTGGGTTCGAATCCACGATTTATTGTTCGTAAGTCGGGGCCGCCACCACTGGGCCACGCTGCCGTTCTTAGGGTCCTGGGTTCGAATCCTGGTATGAGCATATGTTTGTGTGATGAGCATGTACATTTGTTTTCGAGTCATGGATGTTTATATGTGTAATAAGTATGTATTTACAAACAAAAAAGTATAAATGTAGTTTATCAACTATCTGGTGACAACGACACAAGCCTCGTTGTTTAGTGTGGCACTAGACGGCGTTTTGTGTATCCAGCGATATTTATTTATTTATTTTACAGCCAAATCATAATCAGCGAATCAGCAGAATTAGGACTTAATTCTAAATGGATTGATTGATCATCCGTCTATAATGTCCCACCTCTCTGAGATAGGTAAATGTAGTAAAGTCATTATCGTCTGGGTTGTTAAAAGGCTAGGCAGAAAATGATAAATTTTATCATTACCTGCCTTGCCTTTTTCCAGCTATCTTAGGTCCGTATTACAGAACGAAACTCAAGTCCAGTTTGATCTTAAATCGCCCAATCATAGTTTAAACATAGAATCTGCACTTGAGGATCCGTCTTATTCCAGAACAGCAATCAAACTACATTCAGCTGAATCGAGATTCAAATCGTCACTCAAGCAGAAAATATCTTTTGTCTATGCATCAGCCTGTTTTCGTTTACATTTTATATTTCTCGCCAAGTCTGTTTCAAGTTACGCAAAATAAGAATTTAGTTTAAAACCAATTTATTTATGAAATTATGATTTTAACAAAGCATAAGCCTTTTGGATATAAGTTTTAGATAAATAAGCGACTTTTTGATAAATTAATGTGTGGAAGGATGAGGCAATCGGATTTATTGTATAAAAAACAGACTAGTGTGTTCGTAGAACGGAGTGTTTGCCATATCTATCAGTGGTGGTAGAGATTGACACAATTGACAGATATTTACAGATAAACTTATTAATTAATGTGTCAATATCAAATATAATCAAGCAAACTCTGTCTGTTATTAAACAATGTCTACAAGAAAAAAAAATAGTTTACTATAGAGAAATTTGTTAATTGAGATTATAAAAGAATTCCAGTACGCTAAAATTCAACCTTCTGTTGGAATCATCGTTAAATATATCATCGTAATAATCAAGCTCTTCGAAATTATCCAATATGTTTATATTATAGGTAAACTTCAATTCGACAACACAATAATTTGACACTGACAAGGAAATCTCTGCTCAAGCGGGGTGTCGACCACACTTGCGTGATCATAGATCAATCTCTACTTAAACCATAATCTACAACTGAGTAATGATCTAGAATAAAGCTATACTCGGCTGAACTACAATCAATGAATCTATGCTTGAGGAACGTTCTAAAATCAAAACTCGACTTAAAACTAGTTTTAAACAGAGATCAGTGCTTGAGTTTCGTTCTGTAATACGGACCTTAGTCTTCTTCTGGTCTAACCGGATTCAGCTGAATATCAGTATTTTTGCATGCAGCGACTGCGTATATAACTTCCACAACCCAGACGATAATGCAAGAAGGATAGACTGATCTTCTTCTTTCTCGTGTATTTAGTAGGCTGACTTGGCATTGCATGCCGTCAAGAAATATCTCTCAGGTATGCTGGTTTCATCTCGATGTTTTTCTTCACGGAAACAAGTGATAATTACACAATACGCATTTAAAATAAAATAAATATTGCTGGACATTACACACAGCACCATTTAGTGCCACACTAACTGCCTATTGCAAGGCTTGTGTCATGGTCACCAGACAGTTGATACGAGTATACTACATGACTGTATACTTTTTTTTGTAAATACATCCATACTTATTATACGAGTACATATAAACATTCATGACTCGGAAACAAATGTTCAATACTCATCACACCAACATTTATTTCTACCGGAATTCGAACCCCTTCCCCTAAGAACGTAAGGCAGCCTCACTACTGCTGCGCCATTCGGGTCGTCAAAGCATTTGAATCCGGAAAATCAGAGGTGCTTGAATAGATTGATTGATTCATGATCATGAGTTTCTCTCTGTGGAAGACCCAAAAAGGCAGCTTGGTTAACGGCTTAAAGTAGTCACCGAGGGGTCAACCACCTACGGGCCGACTTCGACAAGTATAGCTTAACCTTTGTTCGACCTGTGCAGCTGTCATTATTTTGCTACGATCCCCTTCTATAATTAATTATGGTAGAGGTATACTATTTCGGTTGATTGTGTTCAAGGAAGTGGAGCTGGGCTCAAGCAAAGAAAGCCGTATACCTAGCAGTAGGTAAAGTCAAGCTGTGAGTGATGAAATGATGTTCCTGAATAAAGGTTTTGCACAAAAGCTGAGGACAAACTAGCCCAATTAGCTTTGTACAAATTATGTGTATGACATTGTATTCAGTGTTCGTTTCTTTTCGGCATATCTCCCGTTTCTGCGATCTGAGTTTGACCTTAATGTAAGAAATTTTGTTTGAGAATACATAATCAGCAGGTTTCTTGCGAAATGTTGAGTGTAGCCCAGCTTTTGTTGAGCTTCTTACAATTTGTTTGGACTTATAAAATTAAGTACATTTTGTACTGATAACTTTAGAAACATGGTGACACTGACTACTTGTTAAAAATTGTTTTATATTTTTTTACTTATTTTGAAATTAAAATAACAAAATAAAGTAAGTAGAAGTAGAAAGTACTTAAGGGGCCGGCGGAGCGTGCGTCGTTAATACAAACGTAATTCGAAAATAATTCGCAAACCAAACATATTCTTATGGAAGTGTGTATTTCTTTTGATTGGATTACATAATTTCTAGGTTCCCAAATATATATTATAAATGGACACTGATTTAAACAAGAGTTATGAGAAAAATACGTTTTCTATAGAAATTTTATATTCCTCATATTATCTCGTCTAAATATCATTGTCCTTTCAAAATATATATTCGGGAACCTAGATATTATGTAATTCAATCGAAATAAATACACTTTTTCTTAAGAATATGTTTAGTTTACGAATTATTTTGGTATTACGTTTGTATGAACGGCACACGATCCGCCGGCTCCTTAATTTAGCAGTCAATATAACAAAAATCAACTGTAAAAGTTGAAAAAAGCATGAGTATTTTCAGAGAGAGAAAAATCATTAGAGATCACGAAAAGTTTTCCGTTACTTATTTTAAGGTTGTCTTTTGTGAAGTTAAATTCAACTAACAAAGTAACTAAACTTAGAAGATTTAAATGAAAATCATATTATGATATTTATTTACGTTATAAGCTATAGGTTTGCTATTTTCGTGAAACTAATTTATTATTAACCCCACCGAACGCAAACGTGATCCCTCCTCAACACTAGAACGATATATTATTTTTTCCATACGCTCCAAGGTTCGAGTCCCGTGCGGGTCACGCTACGAACGCCGGCTGCAGCCCACGTGACTGCCACCCATATTGAAAGCTGCCAATAATCGGGCCATTATAACGAGGGTCTACTTCGACCCGACAAATATTATGGTGTCGGAAAACTTCGGTAATACATTACATGTTAAAGGGAATATTATTTTACTTGCTATTGCACGCGACTTCACTTGCATTGAGGTTATAAGTTATCCCACTGGAAGTACTACTGGGACAAGTAGTATCCTTTGTCCTAATTTCAGTGTCTCTTTCTTTATCTTGTGTTTAGTGTCTAACCCCAGGTTAATGTCGAAAGAGATACCGTGGCCCCGGAACATAAAGAGCGAAGAAGGAACATGGATGGGTTTTAGTCAGTAAAAGTCTGACACTCCCTCGCGCTCCCCCCAGAGTGGGAGAAATCATTTTCAAAATAACAAAAAGGTTAATGTCGTCAAGAGTCATAGTGATTTCATCGAAATCCGATCAGCTTTCGTTGATCAATTAATTTTATTCTGTAAGCGGATTCATTACAAAAATAATTTTACATTGACTGATGTATTCAGTTACAATCAGACTGATAAACTTGTAGACAGAGTTACGCATTTCTAATATTACGAGTAGTTTGGATGTTTATTTTATATTGTGGTTATTTTTTTGACTGGATGTGGATTTAATATGTACAGTAAGCGTTCATAAGCGCACAGGCCCACTAAGGATCATATTGCTGTGAACGCACGGCCGAGCGTCCGTGCGGCTGTATGTGTAAACTGTCTCAATACAGTACCTACGCACACCACAGCCACAGAGTCGCCTACTGTCGCAAGTTGTCGCGTCACTCTCCACGAAACAAAAAGATATATATTACCGTCTCTTTTGTCATACACGCAGCAAACGCATGATCGTATTTGGATTGGATAGCTAAACTTCGACCACATCTACCAGGTGTCGATAGCTGTTTAGGTTAAGCAGTGGGTTCACGATCAACGTGTCTTGAGTTCAAATCCCGTTTACATTATACGGGTTTTTTTTTGTAACCACTTTAATTAATATTTGTATTTTATGCAAAAACTATTTACTTAGGTATTTATTTTGAAATGGGTTCATGCTCATTATTTATTTTTATAAAGATTTAAATATAAGTTAATAACCCATCATAACTATTTATGAGATTGTGTAATATTTTTTCGGTGTTGGAAGGTGGAAAAAAAAGTCATGCTGACAGATAACAAAAATTGTTTTATTCGTTTCATTTATTCATATAATTAACAACTTTAATAAGATTTGTAACGTCACATTCCTACCTAGATATAAGAAGATCTCTTGTAACCGTTCATAAGATTTTTTTGTGTATCTGTATTACCCACTTTGAAGTTATTTTTTATTAACATAACAAGGATATTCTAATAACACAAATATAATTGTTGATACCCACTTCTATCTATCGGTATTCAACAGAGCTTACTGAAAACTAATACATAATTTATACTTCGTGAATATGTTTTTTATGTGACGTCACAATAAATGTAACTCATATTGAGGTTATAGTTTAAGTGTTCATTTTCCTGAAGAAAAGAAGATTGAAACTAAACCTCAATTTAGGAATTATTAATATCGCTAAATATTTTGTAACACGTCTAATTAAAACTAGAACATTAGGGATTAATATTTTGTATAACCCCCATTATTTTCAATGCAGTCAAGTAGACGTATGCGGCTTAAAGTCACCCAAAGGGCAATGGAGAGGGCTATGCTCGGAGTTTACTTGCGTGATCGCATCAGAAATGAAGACATCCGCAAGAGAACCAAGGTCACCGACGTAGCCCGAAGAATTGCTAAACTTAAGTGGCAGTAGGCAGGGCACATTGCTCGCAGAATGGATGGGGTCGAAAAGTTCTGGAGTGGCGACCGCGAACCGGAACAAAATGGAAGTAATCCAGTGAAAGTCTAAATATTCCCGTGCGAAACGTAATCGTTCTTCTTTATGTCTTTCTGTCATTATTTTCAATGCAGTCAAGTAGACGTATGCGGCTTAAATTCACCCAAAGGGCAATGGAGAGGGCTATGCTCGGAGTTTACTTGCGTGATCGCATCAGAAATGAAGACATCCGCAAGAGAACCAAGGTCACCGACGTAGCCCGAAGAATTGCTAAACTTAAGTGGCAGTAGGCAGGGCACATTACTCGCAGAACGGATGGGGTCGAAAAGTTCTGGAGTGGCGACCGCAAACCGGAACAAAATGGAAGTAATCCAGTGAAAGTCTAAATATTCCCGTGCGAAACGTAATCGTTCTTCTTTATGTCTTTCTGTCAAGAAGGGCATTTTAGCTGATCTTCTGTGATGCAAGCCTTCAGCGTGGAGGGCACGGCGAACAGTTTGCGGTGACTCCGAGTGTGTCGTAGGTGTGAAACCATTGGTTTCATACTCGCCCACGATATGTTGTCGCTGCGCTTCGCTAATAAGCGACGACCTTCCACTTCGCTGTCTACTTGCAAGGCTCCCTTCTTCCTCATACCTTTTGATCCAGAGACTTACTGCATTTCTCTAAACAAAAAAAAATGATGTTAGGCAGCTGTAATAAATACTAAAGTGACTTCATTCACTCTGCATTTATAAATCCAATAATAAACACTAATTATTTATCTTGCATGATAGATTGAAAAAAAAAACAACGAATTAAGTAAACCACAGGTCACCAAATAAATGAACAATTTATAATTCGTTTTTAATTTTTAATGTTTAAATTACAATTCATAAATAATTATAATACTCACATTCAGTTCTATTAAGGCCACTTTTATGAAGCGCGGATAATTCGCGATAATAGTCGCCATCGCCTTAATATTAATATTTGCCCGCATTTTAAGAATCACACCAACAACAATACCGTTATCTATTAAACCACACGTCACTGTCCATCAACTACCACATTATATAGTGTATTATGTATGACTACAACCAAACGACAAAGTTCATTCCGATCAAGTTAAAATATTCATAAAACTCATGTCTACCTCACAGAAATCTAACAAAATTCTAGACTTATTTTTCTATCTACCTCCCTAACTTTACGAAATGTGTGAACAAAGCAAACAAGTTAAAGAATATAATATTTCTGTAGAGTAAAAACTTACAAAAAGACTAAAAGTAACTGTGCGGGATTTGAACTCACGGCTTACTGATTCACTCTTAATTCTGGACGGGCCCAACCGCTAGGCCATCATGTCTTAGATATTGGCATTGAAATTATGAACTACAACTAGTTGCTGACAATATCTATTTTGTTGAAAGTAGAAGGTCGTAAGTCAAACTATCGTCAAGCTATTGCTTTGTGAGATTGCTTATCGACTTTTGGTCGGCACTGTACATATAGTATTGATCGGGTTGTCTTGACAACCAGTAACAAGCGACATAATTTACTGAAATAGTAACCATTTGTGAGAAGCGTGAAGGCTGGCGCTTTTCTCTGTTATTCTGATTCTTTATTATATTATACGAGTACTTTTTACTAAGAATTTTTTTATTACAAGTTCGAAGAGACTTTGTTGATTTGTTGATAATTTGCATTGCAAAAAAACCGACTCCAAAAATCACAAAAAAGTGAAAAATAACTTTTCGATGAAATTTGAAGAGATCTCTCAATTTCTCCAGGATCCCATCATCAGATCCCGACTTGATGATTATGGAACCATCTGGAAAGTATACCCTTTTAAACAAAAAAATAATATTTCAAATCGCGCCAGCCATCTTTGAGTAATCGGAGAAAATACATTAAAAAAAATAAAAATAGTTTCCGACGAATTGAGAACCTCCTCCGTTTGGAAGCCGGTTAAAATCACATTCATGCAAATATCTTATGCAAAGTAAATCAACGACATTCTTTAAAGACTTCTAACTGCGAGTAGCAACCCGATATCTTTATTTGTGGCCCCGTTAATGGCAAAAGTCGACCCTATTAAAAGTTTGATCAATCCTAGTCCTAGCTGGTTTGCAATCTGTCCGTACTGGTTTCACCAAACCTTTCATGATACCACATAACTAGCAAAATATGGGTCTACACACATATCTGCCTACCATTCCGAGACATACAAGACATACAAGCTTCGTCCCTAGTAGCAATTGCCGTTGGCTTCCTTATGCCAACAGTTGGGAATGTATTGGCAGACGGTTAGTTGTTCCGCCAACCTAAACTTAAAATAGGTCCATCGTCATAAACATGCACTATTTGCCCAACGAATAGCCAACAAAGGGCCTTCTGTTTCTATTCCCACTGTTGGGAGATTTTGTATGCATTTAAATTACTAAAACAACATTGAGCCAACTATCGACAGGCCTGCAGCTTCTATTCCTACTGTTGGGAGTTTTTTGTAGGGATTTAAGTTATGATAACAACTTACATCGGTTCAACTTAAACTACCTACTACTAACTACAATTATTGTATTGTCGAACTTAAATCGTATCATATTTATTAGAGAGATTTGATCCATAAATGATTGAACCTATCGATTGATGTCAAAAAGGTATATTATTTTTTCGAACTTCAGCCGATCCATCCCGGGTTCGATTCTGGTTCGAAATATTTTTTGAAAATCTTCGAATGCAGATTTGTTTCTTTTTAAAAATAAAGGTATGTCTCCTTTGAGTAAAATTTGCGTTCTCCAGTATTTAGAGTACTTTCCCTCCAGGTGGCATTGTAAAATTCCACCCTGTTTATTATAGTCTAGTAAATATACAGGGTGTATTTCACCTCATCACAAAGCCGTTAACCAAGCATTCTGAATATCAAACTAAGTAACTTTACGCAAAAAATATTGCTGGGAAACAACTTTTTTTTTTGAGGTTATAAATCATGTTTTGTGGTATAACTCAATGTAACACACTCAAAACATTGTGCGGATGGATGGATTGAATAGTACGGGGGTCGTAGAGATATTTAAAGTAAAAGTCATGCGATAAAAAGTGGTATTTAAAAAAAAGCTTGTCAAAATCTTGCAACTTTGACCCCCAATATCTCCGTAACTAGAAGGTTCCCAGGTATAGTGTAGAACAAAGAAATGATCAGAATGACGAGTAGAACAAGTGCCTTTCGTATTCGTTAAGAGGTGTTTTACACCCTTTATATCACAACACTAAAGAAGATGACTTAATTCCCTTGTTGCTATGATTCGTCAGTATCTCGTAACTGATTGTTCTCAATTTATCTTACTTAGATATCTCACTAAGTGCAATCTTGTCAATGGTACTTGATATATTAACTTGTTAACATTGTACTGTGAGTGCAATCTAAGTAAAGGTACCATTATTCTGGGAAAGTAGACACGTAAGTACAGCACGTTTTAGTTCGTATCTTTAAACTAGATGGCGTTGTACAATTACGTCACGTTTCTGAATCGCGGTGTTAAGATTCTCCCGCGTCGAATGACTCTCGCGCAGTATTGTAGTGAATTCATACGTACCTGGCCTGGAATAAGGTAAACCGTGATCAAATAGGCGGTTCCCCCTGGGCGAGGCCTTCCCATTGAACTGCAGTCAGGTTGACCCTTGCGATTATCCCTAATGTGGATAACTCTGATGCGTAATATTTTAAGCGTTCGCGCCGTCCCTCCAGAATTCTCACAAGTTGGGACTTCGTAGGCAATTCCACGCAGTTTATAATGTATCCATTTATAGTCTTAGTCTATGATTCCACGTTAGCTCCATCTCCATCGCAAGTTGGGGTCTCGTAGGCAAATCTTCGTTGGCCATCAGTTTTGGGCCCAACCCGCAAACTGCCCGCCAATTGTATGCAATTGCCAACTAAACAGAGGTATGTGGCCCAACTAAATGCCAACAAAAAATGCTACTAGCGTGCCACTCTTGAGCAGCTGCCTCGTGAAATAAAAATTAAAGGACAATAGGAGCCATTTTAAGCTGTTCTCGCTTTCGCCAATTAATCAATCTAGTTAAGACGTCAGAACAATTCTTGTAGCTCACGTCACTGTAAAATTTCTCAGAAATCTAGCAATTTTTATGAAAGTCCACCTTCCCGGACTGTTTTCTTTGCCCCCGGGTTCTAATTAAAGTTATAGCGAGCACTCTGAATTCTTGTTGTGGTGCAAAGGGAGAGATGTTAGCGGGTGCTAATTAGTTGGAGAGTGGTTCAAATTGAATGCTGACTGTCGGTCGCGTACATTCTGTCGCGTTAAAGCAACATCTGTGACGCTGTCGTCAGCGGCACCGACAGCCGTATGTTGTTCTCCCTGACGTCATGAGCGACCGCACGTGACCGAACCGTCAGCGTAACAGGCTGGGTAAAGTGTACTGAGTTTTTCCATCAGGATTTTTCTCAGTGGTAGCCGCGGAGTCTGGATCAGTGCCCAGTTAATGGCAATAAGCTTGTCAAGTGACCAATATAATAGGTGACATGGGACTTACCCCTTCGTGTGCCTTGACTTAGAAGTCCGCGAGACACAATGGCGTTTGAATTGTTTCTACAACTTGTAACAAAAAGGGACCTAGTCATATGAAATGGTGTGCTACAGACCACTTATCTGTTTGACCGTTCATTATTATTTTTGCGATTACGATAGTGGTTCCACGGAGAAACTTGTTTAGTTTGACGGTCTGTGGAACACCCTTTTACATGACTATACCCTTTCTGTTACACGTTGTATAATTATGGCATGGCACGGTAAAAAAAAATCGTTGAATATAACCGTGTCCTATTAGGTACACTTCGGTCTTACCCTACGAGGATTACAATCAACTAAAAAACTACATTTTGTACAGCAACCACTACTGCCCTACATTTCCCCCGCTACATCTCATCACTCAGCCCAAGCCCTTATTCCAAGCTTTTATTTGGCAGTCAGAATGATAAATGGTGTTTCATTAGTCGAGACCGACGCAAAGCAGGTACCGGTTCGAAATCTCCCTCCTTTTTATATCGGGAATATATATCGTGGCACTAAAGTACCGGAACCCTGTTTAGTAAAAGAAATAGGTGATAAAATGTTCCAGCGTCTTGTGGAGACTGTCCATGGGTGGAGTTTTTTCTTTTGATTAGGTAGTTAGTAAAATATTTGCGTAGTAATGAGGGTATGAACTTTGTAAGTCAGAATTTAACTTTCACTAACACCTCGCCCGCGAAGATTGTGATAATTTGCATGATATCAATATAATTTGTAGCTTTGTTACTTGTTACAGATAAGGTTTCTAATGCTGAACGATTTTTTTAAATTAAAAAGCTACTTTATTACCGAGTAACATGGGCTATAAATTACATCGATATCATGCAAATTAACCGAGTTATCACAGTTTTAGCGAACGAAGTCGCAGGCGTAGTGCTAGTTAGGTACAAAGTCGTTTCACCCAGTGCAAGTGGCGTAATTGCCAAAGGTTTCAACCAATATCTGAAGAGCTTTCGTTAGGCAGCTAGATCAAGGGCTTCATTCAGAAAGTAGTACTCCTCGACACAGCTCGTATTCTTAGGAGGTCTTTCTCTCTGAAGCCCTGACTACCACCAGTAGCTTGGACCCTGTTCCCGATACCGACGGGCTACTATTTTTTGAAATGTTTTTTCTTAAATTAATTTTAATTAAAATATTTTAAAATGTACCTAATCAGTGTGTACGTAAATAAATTAGTATAGCTACCCCTTAATAATCAAATAAGTAAAATATTTAAATCATTGAGAGCGAATTTCTCGGATGCAGCTGGATACGATCATTTAAATCATCAGCATCTATTTTCAACCGACTTCCAAAAAGAGGAGGTTCTCAATTCGTCTGTATGTTTTTTTTTTTTTTTTTTTTTTTTTTTTTGTGTTTGTTACCTCAGTACTCTCGACTGGGTGAACCGATTTTGATGGTTCTTTTTTTGTTTGAAAGCTGGTGCTTCCCGTTTGGTCCTATTTTAGTTTGCTGAAGACCTGATGCTGATCTTCGGAGATATACAACGGAACTCTTCAAAAATATACAGCAAATCTGCAGTGATTGCTGCCATCGCTTGTAGGTTTATTGTTTATACTATATTATGACGTAACATCACGCCTGTATGCTCTGAGGGGGTACGCACATGTGTAAAGTACACCCGATTTCGATAATATTTGTTACCTCAGTACTTTCTACTGGGTGAACCGATTATGATCGTTCTTTTTTTATTTGAAAGCTGGTGCTTCCTGTGTGGTCTCATAATCATCAAATCAGTAGCTGATGATGGGATTCTGGAGAAATAGAGAGAATTCTTCACATTTTATAGGCACACTAGAAGCGGTTTGGGTAGTTTTAGGAAGTGTACTTTCTCGAAGTGATTCCAATTCAATTTGATGAAGATCTGATAAAGAACTTCGGAGATATGCAACGGAACTCCTCAATAAATGATAGCAAATGTACTGGGATTGTCGAAATCTCATATCTGTCTATTGTTTACATCAGTTCATAACCTAAAATCACGCCGGTACGCTGTGAAGGGGTAAGCACATGTGAACCACTAAAAAGTGAAAAATAAAAACTTTTTTACAAAAAATAAAACCGACTTCAGAGAAAACAAAAAAGTGAAAAATAACTTCAGAAAAAACGCTTCAGAAGTCGGTGACAAAAAAAACTAAATCAATCAAACAAAGGTCACCGACTTCTGAATCGTTTTTTCTGAAGTTATTTTTCACTTTTTTGTTTTCTCTGAAGTCGGTTTTATCGAATCGTCATTTACAAAAGTTATTGTTGTGTGTAAATTAGGACTTAAATAATTTACCGTGTACTGCATTACAAACACAGACTTAAAATAACCCACCCTAAGGATTTTTTGTAATATTAAACTGTAAACTTAAAAGTATACTATAAAGTTCAAAAGCTAGCACTAAGATTCAATATTTCTAAGACTCACAAAGTTACAAAGTTAACAAAACGAAGGCTTATCACCGAGTCCTTTTACTTTGAACTTATAAAATAGAAATGAAAAAAGTACTCCATTTTCAATAAATAGCCTTAAAGCAGTTTCTATCAGAAATGTGCTAGAATTTCATAATGCTTCTCTTAACAAGCTTGTGGACTGGCTTTGCTCAAAGAGCTCGGGGATCAACTACTTATGTTACTCTTTGCTGTGGAGAATAAAATACATTGAAAATGTCTTGATATCGAGCAAATGTGGCGCTTAGTTTATCGGTGAACAGCTCATCTTACTAAGCTCATTAAGATAGATCGATGTATGTTATTCAATCACGCTAGAACAGTTAAACG
Source organism: Xestia c-nigrum (assembly GCA_916618015.1). NCBI lineage: Eukaryota > Metazoa > Arthropoda > Insecta > Lepidoptera > Noctuidae > Xestia > Xestia c-nigrum. Next base: position 25,523,898 of record OU745247.1, read on the forward strand.
GATTTGGATAAAATTTGGCACAGAAACAGATTTCAGTCTGGAATAGCACAAAGGATACTTTTTCTATCAGTAGCACGATTATGTGAGACAATAGCCATGACGACAGTTTCAAAAAAATTGCAAATCTATTTAGTCTGTCAGTTAGAGCAATTTATACCCTAACTGACGAAAATACGGGACACGTTTTTTTTGTTTTTATAAATCAATGAATATTGACAAAGATAAAACACATCTAAACTCGGGACGTCATAACTCGCAAAAAATTACACCTAGGCGTGACGTATTGAGAATTTTAAAAGCGTCGGAGCTTCGCCAATTTTATAAAACTTAAGAAGACGGGTATTTATCGCTAATTTACCTTTAATTTAATCCCGACGTTTCGACCGGATTGCACCAGCCGTGGTCGCGGAGAGACTAAAGTATTGGAGGTACCGCGACAGCAAAGTGAAGGCGTTTATTCAACTACCCTCGCGATAAATACCCGTCTTCTTAAGTTTCATAATGTGTTCTGATCGTGAAAGTTTAAAAAAGACCTTCGCCAATTTTGGTTTATTGTATAACAAAATAAAAAGTACGAGTCAAATATGTGTTGATAATGTAACCTGACGGACTAATTATTATATTGTTTTTGTCGTCTTCTGTTCTTCTATTACGAAACATCACGCGAGAGAAGCTGCGGGCTGTTCGGAATGTGACAGTTTGGATGAATGGTTGTTTCTTGCTCAATAACACCAGAACGGCTTATGGTGAAAGTTTCAGGATAGCCTGCGAAATTCAATTTTTCTTACGTTTTTTTGAAATTTGCAGGCCAGTGGTAGGTTTTATGAAGTTGAAAATATCGTTCGCGACTGTAAAACGTATGTAGTTACAGAATTATAACTTGATATTTTCAACTTCTACCCTGACTCTTTCACCTTGACGAATCTGTATGAATTTTGGCACAGTGAAAGATTATAGTCTGGAGTAGGACATAGGATACTTTTTATCCCAGTAGCAAGATCGTGTGAGGCAAGAACCGAACGCCACGGAGACGAAGCCGCGGACACAAACAAGTGACGACCCGAATGGCGTAGTGGTAGTGACGCTGCCTTACGTTCTTAGAGTCCTGGGTTCGAATCCCGGTAGGAGCAAATGTTTGTGTGATGAGCATGGACATTAATTTGTTTCCGAGTCATGGATGTTTATGTGTATAATAAGTATGTATTTACAAACAAAAAAAAAAGTATAGATGTAGTATATCAACTATCTAGTGTCCACGACACAAGCTTTGCTTAGTGTAGCACTAGGTGGCGCTGTGTGTTAATGTCCAGCGATATTTATTTATTAGCGATATTTATTTATAGTTGCAGATATTTTTTAAGACAATAGGGTAGACAAGAAAAAAAAAAATTTGTCCGTCAGTTAGATTGTCAACAAATATTTAACCCGTATTTTTTCTTCTGTTACATAAACCAAAATTGACGAAGTTGCGCCGCTTTTAAAATTCTCAAAACGTCACACCTTGGTATAATTCTTTACAAGTTCTGACGTCACGAGCCCCCCACTCCCGAGTATTGATGTGTTTTATCTTTGTCAATATTCATTGATTTACTTAAGCAAAAAATACGTGTCCTGTATTTTTCAATAATCTTACTGACGGACTAAATAGATTTGTAATTTTTTGATACTGTCGTTATGCCTATTGCTCCTTTTCCAATTTAAAAGTTCATTGGAAAAAAAAACGAAATAATAAACCATTTATTTCAGATAACAAAGACCCATACATAAATACCTTAACCTAAATATACATACTAATAACATTTTTTGTTAGTATAGTAACTAAAAAACTTTGTTAGTACACGATGCACTTCACTTGCACGATCTTTTGTGCGTTCTTGTGGAATCTGTCCGCGGAAACGACGGAACACCATATCCTGCGTCCAAAAACTTTCTTCCATCACCAAATCGTGCATACACGTTGGGGGCTATTTTAGTTTCTTTCTTTTATAAAGCATGTCACGACTTAATGCATTGCGACGAAGGAAACAAGTAATACTCGCCCATGTAGCTTTATTTAAGTCACATCGCCCGAGCTTGTGACCGGGACATAACACAACAAACTTACCTAGATACTACATGACCTTCGTTCGACACGACCTTATTATTTGAGAAATCTTACAATGATACAGACACTCTTTGATGTCTCAAGATCGTATAAAGCTATATGTACGTAATTGTGTACGAGCGAAGTATCTACTTACTTAATAAACAAAAAGGTTCTTCAACAGACTGTTTTGTTTATTTGGTGCTATGAATAGATTTTTCAGTCAGCAAAGTTAAAGTAAATAATCAATATAGGGAAGTTTACGAAATTAAACACATTTGTGGCAGTCTTTTTGGCCTGCTGATAGAAGAAAAAACTCGTAGCTGATACGCTACGGCTACGTCGTAGCGCATCAACTACGTCGTAGTGCATCGGTTACGTCGTAGTGCATCGGCTACGTCGTAGCACACGGCTACGAGAGCCATGAAAGCGTACTTAACGGTCACGTGAGTTCTTTGATTTTTGTTCACTCAAAAACTGCTCAACGTGCCTATAGAAGTTTTCACTCCGGAATCCTAAAGAAGAGGCATTTTAAAGCCAAATTACATAATTACCCAGTTCGACAAGTTACTTTGTATCGATAAAAGAAACTGACACTTTCAAGTGGATTATGGTTTTGTTCGCATCTATCGGTAATATTTGTATTTACGTCTTTGATTGGCAAAAGCACTTTGTGCAATTCCTATGACATACCCCACAAAAGTCAACATTACTTAATACGAGCAATTCTTGAATCATAATCTCGGACACGGCTACAACGATTTTCATAAAATTTAGTATTCAGGGGGATTTGGGGGCGATTAATAAATCTAGCTAGATTTCTTTTTTTTTACTATAAATTGTTTGAATTTAGCGGATTACACTCAAACTTGCATATAACAAATAGCACATGTGTTAGCATTATTCCTTTTTTAAATATGATTTTAAATACAATATTGCAAAACATCTTGTTTGTAATTAATTAAAATAAGAGTGATTAAGACTAACTTACATTTTATTGTAAAGATAATTCATTATGATCAGTATAGCAACCCAGGGCTTTTAAAAAATGTAAAGTCCATCGACGAATGGGTGACATTGAGAGCGCAGACTGGGGAACGGCGAGGTTGTGAGTAGAAGATTATTGTAAGATACGTAAATACAGGACAGTGATTTCAATTACAAGTTTCGGTACCATAATAAAACCTGGGAAAAGCAGGTTTTACTATCGGATCGAAACTTGATACTGTTTAACTAATTTTTCAAAAATAATAAGGACAAACCAGGGGAAAAAAGAGAGAATACAGTGGAATCAACATTACTGTAGTCTACAAATGAGAAATGACGAAACAATAGTGACTGTATAAAAATAAATGACTGGCTTACTTCCCACGAATAAGTTTTACTCTTAGTTCATCGGAAGATCTTTAGAATGAGTTCTCTACAAGTACTAGCTGCAAAACAATTGGCTTGTAATGAATTTTCAGGATTTTTTTTTGTTTAACTAAAAGACTTTTTAGAAATTATTCAAGAGGTCGAAAAAGTAGGTGATCCAAAATATTGTTTAAATAACGGTGACATTCGATATGAACATTTTTTGCTGCAAAAGTTCACATCCTGCATTGAAAAGACGAGTACCTAAGTAGATTTGAATAAATAGTAACAATTATCAAAACATAAAGAATAACAATTCAAATAAAATAACAATTAACTAACTATTCCAAACAACACATTTAACAAATCAAATTATTCTCAAAACTCATCACAGCAAACAACACTTCCTGAAACCAGATTCAAATCTCATCCCTTTCAAATACACAATTTAATTGTTACCAAACTAAATCCCGTCCAACATAAAATGCAAATAAAGCTAAACTTATTTGCTGCCAGTACGCCCGTATCCGCAGAGGGGTAGCGGGGCGGGGAAGTGGTGGAGGGGGGGTCTGATATCCGGCAAGGCGACGCCACGACGCCTTTCTGTTCATAACTTTTACTGTCAACTCAATTACTCTATTAGGAGTGTGAAGATGCCGCCTTGTCACCTCCAAGAAGAGATAAAAATAATATGCTACCCGCGGATTTGTAAGACTTGTTTAAACTTGACATCATTCGTGTACGCCTTGCTTTTAAGGTGGGCGAAGGAAAACTGCCGTGGTGTTTTTTCGCTTGAAGGATTACAAGGTAAATTTAAAAAAAATCGCTAGACATTAAACACATAGCGCCATCTAGTGCCACACTAAGCAAGGCTTGTGTCGTGGACACCAGATTGTTGATATAATACATATATACTTTTTTGTTTGTAAATACATACTTATTATACATACAAACATCCATGACTCGGAAACAAAACACGGAAACAACAAGGTAACATAATATCACGCTTGTAACCTCAAAAAGATTAGGCAGAGGTGTATCTAATAATGCAGCCTCATTTCGCAAGTTAAGTTTCAAGACACATGTAATAGATTCAAGCCTTATGCTAACATCATCATCATCATCATCATCTGCCTAGCCTTTTCCCACTATGTTGGGGTCGGCTTCCAGTCTAACCGGATGCAGCTGAATACCAGTATTTTACATGGAGCGACTGCCTACCTGACCTCCACAACCCAGTTATTACTAGGAAATACGATACCACTTGGTAAGACTGGTGTCAGACTTTTGGGGCCACTGACTACCGTTAACGACTGTCAAAGATGGACATGAGTGACAGCCGGGACCTACGACTTAACATGCTTTCCGAGGCACGGAGGAAACTCGGTATGTAAGGGTGGTCACCCATCCACAGAACAACCTAGGCAAGCATGACTAAACCTAAAGATCGACCCGAGCGGCTGATATTATTTAGCCACGAGCCTTTTGCTAACAACCGGGCAAAAATGGACTCCTCTGCTACTGAGAAATTTCTGATAGGAAATCTTGATAACACACAAATTATACCAATATTATAAAGCAGAAGAGTTTGTTCGTTTCTTTGTTCGGTTGAACGCGCTAATCTCAAGAACTACCGGCTCGAATTGAAAAAATCGTTTACAATTCGAGCCGTGTATCGTTACAACTACGATTTCCATAAAATGTCATAATTGAGGTTCCACGCGTCACGCTAAAAAATAAACAATACTTGGCATTTTGATTTATAAGTCAGCATGATCGTAAAGGAATTTTATCGCTCCGAAACATAAACATCTAAATACCATTATTTTAACACGACAGACATTTTAATACAAAATAAACAAAATGTAGATTTCGCTACAAGGTATGGCTGCAAGTACACCGAACAATTTTGCCCGAGGGACGAATAGAGTACCGCAGAACTGTGACCGCGGTTACGGTGTGAGTGGCGGCGACTGCAATATAATGTACAAAGTTATGTTTATAGGCTATTATTGTAAGTGAAGTTTGTATGTGTAATGTTCAAATGTAATCGTTATTGCCCTTAAATGTTTAAGAGAACGATAATTTGTCTAATATTTGTTCTATTCAACATTATAAACACAGTAGCCGCTTAGGTTCCGTTCTCGAGGGCGTACAGGGATAAAATAAAGGGTGTAAAGCACTCTTCATGAAACCGAAAGGCACTTGTTCTCCCTGTCATTGCGATAATTTTTTCAACAAAAAAATGATCGAATATGAAGGTACCTAGGTATGGACCTAGGACCCTTCAAATAACGAAGAAATTGGGGTCAATGTTCCAATTTTGACAGCCAATCTTACCAAGTATTATCGTGTTACCCAGTATTGCCTGGATTGTGGAGGTCCTAATAAAATATTGGTATTCAGCTGCATTCAGTTATACTGGAAGCCGTCCCCAACATAGCTGGGAAAACGCTCGACAGTTGATTATGACTTAATGCTAAAAAGCCATAAACAGCTGAAAATTTCAAATATTTGTTTCACAGACTAATTTCCAAACCGCTGGCACCACAATTTCACTTAAAACTATAACGGTTGAGTGACAATGTGAATAATTAACAACACGCTCAAGTAAAATTAAATTTAATATAAATCGCCCCTTTCGCAAACGATGCTCTTGAATTATTTATTTATACGAAAAAGTTTTTATTGTGCCTTCTCGGTCATGGGGCATAAGTTGTGAGTTAACGCGAGCTTGACAGAAATGACTGAATCTCCTAAATGAAAAATAAGAACATAAAACATTATATTATTGACTAGCTGACCCACGCAACTTCGTCTGCGTCACATAAGAGAAAAAAGCTCGTAAAGGGAATAAAATTTCCCCCGTTTTTGTAACATTTTTCATTGCTGCTCCGCTCCTATTGGTCATAGCGTGATGTTATATAGCCTATATCCTTCCTCGATAATTAGACTATCCAACGAAAAAAGATTTTTTCAATTCGAGCCGGTAGTTCCTGATATTAGCGCGTTCAAACAAACAAACAAACAAACAAACAAACAAACTCTTCAGCTTTATAATATTAATATATAATATATATATATATAATATATATAGTATAGATGAGTTACACGAAGAGGTGGACAGAGCTTTGTACCTTTCGTACACACTCATATTTTGCCAGTTACGTATGTTTGTGATTAGATTGCCAAAAACAGGGTACAGATCCAAACTTCGACTGAATAAAGAAATAAAGACAATTCACTTAGGCTTCAAAGGCATAGATAATGCACAGAAAATTACAAAACTGTTTTAATAGTAACTGAAATATTGTACCAGTATGAACTGAATGCAATACCCTTTTCAACCTGTTGATATTTTGAAATACTTTAACAGATAAAAACAACCGGTAGTGTGCGTGTTTGACCAGGTAAAGGAAGACGAAGGAAGAGAAATAATGTACCTGAGGATTGGAGTACGTGGCGAAAAAGGCGTAAGTTGATGTACAAACTTGTGTAGAAATAAAATCGCTACCGCCTATAACTCAAACCGACCACCCATTTACAAGTTCTCGACCATTTCGTGAACCGGAGTGATAACATGATTTCTTATTGAGGACTGCGTAATGTATGTAATGTGTTTTTCTATTCGTTCGGTCGCCAGTTCGTCTGTAGGCGTTAACAAATTTATTATTATTGAACACTGACTATGGTTTATAGTTTTCTAGTCCACTTATTGTTGATGGTTGAGAGGCTTTAGACATCTACAATTCTGCGTGGCGCTTCAACTACATTAGCTGGAGAGCTCCGTTGGCAAACTTTTTCTTATAAATCTCGACTAACTGGTGAAATATGAAAGAGAGAATAAAAAATCTTTTTCACTTCTCATGCTCTAAAAGTACGCCAATATTTACTACGAAGCGGGACTAAAGTGACCACTTTACTCTCTAGGGAGTAAAAGTAATTCGTTTTCCTTCATGTGACATAGACAAACTTAAATAGCCAGTAAATATCTGTGGAGTGTGGGCCATACATCTTTATTGCGAAAATGTTGGGAGTTTTAGTTCCGCAAAGAAGGTGGCGCCATGTGTTTTAAAGTGTTAGTCTGTCGGGTTTAGAAGAAAAAACGGACCGCGAAATTTCAGAATTTTGGTAAGTGATGCTGTGTTATGGGAAGCCCACAGCGCAGCGCTTATTTTCACTGATCACCGTGAAAAGAAAACAAAATCGCACGGAAGTCAACAAAGCTAATTTAAGTATTTCATTCATTAGAAAAATATAACAACCAATGCTCAAACATAAAATATATCAAATACAAAATATAAAACATGAGCTATACAGTCCTGCCTAACTCTTAAAATATTACAAGCGTAATACTCGTATTATATGTAATAAGATATTGACCAAGTAACAATTTTGAAAGTTTAGCCCAGGAAACGGTCTCTTGGTCATATTTTCAACAAATCTTTTTCATACCAGCGTATTTATATTTTGTACATCCAAATTTTCATACACATATTCACGGACTCAATGGGGTTGGGTAACACATAAGGCAGCATTCATTCACCACCCGGGCATAATGGGGAAGTTTGAAAAAATCTGAATTAATATGCCTGCCGTTATTCTAATGTACGGTGAATGGAATTCCGCAATCACACCGACGTGTAACAAAAATACAAGACGAGGGACATTAAACTGTGTTTGAAAAAAAATATCGTGTTGGTGCATGCGGCTTCGCCTTATATCTTTGGTTCAATTCCCAGGTCGAGCAGGGAAGTGTTTATTTATTTGTTTAGATTTAATTTCAAAATACACGAAAAATATTAAGTGTTATTGGAGTTTTAATTTGGAATTTGTCAGTTAAAAACCTGAAGTGACCTGGTGAGTGATTGATATAGGATCACCCCCAACAATAATTAAAAATAATTTGACGCTTTGCTTTTTGATTGGCTTTTAGACGTTTTTTTTATTTCATGGTCTACTTTTCTCGTTAATTCTTACCCCCAAATATAACTAAAATGAAGTCTCGTAAATAATAAGTTTCATCTTTATTACATCTAGAGTTCTAGACTTATAATTAGTACCTGTAAATAATTGATTTATAATCAACTTTTTTAGACGGCTAAACTCTCGAAATAAGGTTTATTAAGTTTCTAGTTTAAGTAAGTAATTAAGTAAGGCTTCATAATGCTTCGATTAAGGTTCAAGATTTTTCTTTCAATTTATTTTCTGTTTTATCTACTTTTAATAATTAATTTTATGATGGTGTATATTTAATAGAATTATTAATTGTAATAGTTAAAAGAGTGCATATATTACTCACATATATGTATTTACAAATGATACTTGCAGTTATTTTCTGGACCTTAACAGACAATATCCAGACACAACAAACTCCACAACTCACTTATTTTTCGCAATGGTTTGATATATACCTATATTATTATACATTCACTTCATGGTCACTACCTACTAATAGAAAAATATTTGATGCCCGTGTAACGCATAATTCCACTCAACACAAAAAGAAGCATATTATTTTCTTTTAGCAAATTATTTTTATAATTAATATTCAATTTAACGCACAAACCTAACATTTTAATTATTTCTATTTTTCAGTGGTCTTACCGCGCCTTATTTCTTTTTCAGCAGTCGACTAGAAACGTCAAACTACCAAATCCAAATTCACACCAAAAATATATAAAAATACCTACCCCATTCCCTTCGGTGTGAGTTACGTCCAAATATAAAGCGTGGCGCACATAATTGGCCTCATACGGTACAGCCGCTTAAAAACCGCAATTAGTACTCACACAATGCAATCCTATTCACGCTCCGGTCGCCCCTCAACTTTGTGTACCCAGCTTTATCGCAAAAAAAACTTAAACCTCCTTTATAGGTAAGTACTTTCGTCGGCAATTATGATGTACTTTACATGTAGAGCTTTTAATTAATCTTACGACTTATTATTAGGCTCTTATGTGAAGGGGCTTGTTCATTGAGAATGATTTTGAAGATTTTAGGAAAATGTTGTATTAATATCTTCTTTTTATTTTTCTTTTGATTGAACTTGATCTACAAAATACCTCATACAAGGTGGTTCTTCTGTTTGGGCCGTATCAGAATATTAGCTTTGATACTTTTAAATGTTACAGTGCCATGATAAGATAGGGCCCTTTTGGCTTCTACAGAACCAATTTTGATAAAGGAAGTCTTTGAAGTTCTTTATAGAGTTCTCTTTTTCTTTCTTCCTTTGACTTAAGGTGAAAGCGTCATTTTGTCGATTTTTTTTCGAAATTCAAATTTTCTAACGTTTTTGCAATTTGCAAGCAGCAGGTTGTATGAAGTTGAAAAGATCGTTCGCGACTGTAAAATATATGTAGTTACAGAATTATAACCATCAAAATCATCAGGGCTACCCTCTAAGTTCAAATAAGTCGATGAACGGTTTTTGCAAGGTCAGAGTCGTTTCTACACTAATTTGAGCTTGTAGGGTTGTATTGATGATTTCAATGATCATAATTCTGTAACTACATTTATTTTACAGTCAGAAAATTTGAATTTTGAAGACCATCAGTATGCCTATCTGTTTGCAATTATGATATATATATAAAAGCATAGTGCCTGTTATGGAATACAAGGTGCTGTAGCGTAACTTGGGTAAAAAGTTACCATAACTGGAAATAAAAAAATAACAGATCTCAAGTACCTACTTAAAATCATAGGTAATTGGTAATACTCTTAAAAAATATGTTCTCAAAGAAACCTATCGACTTTCGCGGCACTAAACAAGGTTGTTGACGCAGTGTATCATGTGAGCGCAACATGTTGCCCCGACGTGCTTGTAATGTTTGAAGCCATTACGATATTGCCGGCTTCACAATGTGTTAGCGCAACGAACGATATTATGTAAGAATGATAAAAGAGCATTTTAGGTAGCTGAGAATATTGTCATAGTTTTTACAGAACATCCAAATAGGTGAAGTTCAGTTTTATTAGTGAGGTGAATTTAAAGGTGATGCTTATAGTATGCCTGATTCTGGAGGAGCTCGTGGCTAAATAATATCAGCCACTCGGGTCGATCTTTAGGTTAAGCCATGCTTGCCTAGGTTCGTCTGTGGATGGGTGACCACCCTTACGTACTTACGTACCGAGTTTCCTCCGTGCCTCAGAAAGCACGTTAAGCCGTTGGCCCCGGCTGTTATTTGTCCATCTTTGACAGTCGTTACAGGTAGTCAGTGGCCCCAAAAGTCTTACCAAGTGGTATCGTATTTCCCATATTTTAGTATTAACTGGGTTGTGGAGGTCAGATACGCTGTCGCTTTATGTAAAATACTGGTATTCAGCTGCTTCCGGTTAGACTGGAGCCGACCCCATCATAGTTGGGAAAAGGCTAGGTAGATGATGAGTATGCCTGATTTATTCTTTTACAGCTTGAATGATATGCTTGGTACTAGAGCTGAGCGTTTACAACTCACTGCCTTGGTGCGCCAGATAAACTAATTTACAATTCGGTGGTTTAACTTTGCGTGGGCCCCTATTGACACTGGTAAGATATACTGGTAAGAAATACCTTGGATGAAACGATTCGCATTAAGATACACGCGTGTGTCTTTTGTTTTCTTCGCGAGGGTCACCGCGATCTGGCTTACGAAGCAACGCCAGATTCGTTTCGTTTTATGCTCGTAGCCACGTAGAGGGGCGACCCAAGAGTAAGTTCAGTCGTGGCAACTAATAGACCAAGGTCACCGACGTAGCCCGAAGAATTGCCAACTTAACCCAATTGCCAACAAAGTGGCAGTGGGACTGGCACAAAAGGCTCAGTCATAAGCCAACGACTATACTATTTTTGCAATAAATATATTGCTCCTCAACCACTACCTAAGTTTGTCGCTAAGTGACAAACTTAGCAATGTAAAAATCACCACACGATAGATTCAATAAGCAGATGCATCGCGTAGTGCGGCCGCTGCTTCTTGCGACAAGTTACTGATGTGCTTGTGTACCGATGATTTTGTGTAGTTAAGTTGTACGGTGCACGGTAAATACACGATGTGTTTGATGGCATAAGGTTTATTATTGACTAGCTTCTGCCAGCGGCTTCGCCCGCGTGAAGTTTGATTATTGTCCCATGGAATCTTACTGGCGGGATAAAAAGTATCCTATGTTTTAATCCAGGTTATAAACTATCTGTGTGCAAAATTTCATCCAAATCCGTTCAGTAGTTGTCGCGTGAAAGCGCAACAAACAAACTTACATTCACATTTATTCTCCGAACTGCTAAGCTATCGGGAGTTACACGTGTTATTGTGAGTCAACTATAAAAGATAGACATATGCTGTCTTGGGATATTTTTTATATAATTTTATGTGGAATATTTCCGTTATACATGATTTCTATGTAGCTTTAACCATTAAGGCTGCACACGCGACGGAAGCTAAAAAAACCAAGTAACTTCTCCCGTTTTCCCAACATTTCCTTTCACTGCTCTGCTCCTATTAATGGTAGCGTGATAAAAAGTATACTATTACCTGCTTAGGAGTATGTAGAATAATTGTACCAAGTTTCGTTAAAATCCGTCGAGTAGTTTTTTTTCTATAAATAACATACAGACAGACAGACAGACAGACAGACAGACAGACAAAAATTTTACTGATTGCATTTTTGGCATCAGTATCGATCACTAATCACCCCCCGATAGTTATTTTGTAAATATATTTCATGTACAGAATTGACCTCTCTACAGATTTATTATAAGTATAGATTTTGTACTGCGTTCTGTTTTAAGATATGCGGGTGTGTGCGTGACGGCGTATCTATTGCTTTTACTGAACTGCATATGTGTAGTAGTTGCCGTGTGGTAGGGATAAAGTGGAGACACAGTGTTCCGATATATTTTTGTCTAATGGGGATATCTCCTTCTTTATTATATCTATGATCGATTAGTTCTTCTTCTTTACGTGTCTATGAATCAAATTATGTTAGACCAGTTTGTAGCCACCTGCACCGCTCTATCATTTGCATCTTTTAACCTCAAATTATCTAATAGGTAAAGGTAATTTTACTGATCAAAATGCGAAACAACTGCAAACACAATTTGAAATTTAGGTATCTACCGAAGTCTACGCGCCATTATATACATCGAAAAGCGATCACAACTCACCGTTCTCAATAATAATATCATTTACAGCAATTCCCAGAATTTACATTTACAATGACAACCTAATTTCAGTAATGGAACTTATGACGCTTATTTAAATTCGACGATTCATAATCATTAGTCGATTGGCACCGCAAAACTGTTTACCGGTTACGGTTTACGGTTCGCCTGCAAAACCGTTTATTTTACTTTCGTGATGAACCGCATACGGTAGGCGATAAATGATGCATTTCCAATGTTTGTTTGAAGGTAAACAGTTGATTAGTTCTGAGGTTTGGATATTTCGATTGAGAGAATAAAACAATCCAATTTAGTGAGTAGACAAATGTTGTTCTAGGATATTTTTTTTTTTAGATAATATGGTCGCTCATCATAATGACCATGCTTACAATGCGTTTGGTCGTTGCTGAGGAGGTTTTTCTGCCACTTCTTTTTTCCAGCTAAAACACTGAGAAATGGCTTTGAGGACTATCTTGTGTAATTGACGTCCCAAAAGTACTGTTCACCAGTCAAGTGTGAACTGATGAATTTTGATTGATTTGATACAACTTAACATTGGTCATCATACCCACAGAGTGGAGGCCTGGCCCAGCAGTGGGACCATAGTGGGCCGATTTTTACGTTTAATCTTTACTAACTAACATTCATAACCGCGTTAACCCCTGACGCAAAAACGACGGGGTGTTATAAGTTTGACGTGTCTGAGTGTGTATGTCTGTGGCATCGTAGCATCCAAACGGATGAAACGATTTTCATTTAGTTTTTTTTTTGTTTCAAAGGTAGGCTTTTTTTCTTATTGAATTCGTTGAGAGTGTTCTTAGCTATGTTTGATAAAAATATGTCCAAGACAACCGCCCCCACAAAATGGTGGATTAGATATTTATTCAAAAATTCCCTCAATATGGGTATCAAATGAAATGGCTTGACTGGTAGAATACACGCTATAAAATTTCAAATCCAAGATGGCTGCCACCACTGAATTGTGAATAACATTTTTTTTTTACAATTCCCTCAACATGTGTATCAAATGAAAGTCACGTTAAGAAACTTCGTTCCAAAACAAAAAAGAAACTTGAAATATTGTCCCTTCTTGTCGGGGTTTTTTTTATATAACATCTCATGTAAAATGTACCAAAAATCACACCAATAAATGAATTTGAAATTTGAAATTTGAATTTTGAATTTTTTTAATTTAATACTACTTGTTGTAATATTACAGTTTATGCCTAAAGATGAGCTTAACCAAGAATTATAATCAAAGTGCAAGCCATGCCTAAGCTAGTTCCAGAGATTAGAGGAATATTTCGATCACAGATTTTTACCGCTTTGAATTCCCTACTGCTGGGTTAAGGCCTCCCCGTATCTATCCAGGCACTCCTTTCCTGCGCTACCACCTCGAACCAGGGGCCTAATTCTGCTATTTTAATAAATTCGTCACTCCAACACGATTCCATTCTCATCCCATTGTCATTTTGCTTAAAGTTCGTAATCTGCTAAATTCACAATGGTCGGTCAATGGTCCCGTAATAAAATTGTGTTTTAATGGCATTACCGTATTGTCATCATTATAAAACCCTTAGTACAGATGGTTTTCGAAATCTACTACTAAATGCGAACATTTATTCATGCCAGATTTCATGTACGAGATTAATATTCTATGACATTTCTTTCAATGGAGTGCCAGTAGAATTAACAAACTTGTAAAAAATTGACAGAACTTGATCATTATGAAATCAATGATCGAATACTCTGACACTATTGTAATAGCAGAATGGAGGCCCAGTATTCATGATCCGCGTTCAGGTCATCTCGCCACCTCTAAACCTGATGCGGCCTTGACGGTGCCGTCCGATCCTAGGCACAAATTATAATACTACAAATATTCCCTTTCACTTCGCGACTGCTATTTATCTGTATACTATTATTTATTGCAGGTAAATGAAAGATAGTAAACAGCCAGCTTAACGTGTTGTGCCAACTTTGTCGGAGCTACTCTGTAAATAGATCTGACGATAAACAATCAAACGGGGGAACGAAGCAATGAATCTCATTGAGATTTTTAAGGACAAATAGAATATTTGTAACATTTTCTGTGTTAAAATGTATAATACTGTGTAAAATTAAAGGGTTTATTTCAACATTCATCATCACCATCTAGATGATGGTGCCTAGCATTTTCCCAGCTATGTTATGGTCGGCTTTCAGTCTAACCAGGCCCCTTATTCACAACCATTCGACTCGCTTCCGATTTGGAAAGTCGTATATCTGTCTTCTTCTGGCATTACGAAAACGACTGAAATAGACATACGACTTTCCGAATCGGAAGCGAGTCGAATGGTTGTGAATAAGGGGCCAGATGCAGCCCAGTTAGTACTAGGTAACACGATACTCCTTAGTAAGACTGACAATCATATCTGCAATGGGGAAGACCGTTAAAATAACATTGTAGATGGCGCCACCATAGCTGGTCTCAATCTGACCAATGAGGTCAAGGTATTTTGAAATATGAAGTGACATTACTTGATTTTCAACCAATGACGATGCTTGGAACCAGCTATGCTAGCGCCATTAGTTTCACAGTGTGCATCTCCATTAAGCTCCAACCATGTGCCAAGTTTTATAATCATTGTCATTGGTCTAGCGAGCACTGTGCATGAGATCCTGGATTGTATTCCCAGGTGGAGCCATGCGTTACAGGCTTTTTCCATCAGGATTTTTTTCAGTAATAGCCACTTTGACTGTTTATATGCCCGATTGATGAGAATAGGCTTGCCCCTTATTACAAATAATGACGACACGTGGGTGTACTATTAGGTAAATCAAACCCTACGTCGATTACGACCTGTTTCATTTTGTTTTGGTATTTTCATTGTACAGTCACGTCTAATAATATGCATACACTTTCCTTAATATGACAGCTATTTTTGCGAGAAATAACTGTAACTAGGAAATTGGATCTTTTTATAAAAACATAAGTTCCAGAATACTATTTACGTAATAACATTAAATTTTAATTTTAATCAGTACGTTAGGGGAAACACAATCCGCCGCGGGAGACGCACCGGGCGTCGGGGGCCACGTGTTGGCTACCGGCCACCGTAGATGCGGGCCTGAGGTCGGTTCGCTATGGGCTAGCTAGCCGTCCGTCCGTCTAACGACGACAGGCCGTGTCGACGGCGCGTTCGTGTTCCACGCGCGCCTCAAAGAGATGTCAGCATAAGGGGAGGGGCCCGCAAAGGCCGAAGCCTGCCGGGGTTGCGGGCCTGTTCGAAAGAGATACCGCGGCCCCGGAACATAAAGGGCGAGGAAGGAACATGGATGGGTTTTAGTCAGTAAGAGTCTGACACTCCCTCCCGCACCGCCCAGAGTGGGAGAAGTCATTTGATGATTTCCCACCCTAAAAAAAAAAAAAAAGGAGAAACACAATTTCAAAAAGTGTTTACATATTTTTAGACGTTACTGTACGTTAATTGGTCTAAAAATTTGAACAAGAAATGACAAGAAGAGCCTAAGTATGCAAATTGCAAGCAGTCTAAATTCAACAAACACAGTTATTCCAGAGAGCAGTTCAAATACTCCAGTCGTTGAAGTAAAATATATACGTTGTGTGGTGCAATGAAGGGGATCGCAAGGAGTATGCAGTGCCGTGGAGTAACGGTTTAATTGTGCTCGCGTCTGCCTCAATTGTCCACCGAACACATATCACGAGGATATATGGTGACTGGATGAAACTTTTGTAAAAACACAATAGTAGATTGTATCATAAGGGAGCAAAATAATATTTTTACGGCGAGGGCGCTTTTTTGAATCCAGAGCGAAGTGAGGGATTCTAGAGTAGAATCCCGAGCGTAGCGAGGGATTCTTTAGTAGAATCCTGAACGTAGCGAGGGATTCAAAGTACGTCGCCCGAGCCAAAAATATATTTTGCGCCCGAGTGATACACTCTACTTTTCATCACCCACTATGAGAAAATAAAAGGCGCCTCATATTTTATTGTAATATTGATATTTAATGAAACAGAGTAACAACTAAATTGAAATTAAGTAGTATCTAATAATAAAACAACTAAAAACTTATATTTACATTTGAGACATTTTCACAATTTTGAAAATTAATTGTTACAGTTTTATTAGGAATAGAGATTGTTGTAGATTTAATTTTATTCTGCGTGTTTGAAATAATGTCAGAATGTGGCTCATTTTGAGGAAAATGTGACGGTGAATCTCTTTGTTTGGATGTAGATGGGCGCGGCGACAGTGGCATGGATGGATTAACTGAAGGTTGCAATTTAATGTTTTCCACGATGCGTTCACATGTTTTCGCCTTGTTCTCAATGGAATCTTCTATATATCCCTCTGCTACAGCACTCGACTTCCATCCTCCATGTCGCTTGAGAACAGTTAAGTCCGCTCCAGAATCTGCCAACAGGGTAGCAGAAGTGCGACGAAAACAATGTCCTGTATATAGCTTGATATCTGGTAACTTCAAATAAGTAGCGATTTCTTGTGGCATGTAAGAAATTTTATTTTTTCCCATAACTTGTTTGAAGCACTTGCCATTTTGATAACGGATGAAAAACCGATTGGTCTTTATATCAGCAGGACGCAGGTCCAGGTATTTCTGTACAATAGTTTTGTATTCTCCTCGGATTACGAAGGATCGGTCAATTTTTGTTTTTGTGTCTGTCAGCTTTACTAACAGTAAATTATCCGAGTGATTTTCGACATCATCAACAGTTATTTTTAAAAGTTCATTGCCACGACAAGCTCCATGTACTCCGAAAATTAAAGCCACCTGTAACAAAACCGAATGTGAATAAGACAAGTACCTATCTATCGAAGTACAGGTTACAATAAAATGCGCATTTTAAAACACTGGTTATACTTTACTAATCCACCATATATACATACATAGTTACTTACTTTTACGGCAAGAAAGATGTTGTCGGGTGCCTGATTAAGGAAAGTCTCCACGTTTTTGACTGAGAACACTTTGGATTTTTTAGGTTTAAATCCATCAGACATCCTCTTCAGATACGCTATTAATTTCGAATATGTGTCCAGTTTTACGTCGTTATTAGAACTGACTGTTGATTTTAGCATTGAGTAGGTACTCCAAAGTGTGGAAGGTTGTTTAGTTTTGGCTAAGTACTGGAAGTAGGCCAAAAACACAGATTCTGAAAAATTCTTGGCGCCTCTTGAATTTCTCCATTCAATAAAATTACCATAAGCTTTCATATATTTCTCCCGGGATTTTGCAGGTAGTAGATTATCCATCACATTTCTTGCGTCAGTTCTAATACTATCAGGAGTTAATTCTATACTTTCACTGTCACTTGAAGAACTCATTTTTCAAAACAAAATCATGAATTTCTATCAATCCGTGAAAATTGACGAAAACGCGGGCTATAGTTCGCGCGTTTTTAATTTTATTTCTTTTTTTTTTGTATTCAGCCGGCGCGCGGCGCTACTATGGGCCGTCGCACCAGCCAGTCTTTATTCAAACAATATTTGCGTTCGATTTCTTGGGCGCTGAACACAAGATGTTCCAAATTCAAAAAGTGCGCGGCAAAGATAATTGCGGCGCACTTATAAAGAGGATTAAAAACTCATTACTGCCCGCTAAAAGTTTCTTATAGAAAACACCACCTTTGGGTGCACTTAAAGGCGAACCAAGTCGTCTTTTTCGAATAGATGGGATGAAAAGAAGTTTTGACTCGGACCACACTAAAAATACACTTAACAAACAAAAATACTTACTTAAATTTTTGTGTGAAATATGTATTTTTGTATTGTTTTATAGCTTTTATTTAGAGCCACGCTGTAATAACATTAAAGTATTTATTATAATAAGTCACTAAATCATAAGTGCCATTCGTTTTTTGTTTTAATTCTTGCTTTTAAAGAGTTTTGAGTCAGGTGTGAAATATAACATCTATTTTTGGAAATTAGATAGCTGTTTTGTAGAAAATGGTGATGAAGCCCAGCTTAATTTTGTGTTTTAAAAATATCGAAGGGGATGAAACCGCATGCGGGGCAGACTTAGGTCCATGTTCACAGAAAAGATAACAGTCTGATAGTCTAAAAACAGCTGTCACTGTGACATATTACCATACAAAAATGTGTTTTAAACAGCTGTTTTAGATAGTCAGACTGTCATTTTTTTGGTGAACATGGACCTTAGGGGACTGCCGATAGAAGTGAAAACTAACTACTAATCTAAATCTGCTACGGGTTCTGCCCTGCGCACGCCTTAGTGGTGCTACGCCGTAGCGGATCGGCTACGTGTGCTACGAAGCGTTTGTTGACGGTCATGTGAGCTTCATGATTTTTATTTAATCAAAAAGTGCTGAACGCGCCTAAAAAAGTTTTTACTTCAATGAGGTTGTTTATTTTGTTCTTGCATGCCACTTCCAGTGAACGAGCCTCCCTGCCCAGTTGGTGACCGCTAAACGAGCAGTTAGTGGCACAGCACCGCACGGCACTCCGTACCACCATATTTACGTACCACCCACCACCAGAGGGCGCCAATAAACATTATATACGGTTCAAGTGTTCAGCTCTTCGGTGGTGTCTTTTGTGGCAGCTAGTCGGCTGTAACAGAACCATCACGTAAATAAAATAAAACGATTCGGAACGAATATGCTGTGTTTTTTCAAATATATGTACAGCAAAGAGTGTTAAAAATGGAGCCGAAAGGCACTTGCAAGTTACGGAGATATTGGGGGTCAAATTAAGAAACCTGTTCAAAAGGGTTTTTTATTTTAAATACAAGTTTTTAATGATATTTTTTATTGTAAACACCTTGACGACCCCTGCTATATTCAATCTATCCATCAGCACAATGTTTCGAGTGCGTTACATTGAGTTCTACCACAAAACATGTTATTTCACCCCAGTAAAATTCTTTTCCCACCAATTTTTTTTGTAAAGTTACTTAGTTAGATGTACAGAAAGCTTAGTTAACGACTTCGTGATGAATCTGTTTACTCCCTTTATATCCATACAAGTAACGCCTGTATTTCCAAAAGTATGTTGTTACGAAAAATCAAAATTCAGAATCATCGCGGCGCAAAGGCAAGTACCTAGCATAGGTTTTGATTCCGTAGTGAAATCGCAAAATATGCGACGTACACGGGCATGTCTTTTGATCACCGTTGAATGACACCGTAGGCCCGAGTATTTGATGTATCTTTCAACTTCATACCTCTACGTGTTCCTAAGAAAAAGGGTCTTGACACACAGACGACTAACAAAGTGATCCTATAAAAAATAAAAACTTTTTTACAAAAAATAAAACCGACTTCAGAGAAAACAAAAAAGTGAAAAATAACTTCAGAAAAAACGCTTCAGAAGTCGATGACCTTTGTTTGATTGATTTAGTTTTTTTGTCACCGACTTCTGAAGCGTTTTTTCTGAAGTTATTTTTCACTTTTTTGTTTTCTCTGAAGTCGGTTTTATTTTTTGTAAAAAAGTTTTTATTTTTCGCTTTTTAGTTGTTCACATGTGCTTACCCCTTCACAGCGTACTGGCGTGATTTTAGGTTATGAACTGGTGTAAACAATAGACAGATATGAGATTTCAGCAATCCCAGTACATTTGCTATCATTTATTGAGGAGTTCCCTTGCATATCTCCGAAGTTCTTCATCAGATCTTCATCAAATTGAAATAGGAGCACTTCGAGAAAGTACACTTCCTAAAACTACCCAAATCGCTTCTAGTGTGCCTATAAAATTTGAAGAATTCTCTCAATTTCTCCAAAATCCCATCATCAGATACTGATTTGATGATTATGAGACCACACAGGAAGCACCAGCTTTCAAATAAAAGAAGAACCATCAAAATCGGTACACCCAGTCGAAAGTTCTGAGCTAACAAAATTTTTCGAAATCTGGGTGTATTTACACATGTGCGTACCTCCTCAGAGCATACAAGCGTGATGTTACGTCGTGATATAGTATAAACAATGAACCTACAAGCGATGGCAGCAATTACTGCAGATTGGCTGTGTATTTTTGAAGAGTTCCGTTGTATATCTCCGAAGATCAGCATCAGGTCTTCAGCAAATTAAAATGGGACCAAACGGGAAGCACCAGCTTTCAAACAAAAAAAGAACCATCAAAATCGGTTCACCCAGTCGAAAGTTCTGAGGTAACAAACACAAAAAAAAAAAAAAAAATACAGACGAATTGAGAACCTCCTCTTTTTGGAAGTCGGTTGAAAATAAGGATATCACTTTTGTTTTTAGTACGGAACCCTTTTTTTTTTTTTAGGATGGGAATTCATCCAATGACTTCTCCCACTCTGGGCGGAGCGAGAGGGAGTGTCTGACTCCTACTAACTAAAACCTATCTCTTTCGAATAGGCATGCAACCCCGGCAGGCTTCGGCCCTTGGGGGCCTCTCCCCTTATGCTGACATTTCTTTGAGGCGCACGTGGAAAAACCCGGGCGTTTCCTTTCGCCCGATTCGGTGCAGGTACCTCCCGAAACATCCGTGTCCGGTGAGGACCTGCGTCAGGCGGAAGGCGAGGACGCCGTGGCGCCTCTCAAGCCACTCCTCAAAGAGGGGACTTACCACCACAATCGTAGCATGCCCTTAGTGCGGAACCCAAAAAAAACCGTTTTTAAAGTGAAAACTTCTTAATGCGCTTTGAGCACTTTTTGGGTCAACAAAAATCGTGGAACTTGCGTGACTATGTCACCTATAGCCCGGTTTCCACCGCAAGCGGAGCGGATACATTAATGACTTCTTTAAACACGGAAGAGAACATTGCTTACTCATACTGTTCTTCCACTAACAAAAAGTCGAGCGGAAATGACTCAGCGAGCAAAAATAAAACCGACTTAAAAAACAACAAAAAAGTTAAAAATAACTTTAGCTTCTGAAGTCGGTGACCTTTGTTTGATTGATTTTTTTTTTGTCACCGACTTCAGAAGCTAAAGTTATTTTACCTTTTTTTGAAGTGGGTTTTATTTTATGCAAAAACGTTTTTATTTTTCTCTTTTTAGTGGTTCACATGGAAAGTGCATGCCGTTACAATTACAACAAGCCCAAACACGACTAGGATACATTGTTTCATTATGGAGTTCCCTGACTCTTGGCTTCATCATCAGATTGATGGTAAAATGGTTGTTATCGAACGCAAATGCTTCATTTGTTGCAGAAAATATCAAAATCGCTGTACGTTATCCAATAAAATTTGAAGAGTTCCCTCGATTTCGCCAAGATTCCATCATCAGATCCCGACTTGGTGGCTATGGGACCATTTGGAAATTGTACCCTTTCCAAAAAAAAACAATTTTTCAAATCGGTTGGCAAGCGACGAAGTTATGCGCGAACAAACAAAAAAAAAATAGAAACATCCGAACTGAGAACCTCTTCCTTTTTTAGAAGTCGGTTAAAAAGAGTAAATAATGAGCTCGCTCATTTAATCTGCGTGTTAAAAGAAGTCATGAATGGGTCTGCTCCGCTTGCGGTGGAAACCGGGTTTTCGGTTTACGCTTCGGAGCACTCGTAACCGATCAGCTAAGGCCTAGCACCACATAGGCGTGCGCGGGGTACAGCCCGTAGCAGATATAGATTACTTTTCACTTCAATCGATAGTACCCAAAGACTGCCTCGCACGTATTTTTTTAAACAAAAGGCGTCATAACTAAAAAAAAAAAAACGTATATATATAAAAGTATATATAAAAGTATAAATGTAGTATATCAACTATCTAGTGTCCACGGCACAAACTTTGCTTAGTGTGGCACTAGGTGGCGCTGTGTGTTAATGTCCAGCAATTTTTTTTTTTTTATTTGTTTATTATTATAACTACCTATATTAATTACCCGGCCTATTGCATAGTAATCAGTGTGAATAGTATTCATCGTATTGCACCATTAAGCTGAACTGAATAGCTGAAAAAGAGTCGTTATCACGCGATCATTATTCTTTCTGTCTCAACTCTTTTGCTTTTATTCAAGCTTTTTACATTTACAAGTGGCGTTTAAAACGTTTATTTCTAATGGGAGTTTATAGGAGCTAGGAGTAATTTTAGTAGATGGTATTTTAAAATTGGATGCTTTAGTTTGGTATACAGAGTGGAGAAGACAATACGACAATAAATGAAAACACGCGTAATACTAGTTCATAGGAATAATTCTACACAATTAAAAAAACCCAAAACCGAAATTAAAAAAAAAAACAGACAAAATCTAACTCTAAGGATACTCTTTATGACTCTTATTGGCCTGGTTTAAGGTCTAATTTGCAGTAAATCAAATTTTGCGAAAGTTTTTAAATAGCGAGTTGGCAAGGGGTCGTTAACCTGTTAGTGCTTCCTTAAAATCAGATAAATCATGTAGCAAATGTTGAAGGTGAAAAATAATTTCCTGTGACTAAACTACTCGATATTTTCAAACGATCTTTTTTTTGTTTGTTAGGAACGTCTTGAGGTATGCGTAGTTTAATTTATTGTCGTATTGTCATCACCACCCTGTATAACATAACATCACCCCTGCAATACCCGTAAGGTTAGGCAGAGGTACCCATACTCCCATGTACTAGGGGGAGTGCCTATTGCCATCAACTGGGCACAAATCCAGACTCCGTGGCTGCTACTGAGAAATTTGAGATGGAATATCTCTATAATAATGCACCCGACCCGGGAATTGAACCCAGTACCTCACGCTCAGCAGTCGCGCTTGTGACCAATAGACCAACGAGTATAAAAGTAAAACAAAATTAGCAATAGCTCAATAGAATTTAAGGCGCTTACGTTACGGGTGCACCTAAGTTTGAATCCTGTCTGTTGCACTTAGTCGTGAGAGAACTAGTAGTTAGTAATATGTATCGTTAAACAACGCGTTTTCTTCCAAAAAATACAATTTATAGTAAATTATAATATCTTGTTAGATAAACTTGTGGATGAAAATAATATATTGGATTGGAACCTTTTTTTTTTAAATATATTTAGTCCGTCACGCGTCAGTTAGATTGTCATAAAATTTTTGACCCGTATTTTTCCTTTTGTTACGTAAATCAAAATGGACGAAGATATGACATTATTAGATATTGGCAGTACATTGGGTCTAAGCGAAGTAGACTAAATAGGCAAAGTATCATGAAAGAGGGACAATACCTACCTCACGGATCATGAATGTGCTAGGGAATTCGCGGATTTCTTTGAATCTGTGTACAGCAAGGAACCACCGCGACTGGACGCACGTGCGGCGGCGGCGGCAGCTCAGCCCACCAGTGCGCGTGTGCATATCGAGGCTCTTAGTCTTCTGGATGTTAAGGACGCGCTCGCTAATCTCAAGCCAAAACGTTCATCTGGCCCTGACGGCATACCGGCGTTTCTGTTTAGGGACTGTGGCAGGGTCCTAGCAGAACCACTGCATTATATCTTTAATACATGTTTAAAGCAGGCGACGTTCCCGCCTCGATGGAAAATTACACGAGTTATTCCGGTTCCGAAGGGTAAGTCTGGCCCGGATGTCGGTGGCTATAGACCAGTGGCTGTGCTGTCGACTCCGGCAAAAGTGTTTGAATCAGCTATCCAGCGCTGTGTGCAGGAACAGGTGCGTGCGCAGCTGTCGGATGCGCAGCACGGGTTTCGGCCGAAGCGCAGCACTGCCACCAATCTGCTCAACTTTATGGCGCTGGTAGTGCCGGCAGTCGACGCGGGCGTGCAGGTAGACGCGGTGTACTTTGATTTCAGAAAGGCATTTGACACCGTTGACAACGACGTGTTATTGGGAAAGCTAGCAGACATTGGCTTTTCACCACACCTGTTACAGTTCTTCGCCAGCTATATGGGAAACAGACAGCAGTATGTTGACTACAGAGGGTGCGAGTCCGAGCCGTACTACACCGGGTCTGGCGTAAGTCAGGGCAGCAATTTGGGGCCACTTGAATTCATAATAATGATAAATGACTTACCGGAGGTCGTCAAGCATGGTCTGTGTTTATTATTTGCTGATGACTTTAAGTTGCTGCTTGAGGTGAGGGATAAGTCGGATTGTGAACGTTTGCAAGAAGACATAAACAGAGTGGTAGAGTGGAGCCAGAGGAATAAACTCTACTTCAATGTGCAGAAATGCTCGGTAATAACGTTCACTCGGGCGCGAACCCCACTATGCTACGAGTACAAAGTGGAAGCAGCACCGATGGAGCGGGTTTCACAGGTACGGGATCTAGGGGTTATTCTCACACCAGACCTCACTTTTCGGGAGCATGTTATAAAGATATGCAAGAAGGCGTACAGAAACCTAGGTTTTGTACTCAGGCAATCACAGGGGTTTACAAATATTACCACACTCAAGGTGTTATATGACGCACTAGTCAGGAGTCATCTTGAACACAGTGCAGTCATTTGGGCTCCCCATGAAACAAAATACAGTGTTATGTTGGAGAGAGTCCAAAATAAATTCACCAGATATTTGTATTTTAAACTATATGGGGTATATCCATTCTACCCATTAATGTACCCTACACTATTTGTACTGGGTATGGTGGGGTATAATGAGCTCAGGGTACGTCGGGAATTCTGCCTCGCCGCGTATGTAGTTAAACTGTTACGTGGTGCAGCTCATAACCCGGGCGTGCTGCGGCACCTGAAACTGTGCGTGCCGGATCAATACGTGTGGAGGCGGCGGCGCCCACCACTGCTAGCTGTGCCGGTAGCCAGAACCAATCTCCTGGCTAAGACCCCTCTCACCCGAACGATCCGGGTAGTAAACGAGGTTCACGAGCGAATCGATATTTTTTCGTGCACTTTGAGTGAATTCGCAAAAGTGTTGTTAAACTTAGTTTCTTATGTATCACTTTAAATTTATTATTTCTAGTTGTTAAGTAATTCTTATTTTAGGATATAGCCACACTGTCGAATTAGGTTTAAGATTACCTGTAATGATAGTTGTAAGTGGAATCCATACCATTATATAAATGTGAAAGTAACTCTGTTTGTCTGTCTGCTACCTTTTCACGACCAAACGGCTGATCGGATCGTAATGAAATTTGGCAAGGAGATGTATTTCAATCTAGGGAAGGACATAGGCTATATATTATCACGCTAAT
Source organism: Xestia c-nigrum (assembly GCA_916618015.1). NCBI lineage: Eukaryota > Metazoa > Arthropoda > Insecta > Lepidoptera > Noctuidae > Xestia > Xestia c-nigrum. The sequence goes on from OU745247.1 coordinate 25,549,540, forward strand.
TACTTACGGGGGTGAGCAATATTGCATTTCGTCTATAGCTTTCAACTGTTTGACAACTGACAACTGTCATAACATGCATTGTAATAGAATAACTATTTTAGACAAATTGTCACGAGAACAAATAGCCCGTCGGTAACGGCAACCGCCTTCCGAACAGTGAGTCGCAAGGTCAAGCCTCAATACAGAAATAAAATACTTTTTGATTTTGTGTAATGCTGTAAGATTTCCTATAATAACTTTGGTTCGCACGTTCAAAAAACACCCTGTTTTCACTTTTTGTAACAAATTATTTGTTTTTTTTTTAAGCTTACATATTTCCAAATCGTTGTTTTATACATATTTTTTTAACACTTAAACGACAGTTTGGGAATCATTTATTTCATATAATAAATCTGTAAAAAAAAACGCTTAAACTGTTAAAGGAACGCACACAGAACCCTTTTTCTACTATTTCTTAAATTTTCGTCTGTGTCTGTGTGTCTCTACGTAGCTCTTTTACGTGTAAATTATAAAACCAATGTGGTTTGATTTAATGCACAAATTATTATTGTGCATAACTTAGAGAAAGTTTTGATTTTTGTTTCTTTGCAATCGGTGCTCTCCATCAAAAGATATATGACTTTAAAGTTTTTAAGGAGAACTTATCATCATGATCTAAGGATACATGCAATGACATCTATGAAACCAAAATGGTACTAATGAATGAAAATCACAAGAGAATAGTCAACATCACCATGCTTTAAAAATCTATAACAAAGCCGAGTGTCTGTTCGACCGCTTTCCATGCATATGTTTTAGCAGTTTAACTTCGTGCTCTATAAATGGCGTTGTTCATTTGACTCCATTTTTTGAATCACGGTGTTATGATTTTCCGTGAAAGAATGATACTGGCATTAGCCCGTGTCAGATGTCTTTATTTTGTTTTTTTTTTTTAGGATGTGAAATCATAAAATGACTTCTCCCACTCTGGGAATGACTTCTCCCGTGTCAAATGTTGAGTTTGGTTTTTTGGAAGAAGTTCTCAATTCAACGCCTGTTTTTCTTTACGTAGATACCTATATTATGCCTGAGCAATACTCAAATAACCGAATGATGAAGTCGCACGGGACCGGTCAGTGTGGCCACACTTGATAGGCCTATGTCCAGCAGTGGACGTCTTTCGGCTGAAATAATGATTAATGATGATAATTCAAATGGAGTAGGGTAGGACACCTAGCAAGGCGCGGTGATGTCAGGTGGAGTAAAGCTGTGACCAAGTGGCATTCTAGAAATCCAAACAGACGTTTTGGTCGTCCAGCGGTGAGATAAGCAGACGACATTGTTGCCATTGCGGGAATATCCTGGATGAGACTGGCACAAGAGCGTGGAGCTTGGTACAAACAAAGAGAGGCCTGTACCCAGCAGTCGGTGAAGTCGGGCTATGGATGATGATCCAGAGAAGTCCGATTTTCATGATTATTTTTATTCAAAAGCGTGTTTAGCAGAGTTTGTCTCATTTTTACTGAAAATAGTTGTGTTCGAATTCATGTGCGTATTGTATAATCATCGCTTGCTGAAACATCGTGAGAAAACCAACATGCCTGAGAGACATTTGGCATGTTAAGCCAAGTCAGAGGCCCATGGGCAGCATAAAAACTCTTACACCAGGTTAGGCAACAACACGATAAGGAAGGAAAGATCGCTTGCTTCGGTGAAGAAAGACATCGTGAGAAAGCCACAGCATGCCTGAGAGTTATTTCTCGACGGCATGTAAAGCCAAGACAGAGGACCTTGGGCGGCATAAAAACTCTGATAAGAGGTTAGGCACTAACCACACGATAAAGAAGAAGATCGTTTTGGGGCTTATTTCATAAACCTTTTTGACAACTTTAGACCTGTCTGAAGTTTGACTGTGATCAGTTACAGCAGCTATATCGTGTGTCAGCTCATTTCATGCACCTTGATATAAACTTCAGACCAAGCTAGAGTATGAGTATTATCGGAGGCCTGACGATGGAGGCGAAAGGCAGTCACAAGAGGTCCGCAATACTTCAAATCTGCTCTATCGTGTTTAAGGCTCATTTCGTGCATCTCGATAAGAACTTGAAACCTAGCTGGAGCATGACTGTCATCGATGGTCTAACAATGGAGACTGAAAGGTAGTAGCAAGAGATCCTCAACAGTTAACAGTCAACTAAATCGTCATTGGGCTCACTTAATGCACCTTGATGAGAACTTTAGAAATAGCTAGAATATGACTGTCATCGAAGGTCTCATGATGGAGGCTTGGAGACGAAAAGAATTTGCAATAGGTTTTCAAGAGTTTACAGCATCTACATCGTATTGTGTTGACCTGCCTGGAATATGACTACCATTGAAGGTCTGACTTTGGAGAAGGAAGGCAGATGCAGCGTTAACGTGTCTCGACTCATGTCATGCCCCTTGATGAGAACTTTCAACCTAGCTGGAGTATGATATTGTCGAGTGTCCAAGGATAGAAACGTAAGGCTGTCGAGGGAAGAGTCCATATTTGGAAAAACATAAGTTGTTACTAATGTGTTACTGACTTCAATCTGTACTAATATTATAAAGCTGTAGAGTTTGTTTGTTAGGTTGGTTGAACGCGCTAATTTTAGGAACTGTTGGTTCGTCTTACGCAGACGAAGTTGCGCGGGTCAGCTAGTAAAATAAATAAATAAAAAAATGACGCTTTTCAAATTCTCAATACGTCACGCCTAGGTATAATTTTTAGAGAGTACAGACTTCACGAGCCCCCTCTCCCGAGTTTTGATGCGTCTTATCGTTGGAATATGAATTTTGATTTACAAAAATAAAAAAATACGTGTCCATTACTTTCTAATAACTGACGGACTGAATACATTTGCAAATTTTTGAAACTTTTGTCATTCCAGTTGTGGCTTTTCGTGAAAGACACGCGCGTGCCTTTATGCTCTGAAAGACAAAAGGTTAACTTTTACAGAAATTTATGTAACTCATACAACTTTGTAAGCTTTAAATCATTTTACCAAAACGCAATTTGCAAGCGAACCAAACGCACGCAATTAATTTTGCGCTTATCAATCGTTTGGCTAAACGCTAAAAGCTATATTTTCCCGTTGAGTGGTGCTGTTAACAGTAACCAGTGATTGACAACACTGTCTGTGGCAAACGCTCAAAATACGTAATGCAGCGAATTTGAGGTAAATCGGCTATGATCTGTTTTGAGTCATCGACTGCCTTCATATTTGTGACTGTTGAGGCAAATGACTGAATTGAGTGACCTTAAGACCGAAGATATAGTTAGATTTTTAAAAACCATTTAGTATAGCAAGAGCTAGTTCGAGAAGGTGCGTGTATGACAATTTCCACTGGCGTATTTAAAAAAAAACTGACACATGTTCTTAATAGGCAAGAGTATTTTATTTTTAAATGTTCCTCTAATGTTACCTGTAGGCCAATAATTTAAAGAAAAATGGGCGTTCATTAAGTTAACAGTCATTCTTCAACGGAAATCAATTGCCTTAATGTCTTTCAATAGAAATCAATAAAGAAAAAAGGATTTAGAAAAAATCTATCGTAAAAAAAGCAAAAAAGAATGTTAAAATCAAACCACTGACCCAAAGAGAGAGTTTAACAAAAACCCATACGTTACATTATACCCGGCCATTTTGAAATCGTTCATACCAACTGTAGCGAGTACATTTTCTTGGCAATAAATAACTTGGCCATAATAACTTGGGCGTGGCTTTATTCCCCGTTTACCGAACATAATAGAACGTCGGTTTTATACTTCTCTTACCTTTGTACCCCATTTATCATGGCATGTTTGTTACGGCCCTAATGTCTAGGTTTTTCTTTAGGGATTTGTGTTCGATGAATGTGTTTGGCACTGTACTAAATATCCCCACTTAAGGCTGGGGTATCTGCCAAATTAGCAACTCTATTTGTGGTGGTTCAAATTTCGTTTGAAATTCCGTTAAAATAAATGTCTAATAAGCTTGCACTACAAAGTGGTCGTTACGTCAGTCACTGCGGGCCGAATAGTGCGAAATGAGTGGTTTTATTTAATGGTGGTCTAATAAATCCTTAACAAAATGATCTAAAGTGTCACATTTCCGAGATATGAGCTATCAAAGATACAGCCCATTCACTGATGGAATCTTCAGCACAACTTTCGTTTGATCAATCACGCATAAAACGTGTATTAATCGATAGCTGTCATCAATACATACAAGTTTTGTTCGAATCAAAACGTTCTAAAGTGTCACATTTCCGAGGTATGAGCTATCCAAGTTTAGATTCCCGGATGCTGTTTAACTTTTGTTAAATATTCCTTTTGTTTTACATTTTTTGTATAGCAAGCAACGACCTAGAGTCGGGCCTACGCTGTCCCCCCATACTTTAGTACTAATGCTGTAATGAAACATAATAATATTGTAATACCAAATGATTTGAAAAGAGTAACCATGGAGTTTCTTGCCGGTTCTTTTCCATGGAATCGACCAACGCGAACCGTGCACCTTTTTCGACGTTTTATAAGTGCCCATCCAGGACTATGTAAAATAAAATATTTTGATTTTGATTTTGATTTTAAGTGGGTAAATTCATTGAGCATCTTCAGCACAACTTTGAGTTGGTGATGATGCCAGCTATCGACTAATACACGTTGTGTGCGTGTTTGATTAAATCAAACTCATGCTGAAGCTGCTATCAATGAATGGGCTCTATCTTTAATAGCTCATATCTCGGAAATGTGACACTTTAGAACATTTTGCCAAACACAAAACTTTTTTGTATTGAGACCAGCTACCGATTTACGAGTATATAGGCCGTACGCGTGGCCGCTACTTTGAAAAAAAAAACAATGGCGGAAGAAAACCCGGTGAAAAAGTTCAAACCTCTTTAGAAAACGATGAAGAAGAAATACTTTTTTAAATAATGCCTACTCCGGTTTTCATTCGTGAGTCCGACTCGCACTTGACCGGTTTTTTCACTGTTATGTAGCTCCTCCAGTTGGGCCAGAAGCAGATCGATTAATAAGTAAAGCGTGCGAATATTTACTACACATTTGATATACATAAAACACTACCCTTAATCTCCTGTATCCAATTTACCATCCACTATTTCAAAGTCTGTATAAGGCGTCGTGGTCTCCACACTAATTGTTTGCTATAATCAACCACTTTAACCAAATTCCACAACTCTCCGAGCAAACAGAAAATCGACCAAAAACATTTCAGCAAAATCATTATTTCATAAATTCCAGCTGAACAATTTTCTGTTACCCAGAATGAATTCAATTACCAATTTCTGCGGAATCAATTTAACTGGTTCAAGGGAACAGGCGTTGATAGGTGACAACGACCCGTCTTACTTAATTAACTTACATTTACACGGCGATGCTTCTTCTATAATGCTTTGAAATAAATTTGTAAGAGTATTCTTGTGGCTTAGTCGTGTTTAAGGGATGACTGAAAGGCAACTAGAGAAATAGTCCGGAAGGTACCGTTGCAAATAAAAAAGTTATAGTAAGCTGACATCGAAGGTTCATCTTATACCAATAAGTGAACCAACCGTCAGCTGTTCAAGTAGCGGTCATTGTAGGATTGGGAGGTTACAAAAGTAATAAAAGAAAAACACACAAGTCTGATGAAAAACCAAAAGCAATCTACCATCAAGTAGAGAGTGTGTGAAATATTGCTTTTAATTTTTTATCAAGCGTACATCATTTAGAAGTACATGCGAGCGGCTGACGCATAATTCCCCCACCACTATGCAGCTGACGATTTTGTTTAGCTCAGTATGATGTAAACTATTTATGAAATAAGTTTCAACCGGCGTACTATGACTTAATTTAGTATTTTTTTCCTAACCTAACTTAACCTCCCAATCTTTCACCCACCGCGGGTATATCAGCTGACGCTGGGTTTACCTATCAGTCGTTCGAGATCTATTGAACAAGATGGCACCCAATCGGCGTAAAATACTTACTAAAATGCAGTGGTACCTACCGAACTAAAAGATACAAGGCGGATGTGAGTGGGCTGCTCTGGACGCCTTAGATGTACACCAACCTTATTGGTGATATTCTTCTGATTACGCGTGTAGTACTCCAACCGGCTTGCGTGTATAACCATATGAATGAACGTGGACGAAGCAAAACGATAAGAATCGTGGAACGATGTAGTTTCGCATGAGGAACAATGCAGTTTCTGTCTACTCACATAATAAATAAACATGCACTTTGCCAAGTGTGTATTCTTCAAAACCAATCCGCACCGGGCCCGCGTGGTTGATTATAGCCCATTCCCTCTCATATAGAGAAGGCATGTGTCCCAGCAGTGGGAACATTAATAGGCTGATGATGATGATTCTTCAAAAAATTAAAAAAGTTTTGGTTCTAGCACAATTTTAGACACAAAACGACAAGAACGTCCCCAAAAATAGCCCCTAGATAACATTTCTACGTTACCAAACAAACTAATACTCCTTCTATAGCCAATATCAAATACCAGCTATAGCTGATAAGGAACGCGCGGAATAGTCCACGATGAACCAAGGCATGAGATTCGATTACCGCGCCACTCGCTCCGGGCGTGAGCATAACAAGAAAAATGAATTTGTTGAAGTACCTATGCCTTTACTTTACCGTTCCTATGAATTTTTATACGGAGTCTATGGTGAATTGGCGGTATTGTTGAACGCCTTTGTGGGTTATGTTGGGACTTTAGTGAATGGTATCTATTTCCTAACTGTGCATGTAAAATTCAATGTTGAATCATTTATTTCTTGGCCATCAAAAGGCGTTTTTGAACTTCAAACTTTACTAACACAGAATAGAATTGATTCTTGTTTTGTTATCGCATTGTGAGGAGAAAAATGGAATCGTGGAAAATTAGCAAGGAGTAGGATTTGAAATCATGACATGGTGACGACCCCCCAGCATTGAAGAAATGAGGATATTATAATAACAATTTTGCGTATTTTAGAGTACCTTTATCATAATAGGGTGCTGAGAATAGTCCACGAATTATTTTTATTAGGTTTGCTGTAAGAAAACCCACCTCCAGGTTAAGGTCGACTTTGTACACTAACTCTTTTATTGCAATTAATTTGTATGCAATAAGTAAGTATTATTATTTTGTGTGCAATAAAGAATAAGAACATCAATGAAAGCCTAAAGGTCAGCATCTAAAGTTATCTTCTCCGCAGCCACCTTGCTGATTACCTACATTTCTAACCACAGCATCAATTCATTACTGTTAAAAGTAACAGCTTAGTAAGTTCCATGTTCACCGAGAAGATAACAGTCTGATTATCTAAAATCAGCTGTCAATGTGACAAGTTCCCATACAAAAATGTGTTTTAAACAGCTGTTTTTAGATAAACGTCTGTCATCTTTTTGGTGAACATGGACCTTAGTGTGGTGTACAGTTTTGTTCATCATAATCGTCCCGTCGGTAGAACCCGCCGAATTTCGGGTCCCGTTTTCGTCAATTTTTACTGGCACGGTTACGTTTCAGCAGAGAAAAAAAAAACATTTCTAGACGAACTCCAACTATAGATACCCTCCTCTGAATATAATAGGCCTGCCTTACCTTTGGTAGACATCGCATCTGTTACCAATAATAAAGTTTACTCTTTACAACATAGTTGGGTACACCCTCTACCTTCCCAGTTAGGGCCGTTTAAATGAACTCATATAAATTGAAACAGAAGCAGTAATTACACAAAATTAAGACCTTTAGAAATTAGTACAAACAAAAAAGTATTCCCAATTCGTGACACTACGAACGTTCATCGATTCATCCTACTAATATTATAAATTCAAAAGTTTGTGAGTATGGATGGACGTTTGTTAATCTTCACACAAAACCTACCTACTGAAAGGATTATTGGATGAAAAGCACACAGATAGTTCAAAACCAAAACGGACGGATCTATCCGTCTCTCTCGCGCACGTCTGCAGACGAGTGCGTGTGAGAGACGCGGATAGATCCGTCCGTCCGACGAAACGTTAGGGAGTAGGGCCTCTGGATTAACATACAGGTTGTAAGCAACCTCATCACGAAGCCGTCAACCAAGCATTCTGTACATCAAACCAAGTATCTTTACGCAAAAATTATTGCTAGGGAATTAATGACTTTTTTTTAGGTGAATAATCATGTTTTGTAGTAAAACTCAATGTAACGCACTTAAAACATTGTGCTGATGGTTGGATTTATAGTACCGGGTTCGTGGAGGTATTTAAAGTAAAAATGTTACACTGAAATCTTGTATTATAAAAAAAAAGCAATAAGAAAGCAAAAAGTTAAAACTTTGACCCCCAATATCTCCGTAACAGGACGGTATCAGCGACTATTTTTGTGTAAAAAAAAAATATCACTGTGACGGGAAGACCAAGTGCCTTTCGGCTCCGTTAAGAGATGTTTTACACCCTTTTTAGGAAACATTTTGTACTACGATCCCATGGGATAGTATCGAACACCACGCGGCAAAGCTGCGGCCATAAGCTAGTTTTAAATGATTATCAAGCCAGCATGGTAAATGCCCTGTGTGCATCTCACGTAAAGTTGTGAAGGGAGTTTTGACTTTTTTTTAAACTAACTATGCACTCCATCAACATGAATATTAAATTACCTGCAACACCTCCCTGTCTTTCAACACGGAGGTGTCAAAGATCCTGCGCACATCAGGCGTCCTCCTGAGTACGGCGTGGAATACGCACCCGGGTCGTCCCTGGCTCGCCTTCATATGGCGAACGTACTCCGGTTCGTACTCCATCGCGCGGAGCTCCTCCTCGATTTCGGCTGGGAACGCTGATGGCCAACTTGAAGCTTCGCTCCGCTTGCAGCGAGTATGCGAACCAGGATGTGCTATCCTCTTTCTCCAGCCCGATCAAATAGCCCTGGACCACCCTATATTTGACTTCACTCTCTGGAGTGAAGCGAATTCCAGCGCCGAAAGGTCGGGCGCTGAGCGGGTGACCCAGCTTCTCTTTGAGGGCCTTGAAATGGGAGGCCCATCCTGGCAGCCTTTCCACCACAAGCGGAGGATACCTAGGCCTCTTCTGAGGCTTAGGCTGGTTGGTGGCTTTGCTGTCCGAGTCCTGAGGGGCCACCGGCTGTGAGGGAGAGACAGTACTGACACTCACCATATGTTGCGTCCCTGGACTTCTCAGCGTCGGTAGTTGAGAGGGAGGAGGCGTGCAACGCCCCCCCCCCGCAGTGGTGCGCTATCGCGCTACGGCGGCGGGTCTAGGCAGTACCGCTTCGACTCGTCTTCTGGCTCGTCCGTGCTGCGGCGATGTCTCTGAGGCCGCGGCTCCGGCCAATGGCCGTGGCCGCATTCCCGTGATGCCGCCGGTGAAGATTCCGTGGTGGTGGCGCGCCTCCCTGATGCGCTCGGCTCTGACTCATCCGACCCTGCGGACATGACCGACATACTAGAGCCAATTCTCGGCTAGTACGCCGACCATCCGGCCGGGGAGTCATAGATCGAGGCACGACAGGGCGCCGGCGAGGCGGGCAGCTGGGGCGTCAGGGTTACCGGCCGCGCTTACGGCGGCGTGCTTGGATGGCGCCGCAGGCGCTGCGGCGCTACTGACAGCCGCGTGAGTACGTGGCTGAGGTGTGGGCGCACGCACTGTGGGCGCGGGGTCGCGCTCGGCCGCACGCGCGGGTGCGGGAGCAGCGGTACGCGTCTGCGGTGCGCGGCTGGTCTTCGCCGAAGGTGGGCCCGGGGTCTGCATCGGGACCGGGGGCAACGAGGTCGGACGCACAGGTACGGCGTGCGGTCGGCTCGGCGTAGGCATCGGCGCAACACGCGCAGGCGCCGAAGCCGTCGACGGGCCGCTCGCATCGGCTGCCGTGCGTCGACCCGCTCCCTCCTCTTCCCTCCTCTCCTCCTGGGCTGGCGTCTTCTTCCTCGATGATTTCGACGAGGTGGGCCTCGCCTTGCCGGACGACTTCCTCCCTCGACTCGAGGGGGCGGGGGTTCGGGCGGCGCTGGATCGGGCAGTATGATGTCGATGATCGGCATCGATACCGTCCGATCTAATGCTCAGCGAGACACCTCGTAGATGTCGTCGGGGTTGGACATAATGCGCATCTTCTTCTGCTTGGCTTCTTTGTTGTGAGTGTGGGCTCGCGATCGCAGCGGTGCTCCGGCACCGGGCAGCCAGTGGGTCCCTCTGTGCTCGCACCAGTGCTAGGCACTCGTACGAACACAGGGTAAGTGGGTAGAATTGCGATCCGTGCGAGCGGAGACTTTCGCCAAGTACCCCCAAGTATGTTGGTTTTTGGCGAAGTCTCCTCCCGATTCCGTTGGCGGCGCTGCACGTCACGAAAACCGTCTTGTGTCGACCACTAACAAATCTGTAAGGAACATGGATGGGTTTCTCACACTTTCTCCCACTCCGCCCAGAGTGGGAGGAGTCATTGATGATTTCCCATTCAAAAACAGGAGTCAACATTTTTTTGCCGTTCTAGTGGCTATTTCAATACGCCACACCATGCAGAACACACTCATATACCTCAGCCTAATTACGAAAATGGAAACCTCAAGAGAAACTCGACAATGTAAACTCGCTAAGTCATAGGCCCATGGGCGGTATAAATATTTTGACACCAAGTTAGCCACTAACCAGAAAAAGAAGAAGAAATAATGAAAAAAGTTGTAGTATAGAAAAATCATCGCCACACATTCCAAGCGGAAATTCTACAAAAGATTTCTGTCCTTAAGGGCTCTTTAATACAATATTATTACGGTATAAAGGTGCTCTGGATTCGTTTCCGTTCGTCGACAGGAAAAGTGAATTTGTCGGGGAGCGTCAGTTTCCGGGGAGAGGGGGGAGTCTTAAGTTCGTATCAGACTGGCGTTGCGGTTATCGGGCGTACGCATCTTTTTACAAGTTTAACGAGATTATGGAAATGGCGGAAGCATGGTTGGGACAACAGATGTAATCAAAATCAAAAACCATTTATTCGTGTAAAAAAGGTACAAAAGGTAAGTAAAATGTTAATGGTTCTAAAATCAAAATCAAAATATTTTATTTCACATAGGCCTGGATGGGCACTTATAAAACGTCGAAAAAGGTGCACGGTTCGCGTTGGTCGATTCCATGGAGAAGAACCGGTAAGAAACTCCATGGTTACTCTTTTCAAATTATTTGGTTTTACAATATTATTATGTTTCATTACAGCATTAGTACTAAAGTATGGGGGGACAGCGTAGGCCCGACAATAGGTAGCTGCTTGCTATACAAAAAAATTAAAACAAAAGGAATAGTTCTCTTATTCTGCTTTTAATTTTGGCGTGCAAATACAAGGTGTACACCATCTCATCACAAAGCCGTCAACCAAGCATTCTGTACATCAAACTAAGTAACTTTACGCAAAAATTATTGTTGGGAAACGACTTTTTTTTTTAGTGCAAATACATGGTGTGGTAGAACTCAATGTAACACACTTAAAACGTTGTGCGGATGGATTGGATTGGTCGTGGAGGTGTTTAAAAAAAGTTGTCAAAACGTTTGAACTTTGAACACCATAGGCATTACATACCTATTTTTATTTATTTAAATTAATTATTACACATAATCCCATTCAAATTAAATTATTGAATTAAATAAACCTAAAAACAAAAGTCGAAATTGGCTAAGATTTAATTTTAGTGAATTAAATGTTTTGTTATCGTATATAAGTATTATCACACTACCATGTTTCCACAGCTGGATTACAGATATCCTGTGCGTGAGAAGCTGCAAGTCACCAGGCTCTAGATTGCCGGTCAGTAAATTGAAATTTGAAAATTTCTGCCTTGACATTTTAAAGGCTTATCGATTTCCTCGAAGATAGTCACACAGTGGGTGCCTGAAGACGGCCGTCGTAACCGCGGTAGGCCCAAAAAACGCTGGCGTGACGATCTGGACTCGTTCTTGACGGATTGGTCAGAAAGGGCATATTGCAAACAGGATTGGAAAGCCATGGGATGGCCTTTGCCCAGCAGTGGGACAGATCAGGCTGACATAAAAAAAAGACGGTTTCCTTACGAATGGCAATTGTTTTAAATACTGGTATTCAGCTGCATCCGGTTAGACTGGAGTGTGACACCAACATACTTGGAATAAGGCTAAGTAGATGATATTGATGATTGGTTTCCTCAAGATGTTCATCCTTTATTTTCTTTGATTGGAACAGGGACCGGGGAATGATCATGAGTTTATCTTTAAAGTTTTGAGAGCAAGCAAAAAAAAACACAAATTGACGCACCTTTCTGGACTCGGACATAAAATCTACAATACACCAGGGTTGTCACTAGTTGACAAACACTGTTCCACCATGACTATTACTTCCTGGCGTAGGTAAATAAATCTACGGACAAAAAGCTGTTAACAATATTTTACACTTCATTGAAAAGTCATAATGGCATAATCATCATTCTATAACTTTTCTTTCAATGAAGTGTCAGTGGATGACCATTGAAAAGTCATAATGGCGCCATTATATTAATAGAATTAACAAATTTGTCAAAATTTGACAGAACTTGACCATTATGAAATCAATGATCGACTACTCTGACACTATTGTAATAGTAGAATCGAGGCCCAGGTATCGTACTCGTACGTCAACATCGTAAATTCACGGTGTAAAGGTCGTGCCATGCTGCCAACGTCCGTGTGGTAAAGCCCTATCTGTGCATAGCTTTATTCCTCTCATCCGGGCAGACAGACACTTTTTTCTGTTTTAACTTTACGCGAAGAAAGTTACATTAGTTTCCCTCAGCTATGAGTGACTGTTTTAAACTCGGCTGGATGTAATTGTGGAAGTGTCGACTAAATCTTTACTGTTTAAGTTGATGTGGGGAAAATTGAAGAATGGTATTATGTCAGTTTAAATATTCGAAGACAAGTGAAAAATTCTTTAGTTAAGCACTTTTACAAATGCGTTGAGCACTTTTTGGGTGAACAAAAATCATGGAACTCACGTGACAGTCACCTTTCGCTTCGTAGCACTCGTAGCCGATCCGCTCCGGCGTAGCACCACTAGGCGTGCGCGGGGCACAACCCGTAGCAGATATAGATTACTTAGTTTTCACTTCTATTCTTTTATCCCGCATGTTTTTATGTCCAAACAATATTTTCAGTTTTAAACTTACACTATTTAAGACTAAACTTATTCTGCCTTATCTTGTTTTTATATCGGGAGCTTAAAATGAATATCAATCACGGAAGATATCCTTTAAGTAACTGTATAAGTTTTTTATGTTTTATTTTAACTTGAAGTTTCTTGCTTTTGTCTGCAAGATAATATAAAAATGTTGATCTTAGTTTAGAATCAGAATCAGAATCTTTATTTGTTAAACATAGGTATTTACATAAAGGTGTTTGGTTAAACATATTTGAACGCTGACTCACACACACACATATCCCAAAGACTAGCTTGAAAAGATGGATTTAACCAATAAATCCAACAATGTGGACCTCACGAAAACTTTCTTTAAATTAATTACCGGTAATTCATTGCACAGCTGGGTCTAGAAGAATGAGCTTTTTTAGAAAACTTCTAGAGATAAACAACAAAAGGTATGATAGAAGAAAAGATTCTAGAAAATTCCCCCCTAAAGGGGTTCATTTAGAGTTTAAAACTTATATGAAATCTCGTCATTTTTATCAATAGGTCGGGAACACAGTTTGTATAACATAAATTATGAGAACGACTTGTCCATTAAGTTCAATATAGATGTCCTTAAGGTGCGAAATAAGCTGACACAATACTTTCCCGGGTCCAAAGTCCAAATCCATTGGGACATTAGCCAGGTTACAGGACTGTTCATCTTGTTAATCCCCTCAATCAGTAACTCGGTGACAAGTTGTGTTGTTTTTGGACTTCCAAGGATGTTGCAAGGTTGCTTTCGAAAAGCCGAGGTGGCCATTGGAAGATTGAGGTTTGAAGCGCGAAATATTTATCTTATGGAGAATATTTTGGGAGTTAAATACTTTTAATTAGTAAATAAGTATTAAATAATATTTTTTTGACCTGACTAGCCTTTTCCCAATTATGATGAAATCAATGGGCTACCAATTTAACCAGATTTAGCCGAAAACTAGTATTTAACATAGAGCGACTGCCTATCTGACCTTCACAACCCAGTTAGTACTGGGTAATGTGATAGCCTTTGGTAAGACTGGTTGTCAGACTGTAAGACACTGATTACACAACGACATGCAAAGATTAAATCAATCGTACGACCACGACCTCAGGCGATGTCATGTGGCTTACTTCGATACTTGAGCTTAGAGACATGTACCTACGTGTCTCACTGAAACAATTGACACACGTGCCGTCGCGTGGTTTCGGCCCAAGTTGGCTCACGGTGACTCGTGGCATTTCGTCAAGCATTTCTTTTGATTTGTTTCCTCCGCAGTAGCTTTAAACTTCTTTTACATATTTCTTAAAAATTTTAATACATTTTAATCAATATTCCTGAAAAATAAAAAAGCAAAGCCCGCCAGTATCGGGAACAGCGATGGCGGCGGTCAGGGCTCCGGAGAGAAGAACCTTCTAACGAGGAACGCTACTCTGACACGACTATCGGCCTTCATGTTTTTTTTATTGTTCTACATTCAAAATTACAAATTGTAAATTGTATAAGAAAATAATGATGAATTAGGGATGTATCCCTCATGCCTCCACAACAGCCTCGCGAACTAAGTCAAGATACGTATTGTTAAATACTTAATTAATATTGGTCCCATTTCAAAGAACTATTTTCAATTTCACACAGCCTAACCTCCTCAAAAACACAATAAACACTCAAATGAGAAATTAAATCCAAAATATTCAGTAAAATTAAATATCACTCGAAACTCAAGTAATCTGAACATGATTCTTATTAAACTTGAACAAATAAGTCACTACATTTGAAATGCCATTTATATATAGAAATCAACGTAAATAAGAAATTGAATCGCCTTGTGTCTAGACTTTTAACGATTCCAACGTGATGTTATCAAGATACGATGAGAGTTTTATCTGTGTAACTTATTTCATCTCCATTGCTTGTCAACTAGCGCTTCCACGGTTAACGTTCGGATCAAAAACATCGATGGATACAGCGTCATTGGAAATGATATTCCATAACAGGGTTCCGTAGTACGAGGTGCTAATGGAAGAGGGTAGGAGCAGTCACGAAGTCGCAATTAGATCGAAGCGCGCAACGGAACCCTTTGCTCGTAATTTGACGTAGTTAGAGCAAATGTGTCGGTACATTGACCCAATACCGGGGAACTGTGTTGGGGAAACTTGTAGATATGTCAGATACCGATTTAATCAATTGTTTTAGGTGTTGATTAGGCTTTATTCTGTTGTAACTTTGTGTTGTAGGTGTGGTGTTAAGAAATGGAGTAAGGTTGTAAACGAGTGGTGTCAAAGAACAAGATGTAGGTGTATTTATTGTCCTATAAAGTTATCCATCATACAAACTGGGTTACTTTTTTTTCCCGGATGGGAAATCATCAGATAACTCCTCCCGCTCTGGGCGGAGCGGTTACTGAAAAGAACCCATCCATGTTCCTTCTTAGCCCTTTGTGTTCCGGGGCCACGGTATCTCTTTAGACCAGTCCAGCAGCCCCAGCAGGCACCGCCCCTTGCTTAGGGGGTCCCCCTTCCTTCTGCTAATATCTCTTTGAGGCGCGGGTGGAACACGAACACGGTCTGTCGTCATAAGACGGACGGATGGCGAGCTAGCCCATAACTCACCGACCACAGGCCCTCGCCTACGGTGGGACAGGTTAACCGGTACAAGGTACAAGCGTCAGGTAAGCTTGAGCTGCCTTTTAAGGAAGCTTGCCCAGTTTTGCAGCATATACTATCCGGTTTACTTACACAGTCCAAATATACAGCCCAACCTGTCAAGTACATCTTTTAGGTAAGTTTGAGCTGCGTGGAAGACAAACTGGCACAGTTTTGCTACATACACGCTCCGATTTACCTGGTCACTGTACAGGCAGTTACTGTCACCCTATTACACTGTACAGGCAGTCACTGTCACCCTATTACACTGTACAGGCAGTCACTGTCACCCTATTACACTGTACAGGCAGTCACTGTCACCCTATCGCGTATGACTCCCTTTAGACGAGGCAGTCGTTCGACATTGTTGTTGTCAGTGGACACACTGCTGTGTGGATTGACACGGAGTGATGCCCATGCCCAGCAGCAACTAAGGTTCATGTTCACCGAAAAGATAACAGTCTGGTTATCTAAAAACAGCTGTCACTGTGACATAAGACCATACAAAAATGTGTTTTAAACAGCTGTTTTAGATAATCAGACTGTCATTTTTTTGGTGAACACGGACCTAAGTGTACAAGATGTAAATGGAATCTTTACGAAACAGTCAATCAAGCATTCTGTAGGCACCAGTAGCGAAGGTTAAATTTTTGAATAAGTAAGCCGGTCTAGTGCATATTTTTAATCATGTTTGAAAAACCATACATCAAACGATTTGTAGTTTTAATCATGTAGTAACTGAATTACCTACATTGTTTTACTTTTGGAAATAGTAGACTACAGTAGAGTGTTTGTTCCGAAGGGAAGCTAGTAGGTTTCGAGTTGTATAGACCCCTCGCCACAGGTAGGAACATTACTAGGCGTTTCTCTATTTCAATGTTTCGGCACACTTTGCCTCGTAAATACAAAAACTGTACTAAACTGAGGAACCTTATGGTGCATCCCCACTGCTTGTGGAGTTATCAATTGTTACCACGTGTTGACTGTTTTCAAAAGTCAGGTCACAGTACTTAATCAAATCATAATTATACAAACAAGAAGCGGTGGTGGCGGTCCTGACTTACGAACAGTAAGTCGTGGGTTCGAACTCATATAGCCAGGCGCATGACTTTTTGTAATTTATTTCATCACCACTGCTATCAAAAACGGTGAACATATATGACATTTACCAACCCGCACTGGGCTCGCGTGGTAGATTATAGCCCATACGCAAAATACGCGCTTTGACGTGTAGTTCCGGACACCAGCCCGTTGTACAATACAATACAATACTAACAAGAAATTACACTTGGAAACGTTTCTCTAGAAAAAGTAATCAAGACGCACACCTGCAACGCTACAGATCGCTCCTCGGATAGTGACGTCATAATCAAACAATTGGTGTTCGGACATCCTTACTACTCGTATTACCGAAGATGGTGTACATTTGTTAGATTTTGGGGAAATCTGGTAATTTGAGCACGAAAATCTTGCATGTTTTTAAATTCTTATCAATTATTTATACTAACTGAACATAAAACATCATTATTACTCTAAAAGCCATTGCCAAAAAAACTAAATTTAACACAACCTGATAAATCTCCAAATAGAATAAACAGCGAACTGCACGAGTTTATCCCACCGCACACTGCGCTACAGATCTCTGTCTATACTCGTTCAGTAAGCGGCTTAACCGGACACCATTGAGTTATTGAGTTTGTATTGTCAACGACGGGCAATCGTGCTGTCCTTGTCTTGCACTTCCCTCTGGCTTTAAAGTATTGCTGCATCTGTTTTGGATGGGATAAGGGTGATTTATTTTGGTACTAAAAGAATATTCAAGAGTCAGGTTGGTTGACCTAATTCGGAATGGTTGGGCGGCAAAATATACATTCGATTTTGCCGCTCTTTCTAATCCTAATCAAGGCCACCCAACCAAACACTAGTATAGTTTCACTTCATCTAGGGTTTTCTTTACTATTTTTTAATGTTGCTCTATACTAGGTTTTTTTTCATGCCGTGGTTGAGGTTACAAACATTTTAAACTGAGCCAGAAATATTTAAACAGCAGCCAGACCCGAAACTATCTGGAGGCCATTCAAATGTTTGTTCAGGACAGGAATCGTACCCACGAAACACGGCTTAGCAGCCAATCGCTTAGCCACTGCGGCAACCGTGTTCTCAGGGTCTCTGGTTAGATCATGCTGAAACGTAAAGAAATTTCTTTTTTGCCACCACATAAAAACATATTTGGCATTCAAGAAAAGAGAAAACTTTCAAACCGGATACTTGGCGGTACTTGAAACATTAAAATTGTGAGAAGGTTCTGGATCATCAATGTTCGTTATTTCTTTTTTATCCCATAATAAGAAGCGTTTGTCTCGCAATGGTCTTAACACGTATACTGGTCAAGTGCGTAGTAACTTAGGTCCATGTTCACCAAGAAGATGACAGACTGATTATCTAAAACAGCTGTTTAAAACGCTTTTTTGTATGGGAACATGTCACAGTGACAGCTGTTTTCAGATAATCAGACGGTTATCTTTTTGGTGAACATGGACCTTAGTAGGACCAGATGAGTGCGGAAACGGCGGAAAACGTAAGTTAGGATCGTCGTGACGACTGGAATGGCATGTTGGCAGTGAGGCTACCTTACGTTCTTAGGGTCCTGGGTTCGAATCCCGGTAGGAGCAAAACTTTGTGTTAAGAAAAGAAAAGAAAAAGCATTTATTAGCCCGCACAGGACAAACACATCAAAACGAGCAACGACAAACGAGAACGAGCAACGAGCAACGAGCATGGACATTTCTTTTCGAGTCATGGATGTATAAGTATAATAAGTATGTATTTACAAACAATAGTATATATGTAGTATATCAACTATCTGGTGTCCACGACACAAGCCTCGTAACTTAGTGTGGTACTAGATGGTGCTGTGTGTAAATGTCCAGTGATATTTATTTATTTATTTTATTATCAGGTAGTTTCCTGAACTTTATGTCCACCCTTATATGTTAAAGGCCTATCCAATTAAAACAGAACAAACCACACGCACCTAGAGGCGCGTATTAGCAACAACTACTAACTGAAGCCGGGCAGGCGCATAGCTAGTGTAGACGCTAAACACGGTCACAATTCAATCCGACTTGGTACCGTGGTCGCCCACTAATGACTCGGCCAGCCTGGCCAATCGTGATTTATATGCCGACACCGAATAAATGTGGTATAATTTATGTACTAATAGCGGGTATAACAACATTTTAGTTAAATAGGTCCCTTGCTGAATACGGACGATATGAAACTGTCAAAGAATTGAGAAACAGGATTTACAGACACAGAATTTAACACAACTAAACTATACTTACGAGTATTTACAAAATTTGATGTACTCGACAGATTCCATAATTTGTTTCATTTACCACCTGTAAGTGTAGGTACATTATGGAAACACACCTGGTGGGTTTACGCATGTGACACCGGGTAGGTGTGATTGCACCTGGAGCGTCCACTTCTCCATACGTCATCGTATTACCCAGTACTAACTGGATTGTGGAGGTCAGATAGGCAGTTGCTCCATGAAAAGAAAAATCTGTTATTCAGCCACATCCGGTAAGACAAGAAGCCGACCTCAACATAGTTGTGAAAAGGCTACGCCGATGATGCTTCAGTGAATGTACGCTTCAAAAATCCCAAGTGGATATTTCCTCGCAACCGGTCCGCATGGGTACAAGTTATATCGTGGAAAAAGCAAAAAACCGTATGGTAGTTGCCTGCCTACACTCAGACTGCATAAAGCGGATATAATAGCTTATAGTATAATAGTTCATAGCACAGCAATATCGCGCACCGTACATTTGTTATGGACACGTTCACACTGTACTATATATTATTGGCTTACTATACACTATAAAATGGTGCGATACGCTGAGTTCATGCTATGCTATATCACGCGGCGCCCTCTTTCTCCTCGGCGCCGTTTTCTCCAATTATTTGAACTTTTTCTGGGCTTGCTTGCTTACTATAAATGCTTGCGATAGCATCGCGTTATGTTAACGCCGTGCTATATACTATGTACAGCATTAGGTCTTGCTTTGCTATACTATATAGTAAAATAGTATAGCGTAGTCTGAACCAGCTTCATTTGGCGAAAGAAAAGCATCGGCATCACCATTATATATTACTTGCTAAGTAACTCGTACAAAAATCAAGGTAGGCAGAAATAATAGAACGCTCTACGCTCTTTAACAATCCATGAAAATTCTTCATCCTTGGTCATATTATACAGGATGGAAACAGACCTATCATGAAGCCGTTAATCAAGCATTCTATACATCAAACTAAGTAACTACGCAAGAATATTTGCTGGGAAATTACTTTTTTTTTCGGTGAAACAAAAAGGAAAATCACGTTTTTCGATAGGACTCAATGTAATGCGCTTAAAACACTGCACTGATGGATGGATGGAATAGTGAAGGTGTTCAAAATAAAGATTAATCGCTAAAAACATGTATTTAAAAAAAAATACTGGTGAAAAAGTTGGAACTTAGCCCCTCCATATCTTCGTAATTAAATGGTTGACATTGATGGTGTAGAACAACAAAAAATAACGCGATGAAAGGCAGAATAAGTGGTTTTCTGCTTCTTTTTACACATTTTATTATTAGATCCTAAAGAAAAGAACACAGCATCACTCATCAGGCCCTTTCCGTAAAACTACTTTTATTAGGCACACATATAATCACAGCTATTTTGCTATTAGGGTTGAGCAGATGTGTGCCTAGAGTACAAAAATATCTCGCTAAATATGTTTTCATCATCATCGTCATTTCAGCCAAAAGACGTCCACTGCTGGACATAGCCCAACTAGCAATTTTCTCTTGTAGATGTGCTGATTTAAGAACTAAGGTGTTACAACTGACTTAAATGTGTCTTGACTATGACAGAACATCTTATAAAAGCATGATTCAAGACGTTTTGTACTTAAAGAGTACTAACACTTAGTACGTGCTCTTATAGATGTATATAAAGAATCGTTGTAACACATCTATCAGTACAGTTATCTTACAAGCGCATTTTTACAGAGCAATTGCTCTTGAATATTATTTACACTTAAAAAAGCATCTTAAAAGTACATTCTTTCTTAGTAGAGTCTGCATTGAGTGGTTTATAACACTTATGATCTTAATAAACTTTTGCATAAAACTACTATGAAACCAACTCGTTCTAAGTGTAAATTGTCTTCTCTGAGTCAAATTAAAGAGAAAGCGAATAATAGTAGAGCTCTATCAGACTATTTGGTCTTATGGAAGACTTGTGAACACTTTACTAAGAATGTCGGCCATTATATTCATGTAAACAACGCTAAGTGTTTGTAACACTAACAGTTAACTATGGAGTTTGAAAAATGGAAACATGGACATAAAAATGGACATATAATATACTGATGCATATTTGTCTCATCTAATATTACACCTACCACAAAATGGTAATTTGTAAGCCATGGTTTTAAAAGGAAACCTAAATTTATTAAATGGCTGCAAGTAGTTATTTTATGTAAGAGCTCAATAAGTTCAAAAGGCTTAAAATTAACTTAAGTAGTGTGAAATAAGACATTTTAGTATTAAAGTTATCTTAGAGAAGAGTAATTGGTCTTATAAATCTCTAATGGCGTCAGTTTTTATTTTTATAATAAGTTAATATGTTTTTACTAATATTCTAAATACATAATTAAGTGGGCCTGTGAAAAAATTCTACTTTATTCCACAAAACATTCGAAGAAATGTACACCGCAAGTCATTTAAGTTCGTAGACACATAATTATCAAGCAAATGAACTAAATGGTTACAAGAAATAAAAATACTACTAATACAAATAATACTTCCACAAGTTGACAGTTAAACTTGTTTTTTTTTTATTTCAACAGCACTCGCGCACACACTTTCGGTTGTTGTGATAAATATTCCGTTATTGAGCTTCCAGAGAGCAATATAAGGGGAATTACACTTGCAAGTGCAGTCCTAAGAGTGCTCTAAGTCTATTTTGCCTCAAACCATGCTGTTATAAGACCATCATAAGTTATTTTGGTCTTACAACAGCAGTAACAAGATTATTGTTAGTGTAAAGTAATCTTCAATAAGAGCGTTATTAGTTGACTGTAAGTGAGAATTCTCTTATAAAGTGCGCCTAAATCGACACTTACAGTTGTCTGTAAGTATGCTAAAAGAGTAAAAATTATTGGTCTTAGGACACTTGTAAGTTAAAATTTTGCTAGTTGGGAGGCCTCCCCCAAGTGTCGCCACATTGACCGGTCCCTTGCAACTCGCATCCAACGGATTCCCGCAACCTTCACCAGGTCATCGGTCCACCTAGTGGGAGGTCTTCCAACGCACCAGAACTTTTCGGCCTCATCGGCCATCCGTTCTGCGAGCAATGTGAGCTGCCCACTGCCACTTAAGTTTGGCAATTCTTTGGGCTACGTCGGGACCTATGTCATAGGAGACGAGCCAGTTGCCATGAGCCGAACACATCCAGTCTCCGAGCTGAAATTTCCGGTAGAAAAAGCATACAAGATACCTTCAAAAAGTTCCTATTACCTCCAACGTACCTTTCCGCTACCTCCTCTTCCTCAAGCCGAGACGTTACGCGCACCTGCTACGAACTTTCGATATTCGAACGCGAAAACGATAATTGGTTTCGATTCGAACGGTTGTTTGTAAAATAGAGGACCAATTAAATTTTGTTTTGAACTTACCTTGGTGTGGCGGGGTAACCGTGGCGCTTGCCACAATGTTACGAAGTCATTTAGGACAACTTTTAAGCCAGGTGAGTTGGCTTCGATCGTTGCGCAATATGAGATCGACAAAGACAGTAGCTTTCAGAAGATTTGTATCTGGAAATTTGTGATCATGTAATTCAGTTATGTCTTGAAGCAAAGTGACATATAATTACTAATTTTGACACTTCACACTATAATTAATCCGACAGACAACTAGAGTTGTCGACATAGCTCGACATAGTCGACATAGCGAGTAGTTTTGACTGCATTGAGTTAACTAATATGTTATACTATGTTGTTCCTGGAACTGTGTACAAGCGAAAGGAGCGCGCTGGTAGACTATTTTCCATGCGCACTTGTCATTCTAACACTGGTTTGCGCTCACCTGTTCGCAGAATGATTGATGCCTACAACATGACTTTTGAACATAGGTATTGATATTTTTGCTTGTTCTCCCAGCAAGTTAAAATGTCTTATAGGTACTCAAGGAGCTCTCTTGATCTATGTGTAAAATATAAATACAGATAAGCATGATAGTTAAGTAAGTTTAGTTTCTAATATTATTTTGTATTACTACCCTAGCATTTCAATTAATTGTTAATTATATTCTACAGTAAATCTGTGAACAGCGTTGTGGGCTGCAATATTGTATCCTAAAAATGTTATGTGTATCTCCTTTTTTATATTTTGTATTGTAGCTGTTTGCTGTTCCTTTTGAATAAATAAAAAAAAAAAAAAAATGCTCACAGAATAAGTAAGTTGAAGTAGCAATGGGCCGGCCATATTAACCGTAGAACTGATGACCGTTGGCCCGATGGAGCAAAGATCTTCACAGGATAGATGGTAGCAACTGTTGAGAGTTGAGAGTTACCGAGAACCCAGGTGACGCGTGATTGAAGAGTCGTATGTCCAGAGTAGACTGTTGTAAGCATATGATGATGATGACACTATAACAGATGAGCGAGCTCTAGCCAGTTGGTTTTCGCGAGTAGATAACAAATTTGTTCTGAACTTATATTGTCACTTACGGGATATCTTTCGTGATTATTTGTTATGATGAGCTCCCGATATTTCGACGCTGTTGCAAGCGCCATGATCGCGGGTTGACTCGAGTACACCACAACAGCTTCGAAATATCGGGAGCCCCTCATAACAAATAATCACGGAAGATATCCCGTAAGTGACAATATAAGTTTTGTTTTAAACCGTGAAAACCTAAAACAGTGTTTAAATTTGTTATGGTTTTAATTGAACTGTATTTAAAGAAATTTCGACATCGATAAACCTTTTACATTTATAACCACGAGTGATAGTATTTTTTGCCAGAAAAATGGTTACGGGGAGAGATTGCGAATGAGAGATTGTGCCAAATAGGCCGTGTTTAGCATAATACCAGGCAGTTTGACTGCCCGTCACTGGTGCTCAAATGGACCAGTGTGGATGGACACCCATCCACGAACGGACCTAGATAAGCGTGGCTTAACGTTGAAGAAAATTTTTCCCTCAATAGATTAAATGGAAGATGAAAAGAATTTTATAACTGTCGCTGATTACAGTGCACAGCAAGCGCGGGGCACAGCAAGTGTTGCCCAAATGCAAGACCAAAACGAGACCTTAGCCAGTCTTGGTCTTGGCACAGGTCTTGGTCTTGCGTCAATACACCTGGCCTTGGTCGTGATCTTTGTATTGCGCTTTCAGTCTTGGTCTTGGTCTTCATCTTGCTGCAAGACCAAGACCGATTTTGGGCAACACTAGACATAGCATTTTGCATCGACATATTAAAACAATTGTGAAGATTTAAAAAGTTACGATTTGGGACATTTTCATACTTGTTTTGCAGGTCTTTTGTTTAGTTGTCGAAATGGGAACGTTACAAAATGGGACGTATATACCAGCCTAACATTTCAAGTCACATAACGTGGTACAATGTAGTGCAACGTCGCCAAACGTATCGACCGGCAATTGTGGTCTAAACCCGGTCGTATTTGTGAGGTTGCAAGCGAGAGCGGTGTGATTCTGATTTACGTGTGTGTCGTATTGCTTTTAAAGGTGCGGACAGATATGATTCAGTGTTAGCTTAGCAGACTAGCTGCGGTCTATGCTAACAGTGTTTGAACGTGTTGTTGGGATATGAAGAGAAATATCCAACTTTTATTTGGAATCCGATAGAAACTGCGAAACTATAATAGTGATGTTAGATGACACTGGAGTAAGCTGATGAGATAAAGAAAGTTCTACAAGTTGTCTTGTCGGGAGTGTATATTATGGTACTGAAGAACCTTGAATTACAGTAGGTAACTCCTTAAATTTCCCATAAAACCTAAGATTTCTTCTTCTTCAACTTTTAACGCTGAGTGTGGGTCCAAACCTCTCCACTTTTGACGATTTTTGTGTCATGGTAAACCGGTTTCTTCCGGCCAGTTTAACGAGATCGTCTGTCAACCTAAGACCTAACACCTTTTAATGGTAAACCGCGAATATTTCTGTGATCATTGTCATTTCGAACTTTTATCACCAGACACTCGGTACATCTTAGGTTTTACCTCAGAGACAAGGTAAATTTTGTAAGTTGGGTTTAGCCAGATCTTCAGAAATGATAACCCAAGTCCCGGTTGTTTCGGTACAGCCAGTGTAAGGAAGTAACTGCCAAACTTGAAATGTGCCGAGTAGTCCAGGGCATGATGCAGCAGCACGAGCTTTATGAAACCCGAATATGAAGTAATAAATATTTTTGGTTTTTTTGAAGTAGCAATTAAATTGTAATGACTTTCTTGTTTAATCATGCTGACACATTGGTCAAGTGGTCTTAAGCGCCACTGTTAATCATGAGGTCCAGGGTTTGATTTCCAGGTCGGGAAAACTTTTGTAGGGTTTTTCCATCAGAAATGTCTCGGTAGCAGCCACTGATACTGAATTTGCGCCCATTTGATGGCAATGGGCTCGCCCCTGTGACATGGGACTTAAACATAACTGGCGAAATGTGACATGGGACTTAAACATAACTGGCGAAATGTGGGTGCACTATTGGGTACACTTCTGCCTAACCCGTCTGCGATTACAGGCGTGATGATATGTTATATAATACTGCCGCATCGAATGTGGCGACCTGACAAGTGTACTGCATCACTTACTTACAACATTGATTATTGTGAAATAAACAGATCATTAAAACACACACATTGTCACTTTATCTTCAAGCTTTATTAAATAATTTACTTACTTAGTAGTTACTGGAACATCATAAAGTATACACTGTATTAGACGTCTGTTATTTATATTCTTATGAGAACATCAAATAAATCATTATTTATTGCAGATTACATAACATTTACTAACAGACTAAAGGCTGTTTTCTATACCTCACTACCATATAACTGTCAGTAAATCTGCCTACGTCCGCAGCTGCTGCTGCTATCAATGTTTCTATGAACAAAGATATCCGGAAATATCCTATCCGGATCACCTACCTGTCACTTGATTCATATAAAATTCACAGATAGCTTCTCTGTGACGTTTTGTTTCTATCGATCCGTGAGTTAAATTTTGAACAGATAGAGATAGCAACCTACAGATACCTGTCAGTAAGTTATTGAAACTGGCCGTAAAACAATCGGTTGAAAAAAAGAAAATCACAGTGCACAATATCATAACGATATTGTATTGACGATTCTTTATTGAATCGGAATTCATAACACGCGTCTCGTACAACTTATGCTAGACTATCTAAACATTCCAAAGTCTACAAATGTATCATTGAATAAATAGTGTTTTCGGGTGATGGTCCCATCATCTGAATTCATTATTTATTCTTCCTTTTACAAAGGATTCTCGGTTTAGATTAGGACTTGGACCAACCTCTGAGGTATGTTCACCGAAAAGATAACGGTCTGGTTATCCAAAACAGCTGTAACTGTGACATGTTCCCACACAAAAATGTGTTTTAAACAACTGTTTTTATTTAATCAGACCGTCATCTTTTCAGTGAACATAGACCTGAGAGTATTTCCATTAACCGACAACAATCAGTTAGCAAGGAAACAGTCCTTAATTGAATTGTACGTCTTAAATACTGCTGTAGGTAGCAAATGTCAATAATTTAACACTTTAATTTTTTCTAATCAATGCACATAGTTCGTATCACATTTTTTTTTTATTATAACATTCCCCAAAACGCATGTGCCGGTGCAGAAGCGCTGTTCGGGGATGGTTCTTCCTCTTTGGGCACGTAAGACATACTGCAGAAGTCTAAGTTAGCATCAGTGAAAGGCTCGAATTTGTTCTGGAAATCTTCCCAGGTGCAGCCCTCCAAGGGGCAAATGGGGGTCTCTCTCTCGTTGACGAAGATTTGGACCCGGTAGTTCTGGAGAGCGGGCTCAGTGGTCTGAATGTTGCACCTGAAAAAAATTACATTGTTGACGTGAAATGTTTCTTCAAGCCATCCAATTGCGTCATCATTGCCTGAATTCGAGCCGTGTGAGGTCATTTCTATGATAGTCTCATTAGCACTGTAATGGCATTTGCTGCCTATGAACATTAATGAGAAAAAAATATAAGATATTCTTGGGTAACAGGGTTCTTGAGTTTTAAAAAACTCATCAGCAATTTTTTTGAACAAATCAGCTGATCCGCATGATCATTCGACCGTATAGCTAACACACAGCTACATTACCGATAAAAAATTGCTATGTAGCCGAGTACGGATTGATGTACTGAATATGGTAATGTTTGACCCTGAATCCACCTTACATTATACAGTAACGTATTACAGTAGTACAGTATCATAGTAGTTATTAAGCCTGTAGAAGAGATTGAAAAAGCCTTGAAACTGTCTAAACTACTAGATAATATATTCGGAAGACGATATCACACAGAGGCCGTTTGAAGAATGATTCACAGTCCAAATAATATATGACTTCCAGTCTAGCAGATAACAACACATCACAAGTATTTATATAGGAAGGCGGTATTATTAGACTTCGATAGCACTCGTAAAACGGCGGTTTAGATAGGTGGACTCGTGATAAGGAAGGACACTTTGACAATAAATATCAACTCGTCAATGAGTGACAAGCTCGTGCGTAGATAAGAAAAATCAATAGACTCAGTACAAATGTAACAGCTGATAAAGTAATCGAATATGATATAATTTATTCCATCAATGATAATAATAGATATGGTCTCCTGCGTGATATTTTAATCCTATCAATTGCCTGTAATAGTGCTTTGAATGTAATTCAAGATAATTTGCATTTTAGTGCTATTAATATCTACTCATATTTCTGTAGTTACTGAAAATAAGTATCCAATTAGTAACGATGAAGTTTTTACTGGAAAACTAATAATAGGTAATAAAGAATGAGGAATGGACATTGACCTGACTATACCAGAGGTAAACGCTCAACTGATATTTTAAATTTTAAAGACAATTTTGTTGCAAAGATTTGAGCCAACTTAAACATAACATACTCAAATGAACTCTCGTTATTTTATCATGACAGAAACTACATATTAGACGCTATGAACATAAGCATACATCCATACTCCTTCTACTTCATCTAAATTAAAGGACCTTGTTCTATCTGTAGTAGACCCTTTTCAGCTCGCTCTTTCGTTCAATAGATGTCTATTTCTTTCATTCTATTCGTGTTCTCAACGTGTGGTAGCACTGACGTGACCGACGCCTTTCGGTATTTTAACAAATAACATAAGAACCCATCTGATGGACGGATGACCTGGTGAAGGTTGCGGAAATCCGCTGAATGCAAGTCGCACGAGACCGGTCAATGTGGCGACACTTGGGGCGGGTTCATGTCCAGCAGTGGACGTCTTTTGGCTGGAGGATGATGATGATGATCCGACTGATAAAAGTTTGGAAAGACGGGGTAAAAGTTTGAAAGAAATTACCTGTTAAGCACAGCAATGATATTGACAGAGAAAGCTCCAATATAGCTGGTCCTCCACACCCTCTGAGGGTCTATGCTCAGGGCATCCAGGGGAGGATCCTCATTGTACAGCCCCAAGGCGCAGAACACCATCTCCATCATAGTGTCGTGGGTGAAATAGCCGCTCATCTTCCTGCCTCTACCCTCGATGAAGGCCACGAAGTTGTCATACAAGTCCTTCATGGGTAAACGGCCGAGGTTCTCGTTGACCTGTATAAGTTAAAGATTTTATATTAGATGATAATATTTTAAGTGATCAATTCGTAATGAGCCATGTCTTCACTACCACTTGGAATACTATTGGTTTTCGGATATACCGGTTTCCTCGCGATGTGTTCCTTCACCAATTTGAGTTATGAAATAATTTGTTTCACAAAGTAAAGTGTTACTTGTAGGTGGTGGTCGTCTGTACTATCACCACTAAGCTGACATGTCTGTTTTCTCTGAAAAGGCATGCATATATACTCACACATTTCAGCTGTATGTTATTTGGAGGGAACTCATTGTTGCTAACTGTTTTTAGTTCCAGCCAAGCTTCTACTATGAATGTATTAATGGAGTAACCTAATAACACTGCCTAACTTGGGGATCTAACCCACTCAGTTATCGTTTTCGCAACTTACTTTCCCCAAATCGAACAAAAAAGAAACGCAAGAAATGTTGCACGTTAAAACTCACCCAAGACCCATATCCATTCCTATGATAATGCCTGAGGTCATCATTGTACTCCAAGACCAAGAGTTCCTCGTCAGTGAAGGCGGCGCACCAGGGAGACTTCTGGTTGGGTTCCCATGAGCGGAAGAACCTACACAGCTCGTACATGGAGATGATCATAGAAGCATTCAGCTTGGTGCTGATGGCGAGACGATCCTGGACACCGTTTATGACCTGTGAAAAGAAGAATAATTTTGGGGCTATGTGGTAAATTGTACAATGGTTAAAGGCAATAAAAGGTAAGTTGCGTTCGCTTCTTTTGACTTATGAAAAAACGTGAACATAGAAAACTGCACGAAGTGACGCCAAGATCCAGCAGTGGGACAACAAAAAAAATGTTGTGCTTTTAGCTCAACTCGACAGTACCGCCGCATGAAATCAAAACCAGGAAGTCCGACTTCAAGTAAATGGGACATAAAAATTGTCTAGAAGAAAGAAGAAGAAGTGTTTAGTGTAGACATCCACAAATGAAATTTTAAAGCAGAAACACTTACAGCAGTTAACGCCGGACTGCCATTATACGTGTCCAATTGATTTGTCAGAGTTTGTCCATTTTTCACGTCTTGCTGATATCGGTCGCAATTCTCATAGGGCTGCGGAAAGAAAAGATAATAGTTTAAATTAGTGGACACTAGTTTGATGCTAAAGAAGAAACACTGAAGAAACACTTTCATGAAACACTGTTTTCAGTTTACACGGTTTATGACGATACTTAAAAAGTCACTTGCTTACTGACATTTTAAGATTTCAAGAACTTTTAAAAATGCAAATTTGAACTTTCTCTTGATGATATAAGGGGCTATTTTGTGTAATTTGTGTATTTTTTTAGCAGCGTTACACGAAAATTGAAGCTAATCTAAATATGTAGGACTGCTTCTTATGTCTTGTTATTGTTGACTAGCGATCATCACGCGGTTTCACCCGCGTAGTTCTCGTTCCTGAGGGAGTACGAGGACAAAATATAGCCTAAAAACGTGGTTTTCTGATGGTGAAAGAATTTTTTAAATCGGTCGACGAGTTATAGAGTTAAATCGTATCAAACAAACTAAATATTAAGTATTTGCTATTGATAATATTAGTATAGATATTGAGCAATTTTTAACATCTTTCTATATATGCAAATGCTGATTACAGCAACAAAATAAATAATAAGAATAATTTCCTTTTCTTTTTCCAAGTGTTAGTGACCAATACGTCCCCAAATATTAGTGATCAATGTTAATGTTGATCCAATTTGTCATCAGCATATGTAGAAAGATATATTAAACACGATTTACAGTGAAATTTACCAGCGACACGGAACGCGATCCGCATCCGCTTGTTTGAAGGCTGTTTAGATTCCATAAAAATTTTGATACAGACTCTTGAACGCAATTCAAATGTATACCAAACTCACCCTAATAACATCATCTCGCTCCCTTTGTCTCTCAACAGTAACATTCAGGTTGGTGGTGTCAGTGAACCCATGCACAAAAGCAAGACAGCTGGTTATCGTCCTCTGCTCATTGGTTGGTCTGAAGTAGAACTGATCAGCCTGGCCGGTGAGGAGGTGAGGGTACTTCTCGCGGATCCTCTTGCCGATGTCATAGAGTTCCTCGTATCCGGTTCCTGTGAGGAAGGATGCGGACACATCCATGGTGTCGTTCCATTTGAAGTTTTTGAAGTTTTCTATGTCCTGAAATTAAATGATTTGAATTATTCTAAGAATCTGCATAGTCTTTAAATGACTTTTCTTTAGAGCAGACTTCAAGTTCATTTCAATGTTTTGCCTCTGAGTAGTCGGATAGGAAACATATTCCACATAATATACAAGGTGTATTTTACATCTTAGTCAAAATTCAGGAGCTTGTCACAAATAATCAATTTAATTTACAATACCGGGTCAAATAATTTATAAAGCTTCTTTAAATTGTTTAAATTTGATAGTTTTTCAGAATAACACGAAAGTAATAAAAGAATCACCCATCCCGCGACATGTCTCTGTGTGCGTTTATTTGTGTGTGTGAAGGCGCGGTTATAAATGACGGGTATATATGTCACCGTAAAATTGACAAATAAGTTAGATTACAATATAACGTGTTTCACTCTAGCGATATTGTAAACTCTCGAATTATTGTCAGTCCGAGTTCGCTCCGCTCGCTGTAACGTTAGCTCCGTGTACAAAATATTTTTTTAAATAGTAAAAGTCATTCTTTACCAAGTTTATCTGAATATTAAGATTCAGTATTACCCAACTCCCAGTATATAATGTTTGTGATCAAAAATTTATAATTTGAATACCACAAAAGACTAAAACACCAAGTGAAATCCAACATCCAAATTAGTGAAGTTATCTGTAATATTATTACACTACAACATATTAGATACAATAACGAAGAAGTCAGCAAAAAAGTTCAAGGAAATATCATGAACAAGTGAGTGTATTTTTAAATATTACTCCAAAACAATCCGTTAAACAAGTAAAACACGGATACATTTTGCCTGACTCGAAATTGACCTTTGGACCTCAACAAATGACCAACAGATTTCTCATTCGACGTTCAACATTGTGATCGCTTATTTCGACCAAGATTACTATAGCTTACTTGGCAGCAAGGGCAACACACTCGACTTAGACGACGCGGAGTGCCGGTTCGAATCTCGGTGTTACACTGGTGACTTTTTGTGGATGTTTCGCCAGCATTTCTAACAACAATAAAGATCTAAATGCCCATTCGTTCCAACATCTGATTACCTACACATTCAGAAACAAAATATTATCTCTGACATGGAAGAAATAAGTAACGTTACTTTGCGGAGACGCCAATCTACGAGTATTATATCAAGATCTATGGACTCCCTTGATCAAAGCAAGACTAGCCCAATGTCTTGTGATGAATTGTTAGGTAGAAGCCTTGATTTATCTACCAATATATGCTCAACTTACATGGCGGAAATGAAAGGTGAAATAAAACAACTAAAATCTAATTTAGAAAGTACACAGAGCGAGATGGAAAATATTATTTTAGAAAATTTAGAACTTAAAAAAACCATTGCAAACATGAACCAAGAACTAGGCATACTGAAACAGTTGTGTAGAAGCCCATTAACGACTTTTAGACAAAATATGTCAAGTAGCACTAAGAAAAGTGTGCGACGTCGACTTACAGACAGTTTTCGGGTCTCTCCTCAAAAACTAAATGAAAGCCCATTAATCCCACTTCAACAATTGAATCAGGAAGTAACCAGCCAAAAGAAAGAAAATACGTGTGAGGAAAGATGTACTGTTTCGAGGACGGATACGGAAACTAAGACAAACAACACAGAAAACGTGATACTTAATGCTAAAAATTGTAACAAAAGGGCATTTATAATTGGAGGCAGTCAGTGCAGTGGACTAGCATCACATTTGACAAAATCTAGGTTTCGTAATCCCTACAACACCTACCAGTTTATTTCTATAGTTAAAAAGAATGCCTCCACACAGGAAATCTTAACAAGCGCAAAACTCTTTGACATTCAACCTGACGATAAATTGATAATATCTATTGGACAAAACGATGACAATACCTTAAAAATGACTACAGAATTATGTTTGTTCTTAAAATGTGTGCCCTGTCCTGTAATTGTATTAGGTGTGAATAAAAACATCTACTCTAATGAGATAAAATTGAATGAAATGTTAGATTTAATTTGTAGTCAGACTAAAGAATGTTATTTTCTCGAAAGTTTCTACAATTTGTCATCATTGAGCTATAAATTAAATTCTTTACTTGATCAATTAGACTATAACGAACAGTTTTTGCCTTTTTACGGAAATTCTATTAACTATTACAAAAAGAAAACTGGATTGGACTCTAGTGTCCATATTATTAAAACTAAAAACCAATGCACACAAACGGGTGATATGAATAAATCATCAGATATTACTGAACCATCCCAGGGCAATAATTTGATCCAAATTGAAAATAAATCGTTTTTTCGTAGCTAAAAACAGAAATCATATTATTTTCCACCAAAATATTGCAGGTGCCATTAACAAAATAAATGAAGTTGAAATTGCTCTTAATTTGCTTCACGATCAAAAATATTCTGTAGATTTCTTATGCCTAAGTGAGACGTTTATTAAATCTGGGGAAGAAGATAATATGACTGTACATTCGTTTAAACTCGTCAGCAGCTATTCTAGGAAAGACCAAAGGCGCGGTGGAGTCTGTATACTAATGAAACCAGATGTTGAATTTGAAAACATGGAATGGTTGAACAGTATTGCGATGGAAAAACATTTTGAAATATGCGGTATTAAGATCAATCAATATAACCTGAACTTATTCTGCCTTTACAGAACACCAGATTCTGATATAAATATATTCTTTAGAAAATTACAAATATTGCTGGATAAGACACGTAGTAAAGGCAAATGTAAAAATATTCTATGTGGCGACTTTAATATAGATATTTTAAGCGATAGTAAATATAAGAATACGTTTATCGATATTTTATACAATTACGACCTAAAAATACACATCCACAAACCAACTCGGCTAAACTCGTGCATCGACAATATTATAAGTGACATCAAAGAAGCAAAAGGTGAAACACATGAATTAGGACTATCAGATCACAATACCGGACAAACATTGTCAATACAATTAAAAACCGAAAATAATAGATTTAGAAAGCATTGGTTTACATACAAAAGGGACCTGAGTAAAGAAAATATAGAAAAATTTAACTACTATATAAGTAAGCTATCATTTTCAGAAGTATACTTGGAAACAGACGTAAATAAAGCGTTTTCATTATTGCACGATGAACTATGTCTATTTTATGAACTGTGCTTCCCATTGATTAAAGTTAAGATGAACTCTAACTCTATTAATCCAAAATGGGTAACTAAAGGTCTTAAAAAGTCATTTATAACAAAGAGAAAACTACAAAGTTTCTATTATAAAAACAAAACTACACACAATAAACAAACATTTCGAAAATATAGCAAAAGACTAAGGCAATGTGTAAATACGATACAAAGGGATAATAATAAAAAATACATAGAGAAGGCAGACAATAAATGTAAAGCTACATGGAAAATAATAAATGATAAACTCAAACAGAACAATGCTAGTAATGAAATTAGGGAAATTTTTGATGGGGAAAATATATTAAAAGAAGGTGACGATATAGCAACATACTTTAACGATTATTTTATTAACATTGCTAAAAAGGGTAACACTCAAATTCCAAAAAATAAACATGTTTACAATAAAACGGTTGTGAACTCAATCTATCTAGAACCAGCTACTTGTATGGAAATATTTATGACAGCTATGAAATTACGAAACACCAATTCAGTTGGATATGATAACATAAGTACTATTATGATCAAACAAAATTTATCAACTTTAACAAAACCCTTAACCTACTTAATTAATTTATCTTTGGAAAAGGGTATATTCCCCGAAAAACTAAAATTGTCTGTTGTAAAACCCCTTCACAAAAAAGGACCTAGATCTGATGCAAATAATTATAGACCAATTACTTTGATTCCCATACTTTCTAAAATATTTGAGAAGGTAATGAGCAAAAGACTTATACATTTCTTAGAGAAACATGATGTGTTATGTAGTCAACAGAACGGTTTCATGAAGCAAAAATCAACAACTTTAGCATGTTTTAAATTAGTTAAAGAAATTATGGACGCTTTCAATAAAAAAGAAATCCCAGTAGCAGTATATTTGGATATGAGTAAGGCGTTTGATATGGTATGTCATGAAACTTTATTGCGTAAACTTGAGCATTATGGCATACGAGGCATTGCATTAAGTTGGTTTGAGAGCTACTTAAGAGGCCGACGACAATGTACGGAGGTTAAAAAAATGTGTTTTGAAACTAACACCCAGAAAACCTTTAGGTCACCGTACTTGGCTAACCACTGTGGTGTACCACAAGGAAGTGTCCTTGGCCCCCTATTGTTTGTTATTTATATAAACGAACTGCCTTACGCCACGAACCAATACACCATATTATTCGCAGATGATACTACCGTGTTGACAAAAGAGAAAACTCTAGATAACAGTAAAATAGTTACGAATAAAGCATTGACAGATTTAATAAATTGGCTAGATAGGAACAACTTAAAAATAAATACAAGTAAAACAAAATTTATGCAATTTTTGACATATAATAACCAGAAAAAATTAGGAAATGAAATGAAATTAAGTTTAAAATATAATAATATTGACATAGAAGAAGTTAATAATATAAAATTTTTAGGAGTAGTTATGGACAAACATTGCAATTGGAAAGCTCAAGTAGATCATGTTTGTAAGAAAGTAAACAAATTCGTATTTGCACTTAGGAGGATCAAAAATTTAACAGACATTAAAACAGCCTTATTGGTATACCATAGCCATGTTTGTTCTGTTCTAAGATATGGAATAACTGTTTGGGGGAATTCAACAGATGCCCAGAGGGCATTCTTAGCCCAAAAAAAGTGTATAAGATCAATTTTCAACCTTAAGTGGACAGACTCCTGCAAACCTGTATTTATTAAACAAAAGCTGCTTACCCTCCCGTCGCTATATATATTTGAAACCTGCAAATTTGTAAGAAACAATTACTCGCTTTTTGAAAAAGATGAAAAGGCCATGTCAAAGAGGACAATAGCACAAAAGCCACTAGTGGTCCCGCGTAATAGACTAAGAGTAGGCGACAAAAATTGTTATACTATGGCGGTGAAAATATATAATCATTTAGCTAAAGAATTTAGAAGTGCTACAGATCTAGAATTTAATAGAAAGTTACATAACTGGTTGTGTGAGAGATGTTTTTATTCCATCAACGAATATTTTGAGAATAAAATTTAAATTTAAAATTTAAAACTGACATACTATATGTAATAATAATTATTAAGACATATCTCTAATTATTGCCATGATTAAAATGACATTGAAATATTCTTAATTAATTATGCTATTTTTTTATTTTTTTTTTGACATGACATAATTCGACATCGCTATTTTAATTTTTTTTTTTTTTTCCTTTGGATCATCAAACACTATTTTAATTGACATGACATAATTATTATTATTGATAGCTATTATCTATAAATTATTATCTGAAATGAATCTAATTATATTTAATTTTATTGATTGGTTGTAATTTTAATTATGATGAGTATTTTTATGTAACTGCCAATTTCTAAATGCATGCTATAAGTATACCAAGACATAAAACTTTAATATTTGTATGGCCGAAATGCCGAATATAGTGAAACCCTTAGATATTAAGAACTTATGTAAACTACCTATATTCTTGCAAATAAATATATCATTCATTCATTCATTCATTCATTCAACATACGGAAGTATCTCTGCCCCAATAATCGGGACTTGGGGCACCCCCCCCCGTTAGCCCGTTAGGTTAGTTAGGTTCCTTTAAACCTTGCACTCGGAAATACGTCGACTACGCTTTTTAGGTGAATATAAAGTGTTTTAAGGTTAGGTTACATTAATCGATATTTCTCAGGAACGGTACAGTATCTTTTCATGAGAGTGAAACCACTGGGCAAGGGGGACCCCTCCTTCCCTCCACACCACGTGAATTGACTACCATCGCATGCATATCACGAAAAATAATGCGTTTTGTTGTAAGCAGTATGTTCATTTGACAATATTTCGAGATTTTACAATATCGCTAGAGATTTTACAATATAACGTATGTGACAATTTTACGGTGACATATACGACCCGTATTAAAACGCAGCCCGTCTACACATACCGGTACCTTTAATAAGATAAAAAAGCCCTACACATTTTAGTATTGATACGGGTCGAGAATCATTGACACAGATATCTTCTTAGATTAGGATGCATAGCGAATTTATGTGTGGGTAGTTCTTATAAAAATTTAAGTGTTTGTTGAATCCAATTTTCGGAATAACCATTATTCATCGTATCGACGACCCGATTGGCATAGTGGTAGTGACGCTGCCTTACGTTCTTAGGGTCCTGGGTTTGAATCCCGGTAGGAGCAAATGTTTGTGTGATGAGCATGGACATTTGTTTCCGAGTCATGGGTGTTTATATGTATCTATAATAAGTATGTATTTACAAACAAAAAAGTATATATGTAGTATATCAACTATCTAGTGTCCACGACACAAGCTTTGCTTAGTGTGGCACTAGGTGGCGCTGTGTATCCAGCGATACATTTTTTTTAATCATTTCTCATTTATCAAACACTCGCATGCACAGTTTAATATGACCAGGTCATAAACATAAACTCTTGGGCTAGTAACCTTAAAGGATGAGGTTTATTTCTGTTTATGATCAATTTTGAGAAACCCAGAATAACTTAATTTATGTTAATGTAATCATGCAAAGAACTTTATCAGAAGTGTTTTGTCCTTTTTGTGTTGTGTTCTGTTTTTTTGCACAACGCAGGAGAAATTCGTAGTGAGGGGCTACATTTATTATATAAAACATAACAAATACGATTTTTAGTGTTCAATAACACCATAGTAAATTAAAGATTTGACTTTTAATAGACACTAGCATACCCTTTTGACCGCCATTACATTAGTCACAATTTCACCTACCATTATGTCACATATTTGTGTCAAAGGGTGTAAAACACCTCTTCACGATGCCGAAAGGCACTCTCTACACCAAACCTGGCTACTTTCTAGTTACTGAGATATGGCGGGTCAAAGTTACAACATTTTGACAAGTTTTATATAATCATAATTATATAAGTTTTATACTTCAGCACAATGTTTATAATATCATGTTTTGTGGTAGAACTCAATGTAACACACTTAGTTACATTGAGTTCTACCACAACACATGATTTATAACCTCTAAAAAAAAGTTGCTTCCCAGCAATCATTTTTGCGTAAAGTTACTTAGTTTGATGTACAGAATGCTTGGTTAACGGCTTGTGATGAGGTGGTTTACACCCTGTATGTGACAATAGCGGTCAAAAGTTTAATCAGCCTATACCGTTCCCACAGCTGGTCTATAGGTGTCGTCACTACGAAAGAGATCGGGGTGCGAAATCCTAATGCCGGTTTCCTTACGATGTTTTCCTTCACCGTTTTCAGAACGGTTTTGATTAAATAAATTACACGAAGTATGACGTACGCTAGACCGTGCCGGTTCAGAGCCCCTACTCTCTAACGCTTCGTCCGTATATTCGGATCCATCTGTCTCTCTCACTCGCACTCATCGACAGACGTGCGCGATAGAGACGGATAGATCCGAACATACGGACGAAGCGTCAGAGAGTAGGGTCTCAGAGCCGAGTATCGGTCGTAGCATAATCTAATGTCCGTTGCTCGGAGTGGCTCGGAAGCGTGAGTTTGTGTCCAGACAAAATTGCACGGTCGACACTCAGCTCGGACACAAGCGTGGGTCAAGCTTAAATAGCCACTTCCACCAACGTTCAAAAGAAATGTTATAAACTTACCTGAGCGCAAAGGCCGCTGGTGCCTTCATACCCGCTTTGGACAATCTCGTCCTGCAACTGCACAACCTGCTTCATGCCCTGGGTGACGCTGCTGCCAGGGTTTCGGTTGCCGTGGCGGTTGAGCGACCATACTGATACAGCTTCGCAATCTGGAACGTAAATTAAGGCGCTTAGACGAGCTAAATTAGCACTCTATTTTTGGTGGTT
This sequence comes from Xestia c-nigrum, assembly GCA_916618015.1. Classification (NCBI taxonomy): domain Eukaryota; kingdom Metazoa; phylum Arthropoda; class Insecta; order Lepidoptera; family Noctuidae; genus Xestia; species Xestia c-nigrum. Next base: position 25,588,377 of record OU745247.1, read on the forward strand.
CAGACTTCGTTTGAAATGCTGTAAGAATAAAGTTCTAATCAGTTTGCACTACAAAATGGTTGTTACGTCAGCCAATGCGGCCAAATAGGGCGAAATGAGTGGTTTCGATCGATTTACAAAAAAACTATTGATTGGATTAAAAAACTGAAACAATATCATGCTAATATACTGCTTGTAGAATTATTTGCCAAAAAATCAGAATGATCGCATGCATATTAGTATGTTTTTTATTGTTTTAAAGATATTTTTAGAGATAAGTTCGTGATTTTTTTTATCGAGCCAAATTAATTGTATTATGTTTTCAAAACAGTATCATGCTAGCATATATCCTGAAAAATATCATATATTTTTCTGGTCTTGTTTATAGCCGTGAATCATATCATCATCTTCCTGCCTTTGTCCCATTTTATTTGTGGTCAGCGCAACACGTTTTCTTCTTCCATTCTCCCCTGTCAGACGTCACTACATCATTTACTCTCTCTTTAGCCGTGAATCATATACTTTTAGTAATTATAAAACTCGCGTTTAGCTCATGTAATCGCCCAAAGGGTGTTTAAAAACATCTTAACGAAGCCGAAAGGCACTTGTTCTCCCCATAGCGATAATTTTTTGTTCTGGACCATACCTGGGAACCTTAACGGAGATATTAGAGGTTAAAGTTCCCACATTTTACAAGTTTTAAATATATATAATGTTGTAATACTGCCATGACCCCTGCACTATGTAATGCATCCATCAACACAAATGTTTTGATTGCGTAACATTGAGTTCTACCGTGAAACGTGATTTTTCACCCCAAAAAAAATCGAATTCCACGTAAAAAAAATTGCATAGAGGTACTTAGTTTGATGTATAGAATGATTGGTTTACGGCTTCGTGATGGTTTTGTATACACGTGATATTATGTACATCTTTCACCCCTAACCACATATCTCATGAGTGAGACATTTATTTATTACACCGTGTATGACGCCTTTTGGACGAGCTTTTTGCCATTTGCCGAGGACAGATGCAAAGGAGATTTTTTTTTTGCTCGGAGATTAGGCCACCCACATAAATTGAAGCATTTAATAATGAAACGTACATTGATTTCTTCCTTATGTCCTCTAGACTACAGTGGTTAAATTAGGTAAGCCCGGAACCGGAATAAATGCGAAAAATCTGCAAAAACACTTACAAATGTATATAGATATAGATTTCGTTTATATACTATTGTAAAATGGTTACTTTTTATCGGTGTAATGTGAATAATAAATGCAACGACCAACGACCAGATGGGCCCAAAAAAATTGTCTTCGTTGGACTGTTACTAAAACGACGAAAAAAAAACATTTATTACAAGAAAACCACAAAACTACAAGATATTAATATGGGAAAAAAAAAGTCAAAGATGGGTATTTTACAACAAAAAACAACTACGTTACGTGATACTTATTAATACGCGTGATAACAAACTGCTTTTTAATGTTTGCACAGTAAATGTGTTTTTGTGCTTTAAAAATACCCACTTTGCTGGCACTTGACAAATACCGGTAATTTACGATTTGTGGTTACAGTATTTATCGTTAATTGTTAGTAGATTATCGTAACTGAACTTTTTTAGCTGGTAGGTAACTTTCTGAGAAGTGAGCTCATTTCGGAAATTTAAAAAAACCAAATAACCTTTAACTTCCTCGTTAGTTAGTGTTAGCGTCACCATCATAGTGGTCGCGGTCGCGACTGCTGAGTGTGTGGTTCTAGATGCTATTCCCGGGTTAGGCAATGTGGTATTGGGCTTTTATATCAGGAATTCTATTGAAAATTTCGAATAAAAAATCCAGGCAAGGCCATCTGCTGATTTCCATATTTTCCATCGCAAAGTTGTTGACTTCAAGTACTTTTTTAAATGAAAGTTAACATTTAGGTGGTTGTTACCAGGCCGCAAACGTTTTGATTAAAAAAAGAATAATGTCATCAAGCAGTCTGACAACTCGAATGGCGTAGTGGTAGTGACGCTGCCTTACGCTCATAGGGTCCTGGGTTCGAATCCCGGTAAGAGCAAATGTTTGTGTGATTAGCATGGAGATTTGTTTCCGAGTCATGGATATAAAAAATAAAAAATATCGCAGGACATTAACACACAGCGACAAACAAACAAAAAGTATGTTATGTAGTATATCAACTATCGAGTGTCCACGACACAAGTTTTGCTTACTGTGGCACTAGGTGGCGCTGTGTGTTATTGTCCAGCGATATTTATATTTATATACTTGGTCACTCGCAAATGGTTACGCTTCAATGTCACAGGCATATAAAACCTCATTCACACTTGCCGATAAACGGCCATTTTCAATAACATACTGACAGGTATCGGTAGGTTGCTATCTATGTCTGTTTGACATTTAGCTTACGGATCGATAGAAATAAAACGTAGCACAGAAGCTTTTTTGGATTTTTCTATGAATGAAGTGACAGGTAGGTGGTGTAGATAGATATTTCAAGCTCGTTTTGTTTATAGAAACCCCGAAAGCTGAGACTGTGTCATATTTATTACTAGCTGACCCACGCAACTTCGTCTTCGTCACATATATGAGAGAAAAAGCTCACAAAAGGAATAAATTTTCCCCGTTTTTGCAACATTTTTCATTTATGTTCCGCTCCTATTGGTCATAGCGTGATGATATATAGCCTATAACCTTCCTCGATAAATGGACTGTCCAACTGTTCCTGAGATTAGCGCGTTCAAACAAACAAACAAACAAACTCTTCAGCTTTATAATATTAGTAAGTATAGATTAACTGACAGTTAAACGTAAGAACCGCCTTAAGACGTGACATTTATTTTTTCTATCGGTTTTATTAGGCTAGATAGGACACCGTGTCAGATTCAGAACATTTAGAACGTCTCAAAATATGTATACTATGTATAGGATCAATGCAGGCAAAACGAATACGCGGATAGAAGTTAGTTAATTATCTCAACGTGAATATTGTACATTTTGTAACATTTTTCGACTTAAAAGAGTCTCCATGGAGTTTCTTGCCCATTCTTCTCCAAAGAGATCTAAGCGTTGCATTGGGCAACTACAGAACTTTGACAAGTCATTCTGCCTTGTGACTGTAGCTTTGCTTTATTTTTTTTATGAGTAACCAAACTGCCTTTAATGGTCTAATTGAAATAAACGCTTTGCGTTTGAGTTTAATATTGTAGTATGTATCTTTTATGTATATAATCGTTTATGATTGACAAAGTCTAATGGCACGTGTTTTTGTTTACAAAATCATCTTCTTTATTATCTACAGACAATCGTGAGAATGACATATTTATTCTGTCGTTAGCCACAATATTATGATTACTTGAACATTGCTATTCTTTTCTTGTTTTGTGACTCAACTATACAAGTAGCTACTTATGTACTTAACGGCTTGCTTAACTTACTGTTGATGAGTTTATTTTTACCCTGGCAAGTATTCGCTTTAGTAATTTTGGAATATTGAGAAACCCAAATCATAAAATAATTTAAAAAATCACAGCTAACACAAATTACACTTCAACGTCATTCAGTACTCAATAATATATACGTACCTACCAAAGCGTATCATCTCCGCTAAAAAAAGCATATGAATACCATATTTTTTGTTGCCGTATAGGTACTTATTACAAGAATTTCATTCATGGATTTCCCGAGCCTTGTATTGCATAATTTAACTACAAGTACTCGTACGCTCAAAGTACACACACTTGATATTTAACAAGATGATAATAAACACACAATACTCAGAACTGATTATGTAATAGAAAAAATCTATTACAAATATTTGCGAACCTCTGCTAGGTCATAAGAACTTACTACTAAAATAGATGAATTACCCTTGACCTTAAGGCTGTGTTCACACTGAGCGTTTATTCGGCCGCCGACTATTGACTATTGCAGTAGTGCTCTCAATACGAAGAGACATGTCTACTCTTTTGTGAGGGAAAGTGGGCTATAATCTAACACACTGGCCTTGTGCGCCACTGTGAGTGCCAAGTTCAAAACGTATGAGTCATTCATGATTGATTGTTTTGCATACAATCTCACCGCGGCCGGTGGTCGATTAAACTAACGTTTGGTGTAAACGAGACCTAAGAGAAGCACAATATGAGAATCAAGTTGTTGTTGTAGTTGTTTAGGTGTTGCGAGCAATTGCTTAGTTTGTAATTACAGTTTTTAATGAGGACGAAGCCACGGTTATAACTTAGTATTGTAGTGGTAGCCTATTTTGGTGCTACAGTTGGCATGGAGTGTTGAAGTAAGTATATGCATATTGTAGCTAGTAATAAACAACCATTCAAATCATCCCAATTGAGCATAAACAGTCTGGACCCGGGTGATGCCTCTCACAGAGACCGTGTGTTAGAGACATACTTCATCTACTCTAACATAAATTGGAACGTAGCATTGTATTATACGTGTTCCTTAGTCTAAATCGCGTTATTATGTAGATTTGTATAATTATCCTCCTTAACCAATTGCGACGATGGTCGATTGAAAAGTAGGTCGAACGTTATCCAGATTAAAGGTAAGATGAGAAACGTAACCTCTTTTTCTCGTGTGGGAATCCTCAATGAATGTCCTCCGCCGAGGGGTCAGTTAGACTCTTACTGACTAAAACCACACGGTGTTCCTTCCTGTGACTTCTGACTAGGGTGCGGGTATGTAATTGTATTCTTCACACTAGATTTGTCAGAAAAGAAATCTTTTTTTTGCGTTGGAAAGGCCTAACACATACCGCACCGTCCGAGAAGACGGTTTAGTTATTTGGGGCTTGCACCCACTAAAAAAACACCGTCGTGAGCCTACTGTCGCCTTTGCGGATGGTTCGCGAGAACTTATGATGTTCAGCACCCTGAAAGAGGTTAGGTCTCAAATAAGAAACATAATCTAACCTAATCTTGAACTGTACTTTTGGTCAGATAAGGTAAAAGTCACATTTTGTTAAAAAATCGGTCGGGATTCTGTTAAATTAATAGAAAAATTAAACTAAAATCCAACCTACAAAATATACCAAATTAAATTGTTAGCGTCAGTGCACACCGAGACGCGACGCGACGGTATTGGAAGTAGGAAGGAAACCTAATCTAATGTAACCTAACCTTGAACTCTAATTTTCGTCAGATAAGGTAAAAGTCACACTGTTAAAGAATGTGCCAGGGTTTGTAGACTTAATAATAAAAAAAAACTAAACTAAAATCAAACAGGTTGTCAACCTACAAATGCCAGATTAAAGTGTTAATAATCTGCTGTCCCACCGCCCGCGCCAGCGAGTTAGCGATAATCTTAGAGAGGCGACCCGAATGGTGCTGCGGTAGTGAGGCTGCCTTACGTTCTTAGGGTCCCGGGTTCGAATCCCGGTAGGAGCAAATGTTTGTGTGATGAGCATGATGGACATTTGTTTCCGAGTCATGGATGTTTATATGTATAATAAGTATGTATTTACAAACAAAAAGTATTCATGTAGTACATCAACTGTCTGGTGTCCGCGACACAAGCCTTGCTTAGTGTGGCACTAGATGGTGGTGTGTGTAATGTCCAGCAATATTTATTTATTTATTTTAATCTATCAACAATTTATCGCTGTGTACGTGCAAAAGATTGTAGGTAAGTCCCATGTAAGTACTTTTACTTACACAGGACTTTAAAGAAGGTCGGCCAAAACGTACCTGGTGACGAAACGATAGCGTCCCTATATGCCATATATATGAAAAATACCCTTATTTTATAAGGTCATACAAAACGTAAGAAATATATTTTTAAGTGGCCACAAAATAAAGTTATCCTTGTTTTAGTTTTTGTAATTTTATCGAAATTATTTTCGTATAGTAGATTCAGAACGCACCTTCTGACGATTCATTTCGCGTATGAAAAGACTTGTTACTCAAAAACTATTAAATATTCAAGTTTTTCTGAATAGTTGTGAACTGTTACTCAAATAAATTAGTATTTAGGCATCACATGTCAACTATTGCTATTTATTATGCATTGAATCCTTGTGATAAAAAATAATTATGTGAAAGCGTTTTGTTCAATTACGTACAACGGAACGTCATTTATCAACGACAAGTTACATCATCTGTGGCAAAGTATAAAAAAAGACTCTGTGGTCATCGACCGACACGCGCCATCGATTGAAATCCAACCAATACCCTTGATTTACTCCTGTATTCTACCAATACTCGATTTGTCGATATCTATTCAACTTGAGTATTGAAGAGTGAAAGAAAGTAGGTAGTGTATCTAGCGACTAACTCACTTCGGCCAGAATTGAAGTGGTTAAACCACAAAAGTCTATCAAAAGACTTCGCGTGTAATGTTATGCCATCCTTGTCTTCTACACTACGCCTTGGTCAAGTTGCTGCATTAAAGGTGTAGTTTTCATTGAATTATCGGTCAAAATCTTTTGTCAAAGCGGACAAGACCACAAGTCGGTATTATAGACAGCCCTTTTTGACATCGAACTGAGAGTTTATTGGACAGCCAAGGTGCGCTTTGACACATGTCCTATTTTTTGGGAAATTCTTTGAGAGAAATCGAAACGAGCTCGCTTATCACCCTCCTTGCTTATCGCTAAGTACACTTTTAGGCTACGCAACAGTTGGATAGAAGGTAGTTGTAGATTCTAACCTCAAAAGTATAATTGCCGCTTTTATAAAAAAAATGTGGCCATTTAGATATGATTTTCAAACGGGATGATGTTAATAACATTAAAACAAACCGATCTATGTATAGCTTATTTTGGGACATGAAAAATAAAATTGAGGTCCAGCTCCTATAGATTTTTGGCCATTGTTCTTTAGGGGGTTTCCCATACATAAAACTGAAACTCAATTTTCTTTTTTCATCAAACCAATACGTGTGGAGTATCTATGGAAAGGTCTTCAAAAATGATATTGAGGATTTTAATATCATTTTTCTCTAAACTTAATAGTTTGCGCGAGAGACACTCCCAAAGTGGTAAAATGCCCCACCCCCCCCCCGTAACTTCTAAAACAAGAGAATGATAAAATTAAAAAATATATATGATGTACATTACCATGTAAACTACCACCAAATATTGGACGAGATCTAAAAAGTAGTTTTTTTTTAAATACGTCATAAATCGTAAACCGCAATTTACCTTTCATTTACAACGAACTGCAAGAACTTTTATACTATGTTACTTGTGTTACGGAACGCTTCATGGGCGAGTCCGACTCACACTTGGCCGCTTTTTTGTATAATTCGCAATTTTTGTTTCAATTGCTAGCTTGAATCGCTTCTCGCTAATCGCTGGTAGAAGGACAGGTGCCGTTGAAATGCTTGTTATTAATCCTGATTTCATAATAATGCATTTAGATTTATTCTTTCTTTGTTTATCGTCTGATTAATGTCGAACCTGTCTTCGCCTGCTACTTGGCGCACTCATGGTACAAACTAGCACGACAGGTTATTTTTCGTCTAAAACTGACCTGCTGTAAGAGTTTATAGTGAGCCCCTGGTGTCAGACTTTTTTTGCCTTTATTTTTCGCTAGGCTTTTAATACCGTGAAGAAATATCTCTCGATATGTCAGAGATTTATACATTCAACTATTAACTATGCTAAAAGTGCTCATAAAGAATAGTCGTTAAACAAAAAGACATTTGCACGTTACAATAAAGTTTGGTTAGATAAATGTTTTGTGCCTATTAGGTCCATGTCCACCAAAAAGTTGACGGTCTGATTATCTAAAAACAGCTGTTTAAAACACGTTTTTGCACGGGAACATGTCACAGTGACAGCTGTTTTGGTGGTAATGTATTTGGTACAAACCTTTTTGGTACAATTTAACAACGAAAGTCATTCCATTAAATATCCTATTCAGCCTGTGAAATTATTGGGCCGCGATCCACCACGATCCTCCACGCGGTCCAGTGCGGGGTGGAAGTCACATGCAGTGGTTTTCTTACGATATTCACCTTCTCCGTTTTGGGAGCAGTGGAGATGAAAAAAAAATGCACAAAATAAAGCCTGCCTGGGTCCTAACCCGTTCTGTAGTGCTAATTTTTGTTATTATATTATGATAAGTTATATTATTAATTATGCTTAGATATAAGTTTGGGCAACAATAGTTTAGTGCTAGCCTCCACAGTTGTAAAGAACTTTTCGTTGATTGCATTAGTATATGTATATGATAGTATTGTTAGCTGAAAGCCACCCAAACACAATAAAATAAAATAAATAACCATTACGCGAGAGTCAAGCTGTGTTTTTATCAGAGTAAGTAAAATTGGTAATTACTCGTATTTGAACAGTCGTTATCACTGAAAAACACTATTATCATAAGCAAACAATTCAGAAAAAAACCTTTTTTATTTCTTCACAATTATGAAACATGCAAAGTATTATTTACATATTCAAATATTATATTCTAACAAAATGTACCTTTTAGAAATCATAAAAAGCCGGCATCGGAAAACAAATACACCGGCCGGTATAATGTTCCTTTTTTTCATTTGAATTTGGTGAAAAAAGAAGTTTAGTTCCAGTAGCAAGATGTGTGTCAAAACGTCTGTCAAAAAGTGACAGATCTTATTGTTTACATTTCTAAGAATTTAACTCGCTATAAGATACGGAGCGAATCAAATACCTTTTTAAATAATATTTGCATTGTTCAAGCTGTAGTTCAACCTGATTCTTTCGAATAATGATTATTATTTCTTGCTTGTTTAAATATGAATTACCAGGCCTCCACTCATTGTGGGCCGTAATGCACCACGCGGATCCAATGCGAGTTGATGGATCCCATTCATGTCTTTTATGTAAAACAGGTTACCTAAGGGTCAAAATATAAATAGCGAAGGGATTATTAACCTTATGGTGAACGTTTGTGACCATCACACAGTGTATGTTTATCGGAAGCAATTAACAATTGCATATTTGCCAATATTTTCAATCCCAAACGATCTAAATAAAACATTAAAGTTATTTCCACATTTACACACTTTCCTATGACGGTGTTTGTTACAATTTGAATTTATTGTTGGTAAATAATTTCCCGCTGTTACATTTGTACATGTTTAAAAACTGCAAATTATTTTTTTTAAATCATTTTCAAACTTTTATAGAGCGAAAAGTCAAAAGTGCATTCAGTTTGAATGGTGCCTCATTCAAACTGAATGCACTTTTGAACGAAATTCAAAATTATTATTAAAACGACAGCTCTTGAACGCCGATGCACTAACCGTGTTCAATTTCAATGGTAAAATTCGTCCTTGTCAATTTTGTTTCACGTGACGATTAAATGTAAATCATTTTGCACTTTATGGGGAACACAAAACAAACAATGATAGAAATAAATCTAAATCTCTACACTAAAGACTTACTTGGGAGCATCGTATAGTCTCGTATATCCCCCCTGACATTATCATATGGTGTCTTGGATCCGAACAGCTGGTAAGGGCACGGCGCGTTCCAATAACATCCGTGCACGTGAACAACGAGTAGTACTACGAGAAGTAGTTTTGACATCTCGACTGCGAGCCAGCGCCGACGTACAATTGTGATGGTTAACGCGCGTCAGCTTCCTATATTCTCCCCACTACAGTAGCAATACACTCGTTTAAGGTGCATCCACATTACCGCACGATGCATTCATTTAATTATTCATGAATAATTATTTGAGTAATTTTTATTTCAAATTTTTAAATTTTGAATGCAATTATGCATTGCAAAAAAAAAAGAAGTCCAGAAAACAAATTAAATAGCAATTTTTTATTTGGTAGTTTAAAAAAATATGACTTGTTGCTTACTTTAACTGCACTGTTAGCTCTGGCAGATGACGTTAGCCTTATATGACCTCGAATAAACTTGTTCAGTATAACGGAGATTATTGCCGTTTATTTTTTATACAAATACTAGGTGATCCCAGGTCATCTCGATCATAACCCGATCAAAGAAGCGTCGGTCAAAAGAAAAAGTTAATTGAACATGAATTCTAGATCAATAGTCTTGATTTTAATTTACGGTCTGCAGTTGATACTCAAACTTGTTTATATACAAATACTACGAATATCATAACAAGAAAGGTGTATTACTAAGCAGCGAAGCGTTTGTTATTACGAAGAGTTCATTAATAATAGTAACACTTAAACTAGTTTTTAAATTATGACCAGTGTTACTAGTGATTGCATATGGGACGGAAACGTGGTCGCTCACAACGGACCTTAGCAGAAGGCTTGAAGTCACCCAAAAGGCAATGGAGAGGGCTATGCTCGGAGTTTCCTTGAGTAACCGAATCAGAAAATAAGAAGTCCTCAAGAGAACCAATTTTACCGACGTAGCCCGAAGAATTGGCAAACTTAAGTGGCAGTGGGCAGGGTAATTGCTGGCAGAACGGATGGCCGATGGTGGCGCAAAGTTCTGGAGTGGCGTTGCGTTGGATGACCTCCCACTAGGTGGACCGATGATCTGGTGAAGGTTGCGGGAATCCGCTGGATGCGAGTCGCATGAGACCGGTCAATGTGACGACACTTAGGAGTGGCCAAAGTCCAGCAGTGAATACTAGTGGCGGTTTTTCTGTGCTTGCCTAGGTTGGTCTGTACATAGGTGACCACCCATTACATACCAAGTTTCCTCCGTGCCTCGGGAAGCACGTTCAGCTGTTGGTCCCGGCTGTCATTTGTAGATCTTTGACAGTCGTTAAAGGTAGTCAGTGGCCCAAAGGTCTGACAACCAGTCTTACCAAGGGGTATCGTATTACCCAGTACTGAGTTGTAGAGGTCAGATAGACAGTCGCTCCATGTATATTGGTATCCAGCTGCATCCGGTAAAACTGGAAGCCGACCCCAAAATAGTTGGGGAAAAGGTTCGGCAGATAATGAGTCTTTTGGCTGAAATTATGAAACTAGTTCTTATAAAAATGCATGTATGTAACCTGCTTAGCGTCGTAATACCAAGTTGCAGTGACGTACTATAGCTACTGTCGATCGTGATTCGTTCATTGATTCTTCATTTCTGTTACATATTCAATAGACTACTACGAGTACATGTTTTTGCATTCATATTATTACCTTATTGTTGGTTTGGTTAAAAAAAAGGCTCGTCTCGGCGCAATGATATCGCACCTTTACAAACCAATAGACGTATTTAAGATAATCTTTGAGTTTAATCTAATCTAACACATGGATGCAATTGAAATTATCACGGCCAGTCCATGTCCATATCCACGCCCCCGGTCCAAGCGTTTATTATAAGATTTACGACTAATTGTAAACTAATTGACGGATAAATAACAATAGCTCACGGTGAGACATAAAACAAAATGTAATCGTGATATTTAAAATGTGGGCTGTAAATAAATTATATGATTGATTTTATGATGTTTAGTAATTGTATTAAAGAAAATGGCCTAGTGTTAACAGAAGAGCTACTTTCAAGCTATAAGCTAATGCTTTGTAAATTATTTCGTAATAATAGCTCTCCAAATTGGTTCAGGAAAACATTGCAATAAAACAATGCGTGTTTAATTGCTTTTTTTTCCTTAATTCTAAAACAAAAGATAACCATATGGGTTCCCTATGAACCAGACGTAGGTTTTAGTAATAAACAGGTTTTGTTGTTCTGCCTTACTCTTCAGAGATTACAGACGTGATCTCAGAGGGAGTGTCAGAAGCCGTCACCTCCTTCTGCGAAGCAGTCATGCTAGCGAAGGAGATGGCGGAACGCGAGAGGGAGAGAGCCTCTCTTTCCAGCCGCCGCGGCGCCGCGGGAGATGCACCGGGCGTCGGGGGCCACGTGGTGGCTACCGGCCACCGTAGATGCGGGCCTGTAGACGGTTGGCCATGGGCTAGCTAACCGTCCATCCGTCTAACGACGACAGGCCGTGTCGACGGCGCGTTCGTGTTCCACGCGCGCCTCAAAGAGATGTCAGCAAAAGGAGAGGGGCCGAAGTCTGCCGGGGTTGCGGGCCTGTTCGAAAGAGATACCGCGGCCCCGGAACATAAAGGGCGAGGAAGGAACATGGATGGGTTTTTGTCAGTAAGTCTGACACTCCCTCCCGTTCCGCCTAGAGTGGGAGAAGTCATTTGATGATTTCCCAACCTAAAAAAAGAAAAAAGAAGAGGGAGTGTCAGACTTTTACTGACTGAAACCCATCCATGTTCCTTCCTCGCCCCTTTATGTTCCGGGGCCACGGTATCTCTTTCGAGCAGTACCGCCCCGGCGGCAGGATGTTTGCCAACCTTTGGCCCAATTCCTCTCACATAAAAGAGTTTCCGTTGCATCCTAGTAGTGAGAATATTTTAGAATTTTTATAATAAGTAGAACTGCTTCGTTAGTCTAGTGGCCGCCCACACGACTGTAAGATCCTCGGTTCGATTGCCAAGTCGTGCAAAGTGTTATTGGGTTTTTCTATCAGGAATTTATCAATAGCAGCCACGGGGCTGCCGGGGTTGCGGGACTGTTCGAAAGAGATACCGTGGCCCCGGAACATATAGGGCGAGGTAGGAACATGGATCGGTTTTAGTCAGTAAAAGTCTGACACTTCCTCCCGCTCCGCCCAGAGTGGGGGATGTTATTTAATGATTACACATCATAAAATAAAAACCACGGAGTTGGGATTAGTGCCCCGTTGTTGGCAATAGACCCTTCACGTTGGACTTCAAACATCAAATGTGAGTTAATATCAGGTACACCCTTTATTATATCTATGGGTACACCTCAACCTCGGGGCTGCGGGACTCTCCGAAAGAAATACCGTGGCCCCGGAATATAAAGGGCGAAGAAGGAACATGGATCGGTTTTAGTCAGTAAAAGTCTGACACTCCCTCCCGCTCCGCCCAGAGTAGGACAAGTCATTTGACGTTTTACCATCCGAAAAAAACACCTCTACTTCACCCTTTGGGGATACCAAGCGTCATGTTGATATTAGAAAATATAAATTCTTATACACCAGTTAGCATATGTAAATCAGTCTACAATACGTCTATTTCTGTCATTAAACAGCGTTGGTGCATAGCGGTTTACAGGAGGTATGCATGCGTGGACAAAAGTAAAAATAACTTGAACTTTAGATGACACAGTGCAATGAAACGTAGAGCTAAATATAAAGTATTTCCTTTTGATATAACTGGGCTATGTGTCCCCGCTAGAATTACCCAATGAAACGATGAAATTACCTTCATCCCCTAATATAAAATTCTTCGTTTGGTCTCTGATTTTAAGTCATTCTTTAAACAAAAAATAAGACCGAAGAAGTCAGAAGTCGGTGACCTTTGTTTGATTGATTTACGAGTACTTACTTAGTTTTTTGTCACCGACTTCTGAAGCTAAAGTTATTTTTCACTTTTTTGCTTTTTTTTGGAGTCGGTTTATTTTTCACTTTTTAGTGGTTCACTTGTGCTTACCCCTTCACCGCGCAGCAGCGTGATGTTTTGTTATGAACTGTTGTAAACAATAAATAGACATGAGATTTACCATTACACCATATTAGGTTGACACTTGTATTTTTCAGAAACTCTTAGTCATATTGTCAGTGATAAAATATGTATAAAACACGTACCACGTGACGTCCGCGCCGAGGTGTAAGATCGCGCCCCCCACGTAGGCGTAGATATGTGACGACTCGAATGGCGTAGTGGTAGTGAGGCTGCCTTACGTTCATATCCCGGTAGGAGCAAATGTTTGTGTGATGAGCATGGACATTTGTTTGCGAGTCATGGCTGTTTATATGTATATTAAGTATGTATTTCCAAGCAAAAAAAGTATATATGTAGTATATCAACTATCTGGTATCCACGACGCAAACCATGCTTAGTGTGGCACTAAATGAGGCTGTGTGTCCACCGATATTTATTTATTTGCCTCTAGTTGCTATAGCAACAATAAGTATTACACAAGAAGCATTTTTACTGCATTTTTTGACGAAACTATTCATGCCTGACTCGCATTCAGCCGGTTTAATCCCTAATGACTCCTCAAATCCATTCATCCAGCATATCCATCCTTTTCTAGTTAATGTGTTCGTACCCTAAGAAATTGGTTACACATGATAATAGCACACGTTCGTGGACATATCGTTTATTACAATTAATTTATTACTAAAAGAAACACATTGCATGTCCAGATTGCGCAACTACCATGTGACACGTCAGTGCCGCATTACAGTTATTTTACCTCGAATTTTACATCACTTTCAAAACCATAGAGATTAAGATTCCGCTGACACTATTGACCAAATTAAAAAAAGTCTGACAACCCGCCTTACCAAGTGGTAAGTGTCGTATTTCCCAGTGGTTTTTATTTCTTAAATTATTTCCTTTGTTGACATACTAAACAGGGCTGTTGAAGAATTCGGAGGAGTGAGAATGCAAGAGGGATCGAAGGGAGCTCAAGAGTTTGTAATCCTCCCAAACTTATTTTATGTTGTTAATTAAACATATGTATATATGTTATTATTATGTAAAGAAGAAAGAAAGAAAGATAGAAACATATTTATTTGGATTATGCCATAACATAACATAACAAAAAAATGGCGTAAAATATAATTTAAAAAAAAAACTTAAAACTAAACAATCAAAAGGTAACTAAAGAAACTTAAACTGTACAGAAAACAAAAAAGAGATAATATTGTGTGTCTTACGGCTGCGCCGAAAATATGTACTTCTCCACATTGCTGTCATCCGGGAACGTTCCCAGAAGAATAGCAAGAAGAATTAGGTGGACAGACGATCTCATTAAAGTGGCCGGAAGAAACTGGATAGCCATGACTCAAAACCGCCGAAAGTGGAGATATTTGGAAGAGACCTACACTCAGTATTGAGTGGCCAAGGGTTGAAGAAGAAGAAGAAGAAGAAGAATTAGCATTGACATTCGACGTAGCAATGCTGCGAGCCGGCAACATTGTTGATTCTTTGAAAGAGCCAACACTATGGTCACGCCAAGTGTCGGTCAGACGGCGCGAGTGTTTTTTAGAACAACCATACATAGTTATTGTTTTAGTAGTCCAGGCCCCCCTAAGAAGAGTGTATTGTAGCACCTAATACACCTACTTCGTAGCGAATCCGGCCCTGTTACACGTGCTAATCAATTTTACTAGAGATACATTTGTAAATCAACATATTCTACTCGAACCACTGATTAATTTACTAAACTTATATTGTCACTTACGGGATATCTTCCAGCGCCATGATCGCGGGTCAACCCGCGATCATGGCGCTTGCAACAGCGTCGAAATATCGGGAGCTCAAAATAACAAATAATCACGGAAGATATCCCGTAAGTGACAATATAAGTTTAGTTTTAAACCGTGAAAGCCTAAAACAGTGTTTGATTAATTTACAATTACCAGCATTGAAATGGAAAATGGAATGACTCCAATCTAACAACACTAAAGAAATAATATATGCAAATGTTGATTGGCCAACAACATAAACAATTTGTATTTGTTAGGAAAATAGGAATCTGACATTTGTGAAGTGAACGTAATAGAAACATTATATGTCCATGATACAATATGGGACGCTGATTGAACTATTTTAATGAATACCTATTTTGCCGACATTTAATTGGAAGTAAATAGCTCTGCCAAAATTAACCGCTGAAAATATGAGATACAGTCACGTCTAATAATATGTATACACTTTCCTTAATATTATAGCTATTTTCGCGAGAAATAACGATTCTAAGTAGGAGATTGGATCTTTTTCATAAAAATATGAGTTCCAGAATACTATGTATGTAATAACATTAAATTTTAATCAGTACATTAGGAAAAACACAATTAAAAAAATTCTTAAGTGTTTAAACATATTATTAGACGTGACTGTACAAACATGTTAATTTGTCTTTCCAGTTAGAACAGGCCGTATACATCAAAATCTGCGTAGCAAACTATCCAAAATCAGTGCTATTACTTCGAAAAATTAGATGTGTGTGGAAAAATTGCAGCCAGCGCCCAGTACATACTCGATGCTTCATTGGTTCCACTTCATGTCTTCTTCTTGTTGCAGCACATATAGGAACATAATATACGAAGCTGTTATAAATCTGGAATGAGAAAGAAAGCTAAATGGATATGTTAATCAATACAGTCAATGGAGTGGTGCATTCAATAAGTTAGATGACAAAAAAAACTTATTAGCCCGTCAGATGGATTTCCAAAAAACATTGGACACATATTAATTTTTTTCTTTTTTCACGTAAACAAAAAATTGAGACGATACAATACGTCGAAAACTCGTGTGATGTCACATTTGAGTACATTTTTTACCGGAAAATTACGTCACGATAAAATAAAAAAACACGGATCTTGCGTCGACGCTGACGACTCGGAGTCGGCGCGGTGGTGTCTTTATATCACTGTCCATTCAGAATATATATTTGGGAACCTAGATAATTTGTAATCCAATCGAAATAAATACACACTACCTTAAGAATATGTATGATTTACAAATTATTTCGGTATTACGTTTGTATGAACGACGCATGCTCCGCCGGCCCCTTAAAGGCTGCTGTGCAAACATATGCGATGTCGGCGCGCTGTAAGCATGCGGTCTGCTCGCTTACAAAGCACGTGCTGCGAGTCGAGTTGTGTGGTAGCGGCAAGCACGCTGACTGCTCGCCGTGGGCTTTTTCATCTCTATTGACATTATGAAAAATATTATACGACACATGATTTAATCTATAATCTCTCTCTAATTTGAATGGCAAGTTAATTGCTGGGTTGGAACGGTGCCGATATAGTGTACCTTAAGACTACCCATCTTTCCGCCGCTGATTAGGGTAATTGCCTTTAGTTGAACATTGTTTCATTGTACCTCTCACTGCCTGCATGTTTAGCAAAGCTGTAAAGCTGTTTATGGACGTTATGATTAGGCGGAAAGACTTTGATGTTCGATAAAAGAAACCAATAAAATGATAAGTAGACCATTAGTAAACTCACTGTTGTTTAAGTACATATGATACACTATGAAGCATGTGATGTGTAAATTTAAATAATATACGGGGTGGAAAGGCCTTCAGCGCAAAAACGACGTGGCTTCACCGACAGGATCTTTGAGCGATTTATGTATTTAGCGTTGCCTCACCCCCCGTCGAACTCGCGCCGGACGTACACATATGATGTGTTTACGAAATTAATAAAAACCTAATGAAAAAAGTAGCCTCAGAATAACGGAGGTGATGTAATTTCTTATTTTTCAGTGTTAATTTTTCTTATTTTAAATAGTTCTGCCATAAACTAACCTATCTGTGCATGTTTTATGAGCGAGAGAAGTAATAACTGTCGTGTTTTGAGCCTTAGAATAATCAAGAACAGTTCATGAACAAAAACATATATTTTTCTGGATTCAAAAAAACGACTATTTCATACGTTAAGACTAAACCAAAAACAGGTCGATTTAAAAGATCCTGGCCTTAGGAGACGACCGCGAAAATAGCCCACCTAGATAAATAAATAGACGCGCTATCAGCTTGTGCTCGTAACTTGGCACTGTCCTTGAACAATATAAATCGCTTTAAATCTCCCATGCCCATTAATCGTATGCATAACATATTTTATTTACACACCCATTCATCATCAGCCTAAGTATATTGTTCCCACTGCTGGGACACGGCCTCCTCTCAATGAGAGGGAATAGGCTATTTTCCACCACGCGGGCCCAGCGCAGATTGGTAGATGTCACATATCTTCGATTTTTTTATTCTAGGACATGTCGGTTTCCTCACTTCATATCCATTACTAGCTGACCCACGCAACTTCGTCTGCGTCACATAATAAGACAAATAAACGAAAGGAAAAAATATCCCCGTTTTTGCAACATTTTTCATTTCTGCTCCGCTCCTAATGGTCGTAGCGTGATGTTTTGTGGCCTATAGCCTTCCTCAACAAATGGACTATCCAACACAAAAAGATTTTTTCAATTCGAACCAGTTAGCGCGTTCAACCAACCAAACAAACAAACTCTTCTGCTTTATAATATTAGTATAGATAAGTATAGATTAAGATAAAAAGGCTTTCCGTAGTACACTATTAAGTTGCGTCTTCGTCTTCTGAGAGCTGGTTTCTCTGGTACAGGAACACTTGCAGCATTATGTACAAGAAGTAGGTTACCTGTTTTAATGAATAGAACTTTGTTTTATTTTCTAGTATTGATCTTCTTTATAATTATTAAAATTTTGACGACTTCATCATCATCATCTGCCTAGCCTTTTCCCAACTATGTTGGGGTCGGCTTCCAGTCTAACCGGATGCAGCTGAATACCAAGCCACCAGTTAATACAGGGAAATACGATACCACTTGGTAAGACTGGTGTCAGACTTTTTTTGGGCCACTGACTACTTGTAACGACTGTCAAAGATGGACCAATGACAGCCGGGACCAAAAACAGACGCATAACAGAACGCATAGACACGTATTACAGACGACTTATGTATGATGCAATTTTGTAATGTTTTATTTTTAAAGTTTTTGTAGGTATATATGTATTTAAATTGGAATCTGGTGCCTTTATGAATAAAAAATGTTACCCTGAAAACCAGTTGCTTTTTTTCAGTGCTGGCAGCCCAATCGAACACCGTCACTTCTGATAGCAGTGCATACAAGCATGTACTCCTGATAGTTCCACGGTCGCAACTACACAAGTATACAGATTGCTCTTTACCTTCTATCTATACTAATAATAAAAAAATTAAGAGTTTGTTTGTTTGTCTGAACGCGCTAATCTCAGGAACTACTGCTTCGAATTGATTCTTTTTGTGTTGGTTAGTCCATTTAGCGTGGAAAGCTTAAGACTATATAACATCACGCTACGACCAATAGGAGCGGAGCATAAATGAAAAATGTTGCAAAAACGGGGGAAATGTATTCCCTTTGCAAGCTTTTTCTCCCTTATGTGACGCAGATGAAGTTGCGTGGGTCAGCTAGTTAAATATAAAGTGGAAGAAACTAATAGTCATCATCTGCCTAGTCTTTCCCTAACTATTTTGGGGTCGGCTTCCAGTCTAACCAGATGTAAATGAATACCAGTATTTTACATGGAGCGACTGCCTATCTGACTTTCACAACCTAGTTAGTACTAGGTAATACGATACCCCTAGGTAAGACTGGTTGTCAGACTTTTTGGGGCACTGTAATGACTGTCAAAGATCTACAAATTACAGATGGGACCAACTGCTTAACGTGCATTCCGAGACACGGAGGTTATCCGGTATGTAATGGGTAGTCACTCATCCACAAACCCTGAACCGAGTCAAAAAAACTAATATTATTGCCTGTTAAAGCATTGTTTTGTTTTGATTGAAAAACCCAATAACACTTTGCCCGACCAAGGCAAGGAGTTTCTTGCCCGTTCTTTTCCATAAAGATCTACGCTTTGGAATGTGCAACTAGAGTATTATCTCAAGTTGACTGTGACTGTAGCTTAGCGTTGTTTTTATTGTTTTATGACATTCAAAAGTGCCGTAAAGGTCTGATTGAAATAAATGCATTGAGTTTGAGTTTTGCATCGAACGCTCGAAAGTAGCGCGCGTAAGCTACCTCTTTAGTCTAGTATTAATTTCCAGAAGCAACTTAAACACTAACTTACACTTAAGTTCCTGCTTGTACGCTCCACAAATAACTCGCACATAAATGTGAACAATTAAACATTCTGTCGACGCAAACCATTCTTAGTGGCGACGCTAGTTGGATTAAAAGGCGAGACAGGGCAATTGAAGACATCGGTCGCTCCAACTAACTACCGGAGGGATAATTACCAAGTTCGGTGTATATTAACATTAGATAGGCGTATATTGTGTGTATCAATATGTAGTTCCTTATGGGGATAAGTGAAACCGACCCGCACTGGGCTCTCGTGGTGGATTATTGCCCAATTCCTCAGAACACATACATAATACTTGGGGCCCAGCAGTGGACATGTCTTAGATGAATTATATCTATCTATATAAATAAAAATGAATTGTTGTTCGTTAGTCTGATTAAAACTCGAGAACGGCTGGGCCGATTGAGCTGATTTTGGTTTTAAAATGTTTGTCGTAGTCCAGGGAAGGTTTAAACGGTGAGAAGTAGACAGGTAGGTAGGTAGGTAGTAGGTAGGTAGGAAAAAATGCATTGCAACGCATGCCGGGTACAGCTAGTTAGAAATATAATGGAATGGATTTCTAGTTTTTAGTTGTTTTTACTTTATTTTTTTAATTTGTTGTGGGCGCTTATGGCATGTGCCGAATAAATATGTTTTCTTTGTTTTCTTTCTTTTCTTTCGTTTCTTTCTTTTCTTTTTAAGAATATGAGCATTCAACGAAAGTACAGTCCCAGTTACAAGACATCTGAAAAATGTACAAATGTATTGACAAGTAAAACTCTAATTAAATATAACTTAATAACTTTGGCCCCCGATATCTCCGTAGTTAGAAGCTTCCTAGGTATGGTACAGAACAAAACAATTATCGCTGTGACGGGGAGAACGAGTGCTCATTATTCATTGTTTGGGCCAATACTTGACCTCCAATCTGGTCCTGAGAACAGGGATGGTCGACGATGGAACGAGTTAACCTAAAAGAGTCCTATTCATTTGTGATTTACTGTAAATGGATAAGTATTTGTGGTTTTGGATGTTTCGGATCGTTAGCTGTTAATTTAACTGAAAAATGCATCAGCAATGGTCGGCCTACGATTTGCCGTTAGAAGGGTTCTGTGAAGACACCTTATCCTGATGATTGCTACTGCAAAATAATCTTTAACCCTCTGCAGCTGACACTACGACACTTAACTATAGCTACCCCCTTAACTAACCATGCCGCATAAGATACATAGTTAGTCTTTATATTCATAGTTGCTCAAATTAGCTTATATTCATAGTCGCTGAGGTAGATCGACACAGTCTACTATTATACTTATCGCATCACTTTTTAAGCTGAATCACTGTCTCTCAAGATACAGGTTACCTAGTTTGAGAGGCAGGGTTTTCCATATTGTGTGCAGATCTCAGTGCTAAGATTGTACTGCATTGTGTTACTACCAACGCTCATGTACATTTTATTTATACTTATAAAATATGTTATATCTGTATTTTGGAAAAAATAAAGTTATTTATTATAATATTATTATAGTTAAAAGAGATGATTATAATGGCTAATGTTATGATGCTTGCTATCGCTTTCCGTTTACCCTTCTATATCAGCAAATCAATCCCATTTTTGTCTGCCAACGATTGGTTTTGGCAAGATTTAAGCAATAAGATTTTGAAGATAAGAAAAACAAATCTTGTTTACTATTCACCAAGGTGTACAATAAAGAATCTGACCTGTATTCCTACTGTGTATCTACGACTACATTTTATAATCATCATCTTCCAGCCCATGTCCCATTCTACTTGGGTTCGCCGCAACATTGTCAGACATCCCGGTTATCATTTACTCCTTCCTCTTTTACATCATTCCTCACACATTCCATCCGTCTACATAATTGCAGTTAAAATCAACAAGGATCAATCCTACAAGGACCAAAAACCTCAATATTATGACGTTTTACTTGAAAATCCTCCACTTACCTCGACGATTTCCTCTTGGTAGCGTCTTAGTAGAATATTATACGAGAACGGCGAGCTAGTGCTTCACGCATTAAGGCTATTCCTTTGTGCAATACTTTTCATACATGTTTCATTTCATGCATTTCTAGGGCCGCGCACTCGCCTTAATGCTTGGGAAGTTTTGATGTATTTATTATTTGATCGAGTAATTTAAAAGGAAATGCTGGGTTTATGTTCAAAGAAAAAGAAGTTTATCCTATATACCTAGGATTTTATTGGCATGTATTCTTGAATAGGTTATATGAGAAAGTTGCGATTTAAAAGATGTTAAGAAAAACTCAAAGTATGCATGAATGTGGGTGAGGCAAAAGAAGTGTATAAGGATCGTAGCAGGTGGTCTTCTGTTGTTTTATACCTGCCATCAACTGCCTGAATTTTCCCAACTATGTTGGGGACGGCTTCCAGTCTAACCTGATGCAGCTGAATACCACTATTTAACATGGAGCGTCTGCCTATCTGACCTCCACAACCCAGTTAATACTGGGTAATACGATAACCATTTAATAAGACTGGTTGTCAGAGTTTTTGGCCCACTGACTACCTACAACGACTGCCAAAGATGGACAAATGATAGCCGGGATCAACAGCTTAACGTGCTTTCCAAGGCACAGAGGAAACAAGGTATATAAGGGTGTGGACACCCATCCACAGACCAACCTAGGCAAGCACGGCTTAACCTAAAGATTGGCCCGAGCGGTTGTTATTATTTAGTACCTACCCCCATGCGATAATGGCGTGTATGTATGTGTTACCCTTGAAAGAGCTTTGTCGCATCTTAGGTATTCTAGTCGAATGAAGATACACAAGGTCGCGGCGATCGTCTCGCGCACATATGCGACTGATGCTTTCATTTTGCGCACTATTAGACCCCGGTGGCTTTCCAGTGACAAAAATGAACGCAAAAATTGTGTAACTGCAAACGATTGCTCTGGACACGGGGTACTTATCAATTATCATGACACTTTTTTGGTTATCAAAAGTTCTTTCGCTAATGTCACTTTTGCCGCGACCCACTTGCCTAAAAACTCATATTTTAGCAACTTCAAAACACGATTGCGAACAAGAATGGACGACCAAAACTCTGTTACAATGCGATCGTTTTAAATCAAGCTGGAAAAATTACTAGGAGTACTTTTGAGTCCGCTCCAAACTTTGCTCTCTGAGGCTCTACTCCCTCATTATATTGTGTTCACGTTTCGAATGGGAGGGGAGCAAGGCAGGGGCTATAGCGAGAACAAAATAATGTTTCTAGTAATTATAGCAATGAAGTAGTAATTAATTATATATAAAGTGTATGAGTATATCAGACCATGTATCAAAAAGGTGTGGTCATACGAGTATAGTATGTGAATCGCGGAAAAATATTCAATAATCCTATAGAAAATTCCAATACTTAGGTCCATGTTTACCAAAATGATGACGTTCTGATTGTCTAAAAACAGGTGTTTAAAACACATTTCATGATTACCAAAGCAAACCGATTCGACTTGCTAATCCACTGTTTTCTCTAACATACAGATATCAGATAAATATTATTGTAAGAATTTAACATGCAGTTTGCTTTAAATTATATTTTGGAAGAGGATGACGTTTTGGACGAATTTGAAACCGTTTAAAGACTTCTGCGAACTCCTCGTTTGTACTTATTTTTATTTGGCGGCATCGGTGCGTTTGTTTTCAATTACGCCTTTGTGCTTTAACACTAAATTAGTGACAATTTCTTTTGGGTCATGCATGCGTAAAATTAGTAATGCGCATCATTTTACTATCCAAATTATTTAATTTAAAAACTATTTCAAAAGTCCATACACCACAGATAATTTGATGGTTATAGAACTCTCATCTCAGGTATATTGCAAACGGTACCCTTGCTTGTCCGATTTTTTTCTGTCCGAAAATCATTATCCATAACACGTTTGCTATAAACTTCAGTAACCATAATGTTTAAAATACCGAAATTTTGTTTTACATAAGTAACTTTACTTCTAATACTATTTTGTCATAATATCGAATACTTTAATAATTGAATCTCCTAATTTTACATGACATAAAGTCGTATGTCCTAAGCATTGTATCACATAATGTGTATGATTCCGAATGGTCATTTATAAATTGTTAGTAGCTAAAAAATCCCTAAAAGTTAGGTTTTAGTGACAGAAACGAATCGCTGTAAATCCGACTACACGTAGTCTTGTCTGCCCTACCCCAAGAGTGTAATTTAAAATCGCGTAGGCGCGGAGGGGCGAGGCGAGCCGCGAGTTGAGGAGCATGTGGTTGTAAAACTCGCCGCCGCGGCTGAGGCTGGCCGGCAAGGCAGGCCAGCAAGCCGAGGCTACGATGGTGAGCGGTAAACCCATCTGCGACGATAAGCTCGCGTAAGGCCGCCGGAGCCCCGCAGCGCCGGAGCCGTGACAGAAACCGTGCCTGCTGCTCGTTTGCATGCTGCATGCTTGCTTGCATACTGTATGCTTGCTTACATGCTGCATGCTTGTTTGCTTGCTGTATGCTTGCCGCATGCTTGCTACATGCCTGCCGCTTGCTTGCATTGCAGGTCAACGCCTACATACATGCGTGCATCTCAAAACAAGTCAGTAGAAGAAAAAATATTGCGTGCTCTTATCTATGTAACGCCTGACAGAAGTTCATAGCAAAAACTTTGTGACACAAATTAGTTTTAAGAATAGGACTTATAACTTTTATTGATAATATATATATATAGTATGTGTGGAGGCTTGTAATTAGCGATTTGATAATATTACACTTATACATAACATTTTCTTTATTTGTCTGTAAGCCTTCTTTAAAATAAAATAAATAAATAAATAACGGTTTTATGTCTTTTGTATATTATTGATTGTAATACTTATGACAAACGGATTAAGGGCATATTATATTTAGGGATTTCAGCTTTATGGCATATGATATTATGTGATATAAAGCAGTCATTCGGACAAATGATGATTAGGATAAAAAATATTATGACATTTTAGATTACAGATTAAAAAGTTAGGTAACACGATAGAGAACCATTGCAAACATTTTGAGATGTTTCGCATTTGTACGGTTTTTACGTGTAATCATTCGGTATTTCATTCCTATAACGCTCGTTGACCTAAACGAGCTAGAACAAGTTGTGGTGAACACCCCCCAAGTTGTGGTGGTGGTCCTAAATCACAATTCTCTTGTCTTTATCATGTCTAATTCATGTCCTGTTCTTCCATACTGCTCTATTACTCGTCATCTTATCAGACCTACTTACCGAACCTACTCGACCCAGACATTTCTTCGCGTTTGTTTTTGTACCCATCGAGATAGTAGACCAGATTGATGAACTATACCAGTTTCTGATACACGCTGTGTTGACAACGTCAAAGAAGATTAAAGAGTAAACCTGCTGGTTAGATGGAACGAAAGAAAAGATATAAATAAATAAATATCGCTGGACATTAACACACAGCGCCGTCTAGTGCCACACTAAGCAAGGCTTGTGTCGTGGACACCAGATAGTTTATATACTACATATATACTTTTTGTTTGTAAATACATACTTATTATACCATATAAACATCCATGACTCGGAAACAAATGTCCATGCTCATCACACAAACATTTGCTCCTACCGGGATTGGAACCCAGGACCCTATGAACGCAAGGCAGCTTCACTACCACTACGCCATTCGAGTCGTCGATATATGAGTATGAAATTCTATACATGACAATTTATAAGCACATGACAATTTATACCTAGACCTTCATCCCCGTTCAGTATTCTCTTTCTGTTTCCCCTTGGAGTGCAAATTGAGTCGTATCAGAGTTTCTACCAAATCGCTATCTTCTAGTACTTTGAGCCAACCAGCGCGAAGTGTTCCGGCGAACCGTGGGGCAGACACAACGTTCCCAATCTTATTTTTACAATCTACGTATCTGAACCAGGTTTTATTGCATCTGCTGAAGTGACTGAGATCTTCGGCGTCATAAATCTAATGTGAGACACTTGTTAAAACTTTAACCTAGAGCTGGGGCCCAATTCTGCAATTTTAATAAATTCGTCACTCCAACACGATTCCATTCTCATCCCATGGTCATTTTCATAATCTGCTAAATTCACAATGGTCTCGTAGTAAAATTGTGTTTTAACGGCATTGTCGTATTGTCATTATTAAAAACTCTTAGTACAAATGGTTTTCGAAATCTACTACTAAATGCGAACATTTATTCATGCCAGATTTCATGTACAAGATTATCATCCTATGACATTTCTTTCAATGAAATGTCAGTGGTTGACCATTGAAAAATCATAATGGCGCGATTATGATAGTAGAATTAACAAACTCGTCAAAATTTGACAGAACTTGACCATTATGAAATCAATGATCGACTACTCTGACACTATTGTAAAAGAAGAATCGAGGCAATGGTCTCGTGACACCTCTGCCCAATCGACCAAATATAAAAGAAATAAATAACTACTACCAATCCCAGAAGAGTTGGGCAGATGTGAAAAAATATCCAAACCTATTTAGTCCATCAGTAACAGTAACTATTGGAAAATAATGAACATGTAATTTTTGTTTTTCTAAATCAATGAATATTGACATAGATAAAACGCATCAACACTAGGTGGAGGCTCGTGACGGCAGAACTCACTAAAAATTATATTGTACAGTGGATTTCATTTATTACGACCTTGGTTGTAGCGACCATTTACCTATAGCGACGTTAAATCCAAGTCCCTTGAATTTAAAGCATACTTTAGTACAAAATTCATGTGGCTATAGCGACTTTCGATGTAACGCCGAGTTTGGGTGTAGCGACTGTTTTTGATGAATCATTAAATTCAAAAAAATCTGAGAAGCAGCTGGGTTTGGTAATAATAATGAATATAAACTATACATGACGTACTTGTCTGTATCTCTTTACCTTTGCCTGTAACGACTTCCGGATATAACGACGAGAATAGATTGATCCCTTCATCGTCGTTATACCCGAAACGAATGAACGAATGTCGGCGACGCGACTCGTGTACGAATTTCAATGGATTTGTATGGCGGCAGTCGATTGGAGACTAAAATCGTCGAGTATCGAAGATTTTTGAAGCCTTGTGTACGAAGGGGCTAAATCTTTTGTTACTCACTCACATCTGTAAACGAGTATGAAAAATATCGAATTACTGCAAACTGAAGCTGTAATTACAAACACGGCTTCACGTCTAGGCAGACCGCAGACGCGCCGCTAAAATGTAGCAGAGCGGCAGAGCGTGGAGCTGACAAGAAACGCGTATAAGGATTAAAATGCCACACGCGCTCATAAACAAGAAAATTGAATTTAACTACGAAGTATGTTTACTTGTGTATTGTTCTTAGAATATGTTGTACTTAATATTACTTAGAGCCCTCGCAAATTGTATGTTTTCTATCGTTCGATAGTTTAGTCGGTGCTTAATCATTAATTCGGAACATAATTATGAGCTAGTGCGCATATTACAACGCTTCGGTCATCATCATCATGATCTCAGCCGAAAGACGTCCACTGCTGGACATAGGCCTCCCCCAAGTGTCGCCACATTGACCGGTCCCGTGCGACTCGCATCCAGTGGATTCCCACAGCCTTCACTAGGTCATTGGTCTACCTACTGGAAGGCCATCCAACGCATCGAATTCCGGTTCGTGATCGCCGCTCCAGAACTTTTCGCTCCCATCAGTAATCCGTTCTGCGAGCAATGTGCCCTGCCCACCGCCACTTAAGTTTGACAATTCTTCGGGCTTCGTCGTGGGTAACCTTTGTTAGGCTTGGTAACGTTCGGTATCGGCCGATAAATCAGTTTGATGGGCAAATTATAGGTAGTATCGGTAAACTATAGGCTAACTGCTATATCAGTATGGCGCTCTTATCCTGCACGCATACTTGCCGATTGTTTAACCTTTTGAACGCACAGAAACACATGTGATAAGCAGGCGCGTGGCCTGTGCACCAAACGACACAAATATGTGACAGAATGGTAGGTAATTTGTGGCGCGGAGGGCACGCACGTGCGTTTATGCTTTGGCGTTCAAAAGGTTAATCAGCCGACTCTGCAAAAGCTCTCTCCAAACCCACTTACCAACTGGCAAATTGGTCGAGCGCCATCGATAGAGTCGTTTAGGTGGCCTAGTGTGCGCTTTAAGGCCTGAATTCTTTTCACGTTGACGGTCGGTCGCGTACGAGTGTACATTGTGTTCTACATATATAAGGTGTGAAAAAAATAACTGCAAGAAACTTGAGGAGGTGTTTGGAGTCACAAATAAAAAACAATCACTAAAAAAAATTATATAAGTAACGATCCGTTTCAAAGATATGCAATATTTTCACTGCGCACAAAATTCTTGAATAATATGTGCACTTGACTGTACTATGACTGCACCGTACAGGGCGCCACCGCGCACGTGGTCGTTCACCCCTGCGACAGCGTAAACGTAGACAGCTGATTCTAACTTTCCCATCACATTTTTCAGACTTTGGACTGGCAATGTTTTTTTTTTATGTAAAAACTAAAAGAGAAGAGTTTTTTTTTATTATTTTGTTTTTTGATACCGAGTGCGTACACAATTCTTGCAGTTAATTTTTTAGCACCTTATATAGCACCATACTGCGTCAGTTGCGACTGACAGCCGTATTTTATTCTCGCTGACGACACGAACGACCTTATACGACTGACTGTCACGTCAGCCTGACAATAACTCAGGCCCAGCCCAACCTGACTAAATTTATCGGCCGATAGAAAGTCTGCAGGCTGATGGAATTCTTATACTGAACTTTCATCGTGAGGAAACAGGCATGTCCTAGAACTAATAACTAGAAGATATTTGTGTCATTTGCCATCCAGAATTGACCCCTTGTGGTGTGTACGTATAGCAAGTAAGAAGAAGCCTTTATCCTAGCAGAGGGAATGAATCGTTTGCAGGGTTCCGTACTCGAAGAGTAACCAACTGGAACCTATTACTAAGCATCCGCTCTCCGTTCATCCGTCTCTCTGTCACAGCGTCTGTCTGCCAGCGGCAGCCAGCTGTATTTTATGATCCTTAATAGGTAATCAGTTAAATTTAAAATTACAGGGAGCTCCTCTACTACGATGGTACGAACCCTTCATACAAGAGTCCGACTCGCATTTGTCGGGTTTTTTTTTGCTGCAGTAGAATCTACGTTTAAACGAGAATAATTATTATCATGTGGCCAAGATTAACAGTCAGTGTGGAGACAGCCTAATTGTAAGCGGAGGGTTCCTAAATGTATTTTTGTTATTTCTTCTTATTATGAAAATTTACTTACGCGTTCCTTAATTAAATTAATCTGAAACAGCTCACACGTGCGCGTTAACAAATAAATCTAGAACGTTCTCCTGAGATAATAATCTTACCTACATGAGGGCGAAAGCGCGTGCATTAACTAGTATAAAGGGTGCAGAAAACCTCTTTAAAACCTCTTTAACTTCTCAGTTTTAAGGGCGCACAGAATGACAGCTAAAATTCAAATTTTGCCCCCGCTTCCTCAGGCTTAGATAGTTCTATCTCGCTCACACTATCAAGAAGATTTTTTTAGGGTGAACTACACTATTGATGGAACGATGGCAAATATTCATCACCTGCCTGGCCTTTTCCAAATATGTGGAGGCAACTGAATAAAAGTATTTTATATGGAGCAATTGCCTATCTGCCCACCACAATCCAGTTAATACTGGGTAATACGATACCTCTTAATAAGACTGGCTGACAGACTTGTGAGCTACTGACTACCTGTAACGACTGTCAAAGATCAACATATGACAGACAGCAGATTTCCGAGGCACGTAGGAAACAGGTATGTAATAGGTGGTCACCCACATAAGGACAAACCTAGGCAAGCACGGCTTAACCTTAAGATTGACCCAATCCGCTGTTATTATTTAGCCAAAAGCTCCTTACCTCCCCTCGCTTAATCATAATGAAAACTAAATTCTGCGACACTCGAATGAATTTTGAATTTTCCGGATTTTCTTCCGCCATTTTGTGTTTTATTAATTTAAATTACGGCCACGCATAATACATATAATATATTCATAGACAGCTGGTGTCAATACAAACAAGTTTTTTCTGAGACAAAATCTTCTAAGAAATTTAAGCTATCAAAGCTTGTGTTTTCGAAAACGTGTCACTTTAGAACATTTTGCCTCATACAAAACTCGTTTGTATTTATACCAGATTTGGATAAAAAACCCATATTTAAGGTTTTATATTATGCGTGGCCGCTACTTTAAAAAGGGTGGTTGTCTGTAAAGTCGTTTTAACGGACGATAATTTTACGTGATATCGTCATATTTCATGATATTCGTGAATTTAACTTTAAGAACAAACACCCCCTTAAGGATTGAAATTCTAACAACACCGTTGCGTTAGTTCCAATCATACGCCCTTTTTTTCGGGTGGGAAATTATCAAATGACTCCTCCTGCTCTGCGCAGAGCGGAAAGGAGTCCCAGACTTTGACTAAAACCCATCCATGTTCCTTCTTTTCCTTTCTCACCCCTTTGTGTTTCAGGGCCATGTTATCTCTTTCGAACAGTCCCACGGCCCCGGCAGGAATCGGCCCTTGCGGACCCCTTCCTTATGCTGACATCGGAACGCGCGACACCTCATGTTGCCAGCACCACGTGGCCCACAACGCCCGGTGTGTTTCTTGCGGCGGCTGAGACGTGAGGTTTTCTCCCACTCACGTTCCACCACCTCCTTCGCTAGCATGATTGCTTCGCAGAAGGAGGTGACGGCTTCCCATTCCGGCTCGCTCCAGACCATGGATTGAACCAGGACCGGACGCGAGTGGTCGCCGCTCCCGATTGCCGCTACGAGGACACGGCGGTGATTCGCCCAAGCGGGGCAAACATCCACTGTGTGCTCTACTGTGTCCGCCGGTCGATCCTCACAGTGGTGACACCGGAGCGTTCCCTTCCGCCTGGTTCGGTGCAGAAACTTCCCGAAACCACCGTGCCCGTTGAAGACCTGTGTCAGGCGGAAGGCACTATTTGGCGTTGTGGTCGCTGCTAGCAGAACTTTGACAGCTTACATCACGGAAACGTGACACTGTAAAAGATTTTATCTCAGAAAAAACTTGTTTGTTGTGATGCCAACTATCGATTGAAAAATACTTTATGGGTTTCTGATCAAATCAAAGTTGATCAGAAGATGTTTTCAGTGATTGTATTTTAACTTCGATAGCTCTCATCTCGGAAATATGACAGTTAGCAACGTTTTAATTTGTGCAAAATTTGTTTGCATTGATGCTAGGTGTCAATTGATAGACGTTTTATGCATGTTTGATCAAATCAAAGTTACGCTGAAGATTCCATCGGTGAATGCACTTAAACTTTGATAGCTCATTATCACGGAAACGTGACACTTTAGAAGATTTTACCTAATACAAAGTTGTTTAGTTGTTTTATACCAGCTATCGATTCATAAAAATCCTAAGCGTGGCTGCTACTATTAAAAAATCCGGCCAAAAAATCTAAATTAATCTGTGTATACAGTTTGGTATTTCAGTTTAAATTCATTTACACCATTATATACATAAGGGTTCAAAAAATTCATTACACCAAGTGAGGACTGTGGTGCACCACGCGGGATGGAGGGGTGTGAGTGTGACTACAAGTTGGACGAAAAATGTAATTCCTTCGATTTATAAACTTGACTAAAATAATTCGGGTTAGTGATAAAGATCATAATGGTAAATTTTTCAAAAGTTTAAG
This sequence comes from Xestia c-nigrum, assembly GCA_916618015.1. Classification (NCBI taxonomy): domain Eukaryota; kingdom Metazoa; phylum Arthropoda; class Insecta; order Lepidoptera; family Noctuidae; genus Xestia; species Xestia c-nigrum. Next base: position 25,619,694 of record OU745247.1, read on the forward strand.
TTCTCAGGCAAAAGTGCGAAAGGGCTTGGAACATTTTTCCGCCAGTTTTTTTTTTTCAAAGTAGCGGGCACACATACGACCTATATATATCGATAGCTGGTATCAATACAAACAAGTTTTGCGTGAGGCAGGATGTCCTAAAGTGTCATGTTTCCGAGATATGAGCTATCAGAGTTACAGTCAATTCACTGATGGAATCTTCAGCACAACTTTGGTTTGATTAGGCACGCATAAAACACGTTATAAATCGATAGCTGGCTTCAATATAAACAAGTATTGTCGAGACAAAATGTTCTAAAACGTCAAGTTTCCGAAATATGTGGCATTGTGATCGCTACCAGCACACCTTTGATAGCTTAAATCTCGGAAAAGTGACGATTTAGAAGTTTTTGTCTCGTACATAACTTATTTGTATTGATAACAGCTATCGATTTATATAGGTTTTGTGCGTAGCCGCTACTTTAAAAGAACAAAATGGCGAAAGAAAATCCCGCCCAATAGTTCAAACCCCTTTGCACGGATAAGTCACGTGCTACTTTATTATAATTTTTAATAAAATGTTTTTCTTGTGAAAAATAAAATTGTTGATACAAATATCTCTCTCGATAACAGGCACGTTTACCTACTGACATTTTTGACGTTGACATAAGCTTTCGATTTCAAACCATTTCAAAAATTATTTTATTATTTTGGAAAAATAAAAACACAGGTGCTTTATTTTTAAATCTAAATTTCATTTTTCATAAATGAGTAATTTCTTTAGAACATAAATCGGTGGCCATCGGGTTTTCTGCGCGAAAACAAAGAAATACAGCCCCCACGTCTGAAGGCCGAAGCCGCACTGACAATTGGTGCATCGGGGTCCTAGCGAGGGCCGGGGGGCAGGGCGGTCCTAGCTGTGACTGGTTAAAAAGCTTGAAATTTTAGAAAAGAGGCTATTACGATGAAAATAAAGCGTTAAAAAAAAAAGAAAACGTATGAACACTGCGTTACATAGTTTTCGACTATCATGTAAAGTTTCACGACCTAATTTAACGTTTTTAATTGAATACTTGGTTTTGAAATTTATTTTAGAGGTAACTTTGAGGTAGTTTTCTATCGAGAAAATTTTATGGAATCGTGTTTCCGAAACGTATGAACCTTAGAAGCAGTCCTCAACTTTGCCATATATGAATCCCAAGGTGAATGCTTTAGTTATATTAACACGAGACGGGTTTAAAAATCACGATTTTGGGTTATACGGGCCCTTAAACCGAGAAAGCTTTGAACGTAATTTTGTTCTAGACCATACCAGGGAACCTTCTAGTTACGGAGATATATTGGGGGTCAAAGTTACACCTTTTTGACTAGTTCTGTATTTAAATACAAGTTTTAATGTTTTTTTTTACTTTAAACACCTTTTCGACCCCGTACTGTTCAATTCATCCATCAACACAATGTTTTGAGTTTTACCTCAAAACATGATTTTTCAACCCAAAAATAATGTCGCCACGTGCTTTTCGAATCATGATTGAATATCAGGGTACACACCGAATTGATTGTCAAATTCTAAATGAAGCACCGGACAAAATCTTGTTTGTAATATTGAATTAAACACATATTTTCAGGATAGTGGTAATAGAGATAGTTCATAAGTTTAGCTGTCACAAGCATATCCTTGGGGGTTGAGTCAGAACAATAGAATGCATTGCTTTCCGAGCCGGAAAGGTACAAGGACCAGCTGGTTTTAATGACGTTCAGTCCTAAGAAAACCTTTTTAGTAAAGTAAATATGATATTTAAAAGCACAATAAGCAGGTAAATATTGTAAGGTTTGATGTAGGGGATAAACTTCGGAACTCCTGATCTAATTCCAAAAATTATAATGGGAAGAAGTGTCATACATAATATTACAGTTAATTCGAAGCTCCTCGAAACTCGACATTGATTTAGTTTAACACTCTGTCCCGGAATATTATGCTGAATTTCAACAGTTAATTATTTTGACACGGTCCCTTAGTAAATTGATCCCGCTCATTTGGGTTGCAAGAGATCCAATGTCGCCGACGTAGCACGAATAATTGCTAAACTTAAGTGGCAGTGGGCAAGGCACATTGCTCGCGGAACGGATGGCCGATGGGGACGAAACGTTCTAGTGTGGCGACCACGATCCGGAAGACGATGCATTTGGAAGACCTCCCACTAGGTGGACTGATGACCGGTTGAAGGTTGCGAGAATCCGTTGGATGCGAGTCGCACGGTAGGGGAAGGCCTATGTCCAGCAGTGGACGTTTTTAGGCTGAAATGATGATGATGATTTGGGTTCCGCGGGATCAGTTTACTAAATCATTTTTTTATGTAATTTTATTTAGTAGATAAGTCGCGCTTACGGTCTATTTCGGCAGAACATACCTTCGACACATAATACTGCTCAGAAAAGTGACGATAATTATATTATACATGTGACTAATTTCCCTCTTATAGAGAGGAAGCATCACATATTAATGTTCCCACTGCTGAGACACAGGGTCTCAACAGTGGGAACATTAATATGTGATGATTATTTTGCTTAGGAAGGAAATTGTACCCATGTTATTTTACAGTAGCCAATGTTTTTGCAGTCTCGAAAACACTAGTTGAAAATGTATGTCTGTCGAAGCAATGAGTAGTGAAGTCGTCGAACTATTGCTATTCAAAATTACCAAACTGTCAAAAATCAGAATGACACTCGTTCAAAAACTCCCTCCATTCAGTGTAATAAGTGTCCGTCAATTTACAATGTGCCTACACGCAATCACAATCAGTCACTTCACGACATGGCCCCGGCCCCGCGCCTCCGCCATGTTTATCCGACATTGTCGCTCCACGGTGACGACGATGACATGTGACAAGACAGTCATAATTCACGTCCGCTGCTGATAAGGTGAGAGCTTTATGTAAATAGGCACCTTCCTTCTTTATGTGGCAAAAATGACATTCTGCCACATAAGTAGACAGGCAGTAAACCTCAGTTAAAAATTTCAATTCAATTCATGAGCAAGGTTTAGGTGTGTAATTTGTCAAGGTTTTTTTTTTAAATGTTGTAATATGACGCCTTGCTCTACCCGTGCGAAGCTCTAGAAATTTCGAAAAAAAAACCTAAAATACTTTTAAAGAATATTTAGTCACTAGCTGATCAAATAACACAATCGCATCTATAAACGGACTATTAGATATCTAATAGAATTTAATTTAATTGTCTACCATAAGAGTAAAATATCTCCCTAGTAGTAATCAAGAACGCTTATAGACACAGTTTAGTATAAGTGGGCACAACCTTATCCGTTCTCATAAGAATGAGTTAAGAAAACATGAATAGATAGAGATAAGAGTTGTAAATTCTCAAATTGTCTGTAGAGATTTTTCTAGTGCCTCACTAAACTGTTTATAGACCACAATTTTTACTAGTAGATAGTTTATAGATAAAGTTGAGACCTTTGAAGAAGTCTTTACTCGTCAAGTTTTTAACCAAAATTAACTCAAGACTATCAACTTTAAGTTACATTTGATTTGTAATAGACAACGACACATAATGGCGCAGAACTTACAAGAGTTATTTAAACTTATAATTGAATTGCATCATGGCGTCACAAATTTCTTATTTTACTTGTGATTTAGCCAGTTGATAATGGGTAAACAAGCAAATCTATATGCGATTGACATTCTATCGTCGAATATTATGTAAAACTCTCTTAAAATAAGAGCGCCCGCTGTAAATGCAAGATTTAATATTTTTTATACCACATATGAATATTATTTTAAATGAGTATTTTTTTTAAATTGCTTTTAAATGCTTAAAATATTCATTTTATTAGAAATATAGTTATCTAAAACATATTAAATGTTTAATTAGAGATAATTTAATAATAAAAACATAAAAATAAGCATTAGAATATGTATCGAAAATTATTTGAAGCAAAAGTAGATCATAAAAATGGCGTCAAGATAAAATTTACTAGAAAAACGAATTTAATAGAACAAACACTCTAGAGAATTTTCTGTAGTATCGCTCTAGGTCTATGACAAGAATAATTTCACTTGCTACATACTAAACTATCTAGTGAAAGAATAAACAGATTTATGAATAGTTTAAGATTACCTAGTAACTGTCATCTATGTATTCCTTTTTATCTTCTCACAGTATTTCTAGACGTTCATCAGTGAATAGGTAATTTGATGTGTTGTGAACGGCAGACCATTTTATGCAATAGCAGAGCAATTTAATTAATCAGTTCAAGAGGGTAAGTAAAAGATATTTCTGTTTTATCTTAGACAATGTGTAAAATAGCAGGTATGTATAGATTAGAATGGGCCAGAATTCAACTTTCGAGCTTTTATACGTAGGTAGTCCATCAATGTTAACATCGATTGTCACTATTTTGTTCTCTGTCAAATTTTGAAAATATCTTGTGAGATTAATCTTCAGCCCGTGATGGCAGTATTCGCCATTACCAATTTTTTTCATTTCAATCGTTCTTGGAGTCTGGAACAATGTTCTCGGATCCTTTGGTAGAGTACGAGTATCAGGTTGAAAATTATTTATTATTTGAAATAAGTACTTCAAGGCTATGTGAGTTATAGCATGAGTTGCTGACCACTGGCGCGCAGATCACTTTTGAGGCAAGTGGATCGAATTTCGTCGTCATCATTTGGATTATTTTCATCCGAGTCGGACTGCTCACTAACGTAATTTTGTGATGTTCTAGGAGACACTTCAAATTCAGTTTTATCTTCTGTCTTAGAACAATTTCTTGCGTTTTGGAGGAAGTTACGAGAAAATTCCGATTCTGAATCTGAGTTATCTTGAATCTCTTCTTCTTTTTAAATATTTGCCGATTTTTCGACGAAAGTCACCAGAACTTTTAATTTTTTTTCACTGTCTCCATTGCATAAAATCATCCAATTCAAATATTTAATACAAATGCACTTAACTAAGCCATTTTTAGGAATAAAACCACTATATACACGTTTTCACTATCACTTTTTTAGACAAACTAAAAAATATCTATTAAAGTATTTTATCAAGACTTAAGTGTCTTTATATACAAAGATAAGAGTACCAATAGCTAAATAATAGAAATAATAGAATGCTTTATCTTAAAATATACCATCTTTTCTATAAAATTACTTCAAGTTAGGTACCTTTAGGCTTTATTAACTATTTGTAGAGCATTTTATCCTAAAACATTCAATATACCTATAGACATACTTGAAATAGGTGTGCTATAGAACAAGTGCTCTAAAAATAATCGAACTTGAGAAAAAAAACTCTATAAGAATACATTTTCTTTATTGAAACCATCTTTAGAAAGCCCCTATCTAAAGATTAACCATGAATAGACTGTCAGTAGACAGATTTGTTTTAAACCTCCTAGACTGTGTTACTTGGGTGACCCACGCAACTTTGTCTGCGTCACAAAAGAGAAAAAAGAACGAAAGGAAAAACCCATCCCCGTTTTTGCAACATTTTTCATTCCTGCTCCGCTCCTATTGGTCGTAGCGTGATGTTATATAGCCTTCCTCGATAAATGGACTATCCAACACTGAAATAATTTTTCAATTCGAACCAGTAGTTCCTGAGATTAGCGCGTTCAACCAAACAAACAAACACTCTGCTGCTTTATAACATTAGTATAGATTGATAAATTGTTGTAGGAGTTGGAGAAATATTGCAAGAGATGCATGCAGAGCATGTAGAGTTACCGAGGTTAACGTGAAATTATACGGTGGAATTTAACGCATTCTAAAATAAGTAGTGACCTCTCAATAATCGGAAAACGACACTCTGATTGAATTAAGTAAACCTTTCAGATAACATTGATTCAACTTATAAACAAAGATGATTTGACAGTATAGAATCATTAAGTTGAGTACAAACTGAGAAGAATTCCAAAAAACAAACAAGGCTTTTCAAAACTCGAACAAAACTTTCTTAAATCATTCTTTTCATCCTTTGAATAGTTCTCCAGCAACGGTTAAACATAAGCCAGCGATTTTTTTATACTCCAAAGCAATTTTCCTAACGTGTAGGTACAAAAGAATTAAATAAGTAAGCGTTTGTTTCCTAGACCAGTATTCCACGGAATAAATAAGTACAGAAGGCCGACCGCGTACAACAAGCAAAACTAGGCGTACGCACACATAAACTAATGTCAGTCATGAGTGTGATTATATTCGCTATATATCCTATAACCGAAGGGAACGACCCGACAATAAGGCCTAAGTTTGTTTAACTACGCTCATGCAACGGGCCCCCACGTCTTTTCATACTAATTTTCACACTGCGAACTATAGCAAAGGTAAACTACGCCAGCGATGCAAGCTTACAACCTGATTATCCCTGTGATGCTAAGCGCCTTTTACGCGTCATCGGAAAGAAGAGCATCTATTTAGTCAATTCATTACTCATCGTTACCTCTAGTCAAACTTTGTTTCGCTCGCTTACGAAGCTACACGACCTTAGCTATTTTTCGCTTCTTACCCAGAATGGCCTGCACTTTAAGCGTGTTTACGTGTGCGTGCGCTTCTGCTCATTTCATGAACCTTCTGCACCTATTTATTCTGTGTCACTGCGCTCAAAGCGACAGTACAGAACCCGGGGGGACTAAGCAAACTTGTATTCATTATGAAATTTGTAATGCAGCTTTGAACACGTGGCTTTGACGTTGGAAACTAAGATTTTAATACGGCTTTAGATGCTTTTGAAGTAGATTTTGGAGGTGGGTTCCGCCTGCGCATATTCAAGAGCCTGCGTTGTAGATTGGCAGACATTGATTCAATTAAAATATCTTTCAGTAGTCATCATCTGCCTAGCCTTTTCCCAACCATGTTGGGGTCCAGTCAGAATACCAGTATTTTACATGGAGCGACTGCCTATCTGACCTCCACAACCCAGTTAGTACTGGATAATACAATACTCATGTCTTAGAACCAAAAAATCAAGGACATAGGACGTCTACCACTAGGAGTAAGCGCTTAGTGAATTACAGACCACTCCCTCTCAAATAGAAGAGCCTGTGTCCCAGCAGTGGACATGTTATAGTTTGTTGAGCTCGTGGCTAAATAATAACAGCGGCTCAGGCAGATCTTTAGGTTAAGCCGTGCTTGCCTAGGTTGGTCTGTGGATAGATGACCACCCTTTTTTTTTAGTATGAGAAATCATCAAATGACTTCTCCCACTCTGGGCGGAGCGGGAGAGAGTGTCAGACTCTTACTGACTAAAACCCATACATGATCCTTCCTCGCCATTTATGTTCCGGAACCGCGGTCTCTTTCGAACAGGCCCGCAACCCCGGCTAGATGACCACCCTTACTTACATACAGAGTCCTCCATGCCTCAGAAAGCACGTTAAGCTGTTGGTCCCGGCTGTCATTTGTCCATCTTTAGCAGTCGTTACAGGTAGTCAGTGGCCCAAATAGTCTGATAAACAGGCTTACCAAGGGTCATCGTTACTCAGTATTAACTGGGTTGTGGAGGTCAGATAGGTAGTCGCTCCATGTAAAATTGATGGGGTTTATTGATACCAACATTTTATATACATAAATTACTTTAACAACTTTCTTTTCACACTATAAATTGACACTTAACATTTTTTCTAATCGGCGTCTCTTTGGTTTAACCGACAGTGCGGTGGCCAGTACTCACAAAAATACTATTAGGTATTCAGCGGCATCCGGTTAGACTGGAAGCCGACCCGAACATAGTTGGGAAAAGGCTAGGCAGAGTCATGAGTTCGTCTCCCTGGGTCGGGCAAAATGTTATTTTGTTTTTTCATCACGATACACTCAATAGCAGCCTCGGGGTCTGGGTTTATGTCGGATTGATAGGAGTTGACCTGCTCCCTATTATGTGGGACTGAAACATAGCTGGTGAAATGTGAGTATACAATTAGGTACACAATGCAATTCTTACACCATTCAAAAGCTACATTTTTAAAGAGCAACATAGGCTATAACTTATTTAATATAATGCTCAAAAGCCGAACTATCACAATTTTCGCAGACGAAGTCGTTGGCGAAGTGCTAGTAAATAATAACCAAAAGACATTTGAAAAACAAAATATTCACGTCCCTTAAATACCTAAGCTAATTCTTACTGAAGGTTGTATCTCAAAAACAGAAATAAATATAAAGGCAAAACTTTGATGAAGTTCCAAGGGGAAAGCCCGAGACATACTTTTCTTTTTGTTAAATTTGTAAACAAACTTGGGACCGCTGTGCCACTCAGTGCGTTCTTGCTTAAAACATTGAGTAAGGATAATTTATGTTCTGAAGTTTATATCTCTGTATTTGTGTTTGTGAACAAGAATATCTGGCGTAGGTAAAATGGGTTTGACCTTCAATTATTTTCGTGTATTTTACTAGGTATCATTATTTGAAGACATGTGCCATCTATCAACGCGCACTGGGCCCGCGTAGTGGATTACAGCCCATTCTCACTCATTGAGTGTGGGCCTGGGTCCAAGCAGTGGGAACATCAATAAGCTGATGATGATGAGGATGATTATCGTTAGCTCATAGCTGGCGGTCCATCTGATAGTAACTAAATGGTAACTGAACAACCGTAAACTATCTTGCACTATTTCTGCAGCACTCGCAGTCGTTAACATGGGTGATGGTATACAAGTATAACAAAACAACAAAGCTATGTTTTAATTGTCTCTGAGAGGCTCTCTCCCTCTCTCGTTCCGCCACCTCCTTTGCTAGCATGACTGCTTCGCAGAAGAAGGTGACAGCTTCCCATTCCGTCACGCTCCGGACCATGGATGGAACCAGGGCCGGACGCGAGAGGTCGCCGCCGCCGATCGCCGCTACGAGGACACGGCGGTGCTCCGCCCACGCAGGGCAAACTTCCACCGTGTTCTCCACCGTGTCCTCCGGTCGATCCTCGCAGTGGAGACACCCGGGCGTTTCCTCCGCTCGATTCGGTGCAGGTACCTCCCGAAACATCAGTGTCCGGTGAGGACCTGCGTCAGGCGGAAGGTACTGCTACAAACCTTACATACTCCTTTTTCCGTCAACGTTCATACATCTTATCACACGCGCACGCTGGTTGCGAGTACTAATTCATCTGACCTTTTTGGAGCACCTCACCAACGTTACGTTCATTTAGCATTCTAAGTAGTGACTTATAATGCTAAATGAACGTAAATATGAGTCTTTTACGACAGCAACTCTTGTCTCTTGACCGGGTAGTGGCAGTCAGAAACGCAGTAGCTCCCTATAACATACTGGTATTAAGCTGCATGCGGTAAGACTGGAAGCCGGCCCTAATAATTTTGGGAAAAGAATAGAGTTATGATAATCTCCTTTCCATTCTGTTCGTCGTGACTTGGGTTGAAACCTAGCATAAAGTAAACTGCCTTCTCTAACCGAATATCAAGACACACTGATAAAACTGACTGCCTGCAAGTCCTTGACTGATAAGACTCCGAAAACACCCAAATTGTATTGTAATGTCCGGGGTTCTAAGTCAACTGAACGAAAAGAAAATCGGCAGCATATTATGATAAATTATTTACTCGGATTATGACTCCTTGTATAAACCTTAATAATCCTAACACCTTAATAACTAATGACTCCTAACTACTTAATACTAACCTTAATGACTAAAACTGAAAGTTTGACAAAGGCAATATATATACACACAAAACAAAATATAAAAGTAACAAAGAAAACAAAAAGGAAAAAATATCGAAAAACAAAAATAATTGTTCTTAGCTGGGATCGAACTCGAAGTCGCAAGATTTCAACCGCACGCCGTGCCACTAGACCAGCCGGCTCGATGTAAACCGTAGCGAATATGTAGATCTCAATCTCACAATGTCAGTAGGTAATATTATTGCTGCTTCAACCGAAACCCGGAACTTGAACATCAATATGTGTCCCACCAACAAGGGCGTTTCCGTAAGCTGAGGACAAAATGGGAACAGTCAGCCTTGCACAACTTTTCTAATGAACTGGCTTACTACACTCGTAAAATAGACGCAAGCACTTACCCCGTTTCTTCTGTTACTCGCACACAAATTCACAATATGGCACCAAAAACTGAGTATGTACGATCTGTAGCAAATTTCCAATTAACGATGACCTTATTTTATTAATCGATTTATGCAATTTCATTCGGAGCACCGTTTTTTCCTGTCCGTCTTCGATTGACGTTTTTTCCGAAGTACTCAATTTACCGCCACCGTCATTTGCAAATTATCTCACAAAAATATGAATTGTAACCATTGCGACGAGCCTAGTAACGCCATCTAGTATTTGTGGCTAGAATCATTACAGTATGTAAAATAAAGTTAATTTGTATTAATTTATGCGCTAAGTAAATATTGGGGGCTTATCAAGCAATCTTACGGAGTCAATGGGCGAGATAGAGGGCTCATTATCGTATCTTTTCAAGGGCTTTTAACCTACATTGTAATGAGACTGGAAGTGGCTTAGATTTAAATATTTTTTGGCGTTTTTTGTAGGACAAAAAGAAAGAGAATTGATTTTATTTGTCATAGAAACATGTGTTTGTTAGCTTTCGATTAAAAGTGTGTTGTAATAAGTAGACTTTTACCACTCACTAGCGCAATTCATTCGGATTTTTCTAAAGCTACACTTCTTCTAGAATCTTAGAAAAATATATAAAGGGTGTAAAACACCTCTTCACGAAGAAGAAAGGCACTTGTTCTCCCTTTTATTGCGATGTTTTTTTTGTTCTACACCATACCTGGGTACCTTCTAGTTACGGAGATATGGGGGGTCAAAGTTACAACTTTTTGACAAGTTTTTTTTAAATACAAGTTTTTTTTGAAAGATTATAACTTTTAACACCTCCGCGACCCCCGTAAAATTCAACCCATCCAACAGCACAATGTTTTAAGTGCGTTAGATTGAGTTCTACCACAAAACATGATTTATAACCTCAAAAAAAAAAGTTGTTTCCCAGCAACATTTTTTGCGTAAAGTTACTTAGTTTGATGTACAGAATGCTTGGTTAACGGCTCTGTGATGAGGTGGTTTACACCCTGTATTTACATACCTAGTTTCTTTAATTTATATAGATATTTTCTAAAACGATCTTGATCTTGAACTATGTCTGTTTGACATTTTGTTTGTAGATCGATAGAAACAAAACGTCACGGAAAAGCTTTGACTAGTATATTAACTGACAGTTTCGTATACGCAAGTAAACTATGAAAATGGATGCAAAGATTAAAATAAGAGATACGATTTTTTGCCTAATCACACCGGATCCGTTGCTTATAGGCCCCCAGTTGGTCGAGGCACCTATAATGCCCCTTGTAAAAATCACTGGTATAGGAACTACATGCTCAGGCAAAATAAAACAAATGAAAGAAATTGCTCACGAGACACGGTCAGTATCAAGTGGAGGAAACAAATGAAGCATGTTCGTTTCGCTTCACGGACATCGCGTCGCAATACTTGCAATGTCTGAGGTTGTGAACAGAGCTGAAACTACACTTTTTTTTCTCCTAACACTTCCTGTTACGCCTATATCCAAGTCCTGATTCTTCACTCAAAGCCAAGATCATTAAGTTGGAGGGTCCCTAAGTAGTAAACTTTAATAACCTGCCAGTAATTGCGGGTATCTTTACTGTTCCTATCAGGTGTTGCTCAAAGTAATGGCTGTGTTTAATTTTCTCTACTTGTCTGAGAAAAATTACAAGAATTTTGTGGAAAATGTAGGTGAGAAAAGAAGAGGGTGCGTCAGTGTAGAAAGATACTACACGGTATAAGGACATGGTGAAATCATCTTTTACCAACGATTCTTCTGTACATGATTTTACTGAAACGGTGGTGGTCAGTTTTTAAGTTTCAAAGATGTTCAGAATAGAGTTTAATCCGCCTGAGTGGAGACGTGTGTGCATCGGTAGGTCAACGCCTTTGAAGAGAGAAGTTCACAGTTAGATTTAAAACTTGAAGATCTGAAAGCCCCTACAATGTCGTCAATGTTGCTCTGACATGTGTTTGGAGTTTTCCGGCCGATGTTGCTAGCCAAGAGCAGCACACCAAAGCTCTTGACAACCACCCTAGAAAATCATCAAATGCAGTCGCTGTGCCCGAAATCAGGTAGATGGCATCATAACGTGATTTTAGATTAGTTTTTAACGCTCGATTTTTACAGCTGAAGTACTCTAAATATACAGTTAAAATTGTGTGTCAAGAAGCCCATTAAATATTCCGTGTATTCTCAAGATTCGCACCATTCATTAAAGATTTTGATATCATTTAAAATACGTCTTGTTGACGGCATTTTGGCACTCATGAAAAGCGACTGTTATCATACTTAGTCCTTCAAAATGTTGCAATAATCTAAAACATATAAATCAAATACAGTTGACAAGTAAACATAGAACGAAATAACTAACACAGCTGTGGACATTTCTAAATAACTGCGTCGAACAAATCTATTTGTTTGCTCCTAACGGTGATGGATGAGCAATGGTTAAGGGCTATGTTTTATTTAAAAAACATTTTACATTATAATTAATACCTAATGAACTTTGGGCACGTGACAAGAGTTAAGGTTCCATCATACCGGTACAGCAGATACATTTTCTGAAGCACCTGCTATTTGACAGAGCCCATCAGCGTGTGTTGCCCCCGCTCCCCGACTCGCAACTTGCCCTTTTGTCGAGTTGACTGAACCATTGAAAGTAACGAAAACCCTACTGCCGAAATCTACGAATTGGACACAATCGAACTCGGTGAAATTGTGTAAAAATAAGTGACTTTTTTTAAAGGGTGAAAAATCTCTGAGAGTTTCACTGCTCTCAGAGATTTTTGCATGCAAACATACCAATGTACAAAATACTATAGTTACTCTTCCATGATAATTAAGAATGTATTTATCTCCTTTTAAGAAATCCTTTAATTAGCAACACCATCCCGACCAAAATCTTTCGCAAGGATTCACAGAACAATACATTAAGAACCTTTGAAACATTTACAATTAATACGTCCGTACCTTAAGTGTACCTTTAATTATTCGAACGCGATTCGATTCAATTAGCGAATTACAATCGTTTACAATATTAATTAATTTACCTGACATGTTTACAATTGGCTAGTGAATTTACTAAATTGATTTCTACCATTGCATTGCTCCAATGAGCCGATAACGGAATAAACATGATATACGGGTATTATTTTAATTCTTTAATTCATTGGTTTTCATTGTGTCTGGATTATATTCGAGTATTGATATCGTAGTTCATTTTGGTTGCCCTACAATTGTATTTAATGTTTGACCGTTTAATAGGTTATTATTAATCAGTGACTCCTTATAATTTATGCATAATATATCTTTTTTGAGGGTCTACTTATTTTATGTTAAGTCGGGTCTAATGTTGTAGCAGAAAATTTTGAACATAAAGTATTTTCCGGGCCACGTGGCACGGATGCACCCAGAAATATGAGCAAAGATCGTCACACACTGGACGCCTGAGGAAGGACAGCGCCGGCGAGGTAGTCCTCGAAGGAGATGGCGTGACGATCTGATCACGTTTGCAGAGCCAACAGTTCCGCCGGAGTTCGCACAAGACGAAAGGTATGGAAGGAGATAGGGGAGACCTTTGCCCAGCAGTGGGACACTGTGTAGGCTAGCAATAAAAATCTGTTGTTACACCATCAATTTTCGTACATAATGAATTCTAATACGCTATCAACTTTCAACCTAAGCAAAGCATCGGCCTAAGCAAAGACAATCTTCACAGGACTGCATGAATCATTGTTCGCATAACAAATGGCCGATGGGGCTGAAAAGTTCTGGAGTGGCGACCGCGAACCAGAAGACGTTGCTTTGGAAGGCCTCCCTCTATAGGTGGACCGAAGACCTGGTGAAGGCTGCGGTCATCCACTGGATGCGAGTCGCAAGGGACCGGTCAATGTGGTGACACTTGGGGGAGGCCTATGTTCAGCAGTGGACGTCTTTCGGCTGAAATTATGATGATAATGATAAATCCCTCAAATAAAAGTGTGTATACAGCGTCTCCTGAAAATGGCCTGCCTTCTAACATGTACGGTGCAGGTGACAACCTGTGCACTCTAAGACCTTATGACTACAACAATCAATGTACCTTTCAATCTGAAATTCTGGCCAGAATTTTGAAGCCAGAAAACTGGCCAGAAAACTGATGTTTGGCCAGAATTTTAGATTATGTTTGAACTTTTCTATCGATACGCTAACATTTATTTATTTATTTCAAATCTGCCTTACAACTATCATTAGATACAGGTAATCCTATATAATGCTGACCCACGCAACTTCGTCTGGAGAAAGAGCTCACAAAGGGAATAAAATTTCCCCCGTTTTTGCAACATTTGTTATTGCTGCTCCGCTCCTATTGGCCATAGCGTGATGTTATATAGTTATAACCTTCTTTGATAAATGAACTATCCAACACAAAAATAATTAATCAATTCGAGCCGATAGTTCCTGAGATTAGCGTGTTCAACCAAACAAACAAACTCTTCTGCTTTATAATATTAGTATAAATATAGATAGCGCGGTCTCAAAATTTACTTATATTAAAAAAAACTAGTACTAGTAAAACATAACAACATTAATATAATCATAGCTTATAAACTAATTTTCCTAACTATAATAACATAAAATTTAAATTATATGAAAAATTAAAAAATAAGAACATTTGACCTACTCTTATCTACACTATAACATAAAATAAACAACAGTACTTTTGCGAATTCACTCAAATGGGATGTAAATAAAGATAAAAAAGAAAGATCATCATATGCACCATTGTTCTGCTCTTATCCTATTTTATTTGGGCTCACCGCAACATGTCTTCGTCGTCTCTAGTACTCGTCATCTCATGAGACACTTCTTTTCTTGCTGTATAACTCTTGAGACAGTCCATCTCTCGCTTCTATAGTCTTCCTCTACTCGTATACCCCCCCGCAGTCAGACTCAAAACTTTCCTCACGACATTTTCTTCATTTCTAGCCATTTAATCTTTTGCTAGGCACGTTCTCAAAATCAAATACACGTATAAAAGTTTGCTTTAAAAATAACTCCACTAAAGTCACCAAAACCAAACGAAACAATAATTGTTTTAAATAAATACAACTCGTAACTCGTAACTTACTGATCTCGTACTTTAGGACCAAAAGAAGCCGGTCTCGGTCCCAACGGAAACATAAAGCTGGTCCAAAGTCGTAAAAATACTGAAAGTATGGCAACTATCGACAGGTGTGGAGATACCGACTTCGTACTGAAAAAGAGTTGGAAACTTTTCTTAAGGTTTTCTAGTAAATATTCGTTTTTGATGTTAGGAATATTCACGTACTAACTACTAAATATTTTGTGAGTTTTTTGTTTGTTTGTTGTTTTTTGTATTCCATCAGGATCCGTGTTTATAATTAACTAGCAGATGCCCGCGGCTTTGCCCGCGTACAAATTATATATTTAAACCTTCTTAGGGAAGCACTTGGATGGAGTGGTTCTCAAGGAAGGTTTTAGTATACAATTGGTGAAAACAGCATGAAAATCGGTGCAGTAGTTTTTGAGTTTATCGCGAACAGATAGACAGACACAGCGGAGGACTTTGTTTCATAATAATTTAGTGAAGCTTTAATCTACTGGAATAAGATATTTTTCATACTCGTTTAAAGATTCGCGCTCAGCAGACGCGACTGCTCGGTTCGATTCCCGGTTCGGGCAAAGCGATAAATATATATGTCACCGTAAAATTGACAAATACGTTATATTGTAATATCTCTAGCAATATTGTAAAATCTCGATATATTGTAAAATGAACATACTGCTTACAACAAAACGCATTATTTTTCGTGAAGTGCATGCGATGGTAGTCAACTCACGCGGTGTGGAGGGAAGGAGGGGTCCCGCTTGTCCAGTGGTACAAGTCTCATGAAAAGATATTGAACCATTACTGAGAAATATCGATTATTATAACCTAATCTTAAAACACTTTATATTCCCTTAAAAAGCGTAGTCGACGGAGCCCCGGGCCCCTATTTCCGAGTGCAGCCCCGCGAAGCGGGGCTCCGTCGACTACGCTTTTTAGGGGGAATATAAAGTGTTTTAAGGTTATGTTATATTAATCGGTATTTCTCAGGAATGGTACATTATATTTTCATGAGAGTTGTGCCACTCGGCAAGGGGGACCCCCTTCCCTCCACACCACGTAAGTTGACTACCATCGCATGCATTTCACGAAAAATAATGCGTTTTGTTGTAAGCAGTATGTTCATTTGACAATAATTCGAGACTTTACAATATCGCTAGAGATATTGCAATATAACGTATTTGACAATTTTACGGTGACATATTATATGTATAATATATAATTAATGAGACATACCTCTACCTAACCCTACGGAGATTATAGGATGTTATATTAGGTATGTTGTTTGTCGTGTCTACTCGTGTTTTGTAATAATAATATTGACAAGGCAATGAATCATCTAATAGAACTAAATCTGTTTGTTATCAGAACCTTTAACAAAATTGTAGCCATGAAATAACAAAAGCTTTTGATAAACTCAAAGGTTACTGTATAGGCTTTAGTTAGCAACCATATTACCATTCCAGTTGCCAATACATTTATTTTTCTTTCAAAAAACATCTAAAGGGTGTAAAAAGACTCCCAATGAAGCCGAAAGGCACTCGTCCTCCCCGTCATTGCGATATTTTTTTGTTCTACACCATACCATCCCAACCTTCTAGTTGTTTTTTTAGGCAAGTTTTTAATGCGATTACTTTAAACGCCTCCACAATTCCCGTACTATTCAATCCATCCATCAGTACAATGTTTTAAGTGCGTTACATTGAGTTCTAACACAAAACATGATTTTTCACCCCAAAAAAAGTCGTTTCCCAGCAAAAATGGTTGCGTAAAATTATTTAGTTTGGTGTACAGAATGCTTGGTTGACGACTCCGTGATGAGATCCTATATACCTACGTACCCACCGGTTCTTAAGATACATTCGTTTTAGCAAAATATATATAAAATCCTGTTTATGTATTAAAGTCGTTCTAAAACTACATGTATACAGTACCTATCTTGGCACGCTCACACTTGCTCAGTCTCTCCTTCTTCCTCTTCTAGACTACGCTGATGTCTGTTTTCTTGATGCGACTGAGGAACTTTTTAATATACTCGAGCGTCTGCAGAATTTGTGTATACGCTTCATATTAGGGCTTCGTAAGTACGACCATGTGTCGGAATTTCGGAAGCAGCTGAAGTGGCCACCTATTTGGCAGCGTCGAGATTTACACACTCTCTCTTTTCTCTTTTCCATTCTTCATAATCTTAAAGCTCCTTCGTATCTTCGAGAGCTTCCAATTTCTTGTTCCTAGAGGTAAAGCCTGTCGCTCATCACCATCTCTTCTCCTTCGTTTCCCTCCCCACTCCTCTAGTCGGTATGATGGTTCCTTTACTGTTAGTCCTGTGCGCCTTTGGAATTCGCTTCCACACTCTTTTTTTCTTTCCGGATAGCTCGTCGTTAGAAGTGTTCAAGAAAAGAATAAAGGAACATGTCCTGTCAGCATGATTTTAGTTTATAAATAGTGTTGTATATGTAAGTGTATATATATTGTATGTATTAGTTTAGTGTATAAGTTAATTTAAGTTTTAACTGTATTGTTTGTGCACATAAGTTATCCTCTCCTGCTAATCTCTCAGCATAAGTATGGTTTACTGTAACAAAACCCAATTCTGGGTTAACCTCACCACTATAGCTCGCGCTCAAGCTGTATATTCTAATTTTGTGTATATTTTTCTTTATAATTTTTGTGTGCAATAAAGAACAAGAATAAGAATATTTTTTCAAAGTTCGAATGCCATTCAACTATCGACACACACTATTCGAAAACTATTTACCTTCGACGCTTCTTACTGAATAGAATGCTTTTCAGTGTTCAGAAAATGGCATGAAAACAGTTGCATTTGTATGTAAATAAAAACATTCAAATACACTGCGTATTAGACCGCATAGGAAAGACTCGGGAACAGGATGCCAAAGTAGGAAGCAGTTGGCAAGGTTTTCCAAACCAATTGGACGTTCGTTTCTTACTAGAATCTTTATAGCAGGTAATATGAAAAGAGGCTAGACGTTTTAGGATATTTTTTTAAGAGGACAATCGTTTTTTCGCATCTTTAATGGATTCAAAAGCTTTTGGACCTAATAACCCGTTATATAGTTGGTGCCAGTTGAAATCGCAATAGCGGTCAATGCCCTTTCCCTAATATCTCTTGGTACGAACATAAACAAATAAATCATGTATCGTTTTGCAAAAATTATGAAGATAATATCACGATAGATGACGATTCAGAAGAAAGAAAGAAAGAAAAAGCATTTATTAGCCCGCACAGGACAAAACACATCAACATTATTAGTATTTAAAACTTACTAATAAAAATTAAA
Organism: Xestia c-nigrum; assembly: GCA_916618015.1. Taxonomy (NCBI): domain Eukaryota; kingdom Metazoa; phylum Arthropoda; class Insecta; order Lepidoptera; family Noctuidae; genus Xestia; species Xestia c-nigrum. The sequence continues at coordinate 25,638,132 of OU745247.1, forward strand.
TTCCCTCTCATTGAGAGGAGGCCGTGTCCCAGCAGTGGGAACATTATAGGCTGATGATGAATAAAAATTAAACAAATAAAAAATAAAAATAAACTAAACTCGTTCTGTACGAGGCCAAAAGGCTTCTATCTCAGCACGGTGCGGTAACATTAAAAAAAAAAACAAGATTTGAATAGACTTATTTTTGGGAACTTTAAAAAATGTTGGTGGGTCAATGCCCGCTATTGTGATTTTAACTGGCAGCAACTATAGATGTTCAAGGTTGGACATGTTACTACGGGACTTTAACGAGACCGAACTAAGGCAACTGGACATTTATAGACAACGTTCTGAAAAGTCAGTCCCGTCAGTCAGATGTGCACGGTCACTTTGACCGCACTTTGAGGCCTCACAGAGAATTTGTATGTACATAATTTGTGTAATTAGAACTGAGTCTTCTTTTTAGTGTCCGATTTTCCTATTCAACGGTATGGCCCAAATCTTTCCTAAAACCGTAGATTACTCCTTTTGAACTCAGAGCGCAGAAAACGAGGTCAGGCATAGAAATCTGAACACCGAATTTTGACAGATGGGTAATGTCATGAAAAAAAAGTCCTAAGACCGGTACTGTCCCATCTCGTACCTTTCCCATTTCGACGACTAGACTAAAGACTTGCGAAACAAATGTCCACAATCAGACTGCAACACATGCTTAACAGCTTTATCTTCACTTTAATCTTTACTACACTCTGTGTAAGGACAGACTGGAAGCCGAACCCAAGATAGAACAAGGCTAGTGAGATGGTGACTGTATGTTCAAGTCCTAACCAGCCAACTATATCTCCGTGACGTGTGAACACGTCTTAGACGCAGCTCCCCAATGCGGACTATCGCAAACGGATCGTGCCCCCGCATAATATACGAGTATGTTTGTTTACGGACAATTGAGACATGCCTCAAACTTCATACATAATAATGGAACCGAGCTTAGAACTCGGGTTACTGGTAAAATATTGGGAGTATCAGACTTATGTTCTTAGGAGGTATTAGCAAGTTGTGCGTTATAATCGCACGGTTTAGTTATGGATCGCTCATTGTTTTGGTGGAGGGCTCACGGGGCGTCGGAGGTGGTAGTGCGAAGGTGGGTAGACCTATCCCTACTTAAAGATACCTATCTTTCAGAAATAGGTATACGTCTTGCTAAAGAGTGAGGCCGGTGATTAAGTTCCATTTGCAAAAAAATATGAAATAACACACAACAATCCCGTATTCCCTGAAAGGTAAGATGGAGTAAATAGCCCAAAGAATACAAAATTCTAAAACGTTGAATGTACTCTCAATACAGTAGGCATAAGCTAGGCATACGTTTTAACACCAATCTGGATAGTTCCTCGTAAAAACAAAAGACAATCTGATGAAGAATGAAAATCCCAAACATTTAAAAATAGAGTGCCAAACTTTTTACACGATTTCAACATTAAACTTTTCCGTACCTTAACCAAGTAACTGATTCCTTAAGTGAAGGGGTTCAAACTGTTTCCTGTATTATAAAACAAACCAAGTTTCCTCCGTGCCTCGGAAAAAACGATACGCCGCCGCGCCGGCGCCGTGCCTTTAGTCCCAGCTGTCATTTATAGATCTTTGACACTCTTTCGAAACGCTGAAAACCAGTCTTACTAAGGGATTTCGCACTACCCAGTACTAACTAGGTTGTAAACACATGAACAGTTGCTTCATCTAAAATATTGGTATTGAACTGCACCCGGTTTGACTGGAAGCCGAAAAAAATATACTTTTAAAAAGGCTAAAATGATGATGACCAAATAAGATCCAAACTAATGATACATACATATATGTAGCATGTTGAAAATTATTATTTTTAGTGTGTTATTTAGAACATTGTGTCTTGAAAAGAAAACAAGAGAGAAAGATAATAGTAAAACTAAATTCAAGGTAAATTCGCGATAAATACCCGTATTCATATGTTTTATAAGATAATAGTTTTCCAAGTAGGTAGATACATTGGTGTCATGTGTGGGTGTCATATTAAATGCCTTCTGAGAAAAGGCGCGCCGTTCGCTCTTTACAATACAGGAAACCTTCTCCAGACGTGTGAAATTACTACGCTTGATTTTTGTAGAAGACAATATTCTATATTGTGTTTCTAGTAACGCACAGATATCTACAGTTGTTATGACGTTATGATGACTATGTATCATAGTTAACATTTAAGGGTAGCATACCAACCGAATGAAATAATGTTACGAAGAAAAACATGCACTTATCGAGACAAAACCAGAAAAGCTAGCCTGCCTGTCAAATCACAATCTTGGCTAATTACCCAATCATCAGAAAACTTATTTGTTATTTAGTTAAAATACATTAGACAATCTATAATTGTTCTAATATTTTCTGCTACAAAAACTAACATAACAGTAGAAATTTATTCTTGAAATACTATTTTAGGTTTCTGGCCGATTTCCTAATCGAAATACGATTAGAAAATCGGCCCGAAACCGGCAAGAAACCCATCACCGACTTCTCCATAAGAAACAACAAACCCGAACCAAGTACCTATTTGTTTTCTACGTTTTAAAAGTGCTCATGAGGAACTATGTGAGATAAAACATTATGATTTTAATGTTAAGGCGACTATTAGAGCTAAACGCGAGTTTAATAATGCCTGAAAGTATATGATTCACTGAAATAAACAAAACCAGAAAAATATATGATATTGTTCTGGATATATGCTAGTATGATAGTGTTTTGAATACATACTGCAATTAATTTTAGTCGATAGAAAAAAAACACTAACTGATTTGTAAGAATTTCTTTTAAGGCGGTTACATGAGCTAAACGCGAGTTTTATAATTATTAAAAGTATATGATTCACTGCTATAAACAAGACCAGAAAAATATACGATATTCTTCAGGATATATGCTAGCATGATACTGTTTTGAAAACATAATACAATTAATTTGGCTCGTTAAAAATAAATCACGAACTTACGAGTATCTCTAAAAATATCTTTCAAACAATAAAAAACATACTAACATGCATGCGATCATTCTGATTTTTTGGCAAATAATTCTACAAGCAATATATTAGCATGATATTGTTTTAGTTTTTTAATCCAATAAATAGTTTTTTTGGAAATCGATCGAAACCACTCATTTCGCGCTATTTGCCCCGCAGTGGCTGACGTAACAACCACATTGTAGTGCAAGCTGATTAGAACTTTATTCTAACAGCATTTCAAACGAAGTTTGAACCACCATAAATAGAGTTGCTGATTTAGCTCGTTTAAAAGTACACATTCAAAACATATCCGATGTTTAAACGTTACTTTAGCGTTTATGAATAAACTATACAGAGTTTAAACAGCATCATCACGAAGCCGTCATTCTATACCTCAAACTAAGTAACCCTACCCAAAAATGCATGACGTCCCTTTTATTTCGGTGAAAAATCACATATTTCAGTAGGATTCAATGTAACGCACTTAAAACAATGTGCTGATGGAAGGATTAAATACTATCGGGGTTATGAAAATGTTTAAAGTAAAAATCTTACAACATGTATAAAAAAAAAAACACGTAAAAATGTTGGAAGTTTGGCCCCCAAGAAACCCCGTAACTAGAAGTAACTACAGTACCTTCACAGTTTTTATGTCTTGTGACTGAGACTGAAGCTAGATTTAATTTTTATCTATGTTTCGATACTTCAAAAGTGCCTGTAACTGGCGTCCTTGAAATAAATGCTTCGATTTTGATTTGAAGGATCCCAAGTATGGTTGAAAACAGAACAATGATCACAATAGCCAACTGGGGAGAACAAGTGCCTTTCGGCTTCGTTAAGAGATTTTGTACACCCTTTATAAGAGTATCCTTTAACAATTTCTTTCAAACTCTTTCTTCTTGATCTACGTCGAACATGGTGGAATTTAATAGAAATCCTCGATCCCATTCCTTAAATATTTGAGGTGCGACAGCAGCCGAATGTTTAACCTTTGAGGACAGCCCTGATCCTGTAGCCGCTGGAGGGTTAAATTGATTCTATTTGATTGATAGAATATTTAGACATGTAAAGGTCATAGTGTAGGTGTACGAAGCAATATAGTAGAATACAACATAATTTTTTGTTTACATTAAACCCGAAAAGGGGTCATTTTGAACAACTTTTTCTACGGGACGAACCTTGAAATCGCGAAAAAAAAAAATCAGCTGTTCTCTACATTTATGTTCGCATAACTCGTCAAAATGTAGGGAACAGCTGATTTTTTTTTTCGCGATTTCAAGGTTCGTCCCATAGAAAAAGTTGTTCAAAATGATGAGTACAATGACCCCTTTTCTGGTTTTGTGTAAACAAAAAATAATGTTGTATACAACAAGTGAAAAAAGGGATTTTAATTCGAGGGACTACGTTAGATCCCGAGAGCACTGAAGAATTCTAGAGTTTAATCCCGAGTGCAGCAAGGGATTCCAGAATAGAATCTCGAGCGAAGCGAGGGATACAGAAACAATATATTTTGTTCGACAGTTGTGTACTCTACTTTTTACCATTGACTGTAAGTAAATTAATAGAAGTATAGCATTAATTTTTATCGTGGGTAACAACTTAATCTAAATCGACCCGATAAGTATTTGGAAAAGTACAAATATAAGTGACTAAGATGAAGTTATTGCTTGTTTGAGGACCCGAATGGCATAGTGGTGGTAAGGCTGCCTTACGTTCTTAGGGTCCTAGGTTCGAATCCCGGTAGGAGCAAATGTTTGTGCGATGAGCATGGACATTTGTTTCCGAGTCATGGATGTTTATATGTATAATAAGTATGCATTACTAACAAAAAAGGTATAATGTAGCATATCAACTATCTGGTGTCCTCGACACAAGCCTTGCTTAGTGTGGCACTAGATAGCGCCGTGTGTTAATGTCCAGCGATATTTTTTTATTATAACGTGTAAAAACTTCATTGAAAAACAAAATCCAAAATTTAAAAATACTTAAAATCATCATAAATTATCATAATATAAAAGAAAGTTTAAAAACAATAGAATCGTTCTATATTGTGATAACGGCTACTACGGAACCCTACACTGTGCGTGGCCGGTTTTGTGAGTGGCGATGGTAAAAAGAAACGTATTGATCATGTGCTGATAGGTACCAACAACTTAACTTAAGACCCATTTTAAACCTTATGACTCAGAGCATATGGGTGAAAAGTTAGCGACAGTCAATGAACACGGTAATACCTATGTGGTTCTTATTGTTATTGGTTACTCGTGCCTAAACACTCTCGGGTAAATTTATCTATTATGTTCAAAAACTTTCACTCGCCCACGGAGATTCTTTACACGTAGGTACTGTTTAGCTAGAGTAATAAGTGCAAAGATCAGGCACACGGTATCTGAGAATTTGGGTATTCTTCATTAACTGTGATACCACGTTTTGTCGATAGGTACTGAAACCTATTCCAATGCATCCAGAATTTGACTAGGTACTACCTCGTTCACTGATGTCCGACCGTCAGTGAACTCGGTACAGTCAACTAAAGAGTTAGGTAAACAGGCTAGCAATCTCCTTACTACACTATTATAACTACAACAATGCGAAACGGTCATATTCAATCTGTTTGAAATTTTATCCAAATCCGTTCAGTAGTTTCTACGTGCTTTCACGTAGAAACTACTGAACGGGGGGGGGGGAGTATTTTTTTTATTTTTTCTTTTTTTTATGGATTTGTTTTTTTGACGGTTTTGATTTGGATTTTTGTTATTTTTTAATAACAAAAATCGATCCTCACAAACTTTTGTATTTATAATAGTAGTAAGAATACTGCTAGAACTTTTTTGTTATCTGTCTATAAAATCTAGATACTACTAATATTATAAAAAGGAAAGATTTGTATTTTTTTTTTTTTATGTAACGAATAAACTTAAAAACTACTTAGCCGATTTGAAAAATTATTTCAGTAATGGATAGCTACAATATCAGCGAGTACCATAGGCTATATTTTATCACAGAACTCCAACAGGAACGGGAACCACGCGGGTGAAACCGCATGACGTTCACTAGTGTTTCAAAATACGGGAGTCTATGAAAATCAGTTGGTACTATTCAGGCGTAGACAAGACATGACTGTAAGCTAACTAGTGAACTAGAATTATTAGTGATTGCAGTTAAAATAGTTAATTCGATGTTGTAACCGTTTTAGTTGTAGAAAAGGCATTTGGAAAGTTTTCAAATGGTATTTTCTCATCTAAAACGGATTATTCGAAGTTACGATAATAATTATTGCATTTCATTGTCAATATTTTAGTTCTCTAGTTAGCCATATTTCTTATTTCCATACAGTAATATTCCAAAATTAATAAAAACAGGTTAATAATTGACATATATTTGCGAGGTTGTCAACTTTTTGAATGTGCCTTTTTAACAAAATGCCAACCAAAGACATAAAATAAAAGAAAAACAGGAGGAAATATTTGTGTATTCAGCCAGTCTCTTCAAGCATGCAACACACAACATATTTATTTGTTTGTGAGCCTCCGATCGTAATTCCACATGATCCATATAACGTACGTACGATATGTCAGTGTTTTGCTTCAGTCCTTCGTTACGTCTGTTTGACGGGGTCGAATATAAGGATTTGTAAAGGTTTTTATATGTTTTCGTCATGGATAAATCGGAAATTATGTACAGGTTTGGTTTTCTATATGTTATTGTTGTGTATATCGGTTTCTCTATCGCCGGAATTGGTAGAAACATTTACTGTTCGTTTTTTAAATCACCAAAATGTTGTCAAAACGTACTCGACTATTTACCATTAATTTATTTGTTACCACTTAAAGTGCGCAGTTCGAGACGCTATTGCTTGTGGAGAAAATTTGCATCATTATGTCAGACTTGGTACTTTAATTTTATTTCTGTATTTTCCCGCCTGCACTGGTAAGTTGGTTGAAGTGTAAATATCCTGAAGAAAAGTGAAAAGATCAATGACCTAAACCATCCTCCAAAGACAATTCCCACCGTAATTGTTCACAAATACACCAGGCCGCAAATTAAAAAAAAAGGCCCAGAAAAAATAAAAGCAATTCGTTTTATTTTTCGAACAACCAAGTAACAGGCCAGTACGAATAAGTTTTGATGTGAAAAAATAAAACTATTCTGTTTTTTCCTGCCGCCATCCCCTTGTTTGTATTTATTCGGCTATCTCGTTAACATTCCTTGTTTTATTGAGAATAAAACTTTCAATGATACTGTTTGTCTAACAACGAGTAGAGAGAAAATACTATATGAGTTGAAAATGAAGGAAAATCATAGATGATGTTGATTCTAGGTCCATCTGAGGATAAAAAGTAATGTATTCGGCAAATAGTGAGTAAATGATTGGAAACCTGTATTTATTTAAGAATGTTTCAGTCTGTATTCTGTCCCCTTGAGGTCACCACTAGGTTAAAAAGAATGTAATATGAGAAATTCCTAATACATACTATCTAATGTATTAGAAGTCTCTAAATTATGTCTTGGCTAAATAAAGCAGCCACCCAGGTTGGTCTAGGTTGATCAATGGATGGGCAAACTATTAAATACCGAGTTTCCTCCATGACTCGGAAAGCACGTTAAACCGTTTGTCACAGCTGTCATAAAATGATCTTGAAAAGTCGTTACAGATAGTCAGTGGTCTAAAGCCTGACAACCAGTCTTACCAAGGGGTATCGTATTATAGTACAGTCGGGGTTGTGGAGGTCAGATACGCCACTGCGCCGGTCTATGTAAAATACTAGTTTTCAGCGGAATCCGGTAAGACTGGAAACCGTTCCCAAGATAGTTGGGATAAGACAGATGAAATATATAATTAAAATCGCAGGACTTCATCATTCTGATTAAATTTTAAAAATAATATTTGGGTATTATAAAATGAACAGTTACCATTTAAAATAATAATGAACGAGCTACATAATTTGAAAATTAAATTTATGCAAAACTTTATTTATGAAATGAATAACTACCAACGCTTTACTGGAACTACTAACGAGCACCAAACACACTATTGTTGTCACAAACAAATCATATGCTGTGATAAAACTCAGCTTTAGAAAGTCTCACTAAGGTCCATGTTCACCGAAAAGATAACAGTCTGATTATCTAAAACAGCTGTCACTGTGACATATTCCCATGCAAAAATGTGTTTATAGATAATCAAACAGTTATCTTTTTGGTGAACATGGACCTAAAACAGTGGTTGGTAATCAGCCATGTCTCACCTAGCATAAAAGCCAAAACCCAGCATTATTTTGTGGCAAAGATGACAAATTAAAAAAGAAAAAATAAAACTACAAGCCGAAATTAAAAACGTCATACGAAGAGTTTTAACCCTAAAATACAGACGTGCAAAGTTTACCATTATTTCTGGTTTAAAAGTTTATCCCGACTTTTTGTCGTATGATTTCAATTTGGAATAGTGTTTTCAATCAATTCTGATTTATTAAACAATGTGTTGATAATAGAGAATCACTTTAAAATATTGACTGACACACAATAGAATAATATTCTTGGGAGCACATTTATGTCACGATGATCACGTTTATTTTATTGGTGGTCTAGGCAGTAGCGTATGCAGGGAGAGTTTATTATTAAAGGAAATAATCACATTTTATACAAATCTAGAGTCAAATGTAATTACATATCGGTAGGTGTTTAGGTAAGCATGCTTAAATGTGCGACCGAAACGATACCTACACAGAAAATTTAAAAATTGGAATTAAAAATCGTCGTAACCGGTAATTCAACCCTAAAACACTAGCGTGCACTAAAAGCTCAACTTAGGGGATTTTATCCCCTTGCTGCGTACTCAATTGAAGCAAAGTGCATAATCCGGGCGGCTGCCACTTAATGGCACAATTTAATTTTCTCGTTATGACCGGCTCCATGGCAAGTGGGTAGTTTTTGCTGCGTGCCAACTCGGCTGGCAGATGAGATGTTTGCTTTTAAACCGCTCAACAAATGACTAACAGGCCTTCGCGGCCTCACTTGTATGTTGGGCAGGGTTAAAATAGTACATTGTAATACAAGGGGCTAAAATGACCCATTATAGAAGAGGTAGTTTTACCACCGAGCTTTAGCGAGGTAGTAAATAGGAACCGAGTTATAATGGGATTTTAGCGCCGTGTGTTACACCGTACTTTACACTACGATTGCGAGAAAATTAAATAACCATATTTAATATGATCGTTTATTTTATTAACAATTAAATTAAATGTACAATTTATACTGTTGTTCAAAGGAGATCACCCAGATTGGGCTATTTTCAAAAGTAAAATAAACTTATTATTTGGATAGAGCATAACAAAATATTTTTTTTATTATTACGCCAAAATTGTAACTCAATTCACCGATAAATTATTCAACCACAAAATATCTGAGGTCACCCAGATTGGGGTATTATTTATTTGCCGGTTAACTAAAATTAACGCAATAATTAAACAGAGCTTATGGAAATAAAGTGTTTTCATTATTACGCCTTAGTTATTCAACCACAAAATATCTAAGGTCATCCAGATTGGGGAAATATTTTTAGGTTTAAGTGATAAGTAGTGGTGGTGATAAGTAGATTCTTTAAGAATTATGAATAAAGACATGCGTTTTCGAACACCGACGACGAAAATTAAAAAAAAACCCCTATACCCCTGTTCAATAAATGCAATTTTACGCCCGCTCTGGTACGCTATTATGACGGTATTTTTAAGCAAGAGGAGTGAAAAGATTATAATTATGTGGTGTTATTCAAACTGCTGGGTCAGTCAGAGTGTCACAGATTTCAAGAATTTTATTTCATGTTATTCATAGAGGAATTGCGTACCACACTTCTTGTCTATATTTCGTTATCCATTGTGCACCGAATTATCTTCAAAATCCGTCAGATTGTGATAGAAATAACAGTTACGCAGTTGGGGTATTTATTGATCGCTTTAATTCAATTTCAATTTCAATCATTTATTCTCTCTCACAAAGTTGACTTAGAATTAATGTTTACAAAATAATGTCATATGCTGTATCCAACCGTTGTTAGAGACTGGTGCCTGATGTAGGTTAATTGGCACCAGTAGGTACCTACTACCAGTGGTATTCTGGGTGGAAGGGATTACCACATTTTTGGTACAACAGTTTGAAACCTCACATAAAAATTGTTAGAGAAAAACAAGTGGGGGGATTGAAAATTATATATTGAAAATGCGGTAACCGTTTCTGCGCCGATGTAAGATTCAACTCTGTATAAAGGGTGCAAACAAACTCATCACGAAGTCGTCAACCAAGCATTCTATACATCAAACTAAGTAACTTTGCGCAAAAAATATTGCAGAGAGATTTTTTTTGAGGTGAAAAATCATGTTTTGTGTTAGAAGTTAGAACTCAATATAACGCACTCAAAACATTGTGCTGATGGATGGATTACATAGTACGTGGAAGTGAGTAAATATTTAACTTTAAAAACTTGTATTTGGTATGGTGTAGAAAGAACTTTCAGCACCGTTATGAGGCTTTTACAACCTTTTTGATAGCACATTGCCATGCCACAGATAACCCAACTGTCTGTCTTTTTATTTTAGTATATCCGTACAAAGCGCTATTTACTTTAACTTTAATATATATTTATAGTATTTTATATAATTACATGTATAGTATTTTATATATCCTTGTAGTTTATCGTAGTTTAAATAAAACGATTCGTGAAGTTTCAGGAATGACACCTACCACTGCTTGTCTCTGCATCACCTAAAGGTTGACTGGTAGAGAATGCCATTGGCATTAAGTCCGCCTCTGTACTTTGTGCTTGAAGTGTTAAATAAATAAATAAAACTAAAATACTGCCTTTGCTCGTTTTACTAAAGCATCGTATGTTACTTAATAATACTTCATTTGTTTTTTCAGACGAAATATGTGCTAAGGCAATTTGTTAACCTTACCAAACGAATGGTACCTAGTGGCTGCCCAGTTTTTATATAACAATAAAACAACTGCTTTAGAAAATAAACTGGTTGTTGTTGTCAAACTAAAATATGTTGTTGTTAATGAAAGTCAGTCGGCTGTTTCATTAGAACAAGTGAAATATGAATTAATTTCTTCATCCCGCCCATGTGTGCGCTAGGGAGGGGACACAAAGACATCGATATAAATTTAGCTAGTCTTTAGTTCTCTCAAGTGATGGTAAGATGGTCCAAATTAAAAATACAAAAAGGTATACAATAAGGTAGGGTGACTGGCAATTAGTGTACGATACTTAAACACATGATTGTGTTCATGATAACAAACAACTTTTACTATAGGACCTAACCTGAAATCGCGAATATATAATCGGCTGTTCAGTACATTAGGCGAACATAAATGTTCTGAACAGCTGATTATTTTCGCGATTTTATTTTTTCCCAACCAGGGCTTACATACCGAGTTTCCTCCATGCCTTGGGAAGCACGTTAAGCTGTTGGTCTCGGCTGTCATTTTTCCATGTTTGACAGTCTTTTAGTTAGTCAGTGGCCCAAAAAAGTCACACCAGTCTTACCAAGTGGTATCATATTTCCCAGTATTAACTGGGTTATTGGGTTGTTGAGGTCAGATAGGCAGTCGCTCCATGTAAAATGCTGGTCAGCTGCATTCGGTTAGACTGGAAGCCATCCCAGTTGGGAAGGTAGATGATGAGGTCTTACTGTTGAAAACAAACTTAGGCTCATCATCTGCCTACCCTTTCAAAACCTACTGCTTCAATTGTAAAAGAAAGAAAGAAAGAAAAAGCATATATTAGCCCGTACAGGACTAAACACATAAAAATTACCATTATTTACGACTATTGAAAACTAAACATAGACAAAAATAAAAAAAGAAACGAAAGGTCCTGAACGAGGCCAAAAGGCCCCTATCTCAGCATGGTGCTGTTACATTAAAAACGTCACAGCGCTGGTATTAACTGGATAAAGGTGAATACCAGTATTTTACATGGCGCAACTTCCTATTTGACCTTCATAACCCAGTTAGAATAGGATAATACGATACCCCGTGGTTAGACTGGACGTCAGACTTTCGAGCCACTGGCCTGTAAAGACTGTCAAAGATCTACAAATGGCAGAAGGGACCAGCGGCCTTTCGTGCTTTTGGAGGCACGGAGGAACCACGATGTACTCGAGTGCTGACGTCTAGTATATGTACGTAATGGAACTAATGGGATTAGGTGAAAAAGTATTTTAGTTCCGTGGAACTACTGGGAGAAAAACATCTCAGTAGTCCCATAATGGAACTAGTGAATGGAACTACTGGGATACGGTAGTTATAATTTAGCCACGGTTTGTTTTTCTTTTCAAGGAGGAATCCTTCTCAAACAAAATAACAACTGATTACGAAGTGGTATCATAAAAAAACGATTTATTGTACTTATCGTTTGAAAGATCTAAACTTGAAATAGGATTAAATAATAATAAGAATTTTAATTCATAAAACAGGAGGTTTTAGTAAATGAGGCATATACAAAGTTATACATATGTATGTACCATGTCAATCACAATCTAGTTGGTGAAATGGCTAAACACTTATTGGACTTTTCAAGCCACAGCATCAGAAGATTATGTTTTATTACAGCTGTCACCGTAAAATTGTCAAATACGTTATATTGTAATATCTCTAGCGACATTGTAAACTCTCGAATTATTGTCAAACGAACATACTGCTTACAATAAAACGCATTATTTTTCGTGAAATGGATGCGATGGTAGTCAACTCAAGCGGTGTGGAGGGAAGGAGGGGTCCCCCATGCCCAGTGGTACCACTCTAAAAGAAATTGTACCATTTCTGAGAAATACCGATTAATATAACCTAACCATTAAACACTTTATATTCCCCTAAAAAGCGTAGTCGACGGAATTTTAATTCTTCGGCATTTTATTATTTTCCGGACCCCTATTTCCGAGTGCAGGGTTTAAAGGAACCTAACTAACCTAACGGGAGGTGCCCCAAGTCCCGATTATGGGGGCAAAGATACTTCCGAATGTTCAGTTGACAATAATTCGAGAGATTACAATATCACTAGAGAGAAACACGTTATATTGTAACTAGCTGACCCACGCAACTTTGTCTGCGTCACATAAAACGAAAGGAAAAAAAATCCCCGTTTCTGCAACATTTTTCATTCCTGCTCGGCTCCTAATGGTCGTAGCGTGATGTTATATAGCCTATAGCCTTCCTCGACAAATGCACTTTCCAACACAAAAATATTTTTTCAATTCGTACCAGTAGATCCTGAGATTAGCGCGTTTAACCAAACAAACAAACAAACTCTTCTGCTTTATAATATTAGTATAGATATAACGTGTTTGACAATTTTACGGTGACACAGCTAAAGATAACACACAAGTCACACACAAGTCTTAAAAACCTTAAAAATCCAAACAAATATATCGACGCCCCGGTTTCCCGCATCTCTACTTTGATTGTAAATTCGCTCGCGAATAACATTAGTGTTTAATTAAAAGTTCTCTAACACTTCTGCTGTGTTTGACGCAGTTTTCATAAACAGATGGATGTGATTATGTTAAGAGTGTTAATTGTTATCGCTTAGAATCTTTTGTGATAGTATTCTGAATTGCAGAAGTTTGCTGTCGTCGACAGATGCACGAATGTTAATCATCGGCAGATGTGAAGGAAAAAGTAAATTAAAACAACTCTAAAGCCTATGCGAATTAAAATTACCTATTTATTTAAGAAATGGTTCTTTTATTATGTACAATATTTACATACTACATCTAAAACTATATATAATTACAAAAATAAAAGTAAACGTAAAACTACAATATATATACAACAATGTCAACAGGACACTTAGGCGTCAAAGTACTCCTCCGCATCGCTGTCATCGGGAAACGTGCCCAGAAGACTGGCAGCATTGCCACGTTGAATGGCAATGCTAATTCTTTGGCCAAAGAAAGAGCCAGCCCTCTGGTCACGCGAAGTGTCGATCAGTCGGCGGGAGATTTCTTTAAAAAGGAGACGCGCACTCGGACCCCATGACCCGAGCAATAGAAATAGAATTGAAACCTTTATTCTAGCTGAAATAAATTTATTTCAGAGGAGTTTCCTAACAAGCTTTTGATTACCGAAAAAAGGTGAAAAAAACTGTGATGACAAAAAGGCGTGACATTTAAAATTCTATACGCGCACAATCGGATCGTTTTACATTATTTTCTCATCGAACCAAATTGGGATTTGGGGACAGTCCTCTTGTGTCTTATGTGGAAACATACGGGTCGGGTCGAATGGTGGCAACGCGGCAATAACGCAATAGGTAATTTTGTTAAAAAAAATGTGGCTACTAAATCTTTTTAATTTGTTAATTTTTACTTTGAGTTGAAACTTGAAACTTTCAAGTTTTTAGGTAAATTTTCCGCGGTTTGGCAGCAAAAAATTATCTATTATGTCTCTAAACTCTTCCCTGTCGCTAAAAAACCTAATTTTATTTCACTCGACAACAATTATGAAATTTCGCGGTCAGTTTTTAATTCTAAACCACTCACAAATTAACAATTTCAAACACATGGCGCCTACTTCTTTGAGGAAAAGCCATAATAGTATATCTACTGGATGTTTGAGTTTGTCTACAGCACATGAAGGAAATTAAAAAACATCACTTTAGTCCCGTTTCGTAGAGCTATATTGGCGTACTCTTAGAGCCTGAAGTGAATAAAATGTATATACCATTTTTTAAGAATGAAATTAAAACACATTAATGGGTATACTAATACATATACATGTCACCGTAAAATTGTCAAATACGTTATATTACAATATAACGTGTTTCTCTCTAGCGATATTGTAAAGTCTCGAATTATTGTCAACTGAACATACGGAAGTATCTCTGCCCCCGTAATCGGGACTTGGGGCACCGCCCCGTTAGGTTAGTTAGGTTCCTTTAAAACCTGCACTCGGAAATGGGGGCCGTCGACTACGCTTTTTAGGGGAATATAAATTGTTTTAAGGTTAGGTTATATTAATCGATATTTCTCAGGAATGGTACATTATCTTTTCATGAGAGTTGTACCACTGAGCAAGGGGA
Source organism: Xestia c-nigrum (assembly GCA_916618015.1). Lineage (NCBI taxonomy): Eukaryota > Metazoa > Arthropoda > Insecta > Lepidoptera > Noctuidae > Xestia > Xestia c-nigrum. Next base: position 25,653,206 of record OU745247.1, read on the forward strand.
CCCCTCCTTCCCTCCACACCACGTGAGTTGACTACCATCGCATGCATTTCACGAAAAATAATGCGTTTTGTTGTAAGCAGTATGTTCGTTTAACAATATTTCGAGATTTTACAATGTCTTAACATACATAATTATATGCAAGGGACCGGTCAATGTGGCGACACTTGGGGGAGGCCTATGTCCAGCAGTGGATGTCTTTCGGCTGAAATGATGATGATGATGACATGCATATAAAATAAACTAATATATATTTTAGGTATTTTAAGTGAATCTTCTAATGCGATTGCCAACAAGGTTGCGTTAAACGTTTAACGCTAACATGGAGGCCCCCCAATGCCACCCCTATACCCCTTTCTATTTTCATTTCCTCATTACAAAGTTTCACTTCTTCCGCGCGGAGGGACTCCACGTACTATATTCATTATTTCTTTTTCATTAGGTATTGTGAAATCTTGTTTAGTTTTTAAGTTTTTTTTTCAGTTTTGTTTTAACCTTAAAACCAAAAAAAAAATTAAAACAGACGCAAGACCAGGAAGAAAGTGATGAACGCGCGGTCCCGTCCACAACATTCACATCGTCCGTATACTTCGCAGTAAATCGGGAAATTTTAAAAAGATCAATGCCTAATAATCCAATATCGAATGAATTGCCTGTAAATTCGAGTGAGACGTGTCTTGCATAGCGTTCGCACAGCTCTGCGAACTTTCTCTTCTTACTATAGAGTAGACATAAAATAGAGAGTCCCTCATCGGATAAGATAGTAATTTTCGCATTGTCGACGACTTTTCCAAAAGTTAAATGATCCAATTTTACTGATTACTTTTTTCATAAATTTCCATTATTAAACTAATTTACTTTTCTTATTTTTTTTTTAGTTTATAGTTTGAGTTTAGTTGGCTTAGTTTATTTTAATTGTCCTATCATGTAATGTTGATTGATATGATTGTTGTTACAATACTTGAAATAAATTCACTTTTAGCGTGGACCTGAAAATCAATTGTTTTAAATAATGCAGTTTGATAAGTACTTTCACTGTCAAAATGAACTTGTAAGGAAGGAAACAACAATTGTTTTGTTCTGGACTATACCTTTTTGGCTAATAATTCTACAAGCAATATATTAGCATGATACTGTTTCAGTTTTTTAATTCAATCAATAGTTTTTGTAAATCGATCGAAACCACTCATTTCGCGCTATTTGGCTTGCAGTGGCTGACGTAACAACCACTTTGTAGTGCAAGCTGATGAGAACTTTATCCTAACAGCATTTCAATCGAAGTTTGAACCACCACAAATAGAGTTGCTAATTTAGCTCGTCTAAGCGCCTTAAGACTAGTTTACAAGCAGTGACGTCATTATGGCTTGGGTATTTATAAAACAGACATCATACTAAGAGCTCAGTAAAGAAATAACTAAACATTTCTAAATCCCATTGTCCTACAGAAGGGACCTTCACAGAATCCCCTCATATCCCGTAGGAAATGAGATTTTTCCCATTTTCCAATCAGCGGAACAAACATACAATATTGTTATTATGTATTATTATGCTCGATATTAAAACGTTTGTTTAAAATATTTGCTCAGTATGATTTGGTGGAACGAAAGGTTTATGAGAAAATAATACATGTTTAACTAAATAGGAGCAAATGTTTGTGTGATGAGCATGGACATTTGTTTCCTAGTCATGGATGTTTAAAAGCATAATAAAAAAAAAAAAATCTATGTAGTATATCAAGTGTCTGGTGTCCACGACACAGGCCTCGTTGCATAGTGTGGCACTAGATGGCGCTGTGTGTCATTTCCAGCGATATTTATTTGTTCCCGTATTTAATAAATATCCTTACTTTCTTCGAGTCTTGAGGTGACACACGTAAAGACTGCCTCGTTGATGGGGCGGTGTAGTGGTCGCAAACCCGAATGCTGAGCATGTGGTCCTGGGCTCGATTCCCTGGCCGAGCCAAGTGTTTTGAGGCTTTACCATTAGAAAGGAGAGGTTTGATTTTGAGCCACCACTATCTACACAGCATAGATAAATAGGAAAAAATAAATAATATAAATTCATAAAATACTAATAAATAATTTTGAAGAGCCTGTAAGTACCCCCACTAACAGGCGTACAAAATAAACAGGTTTTTAATAAGATATTACCATTTTTAAGGCAACCATGACAGTTGTGTGACATGACGTTTGATGACTTTGACAGTTTTAAGAAGTGACGTCTTAGAGTCTTTTGGAGTCTTGGGTGTGTTTACTCAAATCTCATTGTCAAAATGACATTGTTCTCTGATCCACCATGTTTAATAATTGTATATTGTGTTCCTCTCCTTGACCTAGTTAATTTGAATGTACATTGAAACGAAGTGAAATTGAAGAAAATTAATAATAAAAAAGACAATTACTGTATAATATAGCGCTATTTACATAAAGTGGCCCAGGCTCCATACATTTCTGGAACATATCCTTTCTCAGTGGCAGCCATGGAGTATGATTTGTGCCCGGTTGATGGCATTGGGCTCGCTCCCAATTCCATGGGACTTAAACATAACTGGCAAAATGTGGGTGTACTATTAGATACAGCTCTGTCTAACTCGGGGATTACGGGCGTGAAGATACGTACCGGGTCTAGTCAATGGACACTGTAGAAATAGGATACTAAAATCACCAGGGCAGTCAGTAGGATACGAAGGCCGATACGAAAAATTCGCCCTAACATTTTGGCCAAGCCCTGTTACGAATTTTTGAGGTCTGGATATTATCAGGCCCAGTCCTTTTTGAAGGTAAGTTTCAGGTCCTGGCTTAGTGTTTAAGCAACTGGGTCAACTGACACATTGTGGTAAATGTGGCTTAGACAGGGCTTGGTGATACGTTCGAGACAACTTACCTACCTTTTATAAAATATCTTCGACATATTTGTAAAGCTAAAGTTGTGAAGGAAATCTCGTACAACCGTGGCTCACAATAATAAATAGGTACATTTTATGAAATATGGAACAGGCTGATATCACAAAACACGAAAGCACATAAAGGATGGAATCAGCATTTTAGGAGAGCCCTATTAATGAACTCCCCCCCACCCCTCCGCCTCGCCACGAAGCCCTCCCCCTCAGTCGCCCACGGTTCACGCGTTTATTCGTTGTTTGCCACGGTACAATTAAAATGCTAATTATTTGCCGACAACTCAAATTGTGGACTGTGCGGAATTACAAAACGCAAAATATATTATTGAGCGGTTAAATTATAATGTACGTTAACATGGTCAAATACATATCGCCGTTCATGTAATTTGAGCCGACTATTTGAACAGAATATTTGCTTTGAATTCGCAAATATTGTCATGGATTGGAGTTAAACTGTACGATTGGAAACTATTCAAAAATGCACCCTAAATTGGCTAAAAACTAACTACCGCTCAGGTCAATCTTTAGATTAAGCCGTGCTTGCCTAGGTTGTTCTGTGGTTGGGTGACCACCCTCTTTTTTTTTTTTTTTAAAGGATGGGAAATCATCAAATGACCCCCCCCACTCTGGGCGGAGCGGGAGGGAGTGTTAGACTCTTACTGACTAAAAACCATCCATGTTCCTTCCTCGCCTTTTACGTTCCGGGGCCGCGGTATCTCTTTCGAACAGGCCCGCAACCCCGGCAGGCTTCGGCCCTTGCGGGCCCCTCTCCTTTTGCTGACATCTCTTTGAGGCGCGCGTGGAACACGAACGCGCCGTCGACACGGCTTGTCGTCGTCGTTAGACGGCCGGACGGCTAGCTAGCCCATAGCCAGCCGTCCACAGGCCCGCATCTACGGTGGCCGGTAGCCACCACGTGGCCCCCGACGCCCGTTGCGTCTCCCGCGGCGGCCGGGAAGAGAGGATCTCTCCCTCTCTCGTTCCGCCACCTCCTTCGCGAGCATGACTGCTTCGCAGAAGGAGGCGACGGCTTCCCATTCCGTCTCGCTCCGGACCATGGATTGAACCAGGGCCGGACGCGAGAGGTCGGCGCCGCCGATCGCCGCCACGAGGACACGGCGGTGCTCCGCCCACGCAGGGCAGACTTCCACCGTGTGCTCCACCGTGTCCTCCGGTCGATCCTCGCAGCGGAGACACCCGGGCGTTTCCTCCCGCCCGATTCGGTGCAGGTACCTCCCGAAACATCCGTGTCCGGTGAGGACCTGTGTCAGGCGGAAGGTGAGGACGCCGTGGCGCCTCTCCAGCCACTCCTCAAAGAGGGGACTTACCGCCACTATCGTGGCGTGCCCTGGGTGACCACCCTTACATACCGAATTTCCTCCGTGCCTCGGAAAACACGTTAAGGTGTTGGTCCCGGCTATCATTTGTCCATCTTTGACAGTCGTTACGTAGTCAGTGGCCCAAAATGTCTGACAACCAGGCTTATCAAGTTGTATCGTATTACCCAGTATTAACTGGGTTGTGGAGGTCAGATAGGCAGTCGCTCCATGTAAAATACTGGTATTCAGCTGCATCCAGTTAGACTGGAAGCCGACCCCAACATAGTAGGGAAATGGCTAGACAGATGATGATGGCACATTATTCTGTGCTTAATGTTAATAGTATATTTCTATTGTTCAGTCGTCAGCATATCAAGGTACCCGAAGCTGTATTTTTTTCCCAATCAACCTTTAAACCTAATGCTTTAGGGATAAAGTTGAAAATTTATTAACGAAAATAACAGCTTGTAGTAGTTTGAGGTGATGATCCATACAAAACACTATCAGTCCAAACCTTGAGACTAATGCTGATTAAGATTTCCAAAATTGATATCTATCTAGTTCTTCATTAGAAAACTGACTTGCAGTATATGTTTTTATTAATGTTACAAACAATAGCTGAACTGCCAAAAATTAGGTAAAAAGTTAATCAGTCGTGCATTCTCAAATAGCTTAGAAACAAGCCTATTTAAGACTGCCGAAGATCATCTCACACATTTAGAGGCCATCTACGCATTCCCATTCAATTCAAATTAGCACAGCTATTATCATTCAAAGAATTAACTCCAGAAACGCTCAGTCTAAACATTGGGGCTTCCGAACTCTTTGTCGGATTGCAAACTCAAATGTTTGCGAATACGATAACAGAATCGCTTTATTTTGACTCTCTAGAAACTGTTCGAATTATTAATTAAGCTAGCTTTGTGAAATAAAGCGGGACCGCGGGACTGTGGGACTGAGAGACTCCGAGACGGCGCGCAGCGGGATTCTTCGTGTGAGCAACACAATTCAAATATAATTTTCGTAATAATAAATTGTCGTGACATAACGTAATTGATTAATTTGCGTGAACATGAAAGGGGTAACAAGTGCCAACTTCGCGATATGCCCCTTGATTTATAATCTAATTAATTTTGTTTAATTTAGTATGAAGGCGTTCGATTGTTTGGTACTTGGCTGTGTTGTACTTATTAATGAAGTTAATTAACACTTAATACAATTGACACACACTGGCGTACACTGTCGATACACACGTCGTCAAATTAATATACATTTTCCTTAAAAAGTCGTTTAACGTTTCTCAGATAAAATCCAAAAGGTGATAATCTCTTGAGACCGAACTTGATTGTAGTAACTTACTCTAAACTAGGGCAAGTTAAGCACAACCACAGCCTCAAAAATATGTCAAGTAGACAAAAATAACAAGCGGAACACGAGATATTCGGTAAGATCTTTTGTTCTTAAACCTGACGTTCAAGATGAGTGGATTTTAGTAAGAGAAGCAGCTAGTAATAGCCTCATCTTTTCTATCAAGACTGCATGTTAAGTACCAGTCCAATGATTCGATGCCCAAGACTTTATTTTACCATCCAGTCATTTCCCATTGCTGAGCAACGACCTTTCCCATGTATTACCAGGTTCTTTCAAGGCGAATAATATCTTTTGTTTTTCAATTAGCACTTAGCTCGCGACTTTGTCCGCGAAGATTGTGATAACTCAGTTAATTTGCACGATATCAATATAATGCATAGTCTATGTAAAGAGTAAAGATGTAGCTTTCTAATAGTGATTGAATTTTTAAAATTGCTTGAATTGTTCTTGAGTTAAATCGTAACAAACTCACCAACAAGAAATCTATTATTTCCTTTGAATAATAGATAACTGTTCGAGGTCTGGATGTGTTTCCAGAACGGCAATAGGCTGGTGCACATCATGGACTGAAAGATAACTCGCAGAAAGTTGGAAGTATAGGTACTGGTACAACTCTGCCTTAACTTTTGAGGAAATAAACGTTGGGTTAGCAAAAAACATCTTCTCTACATACAGAGTGGAGAAGACAATACGACAATAAATGAAAACACGCGTAATACTAGTTCATAGGAATAATTCTACACAATTAAAAAAACCCAAAACCGAAATTTAAAAAAAAAAAACAGACAAAATCTAACTCTAAGGATACTCTTTATGACTCTTATTGGCCTGGTTTAAGGTCTAATTTGCAGTAAATCAAATTTAGCGAAAGTTTTTAAATAGCGAGTTGGCAAGGGGTCGTTAACCTGTTAGTGCTTCCTTAAAATCAGATACATCATGTAGCAAATGTTGAAAGTGAAAAATAATTTCCTGTGACCAAACTACTTGATATTTTCAAACGATTTTTTTTTTTGTTTGTTAGGAACGTCTTGAGGTATACGTAGTTTAATTTATTGTCGTATTGTCATCACCACCCTGTATAATTGAGTAAATTAAAACCAGACATGAAAGGGAACTCATTACACTTTTGAGACGTCAAACTTGTAATCGTTGACTGACAAGCTCCACTGAATCTAATTACTTACAATATTTTGAAAAGACATATAAAGGAGACCATTTTTTTTTTGTTCCAAGATTAGGCCACCCACATAAAATGTATCATTTAATAATGAAACTTACATTGATTTCTTCCTTATAACCTCTAGATTCCAGTGGTTAAATTAGCTAAGCATTGTCTAACCGGAATAAATGCGAAAAATCTGCAAAAACACTTACGACAACCAAAATAAACAGAAAAAGTATAATGTCAAAATTAGCTTTTATAAGCTTTTACATTTAGGCGACTTTGGCAGCGCGATGGTTGCGCTGTCAGAATTTCATATTAAAACATATGCTGCGGCGCGGCTGTCCTTATAATGTGAAGGCATTTGTGCTTCTGCCGCGCTACTGTCGCGCTGCTAACGTCCTAGTGTGAAAGCGGCCTTAAAAAGTGGGTTTATAACGTTCCGTGCCACGTTGATTGTTAAAACCATCTATGCGATTTTAGTGTAAACCTTTAAAATAGCAACAATGCTCACAGTTTAATAATATTTATTTTTATATTCTTTCTGATTCTATAATAATTATAGCACATATATTACCAACGGGTAGGTACCGTACTTTTTTTAGTAAACAGAAAAAAATGCCCATATTCACGTAAGTATTTGCTGTCAAATGACATTGACAACAACAGGAATGATTTGACTCGCAAAAAGATATCATAACATAGCTTATTTATTATGATTTTAAGATTCCGTTTTCATTTCTACGTAATATTTCGTTTAATACCATCGTAAAATGGTTACTTTTTTTGGTGTTATTATGAATAATAAATGCAACTGGGTCAAACACAAAATAGGTCATTCATAGTTCAAAATAAAACTTCACATACGATTATGAAAATCAGCCTTTATTTGCATAATAGTCTCTAATAATGATTAATAATAACAAAATAGATCAGTCTTACACATTCTCTGTAAAAATCACATTTTTTATTTTTAAACGGGCACAGAAAAGACCTAGTTGTCTACAGATAACAACAGAAACCTTATTAATGTAATGACAATATTATAATCTGCTTACAGAACATACATTTTAATGATTTAAATTAAATTCACTTCCGTTATAAAACAAAATATTCATCAAAAATTCAGGTAATTTAGAAGAAAAAAAAATAATTAAAATTTTCCACAGAATGGACATCTTTCCTGTAGATATTCCACTGAAAAGATCTAGTTGTCTACAGGTGAAAACATATACCTTAATAAGTAATCAAAAAAATATGACTCATTTGGAAAACCTTATTTAAAATATTCCAAATAGTATTCACCCCCATATTAAACAAAACATTTTCGAAAATTACAGTGTATCTATCATAAAAGATAAAAAGACAAAATGTCCACAGACTGGACGTCTTTTTCGCATATTAAAAAATAATATCTTAAAATATATTGTCATCGTCAGAATCTTCCAAAAAAAAAGGCATTCGGCGTTTCTTTGGTGTCATTTCTACCGAAGACTCAGAGTCAAAGATGACACGACCGCGATGTGCGCTTTTCGTAGGTCTCTTAGGACTTTGTGAAGATAAGTTTTCTATTGAATTATTAGGTGTCAATCTTTCAGAGAAACCGGGTGATATGGTCTCAGTTGTAGCATTACTAGTTTCGGAACTTGCAGGTGAGTGAGCTTCATACAAAAAATTGCGATTACGAGTATTGGAAGGCCCTGCTTGAGAAGACGCCGCTGGCGATATATTGAAAGAGTGATGATCAGATAAAACAGAATTAGTGGGAGAATTTGGAGCTTTAAACTGTATTTGAATCTGTCCAATTTCATAATGCGGACATTTTTCATGGGTCGCGCAATCCAAACAGCTTAATCGCCTGGCATGGATAACATAAGGATTTTGTATATGCCATGTTATTTGATGTAGTTCGAGCGTACCTTTGAAAGGACGTGTAGCACTCTCTTTCAAAAGTAGATCGATTTCAGGAAACCTCGACTCGTCGATTTTAAAAACCTCTATACCTTTACAATTTACAGATAAACATGCCATTAAATCATCTAAATTAGACACATCATTACCCTTTGCGACATGAGCATCGCAAATGCGTTTAATACACCCTCCAACGCCATCGGGCGCGCCTTTCCCATGTCCGCGTTCGGTAAAATGCCAAATAATGGATGTAATAGAAAATTCTTTACTTAATAACGTTGCGATCAAAAAAAACATGGACTTGTTACGGTACTGAGTTAGGGGACCATCGCTTAAAATGTGTAAAATTTGTAAATCAGGGGATAGCTCCTTAATTATTTTTATTATATCAATTAAGTGGATGCATATAGCTACTGGGTCATGTCGCAGATTCTCCGATGCGGTACAGAAAGATGAACTGTTTACATAATTGTTGGGGGGCTCTAAATCTGTTTTATAATATACGCTTGTATGTAATGAGATTTGCGGTTTTGACCCACCAAAATGCGCCGACTGGACCTCTTGTCCATACTTACAGTTGTAATTTTCTGAGAAGTCTATGTGTAGTAATCCCTCAACGGTAGATAAATTTTGTTTAACATTTTGTATGCATTTGATTTGATGAACCATGTTACCCACGTGTTTTCTTAAAGTAGGTATATTTAAGATTAATTTTTCAAAGAGTAATTTCTTTGTGGTTTGCACCTTTTCCTTAACCGTTTTGCGACACTGCTTTGTAGTATTTTTAATAACCACAGGAACACTTTTTGTGACCCACCTTTCAAATGATACAGTATCATTATCATCAAAAATATTACACTGCAAAGTTTTGTCTTTACAACCGAAACATTTATTTTCTAAGCATATCAAGCTTAGCGTATTATTACAGCATAAATACTTTAACAAGTCCGCTACAGATTTATGAGGAATCATTTTAGCATTATGAAGAGATCGAATTATAAAACTATTATTAGCATGTATGGTACATAAGCAAGTGTTTCTGGCGTCAACTTTAGGAAATAGCACCCAGAATGGACGATATCTCCGAAAAGTTTCATACGATATATTAATACCAGACTTATTTACAAAGGCTTTATGTAGGTTAATAAGAGATTCATTCAAAAAACGTACTTGTTTCTTTATTTTTTTTCTGGTTATGGTGTCTTTTTTCCCTGATGTGAGTGTGCTATTTCCATCTTGAAGCAAAAAGTCTTCTACTGCTTTTTTTATATCTTGTACCTTCTTTCGCTTTCTTTCTGGAACTTTATTTTCTTTGTGTTCTCTATTACAAGATCTAATAGCTCTCATACGGTATTTTGCCATTTTAGATTCCAACTGAAGTATTTTTTTTTTTAGATGGTTATTTTTGATTCTTAATCTTTGCACGTTGCGTTTGACAACAGCATTCCCAACATGAATACGCGAAAATGAGGGACTAGACGGTGGCGTGTTCTGTTCAACGAAATTTAAAGCATTTTTATTTTTTTTTTCCTTCTGACGTCTTAATTTAGCCTTTTCTCTCCATGTTTTCCTGATTTGTCTTTGTTCTCTAGGAGTGTAGTCTCTAATAGTTTTAATTTTACCTTGTTCCTTTTTTCGCTTATATCTCTCCCGATCCTTTCTTCTTCTGTCTTCTAATGCTGCTTCATCCATTTTGGCACGTGCACGACGGATACTGAGCTTCTTTTGTTCACGCCTGCGCCTTTTTTTCTCTTCCTCAGAAAGTTGAATCCTACTTCTACATACCCGTGGCATTGTAACTGTAACAATACACAATTTTCATACATTACCTTTAACAAGGTTTAAGAAACTTCCTACACCATCTGCCAGTCATATGCATGTCCCTTATGGTGTATGTACACATGGCCTGCGGCCTGCTCGGCAGCTAGGCGGCCGCACTTATCGCCGACCGTGCCGCCGGCTTTACTTGCGGAGCGGCAAGCTGCTGGCAAAGAAAATGGCAAGCCCAAGAATATCCCGCAAGAAACTGAAGCGCCATTGCAGAGAAAAGAATAAGTCAGCCATAGTTAAAGTTATTTTACGTCTTTTCTGTAGACAACAGTATTTTCTGTAGACCCATGCACCTACAGGAAAGATGTCTACAGGAAAGACATAGTGAAAAAAAACTAACATATCTTAAAATATTTTGAGGTTAGAATGGAATCATGTTAGATTTTGCAAACCTGTCCCTAATGCACATATAAGCTAACGATGTATATAATTTTTAATTATCTACTTACCAATAAACAAGCAATACAGGAAAGATCTTCGAAAAACGATCAAAATCTTGTGTATCGTTCTAAATCAATATTTTTTCACTTACGCAGACGCCATTTATCACAGTCACAAACAAATGAACGACGAACGAAACAGTGATGCCAACATAACTCAATAAAAATATTGGGTGCGTTCGAAATATTTAAAATTGTGTGAGTTTTACGTGTCTACAGAAGCAGACAAGGATTATCTGAACAACCTGTTTGTTCGTGGCGAAAACATAAATAAAATTTTGTGTGAAACTTTGTATCACTTTATTCGATATGGTTTACTAATTAATATTATAATAAACTTTTTAATGCACAATCACAATTTTGCTGGCCATTTTTCCAACGTTAATTTTTCGTCTCCCTAGCGACACATCGTTGCCAGTTACAAAAATACAAAATCTTTTAATGTAGCCAGCGTAATATATAAAATACTTAATTCTAGTGTTCGGATACGAACATACTGGGGGCGCCTCTGGTCTGCTGACAGAACAGTGGAACCCAAATAATCAACTCACTCTTAACTTAATTATTATTATTAACTGTTACTTAGTCTATAGGAAACGGACAAACCTTCATAACACTAGTTCGGATGACAGATCCCTTTGCAGTCTTAACATCTAAAGCACGTACACATCCATCTTTACCAGGCATTACATTTAAAATTCTTCCTACCGGCCATTCAAGCGGTTTTATATTATCATACTTTAAAATTACCATGTCACCTGGTTTTAAGTTTAGTTGGATACTTTTCCATTTTGGTCTATTTTGTAAAAGAACCAAATAATATTTATGCCATTTTTTCCAAAATAATTGTTGCATTTGTTCACACTGTTTCCAAAAAGATAATCTTCCAACATTCACATTAACTAGATTTAAGTCAGGATAAGAAGACAATGGTGCTCCTGTTAAAAAATGCCCAGGTGTTAAATAAGACATATCATCTGGGTCTCTAGATACAGGCGTCAACGGCCGTGAGTTAAGAATGCCTTCAATCTGCACAATAACAGTATACAATTCCTCATAGGTTAACACTGAATTGCCTATTACCCGTTTCATATGATACTTGACACTTTTAATGCCCGCTTCCCACAAACCACCAAACACAGGGGAGTAACTTGGTATGAAATGAAAAGATATTCTCTCTGTATTGCAGAACTCTATTATAGTGTCTTGGTGATTAGCGGAAGCTTGCAAATCATACAATTCTTTTAAAACATTAGCAGCCCCTTTGTAACAGGCACCATTATCACAATATATTTTTGTGGGCTTGTTCCTTCTGGATATAAATCTTTTCAAGCAACCCAGAAAAGTCTTTGTTGACATATCGGATGCTAGTTCTATGTGTATGGCCTTAGTTACAAAACAAACGAATAATACAATATAGGCCTTTGTTATAACTGGATTGCGAATACGAGTTTGCTTAACGCTAAAAGGGCCACCATAATCGGTGCCAACTATCTGAAATGGCCTTGTCATATTTACCCTATCCAAAGGTAAAGATCCCATTAATTGGGTAGCATTCTTAGCCTTTAATTTAAAGCAAATAATGCATTTATATATAACAGATTTTATTTCGCGTGAAGCATTAAGAATCCAGTATTTTTCACTCAAACTACTAAGAACTAGACTTTGACCTGCATGTTTTAATTGAATATGTTGCTTCCATATAATCCCCTTTGTAACATTCGATTTTTTAGGTAAGATTATAGGATGCTTCTCTGTAAAAGGTAAGTCAGCATTGTGCAATCGACCACCTACTCTTAATAATTTACAAGAATCTAGAAAAGGATTAAGACTACTAATACTGGATTTTAGATTGTTACCAGTTTGTAAGCATTGAATCTCATCTTTAAAGTGTTTACCCTGATCCAATCTAATTATTGTCCGCAGGGCAGAATCTAGCTCATTTGGACTAAATATTTTCACACCTTCAAAACGTTGTGCCTTACAAATGTTTATAAATCTTAAAACATATGCCATTATTCTAGTAGTTTTTTCTATATCTGAGTATTTTTCCAGCATCATCAATAATGTATTACCTTTAACACATACATTGCTAGATCTTAATTCAAGATTTGTTACTTTTATTTCGGGTATATCTTCTAGGGACATTGGCAGTGGAACTATGCCATGCACATATTCAGCATTCCCCATGCACTTGGGTCCATGCCACCACATTAAATTATCCTGCAAGGAAGAAGGGCTTACACCTCGTGACAGACAGTCTGCTGGGTTATCTGCTGTGTTGACATAAAACCATTTACATGAGGAGGTTAACTGAAGTATTTATGTAACTCTATTAGCAACGTACATGTTCAACTTTACCGGTTCTGTTTTAAGCCATGCAAGTACAATCTTAGAGTCTGAATACAAGTATGTACGCACATTATATTTTACAGATAACTTTGTATTAACTTTGTTTGCCAATATAGCTAACAATAATGCACTTTCAAGCTCAAGTCGAGGTATTGTTAGTGTTTTGTTTTTAGGATTGATGCGTGACTTTGAGCAAAATAGATTAATATTTACACATTTATCAGGACCTATTACTCTTAAATATAAACAACAACCATAGGCGACGCCAGATGCATCAGAAAATCCAACTAGTTCAAAACTATTACATACAATACTTTTTACATTTCTAGGCACAGCAATACATGGCATATTTATCAAATCTTTGGCAAATTCAACCCATTTTTTATTAATATTTGAGGGCAACAGCTGATCCCATCTTATATCATGAAACCACACTTCTTGCATTAGAAGTTTTGCTGAGACCAGTATAGGTCCTACAAGACCAAGTGGGTCAAAAAATTTACTTATAAAACTAAGCATTTCCCTCTTAGTATATTCAAGCTTTAACTCTTTTACAGGACATTGTATTTCCAAACTATCAGTTTTCACATTGTAGATTAATCCTAATGTTTTAACATACAAACAGTTTTTATCAAAATCCTTATTATCTAATTGATGTAAATTAACAGGGATGTCTTTTATTAAAGTAATATCATTCGAACACCATTTATGTAATTCAAAACCACCCATGCTTAATAATTTGCAAAGCTCATTCTTTGTCTGGTTTAGCTCATAGATATCATCACTACCAAATTGTATATCATCAACATAACTAGAATTCTGCAAACAAAATGCAGCTAAAGGAAACTGATCCTTAAATCTATGCGCTAGTTCAACTAAGCAGCGAGTGGCAAGGAAGGCAGAACTTTTCAAACCATATGTTACAGTCTGTAATTGAACACATTGAACAGGAAGTTCCCTGCTTTCGCGCCAAAGAATATTTTGCAACCTACAATACTTTTCATCCAGAAATACTTGTCTATACATAGCCTTAACATCACAGAGCAATACGTATTTGTGTGTTCTCAACAAAATCAATATGTCAAACAAATCACTTTGGACAACGGGTCCGTTCAACAAAATATCATTTAATGCTAAACCATTTTTTGTTTTTGCACTTCCATCAAACACAGCCCTGACTGGTGTTGTTTTGCTATTAGGATTTACAACAGGATGATGAGGAATAAAGTTTAACTTACCTATATCTAGGTCTTTGTTTTTAGTATCTAAGTATTTTGCATGACCTTGCTGTATATAATCTGATATAAATTTTCTGTATTGTTGAAACAAGTTAGTATCTTTAGCAAATCTCCTTTCTAAGTTGTGCAATCTACTCAAAGCCATGGGAAATGAATGACCTAACCCTGTATTATCCAAATCAACTTTTAAAGGTAAAGCAACCCTAAACCTATTGTTTTCTAATGTTACAGAATCCTGAAATACTTGTTCAGCTTGCTCATGTTCAGATGTATCCTCTTTGAATACTGTGGTGACATTTTCACATTCCCAAAATTTTAACATAGATTGTTCAAGCTGACTATCTTTAGTAATGCATGTGTTACATACCGTTTTACATTTAAATGGCTTTACTATCAAACAAAGATTAGAAGAGCTAATCCCTCCTGAGGTGATAGGCAGACTGCCCGCTACAACATATCCCAAACATGTGTTTATCAGGTAAGGTCCTGATGGAGTTACTGACAGGGACTCACGGCGCAGCACCTGGAAGAATATGTCACAGCCCAATAGCAAAGATAGTTCACCAGTTTTATTGAAGTTTTTGTCAGCCAGTTCCACATAAGAAGGAAAACTAAATTGTGAAATGTCAAATGACTGCTGTGGTAATGGACATGCAATATTTTTTACAACACAGCATGAAACTGCAACACTGTCGTTGTTTATGTTTGAGTAAACAGTGAAATTAGCCCTGCGTGATACATTTTGTTCACTTCCTTCACACACACCTATGATAAGCTGATCATTCTTACTTAATTTACATTTAATGACATCAGCTAAGCTTTCAGTGATAAATGATACTTGACTCCCAGAGTCAAGTAGAGCCCTAGCAGTGATGAATGTGCCATCATCTTTGACCAAGCGCACCATAGCTGTGGGCAATAAGACATCTGTGTAAGCTGTAGCGCTTGATAGTGCAACCCTATTATCTCCGGTACTATTTTCCGGTTTATCCATCAATGCTGTTTTATTAGATGCATTATCATGCAAAAGCGTATTATGCCTTTGCCCACAAGTCACACACTTTATTTTTAGTAAGCACTTTCCATTATGGCTATTAAGGCATACTTTACAAAGCTTATTTTCATTAACAAAGGATATTCTTTCTTTCTCAGAAGCCAATTTGAATTTTGAACACTCATAAAGTTTGTGTGTCTGCTGACAATACTTACATGATGCAGACTGGGATGTGCTTATACTGCTCATTACCTTGACCGGTCTTTGGGAATGGGATGGCCTTTCATCAGTGGTGTTTTCCATTGCAATAGCCCTCCGTTCCAGAAAATCTAGAAACTCAGACAACTTAGGGATCTCCTTGCTAAGCCGTTCCTGATGGAATCCTCTGTTGGTGTAGCTATCTACCTTTTTGGACACTATATTAACCAGTAAGGTGTCCCAGTGCTCCACTGGCTCCTTCAGATTCTTTAGCGCAGAAATATTCAAGTTAATTACTGAAACAAGAGACCTTAAACCTTGAGCAGTGCATTTTGTGACCACGGGCAACTCCAAAATGTTATTGACATGATGATTAACAATCAGTAATTTATTGTTATATCTATTATTTAGTAGTTCCAATGCAACATTATAATTATCATCAGTCAATATTAATTTTTTTATTAAATCTAGAGCCTCCCCAGTCAATAATGAGCGTAAATAATGCAATTTCTCACACAAACTTAGCCGACTATCTGCATCAATAACTGATCTAAACATGTTAATGAAAGGCGGAAAATCCACCACATTTTTGCCATTAAATGAAGCTATGTTTACAACAGGTAACTTTTTAAATTCACCTCTATGAGGTTTAACATCTTTACGAGTAGATAGTGCAGTAATTGCTGTGTTTATAGTGGAAACTGTAGTAAAATATTTTTCTTCCACTTCACAATAATTTTCGTTATCTTTAGGACATAGATACAATATTCTTTTATTTAGAGTTTCGTACTCGTTAAATGCTTCTGACAATTTTTTACACTTTTCTTTAAGCAATTCTTTATGTAATTCCGAAAGATTATTTTGTGAAAATGTATGTAATCGAGTTATACTACCTTTAACGTAGCCCCTTTGAGCTATAAGCTCTTGTAAATCGGCCATTGTACCGATTGTTTGTAATAATTGTAATATAACAATAACAAATTTTCTTCACGTTTTGCGTGTCACTTGTAATTTGTAATCTTAGTTCTATTTCGTTACGCACTTAACACTCAGCGAAGGGAAATAACCAATACAAAATGGCGCAGATATTGACGAATTGACAAAATCGTGGCAGACGACACGACGCGACGCGATGTTTCAATACAGGCAACCTGGCGACGTGCGATGCTGACCAATCACGATGCTCAGCAACGTTGATTATGTTGGTACAACTTGCTCACTCACGTTTTTCTTGCTTCTGATTGGACCTTTTGAATGCCGCGCCACCTTCACTTCGCCTTCGCTTTGTTTGCGTTCCAGCTCCAGAACAAAACGCAACTTTGACGTTATTCTTGATGTTGTTGCTGCTTCTTTCTTGCACAGTTCAACATGAATAAAAATAATGTACCTTTTAATTAACCAATCTTTGGTTGTTTTTTATGAAGATGATTGAAGTTTTGATTCCCCGCTTGGCACTTGAAGGCCCCGCAAGCCAGCAGATGAAACCCTTATGTATGATACCGAATTTTTCAGCAATCTTCCAGGCTCTCCGTCCACCGCAGGAAATTCTCCTCCACGCCCACGTGTTTTTATTTTTTTTATTTTTTCAGTTTTAGCACTTGAAGGCCCCGCAAGCCAGCAGATGAAACCCTGATGTATAATACCGAATTTTCGGCAATCCTCTAGGTTCTCCGCCAATGCCGCAGGAAATTCTCCTCCACGCCCACGCGGTTTTGTATTTGCAGTTGTATCAGGAACAAAACTTCTTCGGTATCGGAACCAAATTTATGTTCGTGGCGAAAACATAAATAAAATTTTGTGTGAAACTTTGTATCACTTTATTCGATATGGTTTACTAATTAATATTATAATAAACTTTTTAATGCATAATCACAATTTTGCTGGCCATTTTTCCAACGTTAATTTTTCGTCTCCCTAACGACACATCGTTGCCAGTTACAAAAATACAAAATCTTTTAATGTAGCCAGCGTAATATATGTATAAAATACTTAATTCTAGTGTTCGGATACGAACACTGTTTATTTGCTATTATTCGTTAATATGAATTGCTGATTTTTTTTAACTGCTTTAGTATGAAAAGTTGTTTCATTTTTACGTGTTTATACAATTAAAACAATTTATAAACTGTCCCGGAAATATTTTTAAACATCTATGAAAATGGGGTACTAAGGATACGAACAGTCTACAGCAGGAGACATTTTGTTCTAAACGAGAGCAACAAAAATATAATTTATTCCTAAAATATAAAATAATGACTAATCTAGTACGCCCAGAACAAAATCTTAAAATAATCAAAACACATCGGACTCAAATAATATTTACATCTGGAAATTATGTAACCTTAACACTTTTTCTTGCGTTTTTGGGTTTGACCCAACTACCAGGTGGGCCCAAAAAAAATATCTCCTTTGATGAAGTACAGTGGAGGACTTTAATTGTTGAGCCACTCTCCACTATTCGTATTTTTGCCGGGTAAAACAAATCGGGTTTAGTCGGTTATATTTATACTCGTGAATGTTTCGATCAATAATTGATCGAAGCGTGAATGTTATAAAAGTGCAAAATTGGAAAGCAGTGGAAGGGGCGTAGTGGTAGTGACGCTGCCTTACGTTCTAAGTGTCCTGGGTTCGAATCCCGGTAGGAGCAAATGTTTGTGTAATGAGCATGGACATTTGTTTCAGAGTCATGGATGTTTATATGTATAATAAGTATACATATATTTACAAACAAAAAGTATATATGTAGTATATCAACTATCTAGTGTCCACGACACAACCTTTGCTTAGTGTGGCACTAGGTGGCGCTGTGTGTTAATGTCCAGCGATATTCATTTATTAATTTTGATTTATTTTTTATCAATTTAAGTCTTCGACTCTACCTATGATAAAAGTAGATTTTGAGCTATAAAGAATGAGAAAGTTCTGAACATTTTTCCTGTAATTGAAATACTTCCGTAAACAAGGAGCAAAGAATCCTCTCAGGAGCAAACACATGTTTGCTTCTCCCCATCAAGCATCAACACGTTCCTCTCAAGTAATCCGTGTGTCCCAATCGGAAACACCCGAACATGACGCACGTTTGATGTTCGGCTCCCTTCGTGTTTTCTCCATACATTTAATGTGGAGGACATCAAAGGCAATCATTATGTAGCGTAGAGATGGGAGATTTAAGCAGTGGACTTAAAATATATGTACTTAAATTATAATATCAAGAGTAATTTTCAAGAATGTGTGTCTAAGGTTCATGTTCAGCGAAAATATAACGGTCTAATTATCTAAAAACCGCTGTCACTGTGACATGTTCCCATACAAAAATGTGTTTTAAACAGATGTTTAAAACACATTTAGATATTCAGACCATCATCTTTTTGGTGAACATGGATCTTAGTTCATCGGCGACACGCTTCCTGTTGACTCCAATTCTTAAAGACAATATTTATGCTCATACTTAAGCTTCACGGTATTATCAGCGCTCTAAGGCCTGAATTCTTGTCGCGCTGACGATGACGGTCGGTCGCGCACGGTCGATCGCGTACGAGTATACAATGTGTTCTATACAGTATGTTAGTTTTTAGGTTATACGTTTTTTACATATTTGGGTTGAGAATCGAATACTGAATATCTTCCCTCAATATGTCCCTCATTAAACTTAACACACTGTATAGCACCTCAGTGCGATGCTGACGTCAGCGGCGGCCATATTTTGTTCTTACTGACGTCACGACTGCCCGTCAGTGAGACAAGAATTTAGGGCTAAGATTGACCTTAATGCAAATATACAATTGTAAGAAAGAAAAATAAGATCACCAATAGGGAGTAGACGACAAAAAAAAACCTCTCAGTTTGATTTTCAACAAATATTTGATACGTATTTTTTCATTTGTTATATAAACCAAAATTGACGAAGATACATATTCGCTTTTAAAATACTCAATACTTGACACCTTGGTACAATTTTAGCTAGTTCTGACGTTACGAGCCCGAGTTTTGATGCGTTTTATCTTTATCAATATTCACTGATTAACAAAAAGTAAAAATACGTGTCCATTATTTTCCAATACTCTAACTGACGGACTAAATAGATTTGCATTTTATGATACGGTTGTCATGCCAAGTACCTACATTTTAAATCAAGATTCTTAAAAGAAAATGGAAGACCTTGCCTATTTTTCTGGAACAAACGAGTACTATAGAACAATCCCCCGATAACCATCATAGACCACAAAGAGACATGTGATTTTAAATCCTTTGTTCCTCATATTAAAGTTGATTTCAACTCACCCCACATCTAAACGCCCATCCCTACGAACATTTAGGATTACTCCATCGCTGGACTCACACGGAATCATTAATGATCCGTAACGCAGTGGGAATATTATATCGGAATAGTGACGCACGGATTACAACCGTTTTATTTTGAAGGGATGGGATTAAGCTGCTTGTTTACCAAATAGGATTACATAACGGTGTTGTTGAATTCGAGGAATTTGTAAAGGTATTCGGGTATCATGTCAGTCTTGGTGATTAAACTTTGTTTTGGCCTATGTGGCGTTATTAATGGCTGAGCCTTTAATATTCTTAATGAGATTGAAGAGCATTTGTAAAGTGCTGAATATTCATTATTATTTACAGAATGATTTTACTTTTCTCTTTTACAGAATGATTTTACTTTTTTCTTTTTTTCTCACTTTACTGGTGAACTTCTAATTAGATAGTATTTAGTCATTAAAAGACTTTTTATAAACAAATGAATCCATTAAGCAGTTTTACAGAATAAAATCACTGGAAACACTTTTGCCGCGAAATCGTACAAATGTCAAGTAGAAAAATTAGTGATGTTCCTCATAGCGTCTTCGTGTAGTGCTGTGCTGTATCGATTGAGTATGTTTTCGGTTTTCTTCCGTCTAACAATAGGTAATTATTATTCGACAGGATTTGATTAGAAATAGTCTGGTCAATAGAAGAATGACATAAAGGAGACAGAGGGGCACACTTCAACCAACATACATAAGCAGGCGGGAAAACAAAGAGCTAATATGTACCAAGTTTGTCATACCGATGAAATCTTTCAGGACAAGCAACGCCATCTTGAACTTCACACTTGAAATGGTCATACTACAATCTATACTAATATTATAAAGCAGAAGAGTTTGTTTGGTTGAACGCGCTAATCTCAGGAACTACCGGCTCGAATAAAAAATATCTTTTTGCGTTGGATAGTCTATTTATCGAGGAAGGCTATAGGCTATATAACATCACGCTATGACCAATAAGAGCGGAGCAGCAATGAAAAATGTTACAAAATCGGGGGAAATTTTATTCCCTTAGTGAGTTTTTTCTCTCTTATGTGACGCAGGCGAAGTTGCGTGGGCCAGCTAGTTATGTATAAAGAGTGTAAAACACCTCTTAACGAAGCCGAAAGGCACTTGATCACCCCGTCATTGCAATATTTTTTTGTTCTACACCATTGTATTTACGGAAATATTGGGTGTCAAAGTATCAACTATTAGACAAGGTTTTTTTTAAATACATTTTTTTATTGTAGAAATTTTTACTTCAAACACCTCCTCGGCCTCCGCACTATTTAATCCATCCATCGGCACAATGTTTTGAGTACGTTACATTGAGTTCTTCCACAAAACATGATTTAACCCCCTTAAAAAGGTCGTTTCCCAGCGTAAAGTTACTTAGTTTGATGTACAGAATGCTCGGTTAACGGCTTCGTGATGAGGTGGTTTACTCCCTGTATAATGTGACTATCTGTCAATAGCAACAGTGATGAAAATGTCAAAAATGTATTCGATTGGCACTTATGCTACCATGAAAAATATATGTTGATGCTGTCAGTGGTTGTAGAAACAGAAAACGCATTCAAAGCGCTAGACTCTAAAGAACCAAGTGCTGTTTAGAAATCCACTTTCACCACGATCTTTGAAAGTTGTTCTCTCATTCCACCAAACCGTATTCTTTCCTACAATAGTTCGGTTTAAAGAAATTTTGTTTCTCATAAGAACATACAGTCCGCTTATAATGAGATACAAAGTAATAAGTATGATCATACAGTACAATACGATTTTCTCCGGAGTATTAGAAGTTACAATGTACATACATATTCCTTCAGCTTATTTTTAAATATGTTCACGTTGTTGCACTCTTTAATATCGTCCGGTAATCCATTGAACAGGTTAACTCCTTCAAACAATATGGTCTTTCTACCGTAATTAGTGCGTACGCTGATGACTTCATGTTTGTTTTTATATCTGTTTCCTCAGGTTATGTGACATTGTTTTTTTCTTTAGTTGTATGTTAGTTTGTATTGAGTTTGAAGTTATGTTTTTAATAAGAATACAGGTGTAGTAAATGTATAATAATTTAGTTAACGTGAAAAACTCACAAAATAATGCCAACCGACATAAGACCAAGTAAACTTCAAGCGACAACAACAAAAGACAAGCGACAACTAAAAACACACTTGGTACACAAACAAATGAAGCTCGAAAGCCACTTAGGGGACAAACAAATCGTAAACGCCTCGAGAATGAAGTCAGTGAGGGAATCTCAAACGGAATAGTGTTATTTAAACAAGAGCTAAACACTCTGGACTGATTAATTGTCTACTCCTAAATAAATAGTGATGGCTTGACGGTGAACCTGGTGGTGCAGGACAAGCTATAAAATGTACTTATTACTTACTACTGTAGTATTTGAAGATTTTAGTCATCTACCCTAGATGACAAAAAAAATAATTCGTCTGTCAGATAGAAACATAACCGAATGCGCGCGTTAATCACTCGCTTGGTCATGAATTATGGAGGCTCTCTTGTTGTAAAGTAAGGCATTAGTAACATCTTAACGAAATTAATAGGAATAGTACTTATCTAAATACATGTTAATCAGAAATACAATGCAATCTACCTCTTCTGCAGAATTAACTTGACCTTTTATCAAAAAATCATCATCTTATTGCCTTTTGCCCCATTCTATTTGGTA
Organism: Xestia c-nigrum; assembly: GCA_916618015.1. NCBI lineage: Eukaryota > Metazoa > Arthropoda > Insecta > Lepidoptera > Noctuidae > Xestia > Xestia c-nigrum. The sequence continues at coordinate 25,675,907 of OU745247.1, forward strand.
AAAGAATATCCTGGGGCCTGGGCAAAATAAATAAATATCGCTGGACATTAACACACAACGCCATCTAGTGCCACACTAAGCAAGGCTTGTGTCGTGAATGAATGATGTAACCAAGATTTTGTAACAATAATTTCATTTAAAAGAGTGTCCATGGAGTTTCTTGCCCGTTCTTCTCCATAGAGATCTACGTTAGGGAATGCAACTACAGTACTTTCACAGTTTTTATATCTTGTGACTGGGACTGTAGCTACATTTAATTTTCATCTTTGTTTCGACAATTCAAAAGTGCCTGTTATTGGCCTACTTGCAATAAATGCTTTGATTTTGACTCATAGCTATCACGCATCTCACGATACACAATACACCTTACCGACTGTCCCCCAAATTCAATACAAATTAACATATTTTGTTGGAAATTCGTGCCAAAATTAAGTTGAAATAAGATTAGGTCAACGTAAATAAGTGGACGACGACGGCAACTGTCCTAATTGACCCAGACGAGGGGGATGCCCAACTTCCCCTCATTATTGCGTTAACGGACCTCTAATCCGTGATTTTTTGTTGAGGTTCTGTGTGCTCGTTGATAGGATGAAATTGAAGGAGATTACTGTAGCTTTGTGTTTATTTGAAAGTGATGAAGAGAAAAAAAAATGGAATAATGTAATTATAATATAAGCTGAATAATTTTCTGTTATTAAATGGCATGACAATTGCTAGGCTGAAGTGGACATGGGCTGGTCACATCTGCCCAATGTCGGAGGAGCAATGGGCAAAAATGACCAGATAGTGAATACCAAATAGCAGGAAACGTCAACGCGGCAGGCCCAGAAGGAGATGGCGGGATGAGCTAGACTCTTTCGCAAAGGATTGGCCTACAATCGCACTAGATCGCGAAATGTGGAGGGAGGGAAGGGAGGCCTTTGCCCTGCAGTGGGACAATATAGGCTTATAATATAATATAATATAATATAATAACAATAAACCGTGACTTTCGGCTGTGACACAGTCCGATAAAGAAGGAGGAGGTTCTTGTTTTGAACAGCATGCGTTTTCCTTTTAATAAGTTTTTATTGCTCTCTCTGAAGCATTGTATTTCTAACCGACATTTATGAGGAGGTTGTTATGGATACGATCTGCATCTTTTTTCTCATGTGTATACATCGATTTCTCCGTGATTACTGATCCGACTTAAGTGATTATTTTTTAATTTGTTTGTTTGTTTTTGTATTTGTTTGTTGTTTTGTTGTTTGTTTTTTTTTGTTTTTGTTTTTTTTTTTTGTTTGTGTAATTTGTTTTTTTAAATGTGTTTTTTTTTTTTTTTTTTTTTTTTTTTTTTTTACATTAATTGTATGAACGTAAAAAGTGAAAAATAATTTTACTTTCAAAAGTTGGTATCAAAAAAGTCAATGAAACAAACAAAAGTCACCGGCTTCTATTTTCCATTTCTCAATGCTTTTTTATTAACATCATAAAATGACTCCCCATTGAAAGCTCCAGAAATGAACATTTACGAATTTAAGCTGAAAATAAATCCTTATCCACAAAAACAATGCATCAAAAACGTCCTACTAAACGTACAATGATTTCATACCTCCATTTTGTCTTTCCCATAAATATGTCCTTTGCAAAGAACGGTATAACCTCCACAGGAGGGACAAAGGTCATAGGTTGAACCCGAAAATGATTAATGACTGGACTACAGGGGACATTAAAATACGGGTACAGTCCGCCACCGATACATCATGTGTCCATTGTCACAGATAACGTATAGCCGGGTGATACAGATGCAGAATTTGCTGGACGTTATTTTAAACTCATGTAGGTTAACTTGAATTGTTCAGTTCTTAAATCCGTCTTTTTGTAGACCTAGTAGGTTTATTTCTGTGAAATCTTTCCTATGTTGCGATATCAATGTAATGTAATGTATGTACTTAGTGTAGTGTATTAATGGTGGTCGCAATAGTGTCTTCCTTTTTGTGGAATCATTGTTTCTAAGTTCTTTCTTTTTTCGTCAAAGTTTCAAGTTCATCCGAAGACTATTGATTTTAAATCATGTGCTTATTGTATAAGTATTATCTCCTGTTTCTGTGAAATAACACATCTTGAGGGAACTCTGACTCCAGGTTATGCACTAAACCACACTATGAAGAAGGTATCTACTTTTTAACGAACTTGAGCCCAGCGGTTTATAAATCCACTTATACTACACACACAGGCAGTTTTCTTGTTATTTCATGATATCACTGGCTTTACTATCGTCGAAACACATCAAAATGTGAACAATACCTATTCGTACCCTCGTTAAAAAAATAAATTTTCGTTTCCATCACCAGTACAATGCCCAAGCTCCTACCACCCACTAAAACCACAGACCCTCACAAAACTTCATACCATGAACTATCCTTCTAGCTCCAACTAATTCTTCAGCTAAGCCATAGACAAAAGGTCAACTCCGTGACGTAATCATCGTCTTTATCGTCGAGGACAATGACCTCTAAATGCCAATGATTAATTATGCCCCTAAGCCTCTATTGAGGCCCTGAACTAAGATGAAACAGTCTCCTTTGTTCTCGCAGCTGGTAGGATCTTGAATAACTTAATAAAGTACTCTTCGGACAGTGAATGAAAGAATAATGTTACTTATCAGTCACTTCCTTCTTAACGGCTAATGGTAATATCTAATGTTTTTTTCGATTAGACGCGTAAAAGTGCTCAGGGCCTCGATTCTGCTATTACGATAGTGTCAGAATAGGCGATCATTGAAGTCATAATGATCAAGTTCTGTCAAGTTTCGACAAGTTTGGTAATCTACTAATGTAATGGCGTCATTATGACTTCTCAATGAACAACCACTATGACCCCATTGAAAGAAATGTCATAGAATATTAATCTCGTACATGAAATCTAGCATGAATAAAGGTTCGCATTTAGTAGTAAATTTCGAAAACCATTTGTACGAATAGTTTCATAATAATGGCAATACGAAAATGCCATTAAAACACAATTTTGTTACGAGACCATCGACCGACCATTGTCAATTTAGCAGATAACGAACTTTAAGCAAAATGACAATGGGATGAGAATGGAATCGTGTTGGAGTGACGAATTTATTAAAATAGCAGAATTAGGCCCCAGAAGAGATGCGGCACAATTCTCTTTCGACGCTATGCGACATAACTATTAGGTTCAGTTTAAGTTTTTTTTAATCTCCGCCACCACCACACGCCCTCCTGGCTCGCCACGTCTCCTAGTTCTGTATAAATCACGCCTTAGACTAAATTTTGGACAGAAATAGGGAGGCAAATTATAAAAGTAATAAGTATGGTATTCTTTCTTAGAAACTTCCCTATTAACCAGGATAATAAATAAAGGAGACAAAGGTTAGTTGGTAAAGGTGGTTGCCCCGTTGAGCCATTGGTCCAAACCACTACTGCTGAGATTTTTTTTTTTTTTTTTTCCTTTATTGGCCAACCAACAATTGTTTACACTGTAATATTTCGAGTAATTATCTACCATTATCTAAGGTTAGTGTAACAATTTCTTACAGGTTAGCACCGCATGCCCCATAAACATATTAGAAGTGCCACAAGTATTCTATTATAAAATTAGTGTCTAATTAACTAAAACTAACAAGTGTAAGTTCAAATTATGTGTAGGAATATAAAACTAACATTAACAGTAGAAGTAAAATGTAATAGAACAAAACAAACAAAGACACAACAAAACTGAAAAATAAGACAATTAAAATTGAAACAAAATTAAATTACAAGTAAAATTAATGTAACAATCAAAATTTACATTAAATAACAATGAAAACCGTAATCGAGATTACAGGTAAGCAAACTCAAAATCAAAATTAAAAGCAATTTAAAATTGAAATCAATGTACAAGAAAAAAGTTAAAATTATAATTAGGGGAATAAGATCCTTGTTCTCAGTTCAAGCAATGTGTTATTGGGTTTCTCTATCAAGAATTTCTCATTAACAGCCCAGTCTGGGTTTGTACCCGACTGAAGAAAATGGGTTCGCCTTCTGTTTCTTGTAATTTGAGCCTTACTGACGTTACGTATTATTATAACTTTGATATCTACTATTATTATCGTTGTACCTTGTTAATAGATGGTGGACGTCAGATAGGCAGGTGCGTCACAATGTCATATCTATACTAATATTATAAAGCAGGAGAGTTTGTTTGCTTGAGAACTGCCGGCTCGAATTGAAAAAATATTGTTGTGTTGGATAGTCCATTTATAGAGAAAGGCTTTAGGTTATATAACATCACGCTACGATGATTAGGAGCAGAGCAGGAATGAAAAGTGTTGTAAAAACGGGGTTTTTTTTTCCTTTCGCTTTTCTCTCTTATGTGACACAGACGAAGTTGCGTGGGTCAGCTAGTACAAAAATAACATCACGCCTGTACATTCCATAGTGTTAGGCAGAAGCGTATCTAATAGTACATTTCGCCACTTATGTTTAAGTCCCATGAAACAAGGGGCCGAACATTTTACCACCAAATGCCCAAATCCAGCCTACGTGACCGCTAATGAGAAATTCCTGATAGAAAAACCTTTGCCCAACCTGAGAATCGAAATCCGGAACTTATGCTCATCAGACGCGCTTGCGTCTACTACAGCCCAGCTGCATTCGGTTAGACTAAAAGCTGACCTAAACATAGGCTAGACAGGTGATGTACGGTGGAACAAGCTATTTGGTATACAGTTAAACCTACAAATTACATTGTTAAATGTAACCAAAGAGCTTGTTCTACCGTACAATGGTAGAAGACAAAAAAAAATTGTCCGTCAGTTAGATTTTTAACAAATATTTGCCTCGTGTTTTTTCTTTTGTTACATAAACAAAATTGACGAAGATACGACGCTTCGAAAATTCGCAATACGTCACGTCTTGGTATAATTTTTAACAAGTTCTGACGTCACGAGCCCCCACTCCCGAGTTTTGATGTGTTCTATCTTTGTCAATATTCATTGATTTACAAAAACAAAAAATACGTGTCCATTATTTTCCAATACTCTAACGGACGGACTAAGGTCCATGTTCACTGAGAAGATAACAGTCTGATTATCTAAAAACAGCTGTCAATGTGACATGTTCCTATACAAAAATTTGGTTTAAACAGCTGTTTTTAGATAATCGTCCGTCATCTTTTTGGTAAACATAGACCTAAATAGATTTGTATTTTTTTGATGTCGTCATACCTGTTGGACCAAACAAAAAATTACCAAAGACACATCTTTTATTTTACTCAGAGTATCACAATAGGTGGACCGATGACCTGGTGAAGGTTGCGAGAATCCGTTGGGTGCGAGTCGAACGGGACCGGTCAATGTGGCGACACTTGAGTGAGGCCTATGTCCAGCAGTGGACGTCTTTCGGCTGAAATGATAATAATGATCACAATACTAGAATCTATATCTATATTCTATATACATAAATAATAAAATCGTAGGAAAGTCAAAACTGTACATTGAATATTTTTTTAAAGAATACTTGGGGCGTGATCTACAATCGATATCGAAGCCAATAATACAGTTTTTAGAATTTTTGTCTGTTTGTCTGTATGTATGTCCGGGATAAACTTTATTTGCATGAATATTACTAAGAGGTCGGGTCAACATATAGGCTACATATTATCTCGCTATCACCTACGGGGGCAGAGCTGTGAATCTTTATTTTTCTTACATATTCTGTGACAGCGTGTAATCTAACGAAGCATGTTTAAATGGTGTATTTGAGTAAGCCATGCTATTATCTTGCGTTACATAATAAAAACTACGCCATTTCAGTAACTTGGGCAGACAAACATAGTTTAAAGAATGTTAGTAGTATAAAGACAATTTTAAAGTCACCTATGAGATTTCATAAAAATCAAATCAAGTTACATGTTAATGTCACCGTAAAATTGTCAAACACGTTAGATTGTAATCTCTCTAGCGATATTGTAAACTCTCGAAATATTGTCAAACGAACATACTGCTTACATTATAACGCATTATTTTTCGTGAAATGCATGTGATGGTAGTCAACTCACGCGGTGTGGAGGGAAGGAGGGGTCCCCTTTTGCCCAATGGTACCACTTTCATGAAAAGATAATGTACCATTCCTAAGACATACCGATTAATATAACCTAACCTTAAAACACTTTATATTCTCTTTAAAAGCGTAGTCGACGGAATTTTAATTCTTCTGCATTTTCATACTTTTTGGGGTCTCTAATAATAAGATGAGGTCAAAATGAAAATCCAAAATGGCGCCGATGGAAAAAAAGTTAACAGAAACCAAAAAAAAAACAATTCTCTTTGGTTTTTCTTCGGCTTCCCCTGACAGTATTTTCACCCTTCGCCACTGTTAGGTAGAGGTGTATCTAATCCTACACCCACACACATTTAGCTTAATTCTATCAACCGGGCACAAATAATATAATAATACTTTGCTCCAAAGACTACAATATATATAATGAGTATTAATAAAGAAGAGTAGTAATAAAGAATATATAAATATTCCTTTTGTTTAACATTTTTTGTATAGCAAACAACGACCTATTGTCGGGCCTACGCTGTCCCCCCATACTTTAGTACTAATGCTGTAATGAAACAATAATATTGTAATACCAAATGATTTGAAAAGAGTAACCATGGAGTTTCTGGCCGGTTCTTCTCCATGGAATCGACCAACGCGAACCGTGCACCTTTTTCGACGTTTTATAAGTGCCCATCCAGGCCTATGTGAAATAAAATATTTTGATTTTGATTTTGAATGCTTTGCCCGTCCCGGAAATCGAACCCAGGACCTCATGTAGCGCTTGCGACAAGTTGACCAACGATGCAGTCTCACACATGAACCATCAATATTTTCACGCAAACGAAGTCGCGGGCAACAGCTAGTAACACAAGCTTACTGCATGAAATTCAATAACAGAAGCCCCGTGTAGGTACACGCCGACGATTCCCGAAAGATTTCGGACCAATATCGAATGGCGATGCGGGATGTGAGACGTTCGACATCAAACTGTGAACAGGAGAATAGAGATAGAATTACTTACACACAGGCCAAAATAATTGCCAGATTATTTATTTAGGAACTCCAACAAAACATGTACACAAGACAATATTACGTCATGCATGTATGTAGGGATGTTAGGCGCCCTCTTTTCGCCATTTAGAAAGAAAGAAAGAAAGAAAAATATTTATTTGACGTCAGTTAATAAAGCACATACACAATAATAAATAAAAAAGATACAAAACAATGAGTAGGACATAGAAGAAATGAGCTGTGTGCCTCACGGCTGCGCCAAAAAGGTCCATTTCAGCATTCATGCCAGACAGGTGATGAAGCTGTCTGACGCTGGTCTTCCAATGAACCTTGAGAGGGTACGATACAGAATAAACGGTTTCAAACATATATTAACAAATAAACAAATGGTTAATAAGAATAAATAGATAACGAGTAAATTAATTGAATGTGTATTTACGACTACGGATAGAGGAAAAAACATATATATATATAAGAAATAAGTATTTAGGTGTATTTAGGTATTTGTAAGTGTCATCTAATGGGGGACGAGCCTCTTGCCATCCACCGAGAACATATGTAAACTGCGGGCTGTTTTAGAAAAATCCTGATTTAAAAAATTGCCGGTTCAGGGAATCGATCCCTGGAGTTAGTACTCAGCAGTTGCGGCAACTGGACTAACAAAGAGCAAGAAAATAGCAGTTTCTAATTTATTCTTGCACCGAGAGCAGTAGTGGTTCAATGGTAACGTCCAGTCCCAACCTAACGTTTTGCAAATCATCATCATCATCATCAGCCTATAATGTTCCCACTGCTGGGACACGGCCTCTTCTCAATGAGAGGGAATGAGCTATAATCTACCACGCGGGCCCAGTGCGGATTGGTAGATGTCACATGTCTTCGAATTTTTGGTTCTAGGACATGCCGGTTTCCTCACGATGTTTTCCTTCACCGTTTTGAGAGCAGTGGTGATGAAATAAATTACACAAAGTAATGCGCCTGTCTGGGTTTGAACCCACGACTTACTGTTCGTAAGTCCTGGCTGTCATTCTACTTCATCACATCAGTTCACCACCTCTGTTTTTAAAACGAAACACAAAAAAAAACAAATCAACATTGCTACCCCCACAAACAGTCATTAAAAAAAATACAAAGCTGACACAAAAATAGTACAAAACGAACTTTTTACACGGCAAACCATAAATGGATAATGTATATTGTAAAGTTTCGAATACAACTTGCACATAAGTTGGATTTGTTCCAAAATGCACAAAATTGTATGCCCGCTGGGCCCATTAAAAGTTGCCATTTTCGCCCTCAGAACTTTGCCCCCGTGTGCTGTTTGAAACCTATTGTTATTTCGCTAGTGGACACATAAATTGGTCATGTTATTGTGAAATCGCTTTATTCTGTTGTATTAATAAATTGATCTGACAATGGAATGGCTGTAAACGAAATTGTTACGGATAATTGAAAAATTGCATGTTATTGAATATTGGTGACGTTCGTGATATTGGATGGGACATGACCGTCTGATGTTATGAATTACATTTCATTTGATGTTACTGAATTACATACACATACATGAACTACATTATTTTCAGACGACCCTACATTATTTTCTTTGGGTCCCGGGTTCGAATCCCGGTAGGAGCAAATGTTTGTGTGATGGGCATGGACATTTGTTTCCGAGTCATGGATGTTAATATGTATAATAAGTATGTATTTACAAGCAAAAAGTAGTATCTATGTAGTATAGTAGCTTAGTGTGGCACTAGATGGCGCTGTGTGTAAGGTCCAGCAATACTTACATTTATTTATTTTATTTTCCTTTTAATATGTAAAAACTGGTGTAAAACTTCCAGGTGTTGAGATTTTGCGGTTATGGATCATAGAACACTTTCACCCCGAAAGTCTCACATTCAGTCTTACCAAAGGGCAAACGTATGTATTGGGTACTTAGAACTAGGTTATAGAGGTCAGTTAGGCAGTCGTTCCATGGAAAGTTCCGGTGTTTAGCTGAATCCGGTTAGACTGGAAGACGATTTTAACATAGAATGGAAAAACTGGCAGATGATGATGCAGTTTGAACAGTCAGCTACACAATTATAAGGTTAATATTCAACATAAGAAAAAATTATAAAACTTAAGAAGACGCGTATTTATCGCGAATTTACCTTTAATTTAATCCCGACGTTTCGACCGGATTGCACCAGCCGTGGTCGCGGGGAGACTGAAGTATTGGAGGTACCTCGACAGCAAAGTGAAGGCGTTTATTCAACTACCCTCACTCATCTTCATAAATGTTAATTAGGGCCGGTTCACACTAGGACAGCACACTACACTAACAGTGTCCGTATATTGAGGCGATTTCACTTGACGAGTACACTTAGTGATTACTGGATTCCAAGCTGAAGAGAGTTTGAAGCCGTCTTCGCGATTTAAATTAGGGTACTTCTTGATCTCAATCGCTTCCCGAACCATTCTCTTATAATAGTGCTTCTCATGGGCAAGGATTTTTGGGTTGTGTAACTCCATCCAGTGGTTGGGTCCTGTGTCTATCACATGTTCCACTATAGCAGACTTGTTCGTTTGTCGATTCTTGACCGCAGCTATGTGTTCTTTAACCCTTTCAGCGACTGAACAACATCAGGAACCTGGAATGGTACTACATTCTTTAGGTTACGCAGACGCTTCGCCAAATTAAAGGTAAATTCGCGATAAATACCCGTCTTCTTAAGTTTTATAATGTGTTCTGAAAGTTTAAAAAAGACAGTAAGAAAAAAAATGTGACCAACCTACCTAACTTTTATTAAAGTTTCATCATTTTAAAACAGAATATTAGTCCATCAGGCTGATAAACTACGGCGCTTTTAGCTTTAAAAATAACTTTTGGATGTAAAAGTTTTGAAATTTTAACAGTGTTACTTATTATAATAATATTTCACACTTTCCACGAGAGTAGGGTTGTAATCGAATAATAGTATTTTATACTGTTCACCCTTTTTGTCATAAATTAGAATAAAAATAAAATTGAATATTTTCAACACGTTGGCTGGTAACTTTTACCATATTTTTTGGACTTTAGGCTAACTAAAGTTATTTAAAAAGGCACCATCTGTCTATAGGTTTGATCACAACTTTAGCTTTGGCGATAAAAATATGTATAAATTGTTTTAGTTAGAAAAAGTGAAGGAACTTTTGAACACCAGAGCATTAACGCACCACCCTCTACGCCAAGCCACAATTACACCTACCATTTTGTCACACATTTAATGCATCTGGTTAGACTGGAAGCCGACCACAAAATAGTTGGAAAAAGGATAGGCAGAATATATTTTGTCACATATTTGTTGTGTTGGCGCACAGGGTATGTGCTTGCTTGTCACATATATGTGACATAATAATATATCATTTTAGTCAGGTAACAAAAGACCCAATCATGTATTCCATATTAAACTATTGCACACGAAGAGACGGCGTCATGTTGCGCTGCGTGGTGTCGCGTAGCCTTCCGCGGAATCTCCAACACACGACACCTTTCGCCCAAAACTCTTCTTTGAGGAAGGTCTCAATATGATGAGTCGGAACTCGCACCACGAACGATTTATAATTCGTGTTGTGGCGCGACTCCAACTTCTCGACCTTCAAGGTCCAGCTGGTTTTCGCTTGGACATACTCCACGATCTCCTCAACCTTCGTGGTGTGATGTAGCCGGGACACATAGAGCTGCGTGTTATGGAGCTGCTGACGCAGGGTTATGGACAGCTCCAGTGCTGTACTGGCATTGACGGTTGGGCGGTTTACTTGCCCCTACATCGGCCGTCGCTAATACCCGTTTTATTGAATTGCTATAGTATTCGTGAATTTTTATTTTTTTTAATTGGTAACATTGTTACTTAAAATACTTGGGTTGCATGTGCTACGGGGCACTTGTTTGGGCCGATAGGGCCACCATAGGAGCGGTGCGATGTAAATTACTTCTAAGTCAGCGTTTGGCTTATTCTTATGCAAAGCGTATAAGACGGTTACGGTGCTTGCGGGTGTACTTCCAGTCGATCTTGAAGTGCAGCGGCGGGCTGCAATATACTATAACGCCCGTGAGACCATGGACGCAGACTTTTTAACCATACCTGACCGTGCTAGTATTTCTAGATTATTCAAACCACAGACAGATGTCTGGGAGGAACTTTTGTCTGAATGGCAAGGTAGGTGGGATAATTCCATCAAGGGCCAATACCACCACCAGTTCTTTACATCCGTACACATCACATATTATGGGAGAGCAGTCTTTGGAAAATGAACGTTGGATGGACAATATAATGTTGGATAGTGTACAGGTTACACTCGGAGTTCTTTACTATGCGAACCTTGTAGAAACTAGAACAAATTTCTGTGCGTTCAAGCGTTTTTGCCACACCTATTATTGGAATCAAGTATAACAGCTCTCAACTTAGGACCCATTAATATTAATATTTATCCGTGGTGCTAGGCAACTGGGCCTATCACAGTAGCAAACGTCCCTTTGTGCCTATTGCCCTTGTTTCGTTCTGTGTCCTGCTGATATAGAAAGTGGAAATTAAGGATTTTTCCTACTCCTCTGCTATACTTTCTGATTAATTTCGTTGCGGGATCCAAGACAGTTAAATTCATTCTCTGGGACTTCACGAGCTTCATTGTCTCGGCGCGCTTTTCTGGTGGTCGCCACTGTTGATTCTGGCTTTCAGGAGTTACAATGGTTTGGGAATAGTGGGCTTGTTACCTGAAATAAATTCATTTTTATAATACATTTTCCAATGCCTTCGAAATTACACGTGACACGACCCTTTTTATGAGTGAAATTTTTTGTCCTGCAACATACCAAATACCCTCAAACCCAAGACCTCACAGTCGGCACCCGTGCAACCAGCAACTACACAACAACTCTACAACACAACACATATCACTTACCCTAACATACAACAAAGACTTAATTCAGTTATAATTAATTACATTATAATGAACATGTCAACTCATTACCTACAGCTTAATGGCACAACAACGGAGGGATGTAGGGCTTTATCTAAATAATGTGAGGGAAGCCCTCCCTTTGTCGGAGGGGGAGGGATTAGGGCGAATACACGCGGGGGGATACAAGATATTGATGCTTGTGACCTAATTTGAATTTTATGAAGTATCTGCTAGGTTTTGCCGACTTGAAGGTTGGAAATTAAACCACAGGGAAGAACAGTACTATCTGGACAAAATAATGCCGTTTCCTAACCTAAGTCATGGACTCGCGTAAGGTGTACCTTTCATCCAAATCGGTTTCGGCGTAAAAGGTGATAGACATTCAGATGGAATAACTTTTGTATTTACAGAGTGCAAAAAACCTCATAACGAAGCCGAAATGGATTTGTTCCCCAGTCATTGCGATTATTTTTTTGGTCTACACCATACCAAACTTACAATTTATTGACAAGTTTTTATTGTAAATGTTTTGATTGCACTTCATTTTTTCGGCGACCCGATTGGCGTAGTGGTAGTGACGCTGCCTTACGTTCTTAGGGTCCTGGGTTCGAATCCCGGTAGGAGCAAATGTTTGTGTGATGAGCATGGACATTCGTTTCCGAGTCATGGATGTTTATATGTATAATAAGTATGTATTTACAAACAAAAAAGTATATATGTAGTATATCAACTATCTAGTGTCCACGACACAAGCTTCGCTTAGAGTGGCACTAGGTGGCGCTGTGTGTTAATGTCCAGCGATATTGATTTTATTTATTGAGTTTCTACCACAAAACATATTTTTTTTCCCCCAAATAGAAAACGTTTGGCAGCAATAATTTTTGCGTAAAGTTACTTAGTTTTATGTACAGAATGTTTATTTGACGGCTTCGTGATGAGGTTGTTTACACTCTGTATAGCTGATATGGATAGTTTGAATTCTTGATATAGCAGTTACTTTCTAAAGTTCAATAATACGTATACGAAAATGCAGCAATTTTATTGTATGCGTTTTCAAGTGTCAAAACGGGAGACACCGAAGGCTGACATATTTTGGTTATGCTTCTATTTGTAGGATGGCAAAACAGGTTTATGTCAAAATCATACTTCTGCCCCTATCCTAATTTCTGTAGGGTCGGTGCGTATGGCGAACAAATATCTACCAACCCGTACAGAAGATCATATAACGTACGCAGGGTATTCATCATCATCATCATCATTTCAGACGAAAGACTTCCACTGCTGGACATAGGCCTCCCCCAAGTGTCATTGACCGGTCCCGTGCGACTCGAATCCACGAATTCCTGCAACCTTCACCAGGTCATCGGTCCACCTAGTGCGGGGTCTTCCAACGCATCGTCTTCCGGTTCGCGGTCGCCACTCAAGAACTTTTCGGCTCCATCGGCCAGAAGGGCCATGAATGGATTGTCTGAAGTACATTATAACATAAAAACAAATAATTGCAAAAGCAAGAAGATACCTAATGATGAATACCTACCTCTATAATATTATCACCATAAACGTGAAAGTTTCATGCCACGCTAAAGTAAAAATAATTATTTTATGAAGAAACTTCGCTCTTAAAGTCTAAATCTAAGTGATTGTGGAATTTTAACGGAGACTCACTTCCTGAGACTTGGCGATAATTTTATGATCGTTTTAAAGTTTTAAAAGGAACATACTCGCTTGCTGTGTAAGCTTGTGTCTTCGGTGGTAATACTGCTGGTGATATGAGTTCCTCTCTAGTGGCTAAATTAAAACAGCCTCTCAGATCGATCTTAGCGTCAGGGTGGCCCGCGAAATTCAAATTTTCTTTTTTTTTTGCAATTTCCAGGGCAGTGCTAAGTCGAAGAAGGACTTTGACCGTGAAAAATTCGTTCATCGGCTCTTATGAACTTGGAGGGTTGTATTGATGATTTTGATGATTATAATTCTGTAACTTTATACGTCTTACAGTCGCGACCGATATGTTTATCAACATATAACTTAACACTGCCCTGCAAATTGCAAATAACGTAAGAAAATTTTAATTTCGTAGGCTACTTTGGAGCATCCCCTTTTTTTTTAGGAAGGGAAGTCATCAAATGACTTCTCCCACTCTGGGCAGAGCGGGAGGGAGTGTTAGACTCTTACTGACTAAAACCCATCCATGTTCCTTCCTCGCCCTTTATGTTCCGGGGCCGCGGTATCTCTTTCGAACAGGCCCGCAACCCCGGCAGGTGGAGCATCTCTTATGCCGTGCTTGCCTACGTTGGTCTACGGATGGGTGACTTCCCATTCCATACCAAGTTTCCTCCGTGCCTCGAAAAACACGTTAAGCCGTTGGTGCTGGCTGTAATTTGTAGATCATTGACAGTCGTAACAGGTAGTCAGTGGCCCAAAAAGAATGACATTTAGTCTTACCATAGGGTATGTCTGAGTGTGTGACCGCGAAAGTGTGATAATTTTTGTAAGAGTTTAATTAGAGTTGGATTGAAAGGTCTGTTTAGATTAATCGAGATGAGCGGGAGATGGCCTTAGACGCATGGAGAGGTCTGGCTGAGTCCGCGGGATCGACCGGTCTATAACGTATTACCCAGCACTAAGCTGGGTTTTAGAGGTCAGGAGGAGGACAAGCAGTCGCTCTGACTGCTTGTCAGACTTTAGGGCCACTAGGCTGTAACGACTGCCAAAGATCTACAAATGACAGCTGGGACCAACAGCTTTCAGAGTCATCAAGGAAACTCAGTATAAAGGGTGTAAAACACCTCTTCACGATGCCGAAAGGCACTTATTCTCCCCATCACAGTGATATTTTTTTTGTTCTACATCATACCTGGGAACCTCCTAGTTACGGAGAAAGGGGAGGTCAAAGTTCAAACTTTTTCACGATTTAAATACAAGGTTTTTTGTAAGATTTTGAGTTTTAACACCTCCACGACCCCCTTTTTTTTTTTTTTTTTTTTTTTTTTAGGATGGGAAATCATCAAATGACTTCTCCCACTCTGGGCTGAGCGGGAGGGAGTGTCAGACTCTTACTGACTAAAACCCATCCATGTTCCTTCCTCGCCCTTTATGTTCCGGGGCCGCGGTATCTCTTTCGAACAGGCCCGCAACCCCGGCAGGCTTCGGCCCTTGCGGGCCCCTCTCCTTTTGCTGTCATCTCTTTGAGGCGCGCGTGGAACACGAACGCGCCGTCGACACGGCCTGTCGTCGTCGTTAGACGGCCGGACGGCCAGCTATTGCCCATAGCCAGCCGTCCACAGGCCCGCATCTACGGTGGCCGGTAGCCACCACGTGGCCCCCGACGCCCGTTGCGTCTCCCGCGGCGGCCGGGAAGAGAGGATCTCTCCCTCTCTCGTTCCGCCACCTCCTTCGCTAGCATCACTGCTTCGCAGAAGGAGGCGACGGCTTCCCATTCCGTCTCGCTCCGGACCATGGATTGAACCAGGGCCGGACGCGAGAGGTCGCCGCCGCCGATCGCCGCCACGAGGACACGGCGGAGCTCTGCCCACGCAGGGCAGACTTCCACCGTGTGCTCCACCGTGTCCTCCGGTCGATCCTCGCAGTGGAGACACCCGGGCGATTCCTCCCGCCCGATTCGGTGCAGGTACCTCCCGAAACATCCGTGTCCGGTGAGGACCTGCGTCAGGCGGAAGGTGAGGACGCCGTGGCGCCTCTCCAGCCACTCCTCAAAGAGGGGACTTACCGCCACTATCGTGGCGTGCCCTGCACGGGGTTGCGACAGTCGCTCTCTCCATGTCGCCATGAGATCGCGCCGGAGGTCAGTCCGCTGAGCGGCAATTTGCCGCGGCAGCGGAGTTTCCCCCCGGCGTAGTACCTCCGCGCGCCACTCATGCAGGCGCGCGAGGACTATCGCCTCCAGATCCCACGGCGGCAATCCGGCAAGCAGGCCCGCCGCCTCGCGAGAGATCGTGCGGTACCCACGGACCATCTTAACGGCCACCACTTTTTGGGGCGCGTTCAAATGGTGAGCGGCTCGCCGCTTCAACGAACGCGCCCACACTGGGGCCCCGTAGAGGGCCATGGACCGCACGACTCCCGCGTAGAGCCTACGGCAGGAGGCGTTCGGCCCCCCAAGGTTGGGCAGGAGCCGCCTGAAGGCAGCCCCTGTCCGTTCCAGCCTGGGGGCCAAACGTCGGAAATGCTCCACGAAGTTCCACCGGCTGTCGAGGACGAGTCCTAGGTACTTCAACGTCGACTCGACGCCGATGGATACCCCTCCTACCGTCAGTGTGGATCCCGACGGTGGCGCATTCCGAGGCCCATGAAAGCACATGGCCTCAGACTTGTGCAGCGCCACCTCGAGACCCAGTTGCCGGATCCTCTCTACGACTATCGCAACCCCGCGTGTCATATTGTCGGCCGCCGCCTCGTGCGACCTCCCATGTGCCAGCACCAGGGTGTCGTCTGCGTAGCAGACGACGCTGACACCGCTGGGGAGGTCCGCACGCAGCACCCAGTCGTAACCGATGTTCCACAGGGGCGGTCCCAGAACCGATCCCTGTGGGACACCGCACGACATCTCTCGCCGGTTCCAGTCTCCGCAGCGACTGGGGTAGATGACGGCCCTGTCCGTCAAATAGTCCCCGACCACACGACGGAGGTAGGTCGGCACCCGGTGATACCGGAGTGCCTCCATGATGCAGCTCCAGGGCAGGGAGTTGAAGGCGTTGGCGATGTCGAGAGACACCGCCAAAACAACCCCGCCCCGGGATATCGCATCCCCCGTCGTGAGGGCTCTCACGCGCATGATGGCGTCCACTGTAGAGCGCCCCTTGCGGAAACCAAACTGGTTCTCCGCAAGATTCGGCCCCATCCCCTCTAGGTGCTCGGCGAGGCGGTTTGCAATTACTCTCTCAAAGAGCTTGCCCGCCTCGTCGAGCAGCACGATGGGCCGAAATGCGGATGGAGAGTCCGCAGGGCGCCCCGGCTTTTGGATGAGGACCAGTTTCCCCGTCTTCCAACGAAGCGGGAACTGGCCTCTCTCCAAGCATGCGCTTAAGAGCCCTTTCAGTCGGGGCCCGAGAGCCTCCGCATCCGAGGCCAGGACCCAGGCTTTGCCAGGCAAGCCATCGGGTCCCGGGGCGGTGTTTTTGGCCTTGAGCCTTCCTACCGCCACTCTCAGGTCTACCCCAGTCACTTCCGGAGTGTCGTCGTCGTCGCTTGGGTCCTCTTCCGGCACCGCAGGTGGCGGAGCCATAGGCGGGGGCGGATGTTCCCCCCGCGAGGGGAACAGAGCGCTCACCACGTCCTCCACGAGGTCTGGCCGGAGACTCTGCGTCAGCGGGGGAGCCCAGGTGCGGAGTTTATTCCGCACCATCTTGTAAGGGCGCCCCCACGGATCTCTGTCGAGAGTCTCCAGCATCTCCGATCGGGCCAGTTCCCTGGCCCGCAGGACAGCGTCCCGGAGGGCGGTCTTCGCCGCTCTGTATCCCTCGTACAGCTCCGCCTCAATGGCTGCCGCATCCGGCGGGCGGATGCGGAGCCTGCGATGCCTGGCGTACAGGCGCCGCGCTTCAACGCACGCCTCGCGTAGAGACGTTATTTCGCGCGACCACCAGTACACCTGATGTCGGGCGCTTCCTGGCCGGACTCGGGGCATTGCCACGTCACATATGTCGGACATGGCCTCCTGGAACCACTCTGCCTCGCTATTAACGTCGGCAGGCCTGTCCGGTGATGTCACCCAGGCCTGCACGATCGAGGCTTCCAGGAGAAGCTCCCGGTCCAGCTGCTTCAGCGCCCAACGCGGACCACTCGGGGCCTGTTGGACCGGCGCGCTCGAGGACTGGGTGGAGACGTCAAACCGGATGTACCGGTGGTCGGAATATGTCTCCACCCCCTCCATGACACGCCAGTCAACGACACGCGGCGACAGAGCGGGGCTAGCGAACGAGATGTCCACCACCGACTCGCCCCGCATCCGCACACACGTGGGAACAGAACCCCGATTAAGGACGTCCAGGCCCTTCTCCAGGGCCCAGTCCTCCACCATCCTTCCCCGCACATCTGTACAGCGAGAACCCCAAGCCAAGTTCTTGGCATTGAAGTCCCCGAGGACAAGCACGGGGAGGGACTGGTTTCCGACGACGACACTCAACTCTGCGAGAGAGTTGTGGAACTCGGCGAGAGTTCGGCTCGGGGAGAAGTATACTCCCACCACTTCGATCTCCCCGAACCGTGCTGCTACGCACCCCCGACCCCTCCTGACATTTTCAAGGGTCGGGGTACCGGCGGCGGCCGATGACACTATGGTCACTGAGCCGTCAAGGTCCGCCACCCAGTCTTCTCTGGGCAGGACAAAGTACGGCTCAGCGACCACAGCGATGTGAATCGACCACTGCGCCATGCTCTGAAGCAACAGATTCTGAGCACAGGCGCAGTGGTTGATGTTCGCCTGGAGGAAGCGTAATGGTGCCGTTATTGGCATTCCATTATCGCCTCCTCCCCACGGGCCCCCTGTGAGGGCCCCTCCGCAGGCGAACTTGCCGTGCTCGGGGCGACGGCGGTGGCGACAGCGGCAGCGGCTGTGTCTTTCGCAGAAGCGGCAGCGGCGGTCGCGACGGTGACGTTGGCGGAGGCGGCGGAGGGCCTTCCTCTTCCTCTGGTCCTGGCGGGCGCTGTGCAGGCCTTGCCCCCGGCGCTGTGATCGGCCGGTTTGCGAGCCGCCGCACATGCAGGACAGTGCGGCGCAGCGCTGCAGGTCGCCGACACGTGGCCGGGCTGACCGCAGCGGAAGCAGAGACCGCTGCGGTCAACCTCCGAAGCGCACCGCACTGACACGTGGTGCCCCACGTGGCAGCGGTAGCACCTCAGAGGCCTGGGTTCCAGCAGCTTAACCTGCACCGAGACCCAGCCCACCAGAAGCCTTCGGCCCTCCACGATAGATTTTGCCGCCGTCACAGGGCAGCTCACCGTTACGGTTCGCAAGCCCGTAGGATCCGGACGTAGGGTGCCCGCCCTGACCTGCTCGGCAGAGCACCCCCCGGACTCAGCGACGGCGGCCACAACGTTCTCCACGGTGATCGTGTCGTCCAGACCCATGATGCGCAGGTCCGCGCATCTGACGGGCCTGGACACTCGAGCCTCGTCCGCGTTTAGGGACGCTCTCAGCTTTTCAGCCAGAGCGTCGGCGGACGAGCCGCTAGTTTCACCGGGGATCTCCAGCATCCGCGCACCCGTCGCGGTGACTTTCATACGGAGGCCCCCGGTGATCCCGAGCTCACCGAGATTCACCGTCTCTTTTGCCTTCAGCAGCAGGTCGCGGTAGGAAACGCCCCTCTTTTCCGCCTCCGGCTGTAGTGTTATCACTACAGCTGCGGTCTTTGGGGCGCGAAGCCTAGCCGCGGCCTTTTTTGCCCTATTCTGGCGCTGCCGCTCCTGCTTACGGGCCTTTTTGGCCGCCTTCCGCCTCCTTTTCTTGTCCCCGGACACCTGCCATCCGGCTTCAGCCGTGGGAGGTGCAGGGGGCTGGGGAGGCGATGGTGTTGGCTGCGGCTGACGTGCCGCAAGCGCTGGCGCTGGCCCACTCGCCGTTGGCGGAGGCAGTGGCACTGTTGCAACCTGTGCCGCTGCCTTGCCCTTGCGTTTCTTCCGGCCTCCTGTTTTCTTAGCCGGCGCCGCCGTCTGCTCGGCCGGCGCCGCCACCTGTTTGTCCGGAGGCAACGCAGCCCCGCCAGTGGGCCGGCTGGACGGTCCCGGTCCGGATGCAGCAGCAGCAGCCGCCGCATAAGAGACCGTCGGTCCCGTATTTGCACCAAGGGGGGGGCGCAGGACAATCCCCTCCAGGACGGAGAACCGCGCCTGGAAGGCAGCCAGTTCTTTTCGCACCAGGTTCAGGACCTGGTTCTCCACACGACCCCCTTACGTATTCATTCCATTCATCAGCACAATGTTTTAAGTGTTGAGTTCTACCACAAAACATGATTTATGAGCTCAGAAAAAAAAGTTGTTTTCCAGCAATAATGTTTGCGTAAAGTTACTTAGTTTGATGCACAGAATGCTTAGTTGACGGCTTTGTGATGAGGTGGTTTTCACCCTGTATAATGAATGGTCACTCATTCATGGACCAACCCAGCCAAGTGCGCCTTAACCTGAATATTGACCCGAGCGATTGATATTATTTAGCAACGAGCTCTAAGGTCCATGTTCACCGAAGAGATAACGGTCTGATAATCTATAAACAGCTGTCACTGTGACATGTTCCCATACAAAAATGTGTTTTAAACAGCTGATTTAGATAGTCAGACTGTCATCTTATTGGTGAACATGGACCTTTTTTTTTTTTTTTTAAGGATGGGAAATCATCAAATGACCCCCCCCACTCTGGGCGGAGCGGGAGGGAGTGTCAGACTCTTACTGACTAAAAACCATCCATGTTCCTTCCTCGCCTTTTACGTTCCGGGGCCGCGGTATCTCTTTCGAACAGGCCCGCAACCCCGGCAGGCTTCGGCCCTTGCGGGCCCCTCTCCTTTTGCTGACATCTCTTTGAGGCGCGCGTGGAACACGAACGCGCCGTCGACACGGCCTGTCGTCGTCGTTAGACGGCCGGACGGCTAGCTAACCCATAGCCAGCCGTCCACAGGCCCGCATCTACGGTGGCCGGCAGCCACCACGTGGCCCCCGACGCCCGTTGCGTCTCCCGCGGCGGCCGGGAAGAGAGGATCTCTCCCTCTCTCGTTCCGCCACCTCCTTCGCTAGCATGACTGCTTCGCAGAAGGAGGCGACGGCTTCCCATTCCGTCTCGCTCCGGACCATGGATTGAACCAAGGCCGGACGCGAGAGGTCGCCGCCGCCGATCGCCGCCACGAGGACACGGCGAAGCTCCGCCGACGCAGGGCAGACTTCCACCGTGTGCTCCACCGTGTCCTCCGGTCGATCCTCGCAGTGGAGACACCCGGGCGATTCCTCCCGCCCGATTCGGTGCAGGTACCTCCCGAAACATCCGTGTCCGGTGAGGACCTGCGTCAGGCGGAAGGTGAGGACGCCGTGGCGCCTCTCCAGCCACTCCTCAAAGAGGGGACTTACCGCCACTATCGTGGCGTGCCCTGCACGGGGTTGCGACAGTCGCTCTCTCCATGTCGCCATGAGATCGCGCCGGAGGTCAGTCCGCTGAGCGGCAATTTGCCGCGGCAGCGGAGTTTCCCCCCGGCGTAGTACCTCCGCGCGCCACTCATGCAGGCGCGCGAGGACTATCGCCTCCAGATCCCACGGCGGTGAACATGGACCTTAATTGTTATTTCGGTGGAGCGACGATCTTAGCTGGTTCCAACTGAATGAGAGCTGCTGAGAATCGAGTTGAGGGGCATGCGATTGTGGAGGCCTATGTACAGCAGTCGACTGCTGTAGTCTGATGATGTTGATGATCTCATCTACATCTTCATCTACACAAATTTTATGAAGATTCGCTTTGTTGTTTATTTGTTTATTATGATTTAACAAAAGAACTACTCAACCGATTAAAAAAACTCTTTCACCATTAGAAAGCTACATCTTTACCGAGCAACATACGTTTCAAATTATATAGATATCATGTAAATTAACCGATTTATCACAAATTTCACGGACGAATTACTAGTTATTAAATAAATATATTCAATAAAGACGATACAAATAACAGCAGCCAACTATATATGTTCTTCAATAAGCGTCTCTTGTATTCTATTACTTCCCTTAACAGGCAGGAAAGAAAAATAATAAGCTGTCTATTTCCGGATCCCCTGCTCACGTTAACGACGTCAGAGGGCGTTAATGACCTCACAACTAAGTCCTCTTAATGCTGCACACTAAACGTTTAGAAAAATAATGGCCCAGTCGGTAAAGCCTTACCTCTGATGCTCGAGTTTGTGAGTTCTCATCTGGACAAGTTTCAATGCCTGTAGATTTTTCAGTTCATATTTACTTTAACTTTATCTTGAAAATTACTAACATCGTTGCAGGAAAGCATTGTGAGGAATCCTGTATTTGTTTATTTAAGTCTGAGGAATCCCGCTTTGAGCAAACGTGGTGGTCAATGCTCGTGCCTTCATTTAATGAGAATTAGCAGCCTTTGTTCTGGAGAGCAGAGTCAAAAGCTGGTATTTATTAATATTAAAATAGAATTGGTAAAGAAAATATTTGACGTGAGAGTGTTTTTTCGATATCTAAGAACAGAGGCGACTCAAAGGATTAATGCTCAAGTAATTCTCATCAGAATGTACTTTCACTATGTTATTAATTAAGTTTATTGAGGTGAAAACTTCTTCAGGCGCGTTCTAAACTTTTTGAGTGAACAAAAATCATAGAACTCGCGTGACCGTCACCTATCGATTCGTAGCACTCATGGCCTCGTTTCCACTTCAATCGGCACTCCCCGAAATCTGCCTTGCAAGATTCTTTTTTCTTTTTTCTAAATGCTAAATGTTAAAAGATGACGCTACCCGTGACCCAAAGGTTGGATTATTACCTGTGCCAGAAGTTAAGCGTTACGTCTCTTGAACACATCGCTGTTGGGTTAGGAGTATTTTATAAACGTGTATTTACCATTAGAAATGAGTATCATCATCATCATCATTTCAGCCGAAAGACGTCCACTGCTGGACATAAGCCTCCCCCAAGTGTCGTCACATTGACCGGTCCCGTGCGACTCGCATCCAACGGATTCCCGCAACTTGAATTGAGTATGTATGTGATATGTATACTAAATTATCGGTAACCGGTAGACAAATAACTAACTGTCCGAAGTGTTTCACATTTTTTATTATTAGCATCTAATTATAATTACTTAAATGTTTGCATGCCAATTTTATGGCGAAATGTGTCATTGCACTACATTTTATTTTACCATCTTTTGTACCACATTTTTTGCAAATAAATAATTTTTACTTTGATTTTTGACTTAAATACACCATGTAGTTCGTTAAATTAACTAATACGAAAGTCAATTAAGTTTATGTTAATTTGAAAACGACTTTAAGCTTGTCAAAGTTTCTAAACTTCATGTAAATTATTAAGAAGAGACATTTTGCCTACATTCATAAAGAAGCACTTACCTCGTAAATATTGTATGTTCACAGAGCCATTTGTAGAAAATTCTAGAATATTGTCTATGTACGGCGAGTGGTGACGGACTGGCTGTGAATATCAATGCTGAAAGCTTCTGTGCTTTGTTTTGTACAGAATCAGTAAATTTCGCGAGGAGATTTCCTTTTAAGATTGATGTAAGAGAAAAAAGAGCAGTTTTTAAAGAAACGGTTACTGTACGTTTTGGCAGCATTTTTACCAAAGTTATGCGTTTATACATTAAGTCAAAATAACCACTTCAGCTATTCAATGGGTTAGTCTAGAACTCTATCTGTATTTTTATCAAGTTAATTGAGTCCTAACTCCAATTATTTCTTCACAAAAACTTTATTAAAACCAACCGAAAACATCGCCATAAACTCAAAATGGATCCACACAAAATAACAAAGGTCAAAAGTTATATAACAGACTTCAGTAACTGGAGTTTGTTGAAAACATTGCAAAAGTCAAGCTCTCAGGATTCAAAAGACGAAGAAACAAAGTAATAAAATATCCAACTTGTACTAATAAAAACTTGAGACTTTAGACGAACATAATTTCGATCACGTTCGCCCATAAAAGTCCTACCCTTTACCTACCTACACTGCAAAGGCTAAGGATTGAAGATAAAATTTTATCGAGCCAACAGTTTAACGGTGATCGTAAAATACAGCACTTATTTTTACAAGCTAGTTTTATTATTCTTTTACCAAATAGAATATTTTACAGATCATCAAAATGATGCTTCCTGTCATCTTCTGACAATGATTTTGCTGTTACCTCTTTGCAAACTGGGAAAGTAATATCAATTTCGTATTGTTCGTCATTAAATCTAGCGATAACAGAAATAAAGTGCGCTCTTTAAAAACTTTTTTTATGAGGGAAATAAAATAAAATGAAGACAAAATGTCTTTCAGCGTTTCGTACTTTGGCAATCGGATTGATACAACGCCTATACAATGCTTAGTTTACAGAAATTCTATTAAAACAATTTTGTTATATAAAATAAATAAATAAATAAATAAATATCGCTGGACACTAACACACAGCGCCATCTAGTGCCACACTAAGCAAGGCTTGTCTCGTGGACACCAGACAGTTTATATACTACATATATACTTTTTTGTTTGTAAATACATACTTATTATACATATAAACATCCATGACTCGGAAGCAAATGTCATCACACAAACATTTACTCCTACCGGGATTCGAACCCAGGACCCTATGAACGTAAGGCAGCCTCGCTACCACTACGCCATTCGAGTCGTCAAAATTCGTATTTTTCTTGATTGCATAACTTCATCATCTGCCTAATCTATTTCCAACTATGTTGGGGTCGGCCTCCTGTTTAACCAGATGCAGCTGAATACCAGTATTTCACAGGGAACTATTGGAAATCTGAACTCCATAACCCAGTTATTACTGGGTAATACGATACCTCTTCGTAAGACTGGTTGTCAAATTTTCGAGTCACCGACTACTTGTATTTGAATAACATGTGCCTGATAAATAAAATAAAACTGTAAAAGCAAGTTTTTAATGTAATCCTTTAGATGACAGGATGAAGATTCATAGTTGATTTTTGGAGAGGCTCGGTTTGTTGGTCACATGGTCGGTAGCGCGAGCACTGAAGATGATAGTTCTTGGTTTGATTCCCAAGTCGACAAAAGCGTTCTAAGTTTCTTGTTAGCATCAACCGAACGGTAATTGAGAAAGAGCTCGTGCCTTATCAAAACATTTCTGCCTATTTCTTAGGGCGATACAAGCACGATGTCATGTTTTATTCTCGCCTTCTGAGACTTCGACATATTATACACCAAAAAATCCTTTGACAAAAAAATAAAATTTCTTCGTTTCTATTTTATATTCAGAGGTCAAATAGAATCAGCGTTTCTCGTCGTATCTTCACGACGTAATAACTACGTATGAGGGACAGACTGACTAGTAATTTCCCTCGGGGGCGGACGGGAATGTCTTCGTGTGCTGGGTAATTACTTGGTGTAAACAACTTGGTATAAAATTGTTTTATGCTGACCCTTTAGAGGGTAATTCGTGCCTATGACTACAGGAATTGAGGAACAAGGTGAAAAATTTCTCATCCTCTATTAAATAGGGAGGATCCTACGACTAATGGGATGGTCTTTGGTGAGCTGTGATGCGTTCACACTCTTCTTGCGTAATGCAGGATTTTGATTGACGACATGTGTCAATCGAACTATACAGGGTGGAGGTTTGCACGTTGTACAGAAGAGGTAAAAATTACACTCTTTAGAGCATATTGCCAAACTATGTACACTTGCGCCCTATGGGTCGGCTATACAAAAAGCTCGTACAATGCTCTGCGAGTCCAATATAATAACGCCTTCAGAGTTTTGTTGGGACTACCGCGCTTCTGCAGTGCATCAAGGATGTTTGCGGAATACGGCGTGCCTGATTTTTACGCTCTTATGCGAGCACGAATAGCCTCACTGATGCGGCGAGTGCGCGGTAGTTCTAATAGCTTGGTGGCTATCATGGCTGACAGAATGGACAGTCCAATGATGTGGCACTGGATGACCACTCATCGTGCGTCATTTAGATATTTAAAATGAAATTCTCGTTATTATGTATATGTGTATCTTTTCATTTTATGTACCTATGTTTTTGTATTCTTTCATGTGTGTTTTGTGTGTTTTATGTATGAATGATAAAAATTGTAATGTTTTAAATATGGACTCGATGGTCTGAAATAAATTTTATTATTATTATTATATTCCCTTTATTCAATTATGCAACAAATTTTTTACATTTTTAAATATTGATATAAAACATATATAAAAAAACATTTAAAAATATAAAAAAAATAAAAAATAAAAAAAAAATAAAAAAAATTGTAGCCCACCGGTATCGGGAACAGGGTCCAAGCTACCGGCGGTCAGGGCTCCAGAGAGAGGAACCTCCTAACGATACGGGCCGTGTCCAGGAGTACCGCTTTCTGAATCAAGCCCTTGATCCAGCTGCCTAACGAGAGCCTCCTCAGGTGTTGGTCGAGGCTCTTGGCAATTAAGCCATGCGCTGACACTACTATCGGCACAATGATTGCTGAGTCCACTTCCCACATGTCGACAACCTCGCGAGCCAAGTCAAGATACTTTATTTGTTTATCTTTCTCGGCTTTCACGAGGTTCTCATCATGCGGGACCGTTATGTCAACAATCATTGCGCGCCGCTCTGATCGATCCATCACCACTATATCAGGTCTATTAGCTATAACAGTCCTGTCAGTGATGATGGATTGATCCCAGTACAGTGTGATACTGCCATTAACGAGAACTGGGTCGGGCACATACCTATAGTAGGGCACTTCCGATTCCACAAGATTGTATTTTAGAGCAAGTTGCTGATGGATAATCCTAGCTACAAGGTTGTGTCTATGCAAGTACTCTCCGTTAGCTAGACGAGAACATCCGGAGATAATGTGACGGATTGATTCGCCTGGACGGTGGCATGCCCGACATATGTCAACCGTACCGTCCTTCACAATAAATCTCCGGTAGTTATTCGTCATCATAACTTCATCCATAATTGCACAGACAAAACCTTCGGTTTCTCCGAAGAGGTCCCCAGATCGTAGCCAGGACACGGACGCTTGAAAATCTACATCGGGCCCATGAAGAGCCCGGTAAAAGCGCCCGTGAAGCTCCTTGCTCTGCCATTCTTTCCTGCGGTCATCAGTAGTAAATACTACAGGTATGCGCCAGTTCTCTTTAGCCAAGGAGAGCGGGGTGAGGCCCTTGTCCATCGCGACCACATCTCGATGCATCCCCACGTCGGCTGCTAGGAAATATTCCCTGAGACTGCATATCTCACGATTGTGGAGAGTCTTAGCGTTTAAAAAGCCTCGACCCCCACACTTCCGCGGGATATACAGTCTCATTACCGAAGAACGCGGGTGATGCATTCGATATGCCGTCAACAATTTACGGACCTTCGTATCCAGGGCGTCTAGTTCTGTTTGAGTCCATTTGAGTATGCCGAAAGAGTACATCAAAACCGGCATGACCCAACCGTTGAAGGCACGCACCTTATTTCCGCCCGATAAAAGACTATTAAATACTTTTTTCAGGCGGCCAAAGAAGCGCTCCTTCAACGATTGCTTCATGTCAGCCACACTGATGCCCAGCGCTTCCGACATACCCAAATACTTATAGGTTTCGGTTGCTGAGAGGGATCTAAGATTTATGGAATCTGAGAGCTGGGTTCCCACAGACTCCACAATCCCCCCTCGCTTTACATGCATGACCGCACATTTGTCCACACCAAATTCCATCCTGATGGCGCTACTGAAGGTTTCAGTTACCTTCAGTAGCTCCATCAGTTGAAAATCGTTGGGGGCAAAGAGTTTCAAGTCATCCATGTAAAGGAGGTGAGATATAACCCGACCATCTTTCCGCAACCGATAGCCTAGACCTGAATCCTCCAGCAGTGTGCTCAGAGGATTCAAGGCTAAGCAGAACCAAAGTGGACTCAAACTATCGCCCTGAAATATACCTCGCTCTATCCTTATCGGCTCGCTATTCCTCTGAATTTGCCGACATCCTGGATAGCGAAGGACTGTCCTCCATTGCCCCATACACGACATTAGGAAAGTGCGCAGAGTTGCATCAACTTTATACAACTCTAGCACCCTCCTAAGCCATGTATGTGGCACCGAATCGTAGGCCTTCTTATAGTCTATCCAGCATGTCGACAGATCCTTTCGGGAACGGCGAACCTGTTGGCTTATGGCCATATCAATGAGGAGTAGCTCCTTAGTACCACGGGACCCGTTCCTACATCCATTCTGAGAAGCTGACATAACAGAATTTTCGTCAATATGTTTAGTGATTTTAGCTCTCAAAATAGATGTAAGAACTTTATAGACCGTCGGGAGACAGGTAATCGGTCTATAATTTTTGGGTTCCGCAGTACTACCCGATTTATGGAGCAGATGGGTTATACCTGTTGTCAGGAACTCTGGCAGCGACCCCGACTCTAAGGCTGACTGGAACAGGGTCGCCAGGCGAGCGTGCGACCTTGTGAACCATTTTATCCAGAAATTGTGCAGCCCATCCGGCCCTGGAGATTTCCAATTAGGCAACGGACGGACTGCACAAGCTACGTCTTGGGGGCTGATAGTAATTGCCCCCATTTCTGGTACTGGATCGCACGCTCGCTCAACCACCCGAGTCCATTCACCCTCAGCATGGCTGACAGGCACCGACCAGATGCTGCGCCAGAATGAACACATTGCATCATCATCTGGCAGGCGCGTGTCAGCCACACCTTGGTCCGGTCGCTCCCAAGCCCTGTAAACCCACCTTTCATCTCTTTGGAATGTGCGATTCTGAGTGTATCGGTCCACCCGCCGCTTATACCTACGAATACGGCTTGCCCATGCATACACTTTCTGCTTCAGGAAGTCGATGCGCTCTGTGACACGAAACATATAGTCTCGAGGACTGATATCAGTCCCCGAGAACGCCCGTCTCACAAAACGCATCACCCTAGGGCGAGTATTGCCCTCCCTGAAGCAGATCAATTTGCCGATGAGTGCTCTGGCCCCATCAATACGTTGTTCAATCCTGTACTGCCATGCCGGTACGGCTGGTTTTGGTCGTGTAGCTCTGTCATCAGAAAATTTAACATGAGCTACACGACATGCCGCTACGGCCGCACAATACAGGATCGAGTGAATATCGGTGAGGTCTTCGCAGCTATCAAAATAATTTGACAACTGCGAATCCAGAACAGCCATCAATCAGCCTTATTATTATTATTATTATAATGCCACCTGCAGGGAAAGTACTCTAAATACGTGAGATAGCAAATTTTACACAAAGGAGACATTCCTTTATTTTAAAAAGAATCAAAACTGCATTCACTGTTTTTCGAAAATCATTTTGCCACACTCGGGCATCGAACCCGGGATGGATCGACTAAAGTTCGACAAAATAACATTCTGTTTCTTTTTGTCATCAATCGATTGGGTTAATCATATGGATTAAATTTCTCCAACAAACATGATACATTCAATGAAAGGAAAACCATGAATAAAAGTGCTTTATCTGATTGAATTTATACCATTGAATGTATAACTGTCCTTTAGATTTCATAGTTTTCCGTTGATTTAATTTATCGTGTTTGTTAGAGAGATTTAGCCTTGGGTTGGCCGAATGGATTGATGTCAAAAAGGTACAGATTGTTATCTTTCCGAACTTTTGTAGGTTCGATTCCCGAGTGTGGCAAGTGAATTTTTGAAAATCTGTGAATGCAGATTTGTTTCTTTTTAAAAATAAAGAAATGTTTCCTGTGTACTCGAAATACTGCTGTGTACTCGAAATACTGATGTGTACTCGAAAT
The DNA here is from genome assembly GCA_916618015.1 of Xestia c-nigrum. Classification (NCBI taxonomy): domain Eukaryota; kingdom Metazoa; phylum Arthropoda; class Insecta; order Lepidoptera; family Noctuidae; genus Xestia; species Xestia c-nigrum. The sequence continues at coordinate 25,705,351 of OU745247.1, forward strand.
ACTGCTGTGTACTCGAAATACTGCTGTGTACTCGAAATACTGATGTTTACTCGAAATACTGCTGTGTACTCGAAATACTGCTGATTGCAAATCATACTGATTTGCAATCAGCAGTATTTCGAGTACTTGCCCTCCAGGTGGTATTGAAAAATTCCACCCTGTATCTGTGGTGTCATCGTGTGGAGCATCATCGTCAACCATGACCATTCTGCCAAGAATGCACGACTGCGGAGGAGGGGAATATACACATTCACCCATCTAGACTCTTAGTTTAGATGTGTGGTTATGGCACACTGTTTACGCCCACGTTGGCGCCATCTAGCGCCAGGGAGCGTTACACGGTGCGCCACTGCGCCCCATCAGCGGCATCTGTCACCGAGAGGACACAACACTGCGAGCTCCGCCACCACTCCGGTCTCCTGCTCACTCCATACGTTCAGAACTTTATTCTGGGCGCCTATAAAAGGCTTGCTTTGTATAGAATCATTCCTTTTCACCTTTTCGTCCACCTACTCATACAGGTGCTCCCCGCTATGACCATAGCGAAACCAAAACTACTATAATACTAAATTATTTTCAATAAATGTAATGTAACCACGCAAGTCGCTTAATTTAGAAACAATAACCCACGGGAACGGAACCTCATCCTCCACACACGCTATTATACATTATTTTTCCCTTTTTTTTTTAGGATGGGAAATTGTCAGACTTTTACTGACTAAAACCCATCCATGTTCTTTTCTCGCCCTTTATGTTCCGGGGCCGCGGTATCTCTTTCGAACAGGCCCGCAACCCCGGCAGGCTTCGGCCCTTGCGGGCCCCTCCCCTTATGGTGACATCTCTTTGAGGCGCGCGTGGAACACGAACGCGCCGTCGACACGGCCTGTCGTCGTCGTTAGACGGACGGACGGCTAGCTAGCCCATAGCCAACCATCCACAGGCCCGCATCTACGGTGGCCGGTAGCCACCACGTATGGTCCCCGACGCCCGGTGCGTCTCCCGCGGCGGCATTTTTTTTTCCCTCATAGTAGAAAATTTGAAACCATGTTGGCTAGCAGTGTGTGTGTTTTCTACCTAACCCTCAAACTACATATTTTAACCCTATTCTTATTTGTTGACACACTTCGAAACTAAATCTAACCCTTCTCACAACTTCAAAACGAAGTTAAAGTTTTTCTTAATATTGAGGTAAAACTAGTTTAAAACAGTTTCAAGACCTTTTGCAATCCCAAAAGACATCTTCGCTTAAAGGGTTGATTCGTTTACTTGTACATCTTAAATTGTACCTTTCAAATACCTACGTGAAAAAAGGGACCTTTGGGCCTTTAGGGGTAATTCTATCAGTTATAACAGTGATACTCTTCAACCAACTTATCTGTGCAGATGGGAAAACCCAGAGCTAGAATAAATATACCAAGTTGGACATCGAAGAATTTTTTCTTGACGAGTAGTTACATCAGACGTTTAAGGCTGTCATAAGCTACCAAAAAGATGGATCCTCCTGTTTGTGCGTCGAAACGTGGAACGCTTTCGACTTAGGCCCTTTTGTCCTCATCTGCCTAGCCATTTTGACGACCCGAATGGCGTAGTTGTAGTGAGGCGCTCTTACTTTTAGCTCCTGGTTTCGATTTCCGGTAGGAGCAAATGTTTGTGTGATGACTATGGGCATTTGTTTCCGAGTCATGAATGTTTATATGTATATTAAACATATATTTACAAACAAAAAAGTATATATGTAGTATATCAACTATCTAGTGTCCACGACACAAGCCTTGCTTAGAGTGGCACTAGGTGGCGCTGTGTGATATATTTTGTTTCTTTATTTATTTCCTAACTATGTTGGGATCGACCGCTTATGTGACCTCCACAACCTAGTGAGTACTGGGTAATGCAAAACCCATGTTAAGACTAGTTGACCTATACCGACTGTCAAAGATCTACAAATGACAGTCGGGACAAACGGTTTTACATGGTTCCCGAGGCATGGAAGATACTCGGTATGTAATGGATCATCCACCCACGGTCCAAACTAGCCAAGCACGACTTTACCTAAGGATCGACCCCAATGGTTGTCTTGTAACCTCGAGTTCTTGTGTGAAACTATTGAATTCAGGGGGGCCAGGCCTAAGCTAAGCTAGGTTGTGGTCATAAGACGTTCCTCACCACGACACGTGATAAATTTAGAATGGGAACTGTCTGCTCGAGCCTTGAACCAACAAAACTCCTCAATAATTGACTTTTGGAAAGTTAATCGTAATTGTATTGTATTATACAACGGGCTGGTGTCCGCAACTCCACGTCAAAGCGCGTATTTTGCCCATAGGCTATAATCCACCACGCGGGCCCAGTGCGGGTTGGTAGATGTCACATGTCTTCGAATTTTTGGTTCCTCATGATGTTTTCCTTTACCGTTTTTGAGAGCAGTGGTGATGAAATAAATTACACAAAGTAATGCGCCTGCCTGGGTTCGAACCCACGACTTACTGTTCGTAAGTCGGGGCCGCAACCACTGGGTCACCGCTGCTCTCAAAGTGGATCATAATTCTTGAATATAAAGACTACAACTATTACAACCATTATACCAGAATAGCTCTAGAATCCACTTTCTACTACAACGTACCACGTTCGTCTTATCTAATGAAAATATCCTTGAAAAATGTAAGCAAAGTCAAGCGATGTCGGTTAATGTAATGTCAGATTATGTAGAATCCGATTTATTTATTTTTCGGGAAGAAATGTACTTAAAAGATGAAGAACCTACCACCACTTCAGCAGCAGATTATTTAGTATCAGCTTCCAAAGTTCCCTAATTCTAACCACTAATTACCTTTGTCGACTGTCAGTTAAAACTGATGGTGATCCGCTAACGAGCCAACAATTCTACTTAGCTGCATGACTCGACGGACAAAAATAGTTTTCTTGTTGGGGTGGAGTGGCTTCTAGAGCCAAGTGAGGGATGAGCGGAGCTAGATGTAGGGGACTGGCTGAGCTGTGTGGTGCTGTTCCACAAACGATGGGGCGCTTAATATCTCGTCCGGCTTGTCCTGTCGCTTATTCACTACAGGAGCTGCTGGGCGCTACCGAAAGCTACAAACTAATAGCTCAGTTCTGAGTCGACACAATTTTTGAGGTTATTATATGACCTTGCTTCTCTTACTATCAAAAACACCATCAGATTCGCTATTATTAATTAATCGTTGGACGGTCTGTATAAAAGATGAAATTAATGTAGTAGATGTATGTGTGTAGTGTAGATGATGATGAATTTAAAGCATGTGACTCATAATATAACTAGTAATACAAATTTATGAAAGAAGAAAACAAAATACTATATAGGGTGTAAACCACCTCATCACAAAGCCGTTAACCAAGCATTCTGTACATCAAACTAAGTAACTTTAAGTAAAACATATTGCTGGGAAACAAACTTATTTTTTTGAGGTTATAAATCATGTTTTGTGGTAGAACTCAATGTAACGCACTTAAAACATTGTGCTAATGGATGGATTTAATACTATGGGGGTCTTAGAGGTGTTAAATGTCAAAACAAATTACAAAAAAAACTTGTATTTAAAAAAATCTTGTCAAAAAGTTGTAAATTTGATCCCCCATATCTCCGTAACTAGAAGATTCCCAGGTATGGTGTAGAATAAAAAAAATGATCGCAATGATGGGGAGAACAAGTGCCTTTCGGCTTCGTGAAGAGGTGTTTTACACCCTTTATAGTATTCGCCAAAATTCAGCTATGCAAACCTCGCTCGCCGATGCAGTCATAAACTCGTCAAGTGTGCAGGGTGCCAGGGCATGCGGCGCAAGATGCAAGATTCCAAAATAGTCGAGGTTCTATGACGATACTCAGTTCAAAGCAAAGCGACTAGGTTTCCACTTTCATCAGTCTCGATTGCTTGTGAAACTGATTCAATTCGATTCGATTTTAGATAGGACAACTACAGACCTAAATAATACGAATCTGAAGCAGTCAACTAAATAGATAAACTGGAATTGTGTTTTAACAGATGGCTGGTGACTCAAAAAAATCAGTCTTAGGGGACAGCCAATAGAAGTGATAAATTCTTAGCCTACGAGTGCTACGAAGCGTTAGGTGATGGTCACGCGAATTCCATGATTAATGTTCACCCAAAAAGTGCTCAACGCGCCTAAAGAAGCTTTCACTTAAAAAAAGTGGCAGTGAAACCGACCAGGCTGAATTCTAGACACTGGATCTTGACAATTAATGTCATAATACATTACCTGACAATCACTTTGGCAGATGTTTCAGTAATATCTGTCAAAGTCTGTTGGTCACAGCGAGTCTGGGGTCCGGTCCAGTTGATTTGATCGCATCTTTATTCAGTTAGAAACGTCTCAGCTTGAACAGCTTAAACATAAGCCATCTTCAACATTATAATCCGTCTACCTACTAGTTAGAATTTTTTTTTTAATTACTACATGTTATAAAATTGAGTTCTTTGCCGCGTCTGTCTGTCTGTTCGCGATAAATTCATAAAACTACTGCACCGATTTTCATGCTGTTTTTACCAATGGATAGAATGGTTCTCGAGGAAGGTTTAAGTATATAATTTGTAAGCGGGCAAAGCCGTGGACAGCAGCTAGTTGACAACAAACCAAAATTAGACAAAGAAGTAAATATAAAAAGATGAATCAAATAGTCCGTGTTAATGTATTTCTGTGTAGTTCAAATACAAAACCCATAAAAATTCAACAACAATTACTGAACACGTAATAGAACAAAAAGTAATTTACCACAAACTAAAGAAACCAGATAGAGAAGCAAAAAATATACGAAAGAAAATTCGCAGTGGAGATGAAATATGCAAATATTTTAATCAATTCCCACCTCTAGGGGATTGCAGTAACTCTTTGAACTTTCAACTTGGGCACCGAGTCCAATATCTAGTCACAGATGTACTGAAATCAAAAGTTAGATAAATAACGATAGTTTTTGAGATCTTTAATCTATTCTAGCCAGTGCGAATCCAGCATAAGAATGAGCTGAACCGCATGGCTCTATAGAAGGTGACATTTTGTAACATAATTATAAAAGTTTTTACATCTCTCGCTGTAAAGGAAAAGACATGAATCTCTTGAGTAAAGGCGTTTTGAAAAGAATGCGAACGAAACAGAAACATCATCTTATTTGACGTTTCAAAGTGAATCTAAAGATTTAAATCTTTTGCAGAGACACATCAAAATTGATTGGGATAAGATTGTACATGAGAATTGAATGCGATGGGAATGTTGACTCATGGTTTAACCGAGTTGACGTGTAGTAGTCCTCTATGGTTTTGAATCGTAACACCAAGTTCTTCGAATGATAATTATAAAAAGCTGTTCCATACGTTATGAGCGTGTAGGTCTTTTGCAATTTTGTAAAAAAAACTGGTGCTCATTACAAAAAGAAGCACCATTTTTTTTTCCAATGAAAAATCTACTACGGTGGTCTAGTAGCATTTGTACTGAGTCCATGGTTAAACATAAGTTGTGTCTCCAATTACACCATGTGCATAGGAGCCGCCAGAAACAATAATGAACATAAAATAATTATCCAACATCGGATTTCCCTCAAACTGGTTGATTGAACGATGGAGACAAAATAGGCATGACGTAAAAAAAAAACAAATTTATTTATACCTTCTGTTAGAAAATTGGATAATAATAGACACGTATTTTTTGTTTTTGTACATCAATGAATATTGACAAAGATAAAACGTAGATCTCAGGAGTGGGGGCTCATGACGTCAAAACGGACTAATAAAAGTTATACCAAGGCTGACGTACTGAGAATTTTAAAAGTATCGTGTCTTCGTCCATTTTGGTTTACGTAACAAAAGAAAAAATACGTTTCCAATATTTTTTGATAAACTAAGTGACGGACTTATTCGTTTTTTTTTTGTCGTCTAACCTATTTTGCTTTGCAGATACAATCTTTTAATACAAATACGGTTTGATTCTTTTCTTGTCTCTCTCCTTGTTAATCGTTACAGTACTCGAACTTTTCCCAAGGAACTACTTTAACTAAAGTTCCTTCTATAATACATCTCCGGTTAACAATGGAGCCTTGCCTCGCTCATTAACGGCCTCGGGGCGCGCCGGCATAAAATTAAGTAGTAAGACGGGTTTATTTGTTGCTCGGTATTAACAGCCTTTACGGCTACCGGCCCATGTTCAGAAAACCTCTTTGTAAACCTTTTATGTACAGGTATCTGGTTTGAACGTTAGTTAAACTTAAAAGGAAACTGGAGTCAATAAGACGATTCTAACATGACATCGTTCGTCCGCGCGGTCTAGTGGACTCGTCGAAGCAAATGTATAGAGAGGTAGCGAGGTTCGTTCGTCCGCGCTGTTGGGTTTTCTTTTTTGGAATGGCATTTCGGAGCTCAACCTAGAGAGGTTGTCGTCTGCTTAGCCGGACTATAAGCACGCGGTTGGTCGGTTTTCGTTTGTTAGCAACGAATTTCATGGAATTCAAATTATGTGACGTGAGATCTGCTGCACCGCCGATCTGCGCGGAAAAGCGTTATTGGGTGAGAATCACCTTATTAGACTGAACGGATGCGTACGCGTCTCATACGAAATCGTTGTTTTCTATGGGCATAAGCTGAATAGAGCTGAATAAGTGTGAGTAGTCCTTTATTCGTTACTTTCAGTTGACTTCATGTCAAAGAGTGCGTTTGTGAAGTGGTGGTTTTTAGAAGGGGACCTACTTACGAGCAGTATGGCGAACATTACTATATATTTCCATTAATTTGACAGACACCTGAAAGACCTAAGGTTTGTGCTAATTCGTACTAGACTAAGAGACTTTACGTTTTACAACGGGTGACAATTTATTGTGACAAATATGTGATTGAATTAATGATTTTTCACATATTTTAAATAAATGATTACCGTTGATACCGGCTCTCATATTTCGTTGATTTTTGACAACCTTTACAACTATTAAGAGGCTCCATGAGGTGGACCATTTGATAAGTAGTCTCTCCATGTAGAATCCTGGTATTCAGCTGCATCTGATTAGACTGGAAGCTGACTCCAACAAAGTTGGTTGGCTAGGCAGGTGAGGATAGGCATGATCAATCTCCTGTATTCAGAATAGCTACAAACGCGTCGGCAGGCTCGATCTGAGTACGAAGGGCTTAGAAATCAACACACCGGTAAAAACGTTTCGCTCCAAAAACTGCTATTTCGCTTCAAAAAATGCTATTTTTTGGGAAAAACGCGACCACGCCAGTCACTCGTTGGTTGCGAACAATATTGTCGGTCAGTGCCGCCCAGAGCTCGGATGACCAGCTCGATTATACGGACGGGTGCGCCGACCGGCAAAACTATTTCTATTTTATTGTGGAATGTTTTGGAAACAAATGATATATGAGTGTTGTATGGTTTGCGTTAGCTACCAACCATACGCCTAGACACAACTTACACTACATCATCCCGTTTTTTAACCCCGGGGGTGGAATTATCAAAAACGCTGAGATATGTATAAATTAATTTACAATCGTCAGTCTAAACACAAAATTTTAAGCTTTCATACAAACTTTCATCCGGTTTATTTTCGAATTTCAACCTTTAAGGGAGTTAAATAGGTTAACTCCCTTAACTTCCCTACTTTATAAAAGAAACCACTGCGATTTTTTTTGTTTTTGAGGTCCAAGGGTTTGGACGGATCGGGACGGTCTGACACTTTTTCGTGCATGCAACCGGTGTTCAACGATTAATGAGACGTCAAAAACGGAATCAATAGAATCTCTTAGGCAATACTGAGGATATAGGACTGTTTAATAAGACATCGAGAACTGTGCCCTGGGCTCTTGAATCCCAAAACAAATTGTACGGGTCATCATCATCATCTCAGCCGAGAGACGTCCACTGCTGGACATAGGCCTCCCCCAAGTGTCGCCACATTGACCGGTCCCTTGCAACTCGCATCCACCGGATTCCCGCAACCTTCACCAGGTCATCGGTCCACCTAGTGGGAGGTCTTCCAACGCATCGTCTTCCGGTTCGCGGTCGCCACTCCAGAACTTTTCGGCCCTATCGGCCATCCGTTCTGCGAGAAATGTGCACTGCCCACTGCCACTTAAGTTTAGCAATTGTACGGGTTGTAGTAGTTAATTCCGTACACCGATTCGTCGTAAAGATTTTGTAAGTTTTGAGAAACACGTTTCACTAAGATGCATTAAGTAGTTAAGTTTATTTAAGGTAAGTGTAAGTTACAGTGCTAGAGTAGAAGGTGGTCTTTCGTTTTAAGTGAACTGTTTCATTTAACTGTGTGTTGTGCTTTGTCTTTTGTGTGCACCAAATAAATGATTTATCTATCTATCTATCTATTATTTGTCTTAGTTGTTGATAGCTACCTAGTTAAGTTCACTATATATTTATTCGTTTGGCATGTAGTTTTATTATGCTAAATTATGACGCGCATCGTTGGCCTAAATTAGGTTTACCGAGTAAACAGAAAAATGTACGGCGATTAGACCGTACAAAAATATTGTCGAGTCCATATAAATAAAAAAAAAAATAAAAAAAATCGCTGGACATTACACACAGCGCCATCTAGTGCCACACTAAGCAAGGCTTGTGTCGTGGTCACCAGACATTTGATATACTACATATATACTTTTTGTTTGTAAATACATACTTATTATACATATAAACATCCATGACTCGGAAACAAATGTCCATGCTCATCACACAAAGATTTGCTCCTACTGGGATTCGAACCCGGGACCCTAAGAACGTAAGGCAGCCTCACTACCGCTGCACCAATCGGGTCGTCGAATATACCTAAGAAGATAGACAATATTTGAGAAGCTAACAATAACACCCTATAATAGACTACTTACTAAACCGCAATTATGGACCCATTTAGTTTAAAGAGCAATAAAGCTGGAGTTACGACACTTAAGTCTCATCATCTGGAACGTTTCCTCAGTGTACATACGACTTTATGATACCGTTAACTTGTAACAAGTCGTTTACACAGTGGCCGATGTTCATCCATCATGTTGTTCCATTAAAAAGAGACTAATTTGGGAAGATTTCTTACATAAGTCTTGGGCGCTTTACCTTTTTAAACGGCAAACGCACCGCTTTGGCCTTCAGCACCGCAGCAGTGCGACACGAAACGTCTAAATCGAAAGCGCCCGAAGCCTATTTTTCATCAAAGGTTTATTTTGTAAATACATATTTGTTCGCGAATCAGTCAATCATCAACATACAACTTGATACTAACCTGATAATTACAAAATACAAAAAAAACCGACCAAGTGCGAGTCCGACTCACACATGAAGTGTTCCGTACCATGCATCATACAAACGGAGCCTACTTTATTTTTTTAATTTATGATTACTATTTGTTGTTATAGCGGCAACGGATTTATATAAAGGGTGTAAAACACCTCTTAACGAAAACGAAAGGCACTTGTTCCCCTCGTCATTCTGATCATTTTTTTGGTCTACACCATACCTGGGAACCTTCTAGTTACGGAGACATTGGGGGTCAAAGTTGCAAGTTTTTGACAAGTTTTTTTTTAAATACCACTTTTATCGCATTATTTTTACTTTACATCTCTACGACCCCCGTACTATTCAATCCATCCATCCGCACAATGTTTTGAGTGCGTTACGTTGAGTTATACCACAAAACATGATTTATAACCTCAAAAAAAAAGTTGTTTCCCAGCAGTATTTTTTGCGTAAAGTTACTTAGTTTGATATACAGAATGCGAAAAATTCAGCTGTCTACCTATCTTATAACGGGCTGGTGTCCGCAACTATCGTCAACTAATACAAACAAATCGTGAACTACCCTGACACTTTCTCCTTACCGCGATCGAGTAAATTAGGATAATTAAGGATATTTAAAACTCGCACTAGCACCGAAGATGTAAGAGGAGGAGTTCGTGGCTAAATAATAAAAAACAGACGCTCGGGCCGATCTTTAGGTTAAGCCGTGCTTGCCTAGGTTGGTCTTAGGATGGGTGACCCTTACTTACCGAGTTTTCTCAGTGCCTCGGAAAGCATGTTAAGCTGTTGGTCCCGGCTGTCATTAGTCCGTCTTTGGCAGTCGTTACAGGCAGCCAGTGGCCCAAACAGTCTGACAACCAGTCTTACCAAGTGGTATCGTATTACCCAGTATTAACTGGATTGTGGAGGTCAGATATGCAGTAGCTCCATGTAAAATACTGGCATTCTGCTGCATCCGGTTAGACTGGAAGCCGACCCTAACATAAGAAGATGATGACTAGCACCGAAGAAGTAAAGTGTATTCTTGGTACTCAATACTCAGTATTGACTGCCATGGGCTATAGCCGCTTCAAATAATTCTAGAGAACCGCGCAGAAAATGTGTAGCTAATACATTTGTATACAGCAAGGTTTCAATTAACTCAAATAAACACAAACACACGACTGGAAGTGTAAGAAGTGAGCGTAAAACGGAGTCCCTTAGAGGATTGCTGTTAGGGATGCTGCTCTTTTAAAGAAAAAAAAAATGAAAATGTTCCTTGAAGTTAATCTTCTTTATTCTTTCCAAGGTTCGCGTGGATCGGTTTCTTCTGGACAAGCGATCTCCTCTCTAGACCGAATAGAATCAATTATTGAATTACCTATTTATTTATTAAATGGAATTCAAGTAATATGTACTTAATAAAATGAAATTAATTATGATAAGTTTAGCTGAATTAAACGGGAATAAACAAATTAAATTTAAATAATTTATATTACATTAAATGCAGCCGTCACAGAAGGCTCTGTATTCTGTAAAATCTACCACAGTCTGTTATTCTTTTCTAAAGACGTGGATATTGGTGTGGGTTACATGTTTGTGTTCTCTAGTTTTTAAAAATTTTATGTATTTTTTGGAGCATGTAACTGTTTTATATCCCTAATAAATAAAATAAAAAACGCAAGACTTATTCAAGTAAAACAAAAAAAAAACAACTGTGTCCTACTGCTGTCCTCTCTATCATTGTATGAGAGGGTCTAGGTCGCCATGTCGGTCATTTTCCAGGCCTTCTTGGACGATGCTAGTCTTCAGGCACCAACTATTTGCTTGCCGGGGCTGCGGGACTGTTCAAAAGAGATACCGTGGCCCCGGGACATAAAGGGCGAGGAAGGAAGATGGATGGGTTTTAGTCAGTAAAGGTCTGACGCTCCCTCCCGCTCCGCCCGAAGTGGGAGAAGTTATTTGATGATATCCCATCCGAAATAAAAAGAACAAAGGCACCAACTATTTGACGATATCTAAATCGATATAAAAATCTACGTAGCTTTGATTTAAAAGAAGAGTATTTTTGTCGAATATCTGGTAGATAAAGTAGAAACGCATGGAGCGAGATACATTGTTTATATTTTCGAACTTTCTTATTATCTTTTTAATTACCAAAACTACAATATATCACACAAAAATAAAACGTCCACTTGAAAAATGTTGTTTTTAAATAAAAATACGCGTCATTTCTATACGAGAACCTACATTCATAAAATCTGAAAAAGGTGAAATAACGTATACTTTTTTTTATAAAATAAATCAAAACAAAAAGTTTCCAATAACGCCTACAGCAAAACCATTTAGGTACAAAAATCGTTTCCCAACTAGATTTTAATAATAAATAACGGGCTTATCAAATAGTATCAACCCTAGCGTGATCGCTTGAAAAAGGAATAAAATTCGATCGTTTGTTGCATTTTCAATGTTATTGGTGCTTGCCTGATGTTGACTGAGCCTGTTTGAGCTAGTATTGTGGACGCGTTTACTTTCAAACCAGCTTTGCTGACGGTGCTACTAACATGGCGTAATGACTTTATCAGACACGCTAACTTGAACACTGTTTTAGGCTTTCACGGTTTAAAACTAAACTTATATTGTCACTTACGGGATATCTTCCGTGATTATTTATTAGGTTGAGCTCCCGATATTTCGACGCTGTTGCAAGCGCCATGATCGGACACTGATTTAAATAAGAGTTATAAGAAAAATAAGTTTTCAATAGAAATTTTAAATTCCTCATATCTCGTCTTTGTATCATTGTTAACCTTTCAAAATACATATTTGGGAACATAGATATTCTGTTTTACGTTTGTATGAAAGACGTATGCTCCGCCGATCCCTTAATACGGGGCAAGCTTATCAAATGGGCACGAATCCGGACTCCGTGTTACTAGGAATTTTCTGATGCAAAAACCCAATAACACACTGCCTGGCCCGAGAATCAAACACAGGCTCCCATGTTCAGACACGCGCGTGTCTCTTAGACCAACGAAGTAATTTTGTAGATAATTATAAAATTTTAAATAAGTACCCCATTGTATTAGCGAAATCCGGGTGTATGTACAGTCGAACAAGCTACGAGTATTTGGTTAATTAATTAATTAATAATAATAATTCGTAATTTAACCCACAAATTACATAGTAAAATAAAACAAAATAGCTTGTTGAACCTTCCAACATCTCAGCCAACTCCTCGAAGGTAACAAACGTAACCTTGTGTATTTGTAGAAATAATTACAGTATAATTGGTTTAAAATTAAGGGTACAAAACACTTCTTAATGAAACCGAAAGTCATTTGTTTTCTCCGTCATTGCAATCATTTTTTTGTTCTACATCATACCAGGGCCTCGCTTCTACTATTACGATAGTGTCAGAATAGGCGATCATTGAAGTCACAATGATCTAGTTCTGTCAAGTTTTGACAAGTTTGGTAATCTACTAATATAATGGCGTCATTATGACTTCTCAATGAACAACCAGTGAGACTCCATTGAAAGACATGTCATAGAATATTAATATCGTACATTAAATCTGGCATGAATAAATGTTCGCATTTAGTAGTAGATTTCGAAAATCATTTGTACTAATGGTTTTATAATAATGGCAATACGAAAATTCCATTAAAACACAATTTTATTACGAGACCATTGACCGACCATTGTGAATTTAGCAGATTACGAACTTTAAGCAAAAAAATGACAAGGGTATGAGAATGGAATCGTGTTGAATGTCGAATTTATGAAAATAGCAGAATTAGGTCAAAATTCCAAATTTTTTGACAAGTTTTTTTTTTATATGATTTTTTACTGTAAGATTTTTACGTCAAACATCTCCACGACCTCCGTTCTATTCCACCTATCTACCAGCACAACGTTTGGAGTGCGTTGCATTGAGTTCTAACCCCAAAAAAAAGCCGTTTCCCAGCAATTATTTTTAAGTAAAGTTATTTAGTTTGATGTACAGAATGCTTGGTTAACGGCTTCGTGATGAAGTTGTTTATCATGATTTACAATCAATGTCCTTGATACGTTTTCGGGCACTTCAGATATTTTGTTTTCATCGAGTACCTATCACATACTGTGCGATGGATTAAATAGTTTTTTCCGTTAACTGAACGTCACTGGGTCAATATTTGATTTAGCTGTTATCGTTATCAAAGTGATAGCGGGATACAGTCGCGACGAGAGGTGATATTTTTTTAAATTCTGAGGCACTTTGTTTATTGAATTTCGTGGACTTTTTTGGCACTTTTGGGAAATAGTTTATGAAAATCAGTTGGATCTTATTGGAGTTACCTTCATCAATAACATTTTCATTACAGTAGTAGTATATTTAAAAGTATAGAAAAATTGCAGTTTAAAATAAGAAGGTCAAGTATTACAAATACCGAATCTTGTGTCCGCGAACAACTAAATTTTATTTCAGAAATACAGTACTGTTTTTTTTGCACAAACACCGTTGTCACCGACGGTACCAAGTAAATGCGTTTCTACCTTATCTTACTAAAATCTCTCAGTTGGCCACACCATTGTGCCCGCGTTTTACAAAACTCACAAAAAAAAAATGAAATCCATATACATTGTCGGCATAATCATACTTATGGGAGAAACAGAGTGTTTCGTTGAAGACACTACGAGCATTAAAATTTTGGAGGAACAAAGAACACTCTTAAGAAAATTGCAAAATATCCAAGACCCGAAAGATGAGAAACCTTTGACGTGGAACGAGATGCTGGCAGACGTATTAGTGAACAGAATAAAGATATTCTCATTCCACAAAGTGAATGATAACGAAATAGTCAAAGGGGACAATAAACCGTCGAAGACTACAAGTATAATAGTGTCGTGTTTTAGTCAAGTGATGCTGTTCTACAAGAATTGTATTTACGATAGGTGGGCGACAAAATTTGAGGAGCCAGAATTCGCGACCGGTGAAACTACAACTGAAGGCAATACTGTTGTACACAATTCGGATTGGGATACTATTGACGACGATGTAGAAATCATAGAACCGAAGTATCATGGCAAACAGGTAGATGCGGAAGCAGAGGAAGATGAAGATGGAGCCATAGTGAAGTGTCCTGAAGGATCTGTGAGAGATGGAAACGGGAATTGTATGAAAGCACATTCTCCATTAATCATTTCAGTCCCGAGTCAGTGTCCCGTTGGATATAGGCGTGACAGACTGGGAAACTGTAGAGTGGTCTTTTTCTTTTAAGAACTAAAGCTTTGTGAAAATTGTTTAGAATCGAAGAATAAGTGAAGCATATGTGATACTCATATTGTAATGTTAGTTTTTAGTTAGACAAATATTTGTCTCCAGTGACGATAGTGGTTGTGCGTATAAGAGATTTATTTACACTGTTTTACGTCAGCATTTTTAACTTATCATCTACAAACAATAGAATGATTAATTTATAAAGGTCAGTCTTGTTGCAAGAATGACTAAATATTATTTAGTTATGCAGATTTATTTAGGAATGCAGTAATGGTTTGTATATTTTGTACTTTTATTCGGAGCAGCAATTATTTTGATATTATAGTTTTGTTCAAATAATTATTTTTATTTTACTTCAAACGGTAAATATGGCAAGAACGACAACGTCGTTAAAATGAAAATGTCCATATTTCGACTGGTACTGGCTCTAACTTTACTCATATTATGCGGCATGAAACTCATGTTTGTCTTGTTAACTCTAAAAACATCTTTCACAGAGCAACTACCAAACTACTGGCATACATACTATCCTACTACTTAATAGCCCACAAACAACTGACTATTCTGCAAAAGATTAGCTATAATAAAAGTCAAGATTATCAAAATTACGATAGAACAGGAACGAGACACGATCGTTCACCAAACAAGTCTTTTAAATCGGACAGACAATCGAGCGAGTCAATTTCACGCTATAGCGAGCCTCAAAAGAAGGCCGGATATAGGTACCTACCTGGTTTCAAACCGACGTTTCAAAGAACCCTCGATGGCCACAAATTGACTACCACCTGAGTAGGGTTGTACACTGTTTACTGTTTGAGAGAATTATTAGGTTTTCTGGACCTAGGATTCAATTTGAAGTAAATATTCGTGCCTGTCGATGTTAGGGCGGATACCTGAATAATTTCAACAGGGTGGAAGTTTATTGTTTGATGTAAATTGTAAATGTTAAGCGAGAAATGGAAATGAATTGGTTTTAATATGATATCACGCATGTAATCCCGAAATGGTAAGCAGGGGCAAACCTTGCTAGTTACATTTAATATCCATGTTGAGTGTTTTGTAAAGAGCTAGTGGCTAAATAATAACAGCTGGTCGAATTTTATGTTATGCCGTGATTGCCTAGGTTGGTCTGTGGATGGGTGACCACTCTTACATACCGAGTTTCCTCCGTGCCTCGGAAAGCACGTTAAGCTGTTGGTCGCGACTGTCATTTGACCATCTTTGACAGTCGTTATTGGTGTCAGTGGCCCAAAAAAGTCTGGCACTAGTCTTACCAAGCGGTATCGTATTTACCAGTATTAACTGGGTTGTGGAAGTCAGATAGGTCGCTCCATGTAAAATACTGGTATTCAGCTGTCTCCGGTTATACTGGAAGCCGACCCCAACATAGTTGGGAAAATGCTAGGCCGATGATGATGATGATGTTGAGAGTTTTGTATAATAAGTATGTCTGTATTTACAAACAAATAAGCGGCCAAGTGCGTTCCGTAACAGCAAGTAACATATAATAAAAGTTTTTGCAGTTCGTTGTAAGTGAAAGGTAAATTCCGGTTTATGATTTATGACGTATTAAAAAAACTACTAACTAGATAACGAGATCTAGTTAGTAGTTTTTTTTTAATATGTCAAAAAATCAAACCAATTTTTGTTGGTAGTTTACAAGGTGATGTACAACATATATTTTTTTTTTAGTTTTATCATTCTCTTATTTTAGAAGTTACAGGGGGGGGGACACACATTTTACTACTTTGGAAGTATCTCTCGCGCAAACTATTCAGTTTAGAAAAAAATGACATTAGAAACCCCACACGTATGGGTTTGATGTTTTTTTTTTTTAGTTTCAGTTCTATGTATAGGGAACCTACTATTTTTGTGTGAAAATCTTAATGCGGTTCACAGAATACATCTACTTACCATGTTTTAACAGCATAGCTCTTACAGTTTTGGAAAAACGTGGCTGTGACATACGGACGAACAGGCAGACAGACAGACAGGCAGACCGACAGACAGACAGACATGACGAATCTATAAGGGTTCCGTTTTTGCCATTTGGCTACGGAACCCTAAAAAGTATCTATAAAAGTACTATATCAACTATCTGGTGTCCACGACACAAGCCTCGTAGCTTAGTGTGGCACTAGGTGGTGCTTTGCGTTATGTCCAGCGATATTTATTTGTTTATAATCAGACTTATCACTGATAAACAAGATGTATATAAATATAAATTTTATTTAACAACGAACTTAATTATTTGTAGTTCATCTAAATTCTAAAGCGATATTGAGAATTTATTTTTGCCAACCTTGTTTCATACGGTTCAAGTGTTGTACAGTTCATCAATGAAGGATTCAAGCGAAGTTTTCGATTCACTGCTTCCAATAAAATAATATTGTGAATTTAGTAATTGAGATATTACTTTAATAAATAACAATACAATCGTGCCTATTTTTGCTTGAAGGGATAGATAGAAATCTGCCGGGGCTGCGGGACTATTCGAAAGAGATACCGTGGCCCCGGAACATAAAGGGGGAGGAAGGAACATGGATGGGTTTTAGGCAGTAAAAGTCTGACACCATCTCCCGCTCCGCCCAGAGTGGGAGAAGTTATTTGATGATTTCCCATCCGAAAAAAAAAAGTTATAGATAGAGGTGTAGCTGACAGTACACCCACTTTTAGACGATAAATGTGTGTTATGTCAAATAAATATTAATAACTTAAACTGCTTTCAGACTTCGCTATACTATTGTGCTATATTGTATAGCAAAGAAGGACCTAATGCAATATTATATAGTATTATGCATTACGCGATATTATCGCAAGTATTAAAGTATATAGCAAGTTAAGTTGAGCGCGACCGAAGAAAATTCGAAGACATGTGACATCTACCAACCCGCACTGGTCTGGTGGATTATAGCCCATATGCAAAATACGCGCTTTGACGTGGAGTTGCGGACACCAGCCCTTTATACAATAAGCTTAGTTGTGAACCGTCATAGCTAGCCGAATGTAGTACCTAAGTACTACATTCGTTTTTTAAGAAACAAAATCGTATTAAAATTCAACACCCGTGTCAGAATCCCTTAACACAAATCTTGAAGGTTAGGAAAACACGAACTTAACATTTTTAGCTCTCGCTTTATTTTCACTTGTAATCTTAAGCGTTTAAAAGCGAATTTTGTCATTGTTACGTGCTGAAACTTATAATTGTCGTAGGTATGACTAGGGGAGCCATGCTGAAATAATAACAAAATAAAACTACGAACTACATCAGCCTATATAATGTTCCCACTACTGGGACACGGCCTCCTCTCAGTACGGATTGGTAGATGTCACATGACTTTGAATTTTTGATTTTAGGACATGCCGGTTTCCTCACGATGTTTTCCTTCACCGTTTTGAGAGCAGCGGTGATGTTGTAACAAATTACACGAACTACTGCGCCTGCGTACTAACTGGGTTGTGGAGGTCAGATAGGCAGTCGCTCCGTGTAAAATACTGGTATTCGGCTGCATCCGGTTAGACTGGAAGACGACCCCAACATAGTTGGGAAAAGGCTAGGCAGATGATGATAAATGCGCCTGCCTAGGTTCGAACCCACGATTTACTGTTCGTAAGTCGGGGCCGCCACCACTGTGTCACCGCTGCTCTCAAGGGACATACATGAACTCACGGTTTATTTCCAATGAAGGTAAGCAGAGAACACAGAACACCAACTGGTACCATCCCTACACACGACTACCTATCTAAAAAAACAAGCAAAACATCAAACAGAAAACATTAATACATTTTTTTGTAAAATATTTCACACAATTTAAAAAATTAAATAAGTACTTTAGAACTTGGTGGTTCAACATTTCTTTTTTTTGTAATAATAGTAAAACTATAAATATGTTCCTACACATTTATAGTTTTACTATTATTTGATTAAATATTGGAGATTTGGTTATTAAGTCCTGGTTTATCACAACTACACAGTTACCCTACGCTCAGGTAGTGAGGGGACAATTTAGTAGAATCGTAAGTAGGTACGCCATGTGCTAGTGATGCTCCGCACCAAACCAATTAACAGGCCATTAATTAAATAGACACTTTTTAATTTCGAAATTCGTTTATAAATAGTGAAAGCTACACTTACAATATATCTAATTGCAATCATTTTAAACAGTTCTAGTCTAGTCTGAAATTCTGAAATCATTGAAAACATTTACTGATTGCGTGCATAAATAAATGCTGTAAATAATTCTAATACGCTAAATCGCTGAAGTTTTTAAAATTACAAGTTAAACCAGAAAGATTTAACACTCTTAAACTCTCACAATTCTCCAAAAGCATTTTACCGTTATTTTACAAAACAAAACAGGTTTTATTTACAACTTTAAATGCACGCCATATTTTGCAACGTAATAAACTTTTGAACCTCCCAGAAAATCCACGCGTGATTTAAAAACAACATAAATTCTGCCGGTGAAATCAATTTCACTGAAATTCCCCCTTACTTTATGCATAAAGGGGGAGAGTGGGCAAAGTTGCAGTAACAAATTGCAGACATCAGTCGTGTGTCGCGCTCAGTAATTAGTCAAAACTACTCCAACTTTTAATGAGAGCAAGAGTGGGGAGAGTGGGGGTAAACTTTCCGTTTATGGCGACTTTTTTTTCGTTCAAGAGCCGGATGGGAAAGTTAATGTTAGGAAATTGTGTGGGGAAGTGGGTGTGTCACAGAATTGCGATCCTTACTAAGTCTGCCTATGTTTATTAGGACTCAGCGTAATTGTAAAAAATAAAACTTTGAATTACCGTTTAATAAATAATACATAAATAAATTCATTTAATTCAGAAATCAGAAAATCCATATAGGTACATACATTCATAATATTATTCAATTCACGTTCACAAAATTAAATTGCAATGTTAGTAAAAGTAAAAATACAGAACTTTCTTATCTACGTTATTTAAGCTCTAATTATTCTGTCATCATCTCATTGACAGCCTTGTTCTTAACACTGCCGTGTATAGCCCACCCTAGCCCAGCCCTTTTGCGTCATGGTTATCTGATCTGCAAGTTCCATCCAGGTCTTGTTCAAACATGTCTGGACTAGATCTCATAATTCTAGTCGAATATATGTCTATTCACTGTAATATTTAACGTTCCGTTTTGCTACCTACTTTAATTTATAATTACAAGAGATTATACAACATTATTATATGTATCTTCTGTGCTGCAATTTTATAAAACCCATTTATTTTAACCTTAGTTACTTATCTATGGCTGATATAGTACACTAGCTGACCCGCGCAACTTCGTCTGCGTCACATAAGAGAGAAAAACAAAAGGAAAAAAAACCCAGTTTTTGCAACATTTTTCATTCCTGCTCCGCTCCTAATAATTGTAGCGTGAAGTTATATAGCCTAAAGCCTTCCTCGATAAATAGACTATCCAAAACAAAAATAATTTTTCAGTTCGAACCAGTAGTTCCCGAGATTAGCGCGTTCAACCAAACAAACAAACAAACTCTTCTGCTTTTATAATAAACTATATAGATTTATTCGCATACATTCCCCGTACAAATCTTTTACAACAACTAGTGCACAAAGTACTCGTTGACTGATACCTGGAAACACGAGGGAACGAGGTATTCATCATCAACATCATCATTTCAGCCGATAGACGTCCACTGTTGGACATATGCCTCTATACACGACTCACATCCAGCGGATTCCTGCAATCTTCACCAGGTCATCGGTCCACCTACTGGGAGGCCTTTCAATGCAACGTTTTCCGGATTGTTGGAAGGCACGAGGTATTCAACCATGTTTAATATTAAACTGTGATCACGAATCTTATAACTTACATGATAATACAAACATTAATCAACACCGAAGATTGACCATCGCTGGAGCATTTGGCAGAGGTCAACGGTATAATAATAATGATGATTCAAGCAAATCTATACCAATGATAATGATTGATTTGAATACTAAAGCTGGAATAATTAAACACCACATCGCCTCAGCACACGCCGCTAATTCCCAATAATCTTCAATCATTCAATTAACAGAACGTTAACTCCGAAACAATTAAATGTCCCGCAATCCGCACTGAACTTTTGTTTTCCAGCTATACGCGAAACCGCGACACTGTGTGGCTTTTTACTTCGGAACTAAACTGCAGTGTTAGCACAGTGTCTTCCGTATAACAGTTCGAAATCCAGGTAAAGTTACGCGTTGCAAACTTAGCGAAACGCAGGTGCTAATTACGACTTTACCGTCGCTAAAGACCAATGATACTTGAGCCTTCCCTCCCCTCTTGATACAACTAGAATGGATCGACTGGGGACAATGTTTAGCTAATCAGTGGGTCAGTTAAAGTGGTGAATGTGCTCAGTTTGTAATATTATTGAGCACGAATACATTAACAGGATTGCCCAGAGGACCTTGGTATTAGCGTTTGTTAGTTGCTTAGTCTGGATTTGAAGTGCTTGTAGATAATGTATGACAATGGGTGTATTAAGAGGTCGTTTAAGGAGAGGGCTTTGCTCAGAGTATACGGAAGAGAAGCAAGGTTACCGACGTAGTCCAAAAAAAATCCAAACTTAAGTGGCAGTTAGTAGGGCACATTGCTAGCCAAATGGTCGTTGTGGCCGAAACGTTCTAGTATGGCGACGGCGAACTATAAGACATTACGTTGGAAAGCCTAGTGGGAGGCTTCCCAACGCAACTTCTTCCAGTGTATACACACAGCGGACCGATGACCTGATGAAAGCGCGGATTCGCTGAATGCGAGATACACGGGACTAGCAGCCACGGAGTCTGCATTGCGCCCGGTTGACGGGACTAGGCTCGCCCCTAATTACTTAAACACACTTAAACATAACTGGCGGAATGTGGGTGTACTATTAAACTTTGCAATAGCAATTTAAATATAACTTTTTATTAATAAAAAAAAAACTATTATGTTACGCAACTGACTAACTCTTCAGCGATTACAGGCGTGATGATATTAAAACAGTGGCAAAATAAAAAAGTATAAACGAACAACTCTGTATACCCTTTTTCAGAAATAAAGCGTGATTTACTACAGGTAACTAAACTCCAGAACTCCTAAATATAAGGTAAGTAAAGGAACAACCCATTTTACGAGCTTATTACTCTTTTTGAGTGGTTCGCCAAAGTTTTGTGGGTTAGCTATTAAGTAGATGCGCTATACTCCCTGGTTCACGTTCTAGGTAGAAGTTTTGCTAACAATAAGAAGTTAGGATAACATTTTGAAAGCAATTTAAATCTACGTAGCTTACCTTCAGTTATAGCGATTGTCATGCTTAGTGTTTATTGAGGGTTCCGTATCTAAAGGACCCTATTAATAAGCTTATTATTCTTATTCATCATTTCAGCCAAAAGACGTCCACTGCTTGATGTAGGCTCCCCCAAGTGTCGCCACATTGACCGGTCCCGTGCGACCGTCACCAGGTCAATTCTTATTTTTGTTCGTTACACACAGAAACACAAATCTTTTCAATCACTGTTTTAAGCCTTCACGGTTTAAAACTAAACTTATATTGTCACTTACGGGATATCTTCCGTGATTATAAGCGCCATGATCGCGGGTTGCGGGTTGTGGCGCTTGCAACAGCGTCGAAATATCGGGAGCTCAAAATAGTAAATAATCACGGAAGATATCCCGTAAGTGACAATATAAGTTTACAAATCTTTTATAATATTAGGACAGATTAGAAGGGAGTAGGATAAGTAGTTAGGCTCACACACATACAAGCAGACTTTCAGATATCTAAAAATATCTTACGTGCTAACCCGGGCACAGTAAAGCAATCCCTGTAACAATGTAGTTACTGTGTACTCGCAGTAAATCGACGTGGAAGTCATTCATAGCCAGCCGACCAGGTCTTTACGACTACGCCTTAGGACTCGTGACGTCATCGGCTGTTAGGGCTGAGCTTAAGGGGCCTGCGGAGCATGCGAATTTCATACTGTAAACGTAATACCAGAATAATTTGTAAATCAAACATATTCTTAAAGTAGTGTGTATTTATTTTGCTTGGATTACAGGATGGTTCCCAAACACATATTTATATTGGACACTGATTTAAACAAGAGTTATGAGAATAATAAGTTTTCCATAGAAATTTTAAATTCCTCATATCTTGTCTTTATATCACTGTCCTTTCAAAATTATATATTTGAGATCATAGATATTCTGTAATATAACAAACAAACAAACAAACCCTTCTGCTTTATAATATTAGTATAGATTTTACGCGGACGAAAGTGGCGGCAACAACAAATAGTTTATTAAATAAATTCAATATTAGCGCTAGCGAGTGCGACTAGCCCCTAAATCTTTACTTATTGTCGGTGCTCACAACTAAACTTGGCTTGCCCCTACTTTTATGTTTCATAGATTTTATGGGCGTAAGAAAAACCTTACGAACTTGTCGGTAAACTATAAAAAAAAACTAGTTCAGGAAACTTCTTTAGTACGAAGGTATACATAAAATTGGTGATTGAAAGGAATGTTCTATTTTAGTAGTTTTTTTTAGTATGTATATGTCACCGTAAAATTCTAAAACACGTTAGATTGTAATCTCTCTAGCGATATTGTAAACTCTCGAAATATTGTCAACTGAACATACGGAAGTATCTCTGCCCCCTAATCGGGACTTGGGGCTCCCCCCCGTTAGGCTAGTTAGGTTCCTTTAAACCCTGCACTCGGAAATAGGCTCTGTCGACTACGTTTTTTAGGGGAACATAAAGTGTTTTAAGGTTAGATTATATTAATCGGTATTTCTCAGGAATAGTACATTATCTTTTCATGAGAGTGGAGCCATTGGGCAAAGGGAACCCCTCCTTCCCTCCACACCAATGTTTTTCAATTTTACGGTGACATATAAACCTAGTAGAGGACTTTCATTACATTGCATTCGGTACTATTTTTACAAAGACCAATCGCTACTTGACCGCCTTGTAGGTAGAGGAGTTACGCGACTGCTAAGTATCAAGTCCTGGGCTCGATTCCCAATGGCAAAGTGGCAAAGGGTGATTAGATTTTTCCATCAGGAATTTCTCAGCAGTAGCCACGGAGTCTCGATGTGCCGGGTTGATGGCAATACGTTCGCGCCCTATTACAAAGGTACTTAAACATAACTGGTGAAATGTGGGTGTACTTTCTTCCTAACACTTCGAAGATTAAAGGTGTGATGTTGCGTTGTGAGGTATATATGTCACCGTAAAATTGTCAAATACGCTATATTGTAATATCTCTAGCGATATTGTAAAGTCTCGAATTATTGTCAAATGAACATACTGCTTACAACAAAACGCATTATTTTTCGTGAAATGCATGCGATGGTAGTCAACTCACGCGATGTGGAGGGGTCCCCCTTGCCCAGTGGCACAACTCTCATGAAAAGATAATGCACCATTCCTGAGAAATACCGATTAATATAACCTAACCTTAAAACACTTTATATTCTCCCTAAAAAGCGTAGTCGACGGAGCCCCGCTTCGCGGGGCCCCTATTTCCGAGTGCAGGGTTTAAAGGAACATAACTAACCTAACGGGGGGGTGCCCCAAGTCCCGATTATGGGGGCAGAGATACTTTCGTATGTTCAGTTGACAATAATTCGAGACATTACAATATCGCGTGAAAAAACACGTTATATTGTAATATAACGTTTTTGACAATTTTACGGTGACATACATTCCAGCCGCCGCGAGAGACGCACCGGGCGTCGGGGGCCACGCGGTGGCTACCGGCCACCGTAGACGCGGGCCTGTGGACGGTTAGCTATAGGCCTAGCTAGCCGTCTGTCCGTCTATTAATGACGACAGACCGTGTCGACGGCGCGTTCGTGTTCAGTGACGGGGCACAAGAACCGAAGCCTGCCGGGGTTGCGGGACTGTTCGGAAGAGATACCGTGGCCCCGGAACATAAAGGGCGAGGAAGGAACATGTATGGGTTTTAATCAGTAAAAGTCTTACACTCCCTCCCGCTCCGCCCAAAGTTGGAGAAGTTATTTGATGATTTCCCATCCGACAAAAAAAAAGTTGTTTATATTCCTACGTAGTTCGTACTTTCCATTTAATACGAGATAAAAACCGACCAAGTACAGTCACGAGCACCAATATGTATACACTTTCCTTAATATTATAGCTATTTTCGCGAGAAATAACGATTGTAACTAGGAGATGGGATCTTTTTATAAAAATATGAGTTCCAGAAAATAATAACATGTTGTAACAGTACAGTAGGAGAAACTCACTTTTAAAAATTCTTAAGTGCTTACATATTATTGGTCGTGACTGTACGTTTCTGTCTGTCTGTAAGGTTTCGTAGTAGCCAGCAGTTATCACATGAGAATTTATTGTGATTTTACTTTTTACCAAATTTATTGTAAAAAATCAACTACTTCATCTTAGTAACTTTTGAGGATTTGTATTTGGTACAAAATCATCCAACACCCAAGTATTACTGCCTATTACAGTACTGACTATTGTTTCTAAACTAATAAAGCTATCTTAACCGCTAGAATTTGCCTTTAAAGTTCATGAAATTTACTACCATCATGAATTATCCCAGATATTATTAAATTATTTTACAAATTTTGACCAAAAACCCATTTAGGTCCATGTTCACCAAAAAGATGGTTTGATTATCTAAAACAGCTGTTTAAAAAACATTTTTGTATGGGAACATGTCAAAGTGACAGCTGTTTTTAGATAATCAGACTGTTATGTTTTCGGTGAACATGGACCTTAATCGGCGTAATTGATATACACATGTACAAAATTACAGCTTTTTAGTATAAACAGTCTCTGAGCAAAACCTCCGACGGATGGACGGACAGACGGACTTGACGAAACTATAAGACTACGGAACTCTAAAAAACTGGCCAATTCCACAGAGTCTGTTCGTGATAACCGGGCCAAAAATAAAGGAATACACCAGATTACACACTCACAATTTGGCGCATTTCATTACACCTCCGCTGAATAAAATTGATTTGTTATTTTCAATGCAAACGAAGATACAAAATATGATACAACCGTGGGATATACTGCCAAATCTGGGAGCACCTAGAGCCATAGGTTCTGTTATTATTTGGCGGATTTCCAAAATAATTACTTACGTAAACCTGTTGTCCGGGAACGCGAATCGCGATCTAACGGCGATTATGGGATCGTGGGATGCGGCATTTAGTAGAGGACTAGCTGGTGCCCACGTTCAAACAGCATACTAAAACCTTCCTCGAGAACCACTCCAACCATTGATAAAACCAGCATGAAAATCGGTATATAAAGTTTGAGCTTTTCGCTAACAGACAAACATACAGACGCGGCCGAGGACTTTGTTTTAAAATATGCAGTGATGATATACGGTACTAAGATGCATTTGAATCACAAATCAAAAAGGTTTTTACTCGAACAAAGGAGAAACAATAATTTTACATCATGCTTGTTAAATCTGAGAAGAAATTTATATTCAACCAAACTTGACTTATGATGTTTTCCTTAATTGGGAAGGATATCCAAGCTAAAAGGAGTACATATACATACAACCATTGCACCTACATCCGTAGTTTAATTTATAAATTAAATGGGATACTAACCTTGTTTGTTATATACATCTTAAGGAATGTAAAGATTTCCATTAAGAAATTGCCCCAAAACTTGGGTTAACTTGGGTTAGGACGGAACAATTTTATCCTGGAGTTTCATTCCCGAAGAATAATTTCCGGCCTTCATCTGAGCGTAGTCGTGGCCAAATGGCAGTATACCATGAACCCGCACATAAATTATTGCATCTCAGTAAAACTAACATGCAAAAAGTAACACATCCAAGAGATTATTTAAAAGAAAAAAAACTAATTTCTAACATCTATGTAGAAACAAGGCAATGCGAGCGTAGTATCAAATATTCATTATCTCACGTAAAGGGTACTTTGAAGGCGAATTTTCGGATCGAGAACGAAGTAATTTGGCAACAACGGCTGAACAAATTAAATGCAATTATTTTTGTACCTCATCCATATCGATAGATATCAATTTAGATGGAATCGATTACGGCGCTTTATTCGATTGATTGGACCATCAGTCAATCGAGTCTAGTGCAATTACAGATGAAAGTGGACTAGAAAAATAAAAGTTTTATAAATCTATAAAAAAACGTCGACGTGTTTGTTTTTGCTGAACCCCATTTGCTTGTTCGCTCTAGGATTTCATAAATTCCCAATAATGGTATTTTCGGGAAAGGATTGGTCGACATTTCAAAGAAATGAAAAACTGCTTCTTTGGATCCGCGGTCGCAAGCAACTGCTGAGCGTGAGGTCCTGGGTTCGATTCACGGGTCGGGCAAAGTGTTATTGGGTTTTTCCATCAGAAATTTCTCAGTAACTGCCACGAATTCTAGATTTTTGCGCGACTGATGTCAAAACGCTCGCCCCCTCTTATGTAGGACTTACACATAAGTGGCTAAATGTAGTTGTACAATTAGGTTACACCTCTGCTTAACGATTTGGCGATTGCAGGCGTGATGTTATATTATGACGTGATGAAAGATGCAAACGCTGTCATCATCATCATCATCATCATCTCAGCCGAAACGCCTTAGGCCTCCCCCAAGTGTATTGGCTACTAAACGTACATCATCTGCCTAGCCGTTTACCAACTATATTGGGGTCGGCTTCCAGTCTAACCGGATACAGCTGAATACCAGTATTTACCAGTATTGCGTTTTTTACTAAACGTACAAAGCATAAAAAACGCGTGAACTAATTCTCACGCATTTTTCCCATGAGAAAGTACGTTACTACACTTCATAATACTTGCTAGCGGAGCATTGAGATTCATTTATTATAACCAAGCGCCATTTTGGAAACATACTTCAAATATCATACGAAGTTAAATCTGCCTGTCGCATTCCACCTGATTAGGTGCCTCCCTCTGATAGAATCATATGCTTCGATGCCAATCACTGCTTTGAAAGCATACACGATTACATTAATGTCTATGTGTCTGTAATTAGGAGTAAGTTAATGTTATGCAAATTAATAATGATTTGGGTCGAATTAACTAGCACAAACAGGGACATGACGATATCAAATACTGAATGATATTTCTGTGAATTGGTTCCAAAACACAAACAAAAACAAAATTTGATCATTATTAATCCAATTTTGTTTTTGTTTGTGTTTTGAATTTCATTATTTATCTAGATGAAATCGGGAGGAGCCTGTGGCTAAATTATAACAGCCGCTCGGGTTGATATTTAGGTTAAATCATGCTTGCTAGGTTGGTGGGTTTCCTCCGTGCCTCGGAAAGCACGTTAAGCTGTTGATCCCGGCTGTCATTCGCAGATCGCTGACAGTCGTTACAGGTAGTCAGTGGCCCAAAAAGTCTGACAACCTGTCTTACCAAGGGGTATTGTACTAACTAGGTTGTAGAGGTCAGATAGGCATTTGCTCCATGTAAAGTCCTGGTATTCAACTGCATTCGGTTAGAGTGGAAGCCGACCCCATAGTTACCAGATAGTGAACGGGCGCTGTCAGTTGTGACTGGTCATCTCTTAGTCGCCATGGTTTATTTGAATTCATTATTTTGTTTTTGAGTTGTATTTTATTTTTGTTTTGCTATGGACACTTTTAACGTGCACATCTTGCTACATTATTCTCACATAATATACCATCTCAACAAGAATGATGTAACCAAGATTTTGTAACAATATTTTGATTTAAAAGAGTGTCCATGGAGTTTCTTGCCAGTTCTTCTCCATAGAGATCTACGCTAGGGAATGGGCAACTACTTTAAATGTCCATTTTTGTTTCGACAATTCAAAAGTGCCTGTAACTGGCCTACTTGAATTAAATGCTTCGATTTTTGATTTTTTTTGAGTGCATTAATCAACTAATTTGGACTGTCTAATTGGGCTGTTGTGTGATGTTGTGTTGAATTGATTTATATTCTTATTGTTATACTAACATAGCTCCTAAGTACTCGCTACTAACCCATATGGACTCTTGTTCGAAATAAAGTATTTGATTGATTGATGGTTGGGAAAACGCAAGGATCTATAAGAATTCTAGATGAAGTCAGCATTTCGTATTTGACTACAGCGAGAAAAAACATGAGGTGTCAGTCCCTGTTAAAGTTCAGAAAAAACTTGGTCAAGTCATAATGAGGAACATGCAGATTAGTGTCTGAGATGGTATATAATGAGGACCAGTTCTGCATGATGCATGATGTTCAGTTACTGCATGTATTACATACCATACTAATCTGAATGTAACCACAATATCACACCACAGAGCACGGAGAAGATGTCTCGCCCGGCTTCTTCATCTTAGCGTGTCTTCCCAGAACTGAGCTATTAGTTTGGAGCTTTCCGTAGCATCCATATTATCAGTTCCTGAGTTCCTATCATAAGGTATTTATTATCAATCTGTACCTCGGTGACGCTAAACGCAATTTCGTGCTATGATATTGAGTTACCTATATGGATACACACATTTATTGAAGAACATACCTTAGAAGGAAATACCTTGTTGATCGTAATAATCTCGCTCCCTATTATGACCTTATTGACGACCCAATTGGCGCAGTGGTAAAGAGGCTGCCTTACGTTCACAGAGTCCTAGGTTCTAATACCGGTAGGAGCAAATGTTTGTGTGATAAGACATTTGTTTCGGAGTCATGGATGTTTCCATAATAAGTATGCATTTACAAACAAAAAATTATCCGTGTAATATATCAACCATTTGGTATCCACGACACAAGCCCCGTTGCTTAGTGTGGCACTAGATGGCGCTGTGTGTAATGTCCGATATTTATTATTTATTTTATTTATTACATGTGACTTAAAAACATAACTATCGAAATGAGGGTGTACTATGAGGTAGGTACACATCTACCTAACACTTCAGGTATAACAGGCGTGATATTATGCTATGTAATATTAAAACGTTACGTTACGTTACGTTTTAAACATTTCCAACTTCACCAACAGAGTCACAGGAACAATTTCTTTAACTCCGCAATTTCTTATTACTAAACCGCAACAAAAAAATAAACCAAAGAATTGTTCGTTGAACAAAGACGGTGATTTCAATTAAACAATAAAACTTGGGGAACAATTCACCCCTCAGCGGTGACGCGCAACGTCGCCGCGTCGCTTGTCGCGCGAACTCCTGCGAAACCAATTTAAAGTGTCGCGCGAAATAAAATAATGTGCTGTGGAATCCGCGCCGTCATACTCGGCAAGACGAATTATTGCACGATATTAGATACGTCTTTAAGAGAAGATTAAGATTCTCGTTTCTTTATAGAACTGTTATTTGGTGAAATGGGTTATTATTGGTTTTAGTACGGGACTACGGTATTAAGGCCTGAATTTTTGTAGCGCTTACGGTCGGTCGCGCACGGTCGGGCGCGTACGAATATACACTGTGATAATATATGTCACCGTAAAATTGTCAAACACGTAAGATTGTAATCCCTCTAGCGATATTGTAAACTCTCGAAATATTGTCAACTGAACATACGGAAGTATCTCTGCCCCCGTAATCGGGACTTGGGGCACCCCCCCATTAGGTTAGTTAGGTTCCTTTAAACCCTGCACTCGGAAATAGTGGCCCCGCGAAGCGGGGCTCCGTCGACTACGATTTTTAGGGGAATATAAAGTGTTTTAAGCTTAGGTTATATTAATCGGTATTTCTCAGGAATGGTACATTATATTTTCATGAGAGTGGTACCATTGGGCAAGGGGGACCCCTCCTTCCCTCCACACCGCGTGAGTTGACTACCATCGCCAAGCATTTCACGAAAAATAATGCGTTTTATTTAGAGAGATATTTCGAGAGTTTACAATCTCTCTAGTTATTTTACAATCTAACGTGTTTGGCAATTTTACGGTTACATATACAGGGTGTCTCATTCAAATCGGTCAGTATGGGAAAGTCTGAAACTATAAGACATACGAAGATCTGTTCTGAGGAACCATGTCATCGATTTTAATAACAAGAAAAACTGCATTCATACATTTCAAAAAACATCTGTACTCCGTTCGGGAATCGAACCCGGTTATTTTGAAAAAAAAACCTACACTATTTCTATTTAGATATCGATTGTGTAGGTCTTAAGCAGTAAATGTCTGTATGAAACATGATGTCTGAAATGAATAAAATGCATTGTTTCCACATACTTTAATTTATTTTAGTAGGTGCTTGAACTGACCACGTTTACAATATTAAACAAGTTCCGGTATTTAAAATTGTCTCTATGGTTGTGTGTACCTCTTTGCTGATGTTGCAACTTGATACATACACCGCTTTACATACATATGACATTGGCATTGCATTAAACCATTCCGGAAGTTTTGTTATCTGCGATAATATTATCTAATATGGTGTTGAATATTGTATTGAAAAAAGGCGGTGGTAACTTCGAGCACCTACTAAAATAAATTAAAGTATGTGGAAACAATGAATTTTATTCATTTTAGTCATCATGTTTCATACAGACATTTACTGCTTAAGACCTACACAATCGATATCTAAATAGAAATAGTGTAGGTTTTTTTTTCAAAATAACCGGGTTCGATTCCCGAACGGAGTACAGATGTTTTTTAAAATGTATGAATGCAGTTTTTCTTGTTATTAAAATCGATGACATGGTTCCTCAGAACAGATCTTCGTATGTCTTATAGTTTCAGACTTTCCCATACTGACCGATTTGAATGAGACACCCTGTATATTAGCACCATACTGTGACGCTGACGTCAGCAGCAACCGACAGCCGTATTTTGTTCTCGCTGACGTCACAATCGACCGTACGCGAACAACCGTCAGCGCCTTGGTATTTTGTGCAGTTTTTTAAATTTTGTAATTAAGTACCATTATGTAGACACTTAGCTTTAGTTTAGCACATCAAAACAAACGAGTTTTATAGACCACTATTAAAATCTGCTTTAAAAAAAGTCGCTCTGTATTTTGTATTTTATAAAAAAATACAAAACTATGTGCAGTATTTCATAATACTGTATAAAAGTTACAAATAAATCGTTAACATACAACACAAAGAATTTAGTGTTTATGATATCGAATATCTATAAAGCCATTCACATTTTCCATATTTCAAATACGAAAAATATGAACATTGTGTAGATAAAATGTTGTTCTATTTTCGTAACACTTGCCACTGTTTTTGCTGGATACGATGTATTCGTTTTTCTATATATTAATAACTAAAAAATAGTCATTGTTGTATATTTTCTTGCATAAATTAGTCTGTTTTTAGGTTAATACGACTTTTAACATCATCAGCATGCCTAGTCTTTTCCCAACTAAGTTGGGGTCGACTTCCAGTCTTACCGTTTGCAGCTGAATACCAGTATTTTACATGGAGCCACTACCAATCTGACCTCAGCAACCCAGTTAGTACTGGGTACAACCTGTAACGACAGGTAACAAACTAAGTAATGGGTGGTTACCCCTCCACGTACCAACCTAAGCATGCTGAAGATTGACCCGAGTGGCTGTTATTATTTATCCACGAACTCCTGTGTTATTATACGCGTGCGATATGATATCTACTAATTAATATAGGAAGCGGAAGCTATCGTTTACAATTGCGAGATTACGGTAGAAGTTCACATCCACCGCATAGAACCAATCTGACC
Source organism: Xestia c-nigrum (assembly GCA_916618015.1). Taxonomy (NCBI): domain Eukaryota; kingdom Metazoa; phylum Arthropoda; class Insecta; order Lepidoptera; family Noctuidae; genus Xestia; species Xestia c-nigrum. The sequence continues at coordinate 25,737,546 of OU745247.1, forward strand.
AATGAGGTCAAACAATTTTGAAATATAAAATGACATTGACAGATTTTCAACCAATGACGATGTTTTGGTTCAAGCGGTGCTAGCGCCATTAGTTCCACAGTTGCCAACCCCATTCCACGCTACGATAATTTTAACACATAAGCTCTTCTACTGCTCTCATTATTCTTTGCAAGAGTCCAGCTAAGCAGCCGGAACACAAAACATTTCGTACTTTGACATTACTTTTCAACTAGAATTAAATGCGTTCTTTGGGTAAGTTGTGTTCATTTACATAATGCAAGATTATCGTATGTTGCGTACAATAATATTGAAGCAATAAATGACTGGCATCGTCTAAACGTCATGTCACGGACAATAATTTTTTATCCAATTTTTGTATTCAATTGGATTCTCTCTTAATTTGCAAATACGAGTGCAGTGATTGAGGGTGTGTTGATTGTTGCTACTCTATAATAAAGGGTGTAAATCACCTCTTAACGAATACGAAAGGCACTTGTTCTTCTCGTCATTCTGATATTTTTTTTGTTCTACACTATACCTTCTAGTTACGGAGATATTGGGGGTCAAAGTTGCAAGATTTTGACAAGTTTTTTTTAAATACCACTTTTTATCGCATGATTTTTACTTTAAATATCTCTACGACCCCCGTACTATTCAATCCATCCATCCGCACAATGTTTTGAGTGCGTTACATTGAGTTATACCACAAAACATGATTTATAACCTCAAAAAAAAAATTGTTTCCCAGCAATAATTTTTGCGTAAAGTTACTTAGTTTGATGTACAGAATGCTTGGTTAACGGCTTTGTGATGAGGTGAAATACACCCTGTATATGCTTTAAAGTTTTTAAGTAGTATTCACGTGTAAACAGTTGCTTGCAATTCTTGAAGGTAACATTCAATGATTGCACTTGCATGTTCACGAAAATATCAGCATTTAAATGAGGCTTAACACGTCTGACTTTTCCATCAATGTTTTCGGTCACTTTGCCTAGGCTTTGCTGAGTTATAAAACGTAAACAACACAAATATTACAATATCAGAAGATTGCGTTCCGTATTAAGTACACGACTGCCAAGGAAGTGTAATGTTTTCTAAAATCTACAACCTTGTGTAAGTAGGGACATAAGTATGGACACAGAAGACAAAGAATTGAATGATTAGAAACTTGATATTTTTACCGGAACTTGTTCTTGTCTCTGGTCAGTATTTTCTCTGGTGACGGTTTTATTTATATTGTTTATGGACACTGCCCAGCTCTGTTTGCTTCCCTTGTGTCTTACAAGGAGACATCTTCGACAACAGCTGTTGGCACAAATTGTTTTCTCATTGTTTTTTTTAGGGCGCGTGTGTGTACCCTTTTGTGATAAAATGTTGTAGGTAGGTATTTGTATGTAAGTATGTAATTCTACAGTGGTAAACGATATATTTATTTTTGAAACAGATCTATGAACTAAAAGAGGTGAAAATTGCCGAAAGTAATCGTTAATCTTTGTCTTCCAGGCAGCGCGTTCCAGGTCTAATTCCTGATCGGAATAAATATTTGTTTGGAAACGGTATAGATTTTCTAGATGCCAGTGTTAGGGTTTGTATAAAAACCGGAATAGTCTACAATGTAAGGGCTGCCGCGTTGGGTATCCTTTTTTTCCAGCCATCTTCGAGTAATCGGGAAACATTGAATTGAGGACCTCTTTCTTTTTGAAGTCGGTTAATAACGATGTTATGTTAGGTGACTCAAATATCCAGGTAGCGGGCCAAGTATCGATAAGAATAAGAAGAAGAGAAAAATTGAAGAGTTCCGTTACTTTTTCATGGATCCCATAATCAGAACCTAGCCAAACACTCATCAAATTTACCTTGAAGCCCCCTTCACAATAAAACCCACCCCTTCCAATGAAATATAAAAGATACAGTACCTGTCACGGTAATATATCCCCAATAAATGGAACTTAACATACGTAACTGTCGTCTATGTCGGTATTTTACCCAGTACGGTTCGGGTTCGGTACGGTACCCAGAGCACACAGGCGTGCTGTTCTGTCATAATGTTGTATAAACAATAAACAAGCAAACATCAAAGCGATTGCAGCAATCACTACATATTTGCCGTCTAATTTTGAAGAGTTCCATTAATTGAAATGGGACTACACGGCTACACTAGCTTTCAAAAACATCAAAATCGTTCTCGCAGTCGAAAGTTCTGAGGTAACAAACACAAATGGAATAAATATTCCCCGTTTTTGCAACAATTTTCATTTATGCTCCGCTCCTATTGGTTGTAGCATGTTGTTATATAGCTTATAACCTTCCTCGATAAATCCAACGACTATCCAACACAAAAACGTTTTTCAACAAACAAACTCTTCAGCTTTATAATATTAGTATAGATTTCTACATTAAGCACCTCCACGACCCTCGTTCTATTCAATCCATCCACAATGTTTTGAGTGCGTTACATTGAGTTCCTACGACAAAACATGAATTTTCACCCCAAAAAAAAGTAACTTAGTTTGATGTACAGAATGCTTGGTTAACGGTTTCGTAATGAGGTTGTTTACACTCTGTATATTTAGTTCCAAACAGTATCTATTTCTTGCTACTATCTATTCACACAGGCAAGTGTAAGTACGAGTATAAAACTAATATACACCTGCACTGAAACTATTCGGAGGCAACAAACGCCAAGGCGTGGCGGCAAGAAATACATTCACCTGCATTGTTCAGTTAACTGAGAAACTAACTAAATTTGCACAACGCCAGTAAATGGATTCTGTTGTTATTTACATTGGAAATAGGTGTTAAAACCAAAATGGAGGATTTATCGTCTCTTTCGAATGGTTAGTGGTGATTTCTTATTAGTCTTCTGAGCGCCACTGATAGGGTCCAGGGTTTTATTTATTTACTAGCTTCTGCCAGCGGCTTCGCCCGCGTGAAGTTTCAAAATTGAGGTTGAGTGAGAATATTATAAACGTAAGAGTAAACAAATATAATAATAACAAATCTCCGAACTGCTAAGCTATCGGGAGTTACACGTGTTATTGTGAGTCAACTATAAAAGATAGACATATGCTGTCTTGGGATATTTTTTATATAATTTTATGTGGAATATTTCCGTTATACATGATTTCTATGTAGCTTTAACCATTAAGGCTGCACACGCGACGGAAGCTAAAAAAACCAAGTAACTTCTCCCGTTTTCCCAACATTTCCTTTCACTGCTCTGCTCCTATTAATGGTAGCGTGATGAAAAGTATACTATTACCTGCTCAGGAGTATGTAGAATAATTGTACCAAGTTTCGTTAAAATCCGTCGAGTAGTTTTTTTTTCTATAAATAACATACAGACAGACAGACAGACAGACAGACAGACAGACAGACAGACAAAAATTTTACTGATTGCATTTTTGGCATCAGTATCGATCACTAATCACCCCCCGATAGTTATTTTGTAAATATATTTCATGTACAGAATTGACCTCTCTACAGATTTATTATAAGTATAGATATAGATTTAAACTTCATGTACAATAGTGGTACATAGGCGGACTTAATGCCACAAGGAATTCTCTACCAGTCAACCTTTGGGTCAAATAAACAGCCTTGCGTTGTGATTGTCTCCGAAAGCCAAAGTAATTTTAGGTAAACACTGTTTTAGGCTTTGACGGTTTAAAACTAAACTTATATTGTCACTTACGGGGTATCTTCCGTGATTATTTGTTATGTTGAGCTCCCGATATTTCGACGCTGTTGCTGTTGCTGTTGTTGCTGTCAACCCGCGATCATGGCGCTTGCAACAAATAATCACGGAAGATATCCCGTAAGTGACAATATAAGTTTAATTTTAGGTATCTCTTATTTTTTTAGGTGCTCTATGGAGTCATTGACTCGTCAAGCGATTACTTACAATCCACGATCTTCTCGTTAACGTTTCACGGTTTTAACGATTTTATTCGTCGTTCGTTTATTGTTTATTTTTTCCTAATTATGTATTATCACGCGTTCATAGGATATATTGTCGGGTTAGAGGAAAATACGCTCCAGAGTAAATGGAACTCTTGTTACTCTGTTATTATTTAACTCTCAGTAATAAATTGTGCCAGTTCCGATAAAATCTGTTTACCTGAATACAGTATGCCTTCCACATTGTATACAGGACACTGACGCACAAGCTAAGCGCACCGAGCCACATACACAGTACGTCATTCTGATCTGAACCGTTCGAAAGTCCATACAGTACAATCAGAAGCAAGTCTGACCGAATTACAAAGAGTCAGTCAGACAATACAAAGCCAAAGTTCTAAATCTCGACGTGCCATATGAACGGCCGTGCACTAATGCCAGGTTCTTTTCTAATAAACCGTAACAAGTGAGGGAGGAGGCTAAGCAGTAATGAGGACCGAGAGATTCCCTCCGCGCATCCGTCAGTGCGGATGGCTTAATTGCTTGGAGAGGTGCCAAGCAGACTATTTGTTCGCAGAGCTGATGCCTTCTGCTTCATTACGAGTCTATCGATTTGAAAGTCTATGCTTTTGAGTGGAAAATGTAGGTGAAGGGGTGAAAAAAATTGTTGGAGTCTCGAAGAATAAGAGGCGTTGTTATATTATTGACGACTCGAATGGCGTAGTGGTAGTGAAGCTGCCTTGCGTTCATAGGGTCCTGGGTTCGAATCCCGGTAGGAGCAAATGTTTGTGTGATGAGCATGGACATTTGTTTCCGAGTCATGGATGTTTGTATGTATAATAAGTATGTGTTTACAAACAAAAAAGTATATATGCAGTATATCAACTATCTGGTGTCCACGACACAAGCCTTGCTTGGTGTGGCACTAGATGGCGCTGTGTGTTTAATGTCCAGAGATATTTATTTATTATTAACCGACTTCTAAAAAAGGAGGAGGTTCTCAATTCGGATGTTTCTATTTTTTTTTTTTTTTTTATGTTTGTTCGGGCATAACTCCGTCCCTTGCCAACCGATTTGGAAAATTCTTTTTTCGTTGGAAAGGGTATTCTTTCCAAATGGTCCCATAGCCACCAAGTCGGGATCTGATGATGGAATCTTGGCGAAATCGAGGGAACTTTTCAAATTTTATATGAAAACATGTTGCGATTTTGGTATTTTCTACAACAAGTGAAGCATTTGCGTTTGATAAGACCCATTCTACCATCAGATCTGATGATGAAGCCAAGAGTCACAGAACTCCATAATGAGACAATGTACCATAGTCGTGTTTGGGCTTGTTGTAATTGTAACGGTATGCACTTTCCATGTATCAAGCACATGTGAACCACTAAAAAGTGTAAAATAAAAACTTTTTTGCAAAAAATAAAACCGACTTCAAAAAAAAAAAACAAAAAAGTGAAAAATAACTTTAGCTTCTGAAGTCGGTGACAAAAAAACTAAAGCAATCAAACAAAGGTCGCCGACTTCAGAAGCTAAAGTTATTTTTCACTTTTTTGTTTTTTTTTTTTTTTTTATTATGTTTAAGATTTTACGTCGATATATTCTAGTATAAACCCATACTCACGTTGATGCCCATCTAGTATGGGTTTGTGTTTTAAAAACAGCAGATCTATTTCAAACTCATTAAAGTGAGACATTTCCAGGCACTTTTGAATGTCAGAAAAACCAACAGAGCGAAGCTGCCGTCACAGTCACAAGATAATCTACAGAGTAGATCTCTATCGAGAAGAATAAACATCCATATATGATTGAAATAAGTCTTAAACACAACTGTATGGACCACACCATGTACTATTACGTTCACCTCTGCCTAACCCTCACAGATTACAGGCGTAATGTTATGTTATGTGTCTCTAGAAGTGATACCTACATCTGTTTCCCAAAAATGAACTATTTAACCCAAGACACATCAACTCAACTGTACAAAGAACACATAAATAATTCAAAGAACAAAACGTCATATGGTTGTGTGGGAGATCTTAATCCTTTCTGGCGGACCTGATTGTGTTTTGATGCGGGACTCAGCGCACGAATCTCCGGCCGGGACCCTGGACCCCGGACGTTTTCTAAAATTAAGGCTGAAGCGGGCATCAAGAAAAGTAGAACGAGAAGTTTTATGGAATTATGAAGTCCAGGTGGGAATTATTATTAGAAGCTCGCGTTGTGAGGTGTCCGTGGCTCTTTAAGATTAGAACGCTTGCTGAGGTTGTCTGTTTTGGATGACCATCCAAAACACACATACTGACAAACCGAGAACCCCACGTCCCTTGGGAAGCACGTCTGAATCTTAGACAATCGTTACGTACCCAAAACGACTCGGAATGATTAGAAACTTGATAGTCTTCCACCAGTGTTGCTCTACTAAGTCTATCAGAGTCCAAAGGCTACTATGTTTCCCAGTAAGAATCAGATAAGCAGTCGTTCCATGTAAATAATGGTATTCAGCTGCACCTTTTAGACTTGAAACCGTACCAAGCAAAGTTGGGAGAAAGCTAGGCAAATTATGATGAGGAACCTGTATTGTTCCACTGCAGGGTGAAAATCTCTCGACTCTCTTTCTACGTCTCTTAAGTAAGGTGACTCCCGCGCACCTCAGCTAGCGGTTTCCACAACAAACAGAAGGGGCAATGACGACTTTATCAAGCACTACGGTACCATGTACGTACATGTTAAAAAAAATCCTTTCAAAAAGTAGTAAAATTAGAGAAAGTCGGGTTTCTCTAATTTTACTACTTTTTGAAAGGATTTTTTGCATTTTCAAGAAACCTATTGCAAAGGATTCAAGATTCAAGATTCTTTATTTGCATGAAATATGGTGCGTTACATGATGGTCTTATAAATTAAAAAGGTTTCACATATTTCGCTGACTTCATCAGCATGCAAACTTAAAAAATAAAGTAGGTATCTAACACATTTTACTCTTAATGTAGTTCTAAATATAACAAAACATGCATTGTGTGTAGACTTGTAGAGTGACTTACCAAAGAAACATCGTTTCTAAACTTTTTGTTACAACAGTTATAAGAGTGCGTATGACCAGATAAATAAATATGAATGTTATTTAACATTGACTGTACCAGATGTAGTTATGAATTAAGGCGATTTCAAAGAAATAAATAAGGATCAGTAGCAGGTGGCCTACTGTAGTTTATACCTGCTCACCCCCCGGAAAAAAAACGTAATTTTATGTATCATCATCATCATCAGCCAATTTACTGACCCCACTGCTGGGACACAGGCCTCCTCTAAATGAGAGGGAATGGGGTATTATCCACCACGCGGGCACATGTCTTCGAATTTTTGGTTCTAGGACATGCCGGTTTCCTCACTATGTTTTATCTTCCCCGTTTTGAGAGCAGCGGTGATGAAATAAATTAAACAAAGTATTACGCCTGCCTGAGTTCGAACCCACGACTTACTGTTCGTAAGTCGCGGCCGCCACCACCCACCGCTCTAGTTTATGTAACTAGAAACATTTGTCGCGATTCCCTCATGACTTGTACCACATCTTAAGAGTAGGATTACCCAGGATTTTTTCCCACTAAGCCGGACGTAATTGGATCCCAAATTGACCGTAGAAGGAGAACGTTTCGACGAGCGATCGACTCATTTGTTTTAGATATTACAATAAAGTCTGCGACTTCTTCCTACTTATCATTTTATTTATTTTATGTATAAAGGTATTTATGGTGGATTTTTATAGTTGGTTCTTCTTTAGTGGTTGCTGGTTTAATGTGCGTGGGGTAAAGGAACGATGCTGCAATAAAATCTTAGATTTATTATTCTTTGTTTATGTGCGATGGAAGATCACTTCTTCTACTTCTTAATGGGATAGTTTAATTAGGAAAGTTTATATTCAAAATGCATTTGTATTTAAATTACCTACTCTTTGTGGAGATGGATGGATCTGTGCATTGATGTTTGTTACTCTGTCACGCAAAAAGTACTGTATACGCGAACGAAGCCGTGGACATAAGTTAGTAAGAAAATAAAAGAATGATGAAGTTTTCTAAACCCGTAAAATCGTGAAGGGTAACAGCATTCAGCATGCAAGAAAAAATGAAATCACGAACACAAAAACACACATTAAAACAGATAATCCAGTTAATCACTAATTAGCATAACTGATTAAACAGCTAATTGTTTAGTTAATTTAATAAATTATGTTCAATGTCCATGTACCGAATATTGATTGAAACAAGAGATAATTATACAATTACCATTGTTTAAATATTTCTTGTTTATATATAAGTATCTAGGTTCACAAATATATATTTTGAATAGACGCTGATTTAAACAAGAGGAGAAAAGTTTTCTATGGTAATTTTAAAATCCCCATATCTCGTCTCTATATGATTGTCCTTTCAAAATATACACTTGAGAACATTAATATTCTTTAATCCGTTCGAAATAAATACACACTACCTTATGAATATGTTTGTTTTACAAATTATGTTGGTATTACGTTTGTATGAACTACGTGCGCTCCGCCGGCCCCTTGTACGAAACTGAACCGGGCACTAATCCAAACTCTGTGGCAGCTGCAGAGAAATTAGTGATAATTAAAACCCAATAAAACTTTGCTCGACTTTCGCTCTTATTACCACTGGACCAACGACCGAGGCAGTACATGTCATAAATATCAATATTGAAAATGTCACTGTGAAAAGTTACTAAAGGGCCCCCTCCCGCGATTTGACGTATTTCTATATACGAAAATATTGCCGCGCTTCTCTCGCTCGTGGAGGCGGCCCCTAACTGTCCCATTCGGACTCAAAATAGTCATACTCTTATCCGTACAGAAGCATCGGCAACCCAATGTAGACTCAATTCGGTATCATGCATTCCTAAACTAAACACCAGGCTTGTATTCCACCCTGCCGGGGTTGCGGGCCTGTTCGAAAGAGATACCGCGGCCCCGGAACATAAAGGGCGAGGAAGGAACATGGATGGGTTTTAGTCAGTAAGAGTCTGACACTCCGTCCCGCCCAGAGTGGGAGAAGTGATTTGATGATTTCCCATCCCAAAAAAAAAAAAGGCTTGTATTCCACGTCAGGGCAGAAGTTTTGTAGTACGTCTATATTTTCAAAGTTAAATCAAACAGAACCAAATAGAGTACATAACATTCCACAGTCAACTGTAATTATTATCTTCGAAGCGCAAACAAAGCTTATTAGTTCATTTAGTACTCTGTGAAACCGCCAGAGAGCGCCACACACTACCGGCTTCCAAACATTTATACATATAACGCAGTTAAAATTCCTCACAAACTAATTACAAACCAGTGGTTACAGGATTGTGGTAATTATTGAAATTATTGTTTGTTATTTTTCATGCTAATGAACAATTATTTATGTGGTTTAGTTTGCATATTAAGGGGCCGGTGGAGCTTGCGATTTTCATACAAACGTAATACTAAAATAATATGAAAAAAAATCAAACATATTCGTAAGGTACTGTGTTTACATTTCGATTGTATTATAGAATGTCTATGTTCCCTAATAAATATTTTTAAAGGACAAAGATATAAAAACGAGATATGAGGAATTTAAAATGTCTACAGAAAATTTATTTTTCTCAGAACTCTAGTTTAAATCAGTGTTCATTCAAAATATGTGTTTGGGAACCTAAATATTCTGTAATCCAATCAAAATAAATACACACTACCTTAAAAATATGTTTGATAAACAAATTATTTTGGTATTACGTTTGATGAAATTCGCATGCTCCGCAGGGCTCTAAAGAGACTGGTTTAAGGCTGGTTTTATAGTCACGCCGCTAGACGCGCCGTTGGGCAGAATTTGTATTGGAGTAGTAGGTAGTAGCGTTTCAAATTCTGTCCAACGGCGCGTCTAGCGGCGTGACTATAAAACCAGCCTAAAGCTACAGCGTCTGAAGTTGTACTCACAACTTAAACACTGGTGCAGTGTGGGTGCACCAATGGGTAGGTACAACCAGTCCCCAACGTTTTGGCAAAGGTTAGGAAGATGGGAACCTAAGTAAGAAATACTTGTTTAAAATTTTGGTCAAACGCATACGGACCAATTGTGATGTCAGACATCATCATTCTTCATCATTTCAGCCGAAAGACGTCCAGTGCTGGACATAGGCCTCCCCCAAGTGTCGCCACATTGACCGGTCCCTTGCGACTAGCATACAACGGATTCCCGCAGCCTTCACCAGTTCATCGGTCCACCTAGTGGGAGGTCTTCCAACGCATCGTCTTCCGGTTTGCGGTCGCCAGTCCAGAACTTTTCGGCCCCATCGGCCATCCGTTCTGCGAGCAATGTGACCTGCCCACTGCCACTTAAGTTTGGCAATTCTTCGGGCTACGTCAGTGACCTTGGTTCTCTTGCGGATGTCTTCATTTCTGATTCGATCATGTAAGGAAATTCCGAGCCATTGCCCTTTGGGTGTCTTTAAGCCTTTTGATAAGGCCCATTGTGAGTGACCACGTCTCGGTCCCGTATGTAATCACTGGCAACATAAGGCATGAACATGGACACCTGCATAATGCAAATACTTATTAAATTAGTTTTTTCCGTGCCCCATGTCATAGGGGGCGAGCCTATTACCAACAAAAAGGCACAAATCCAGATTCTGTGGCTGCTAATTAAAAATACTTAACCAAAAAACCCAATAAAACTTAGCTCGTCTTGAGAATCGAACCCTGGACTTCATGCTCAACAGTCGCGCGACCACAAAACCAACGCGACCTCTCCTAATATACGTTTATTGAAAAGCCGAAACTATCCACACGTAAGTAGTTGTACAACAATATACTAAAGACTGGAATTTAATTAAGTAAACACGAATTTCACTGCATAACACTAAAAACAGAAACAAAACCTATATAGAGGTGGAGCGAACTCAATGCAGTTTGAGGTGGTGTAGTGAGGGGACGCGACTACTCGATTGTGAACTCTAATGGACTGAAAGTTTAGTCGATTTTATAGCTAGTAAGTCGAATTTCAAGAGGTTTGAGGATTTATATACGTAGTTTGCATACTTTTTAAACAGTGATTTACACTCATCGTCTAGTAATCAAACTTACTTCTTGCGACATTTTTAAAAAGTGCGTAATATTAAATTAAACTTTTTTTTTAAGGTGTCACCTAATCCTATTTTTATGAACACTAACAAAACTATTAGAGCATTAAAGGCCAGTGCAGAAACTGCATCACAAGAGAAAATACACGGAAATGTATCAACAAAAGTTTGAACCCAATATCAAATTTAAATCATTGCCAAAACCAACGATCGAAATATCCTACTATTACTTTTATTCTAAATCGACTAAACCATATCAGTACAATACCAGTCGACTTGCCCCATTTTCTCTGCACTATTGTCCCGTACCTTACTCGTAGAATGCAACAAGCATTTTTCTTTCAAAATGCTTCCATCCGGTGGAAAATTTTCCCTAGCTCACACATTTTGCGGCCTTTCTTTCGGAATATACGCAGGTAGGGTTAAATGTAGCAAGTTTATATATTAAGGCGAAGGGGTCTTTTTTGTCCTTTCTGTCCAGCTGTTTGGTTTAGGAAATGAATGAGACTGTAATTTCTAGATAGTTAAGTACATGCACGGTGTAACCTTATCACGAAGCCGTCAACCAAGCATTCTGTACATCTAACTTAGTAAGTTTACGTAAAAAAATATAGCTGGGAAACGAATTCCTTTTTGGGGTGAAAAATTATGTTTTGTGATAGAACTTAATGTAACGCACTTAACATATTGTGCTGATGGATTGATTGATAAGTACGGGGGTCGTGTTTAAAGTAAAAATCTTACAATAAAAACTTTTATTTAAAAAGCTTTTTTATAAGTTAGAACTTTAACCCCCAATATGTCCTCATCTCGTCAGAAGGTTTCCAGGTATGGTCTAGAATAATAATATAATCGCAATGACAGGCAGAACAAGTACTTGTCGGCTTCGTTAAGAGGTACTTACCCTTTTTATTGAAATGTGATTTATGGAATCTGCCTTCATCCTCCTGATATCAACAAAGAACCATCACGAACCTGTCTTCCAATCATGCCATGATGATGTCCTGAGCCTTCTTTTTTTCTTTATCAAAAACGCCTTTTTGGTAATGCAGCAGTGATCATTTAAAGCGATTATTTAGCTACTTTTAAGTCAACCACTACCTTTTTTTTTTTTTCTCGATGTGGAAATCCTCAATGGATGTCCTCCGCCCTGGGGAGAGCGGAGGGGTCTGTCAGACTCGTACTGACTAAAACCACACCGGTGTTCCCTCGCACACTTGCGTCAAGGGGCAGCGGGATCTGATGCGACTTCCGCTGCCCCGGACTTGTGCTGGCCCGCTTGACCTACGGGTCGGGAGTGAGGTGTAAACTCCCCCCGCTACGTCTATGAGAGGCGCGCGTGGAACACAACGCGGCAACAACACGGGTCCAGTGTGATGGGGGCGACGGATGTCCCCGAATCCGCCGCCCCTGGACCAACATAGGGGGGCCGGAAGAGGGCGTTGTCAGCCCTCTGCCGACGCCCGGTGCGCCTGCTGCGGGATGGGCGGGAGCTGGTCATCTCCATCTCCCTTTCCGCAGCTTCCTTCTGCGACATGACGGTCTCGCAGAAGGACATCACCGCGTCCCAGAACTCTGCGCTGCCGACCATCGAGCGAACGACGGCCGGCAGCGACAGGTCTCCTCCTACCTCTGCAACGAGGGCACGGCGCGGCTCATCGAAAGCGGCACACTCGGCCAGCGTATGCCGCGCCGTATCCTCCGAACAATGGACGCAGTGATGGCACCGGGCGTCCGGCTCCCTGCTTAAGCGAGACAGGTACTTCCCGAAGCAGCCGTGCTCCGAGAGTACCTGTGTCGCCCGGAACGTCAGAGAGCCGTGCTTCCTCCCGAGCGAGTCGTCGAGTACGGGCCGGATCGCCTCAACCGTGTTGAGGCGGTGGCATTCCGCCACCATGACCTGTCGGAGCTGAGACCGGTACAGTGTAATCTGTCGCTGCACCAGCCTCTCGCCCCGATGTTCGGCCTCCTCGCGCCACTGGTACAGTGTCGGAGTCAACCACTACCTGTCTCAACCGAATGGCTGTCCATAAAAAAACATGTAATAGGTATGTATCCTGAGCCTATTTGATACTATTTCTCTGATTTCATAACCAGTATATTGAGTAAACAGTATAGAAATCACGTCAGTGACCACTGGTTGACTTAGATTGACAGAAAGGTATTTTTAACCGCCTCTAAAGTTATTGTTTTAATAGTTCTCTAAAAATCTTGAACGGGAACTGAGCAAGGAACTTCAACCACATGCTTATAGACTGGTTAGAATTGATTGGTGGAAGTGCCCTCCCAAAAATATAATCATAAAATAACAGAAACATTTCAGCAAATCTTTATCTGCTTTTTATTACGTACTTTAGGGCCGCGCTGTGCTATTACCCGCAACGTATCGATAACATGTCGATAAATCCGGCGAACAATCTGCTGCTATCGTAAATAACTGGCTACAGGCTCCACAGGCTCGACCAAACCATTTCTGTTTACTCTAATGGCTTGTTCAATTATTGTATTGCGAGCAACTTTTGGTACAACCAACCGTACAACAGTGGTTATCATTTGCTCTACGAAAATCGTCGTTACTGCTTCGATATTTAAGATCGATAGATTATCTACAGTAATGTATCTACGCTGATGTTAGAATGATAGTGCCGTTTGGTGAACAAAATATATGTGAAAGGTAGCAGACCATCAAATAGTAATGCAAATAGTTGACGAGATTAGCAATATTTGCATTGTTCTGTTAATGCAATAGTGTCACTATAGTCTTTCATTGATCTCATAATTGTTCATTTTGACACGTTTGGTGATATACTAACATCATGGCGTCATTATGACTTTCCAATGAACAATCACAGACACTGCATTGAAAGAAATAGCTTATAATAGTAGTCTCGTACATAATGACAAATGAATGACTGACTTACGCGGTAATCTGCCAACATTTTGACAGTTCCTTTGAGAATTAGAGCAGAAATTTGCTCAATTAGCACTATTTTATATTGCAATCAATATAGGCTTCTTTAATGATTATTTTAAGTTAAAAATAAATCAAAACACCGGCCGCTAGATATAAAAACAGATAAACATAAAATAGAAATGTCACATTTGACTTTGACAGTCAAACAGATACAATGAGTTGGATAGTTGCACATTTACCCACGTTACACATAACTTAATGTTTTTTGCTATTTACGAACTTCTTACTACTTCAGATTGCTTTTATCACAAATAATTAATATCTATACTAATATTATAAAGCTGAAGAGTTTGTTTGTTTGTTTGTTTGTTTGAACGCGCTAATCTCAGGAAATACTGGTTGGAATTGAAAAAGTCTTTTCGTGTTGGATAGTCTATTTATCGAGGAAGGTTATAGGCTATATATCATCACGCTATGACCAATAGGAGCGGAACATAAATGAAAAATGTTGCAAAAACGGGGAAAATGTATTCCTTTTGTGAGCTTTTTCTCTCATATAATTATGTGACGCAGACGAAGTTGCGTGGGTCAGCTAGTGTAAAAATATAAATGAAATCTGGCTTGATAAACTGTTTAAATTTAAAAGTATATTTTCGAAAATCATTTCTATTAACAGGTTTTATAATACTAGCAATACAACAATGTCATTCTAGCACAATTACGAGACCATTGATCGAACCACTATGATGAATTTAGCAGATTACGAACTTTAATCAAAATGACAATAGAGATCCCATTGTCATTCATCAACAATTATGAGATCAATGATAGACAATTGTGACACTATTGTAATAGCAGAATCGACGCCCTGGTTGGGTGTTCCAGAAATTACTTTCCGGTCGGTTTCACTCCACTTTAGGAAAGTCTATTAAAAAATCAGCGCCACAGATTGAAAACGACTGAGCAGTAAATCTCGAAAACTAGGGCAAGTTCCTTTTTTTAAATACTTCGTGTACACACTACACAAAGTTTTTCATACCAATCGTATAAACGACTATTCCGTCAAACTTTAAGAGGCTAAGTTGGCAACAGTGCTTAATGTAAAGAGGGCTGTGCATGGCAAAAATATGAGAAAACTTGGCCAATACCGGGAATATTGCAACCTTCGCCTTTTTATCCCGAATACTTTCGATTGCCCTTGCGGTATAAATAACTTCGAGGGATGTTTTTTGGTGTACGATTAATCGCAGCGATATCGTCGATATCGTCGTTTTATCAATTATAAGATCTGTATTTCTGTAGGTACCTGTGTTAACAAATAAAAAGTGATATGATTTGATTTTGATTTGATCGTGTCGTAAGGTGTAAATAGTAAATAACAAACACATGTACTTTTACACCCGAATTAAATATTAGTGTAATAAGTACATAGAACTGTCCTGGCCCTTTATTCACAACCATTCGACTCGCTTCCGATTCGGAAAGTCGTATGTCTATCTCGGTCGTTTTCGTAATGCCAGAAGAAGACAGATATACGACTTTCCGAATCGGAAGCGAGTCGAATGGTTGTGAATAAGGGGCCTGATGTGGTACTTGGATTTTGTTTTTGTTGCTTTTCTTCTAAGTGAAACATGTAAATTCATCATCATCATCATCATCATTCATCATTATCTTGCCCTTATCCCAATTTATTTGTGGTCGGCGCAGCATGTCTTCTTCTTCCATACTCCTCTATTTCTCCTTAGCAGTATGGTCAGTATGTAAATTCTTATAATAAAACTGCTTAGGGACAGCATTATTTGCTAACGTACAAAAAAACCTGTCGTAGATATAACCAAACCTTGCAACGAGCACAAAATACGATCTCAGTACTTGTAACGAACATAACATTTTTTTCTAAAACAAGGTCATATTTATTCCATCTCCGGCTTTAAAATTTTCAATTTCTATCTTTACTTTTAATCAAAATAATGCCGAAAGTTATACCGAAAAATGTTCATAATTTCCCTACATTTCCCGTATTCCGTGGGAACAAATAAAGTCGTGGGTTATCTTTTAAACTTTCCTGGATCCTTCGGTTTCTGCTGGTCTCCATTGAATATGAATAAGGGTCTGGTAGATGTATTGTTTTGGCTCCAAACTTTTCGTTTATATTTTGAAATGTTTTGACTTGCATAAAGATGTTGGGAATTTTGAGAACTTTGTGTTTCTTGTTACGAATTTACACAATGAATATTAATTATATTTTTATGTATAATTTTGAGTGTTGTGATGAATACCGACCGTGGTTTGAGGTCATTCTTCTTTTGCTCCGTGTTACTGGCACGATACATTTCACATTTTGCTGGCCTTAAAACTTCGCAACTTCAGGTCATTCGAATTTTAAAATAACGCTAGTCTTCGATTCATGGGTAAGTACCTACTTACTTTTGAATCATACTTATACCTCTCCCAAAAAAAATAACACGAATTTTCTAACAAACAGTCGCAAACAGGTGCACAAAATTGAAAACAATAGTAACTGGGGAATGGATCCTGTAAGCTCTTGCTTCTTAAGCACTTGTTTTGTTTAGGTCCTGCGACATTTAAGTCTTTAAGTGTACTTCTTTTTTAGTAATATGTTTATTTTCTCTTATCACAAACTTTACCGTGAACATAAATATATGCTCGAAATCGGTATACAATACCTGTGTTACGGGTCACCAGGCCCCCAAGACTTACAGTTATACAACTAATTAGGATTAATTATTAACAAAATGCGTGATTTCTCCGTTCAGTTGCATTTGTATTTGTTTCTCCACCTTCCTGTGGGTATTTATTTACAAATCGTAAAAGATTTCCCAATTCTTTACCATTCTTGTTCTTCTTCTCCATTATAAATGGTGTTTAATCATCTTTCTTATATCTATGTGTATCATGGTGTGATCACCATATACGACGTGTTACAGAAAGGGTAAAGTCATATGGGGGGGTGTGCTACAGACCAAACTGAGCAACTTTCTCTATGGGACCACTATCGTAATCGTAAAAAAATAATCAGCTGTCTCATACATTTGGTCGAGTAGGTATTGAAATTTAGTATGAAGCCGTCGATTATTTTTTCGCGACTACGATGTTGGTTCCATGTAGAAAGGTGTTCAGTTTGATGGTCTGTGGAATACCCTTTTATACGACTATACCCTTTATGTAACACGTTGTATATGTCACCGTAAAATTGTCAAACACGTTATATTACAATATTATAACGTGTTTCTCGCTAGCGATATTGTAATCTCTCGAATTATTGTCAACTGAACATACGGAAGTATCTCTGCCCCCATAATCGGGACTTGGGGCACCCCTCCGTTAGTTTAGTTAGGTTCCTTTAAACCCTGCACTCGGAAATAGGCTCCGTCGCCTACGCTTTTTACGGGAATATAAAGTGTTTTAAGGTTTGGTTATATTAATCGGTATTTCTCAGGAATGGTACAATATCTTTTCATGAGGGTTGTACCACTGGGCAAGGGGGACCCCTCCTTTCCTCCACACCGCGTGAGTTGACTACCATCGCATGCATTTCACGAAAAACAATGCGTTTTGTTGTAAGCAGTATGTTCACTTGACAATATTTCGAGATTTTACAATATCGCTAGAGATATTACAATATAACGTATTTGACAATTTTACGGTGACATATATACCATTAATTCATCGTCAATTCCTAAAAACGACGGAATTTACCGACAAGATCTTAACGATTTTGTCAACCTTAATGAGAAGAAAATTTTCTCAAACGTCCTCAAAATACGAAACGTCCTTAATACATCGGGTCAACACACACCGACACAAATTAACTGGAAGTCAAGCGAGCTTGTTAGCGAAGTTCGTTAGACAGAAACTTACTGAGTTCCCGGTTCATTTTTTTAGAGATCCGTGAGCAAAATAATGTTTGATCCTTAAGAAAATATTATTAGGCATTATCAATTATCGTTGCTCACAAGGTCACCGACGTAGCCCGAAGAATTGCCAAACTTAGTGGCAGTGGGCGGGGCACATTGTTCACAAAACGGATGGCCGATGGGGCCGAAAAGTTCTGGCGACTGCGAACCGGAAGTCGATGCGTTGAAAGACCTCCCACTAGGTGGACGTGGATGACCTGGTGAAGGTTACGGGAATCCGTTGGTTGAGAGTCGCACGGGACCGGTCAATTTGGCGACACTTTGCGGAGGCCTATGTCCAGCAGTGGACATCTTTCGACTGAAATGATGATGGTGATGATGATCGTCCTGGCTTTGGGCTCATTTCTGACAGTTTTTTCTTTCATTAAATATTTAAGAATATGCTATTTTTCCCGGAGAGTGCAAGAACACCTAATAGTAAATACATTGTCTAAAATACTTATAAGGAAAGATTAGATTTTTGTTTGTTTGTATCCAGAGGGGGGGATAGTTGAGATTTATCCCCCCCCCCCTTCACCCCGATATCTGACTTATAATAAATAGCGCGATATTTACACAGTTCATATAATTGTTTCAATATTTGTCCCCCCCCCCCCCAAACCAAAAGTCTGGATACGTGCTTGTAGGCTGTATTTTATCCCCGTACTCCCACGGAAACGGTAACGGTAAGTGAAGCCGCGTGACGTCAACTAGATTAAATAAACGCGCCTCAACTCAACTCAAAGCATTTAATTCAATTAGACCATTACGACAAAAGCAAAGGTACAGTCACAGTCACAAGGCATAATAACTTGAAAAAGTAATAATAATAATAATAATAAACATTACTGGGCAAATATAAATATAATAGTAATGCCCATGTAGTCGCAATTACGTAGGAGAAGTTCGAGGAACGATCTAGACAAGGTTTTTTTTTACAAAAAAGTGTCGTATTACCTAATAACAGGGCTATGGAAGTCAGAAAAGCAGTTATCATGAATACTGGCATTATGCTGCAGTTGGTCAGACTGGAAGAATCGTTGAGAAAATGCTAGGTAGACTGCTCATGGTGGTAAAGAAGACTATGGTAAACTGAAAACGAGTCTTGAGAAGGATGTAAGGAAAAACGTGTTTCTTTCACAGAAACCTGAAAGTTAATTAGTATGGAAATGAATAATATGTATGTGGTAAACTCTCAGGGTTTGAAGGTAGAATAACCTACTTAGAAAACAATTTGCTCAAACGAGTATTTAATATCGTAAGGCAGATTTTTATTTATATTACCACGTTAGCTTAGACTTCTCATTTTTTTTCTTTCTTCTTACATTTGCGTTTTATTAATTAGAATTTTTATTATGTACACCATACAAGTGACATTCGTAAAAATACTCTAGAACTAATTTGTGTGATGGAATAACTGGATAAGTAGATAATTAACTTTAAATAAGCGATTAAGTTGCCATCGGGAGACAAGAACTGGGAGATTGGCACAAGAAAGGAAAGGTGTATGCCCAGCAGTGAGTGAATTCAGGCTGTGGATGATGATGATGAAGCGATTAAAGAACTACATACAGGGTGTAAACCACCACATCACAAAACCGTTAACCAAGCATTCTGTACATCAAACTAAGTAAGTTTACGCAAAATTTTTGGTGGGAACCAACTTTTTTTTTTGAGGTTATAAATCATGTTTTGTGGTAGAACTCAATGTAACGCGTTTAAAACATTGTGCTGGTGGATAGATTGAATAGTACGGGGGTCGTAGAGGTGTTAAAAGTCAAAATCTTACAAAAAAAACTTGTATTTAAAAAAAAACTTGTCAATATGTGGTAATTTTGACCCCCCATATCTCCGTAACTAGACGGTTCCCAGGTATGGTGTAGAACAAAAAAATTATTGCAATGATGGGGAGAACAAGTGCCTTTCGGCTTCGTGAAGAGGTGTTTTACACCCTTTATGATTATGTGGACGGGAACGAACGAAAGAACGAGTTTCATTTAAGATCAGTGCGGGAGCAAAAAGTTTTAGTGATCCGATAGTACCATAGCTAGATTTCACGGGTATATTCTCGTATGATGAAATAAGAAGCAGGGCAATACGCAAGATGTAAAGAAAATTCAAACGTAACTGTCAGTGCACAAATACATGGACGAACACGCGCCTCTAGAAACTACGATACAGATATGCGCATTACATTACATATTGCTATTGTACTAAACGCAGGCGTCCACACTCTTAACATGTGACATCTGAAAACATTAACAATTTCTACTAATAATTGTTTTTTCCTCTGTTCTAAAGTTTGACGCAAATAAGTTCCTTAATATGGCCTAATTTAAATAAATGGTTTGACACATTGTTATAATAACAAAACGAAATTAATCACAACACTACGTTGCTGGAAAACCCAACCACAAAAACTACAGAACAGAACCGCACAAAAAGCTAAACTTACATCCCTATCCAACGAGACATCCCGAAGCAGTCGCAACCTCGAATGCTAATTAGAAAAATCCTTATAATCCCAAATAATTCTCGCTAATTAAATTTTACGAGCGAGCCTTGTATTACACCTGCTCCCAAAGAAATTGCCAACAGTACTCCATTTTAACGTAAAAAGCAAAACGAAAAGACGTTGTAGACGTCTGTTTTATTAGTATTTGTGTGGACCCAACATAGGGCTGCGAACCCAGGGATACTAAAACTTGAGACAAATAGTTAAACACATGTACTTTAGTAATTAGGGTCGAGTTCTTTGTGGGAACCCTAGAGCCTCCAGTACAGTGGGTCTCTCGCGATATGAGGCATCGCCAGTGTTATGTGAACTTCTCTTTTTTTAATTGCATTTTCTTTGTTGCTGGATAAGTAGTAGGTATCAAAGGGTTCGATCTGTTTGCTTGTTTAGACTCGATGAGGATCTTAATTAGGTTCATGAAGTAAGAGCACTATACGTATCACCACATCAAGGTTCCCGAAACTTGTAACAAATGCTTGATGAGTTTCCTTCCCTGATCGAATCAGGAACGAAGACATCTATAAAATAACCAAGTTTACCGACGTAGCATGATCAATTGCCAAAAAGTAACAGTGGACAAGGCACATTGCGCACCGCAAAACAGAAGACGTTGTGTCAGAAGACCTCCCACTAGGTGGAACGATGACCTGGTGAAGGTTGCGGGAAACCGCGGGATGCGAGTCGCACGGGACCGCTCAATGGCGACACTTGGTGGAGGCAGTTCAGCAGTGGACGTCTTTCGGCTGAAATGATGATGATAATGTGCATCTGCATAATGTTTTAACACAAAAAAAAATACTCTATCCTATTCTGTAAGCTAAAGGCTAACAACACTGTCTTAGGTACCTACCTAAGTGCTTTCAGTGTTTTTAATGAAGCAGTGAATATACAGTCTTCGAGTAATTGTAACTTCTGAATTATCAACGCTATACAATTCCCAATGAAAACTTTTCCTATCCGATTCAATTGCTTACCGAAAGCGACAAAAACTTTTGAAAAAGTCATAACAATTTCAACCATTTTATTGGTAAATCTATAAGTAGGTTTATCCCTCAGTCACACATTTTAAAGCGTTGGAAAAAGTCCATTCTTAAATAAATTACTTTCTTACATTAATTTGATTAGCGCGGCCCTTTCATAATAAAAATGCAGTGGAAATATTCAGAAACAAACCAACTGGGAGTCAATCTCGTTAAGGCAACACCGTAATGATATTTACATTAAAAATTAACTGAGAGTTTTAGAAACATACTGCTTTTGGCAAGTTGGCACGGGAATGCTGGCTTTGAAGAGTTTCAGTGTAAACGGAGTGCAGAATACGTCATATTTTATTTCATGTGAGTCTTTAAATAATCCCTTCTTTTTAACCGACTTCCAAAAAGAGGAGGTTCTCAATTCGTCTGTATTTGTTTTTTTTGTTTTTTGTTTTTACCACAGAACTTTCAACTGGGTGAACCGATGGACCGATGGTTCTTTTTTTATTTGAAAGTTGGTGCTTCCTGTGTGGTCTCATAATCATCAAATCAGTATCTGATGATGGGATTCTGAAGAAAATAATAAAGAGAACTCTCCACATTTTATAGGCACACTAGAAGCGATTTCGGTAGGTTTAGGAAGTGTACTTTCTCGAAGTGATCCCATTTCAATTTGATGAAGATCTGAAGAAGAACTTCGGAGATATGCAACGGAACTCCCCAATAAATGATAGCAAATGGACTGGGATTGCCGAAATATCATATCTGTCTATTGTTTACACCAGTTCATAACCTAAAATCACGCCGGTACACTGTGAAGGGGTAAGCACGTGAACCACTAAAAAGTAAAAAATAAAAACTTTTTCGAAAACGCTTCAGAAGTCGGTGACCTTTGTTTGATTGATTTAGTTATTTTGTCACCGACTTCTGAAGCGTTTTTTCTGAAGTTATTTTTCACTTTTTTGTTTTCTCTGAAGTCGGTTTGGTTTTTGTAAAAAAGTTTTTTTGGTTTGCATAAGTTATGAGTTAATTAATTTTCACGCGAGTTTTAAGTAACCAATTTCTGAAAATAATATTGCTAGTGGAAATCTGTTACTTAATATAAGAACTTCCTGCGAAAATCGGTTTAATAACATGTCAGCAAAAAATATGTGTGCACACATACACGTACACGTGTATTCAAAAAGAATGGGAAGGTAGGTTATAAAACAAAGAATTGCAAAACACATTGCAGTATTATTACGCACTTGAATAAAAGCGTTCGGCCGTTCCCGTTCAGAATACGCACCCGCTTCCCAAAAATTGGAACAGCGTTGGGCATTGAATTTTTCTCCTTCAGCTTAAAAATTAACACTTTCCTTCGAACTCTGTAGGATTTTGGGCGAAATCTTGGGATTATAATGAATAATAGAAACGTTTCTGTGCCCTCAAATTGTGATACATCTCAGCCTTAATAATGTTTTCATAGTATTTTCAGTTTTATAGCATCAAGTTACATTGTATCAACAAGTTTTGTCTTTTAACATTTTTGTTGAATTATGCAAAGTCGAGAAAAAGTGCAGTAATATGAATATTTATTTAAGTTATTGTTTTGGTTCTTGCGGTTCTTTTTGAGTAGATAGCTGTTAGGGGATCAAAAGATTAACCATGCGATAGCCAACCATAGTTTAATCTGATAGAATAATCTAAAGAGTGTGAAACATCTCTTCACGAAGCCGAAAGGCACATATTTTCCTCATCATTGCGATCATTTTTTTGTTCTACACCATACCTGGGAACCTTCTAGTTACGGAGAAATGGGGGGTCAAAGTTACAACTTTTTGACAAGTTTTTTTTGTAAGAGTCTAACTTTTAACACCTCCGTGACCCCCGTACTATTCAATCCATCCATCAGCACAATGTTTTCAGTGCGTTACATTGAGTTCTACCACAAAACATGATTTATAACCTCAAAAAAAAAAAGTTGTTTCCCAGCAATATTTTTTGCGTAAAGTTACTTAGTTTGGTGTACAGAATGCTTGGTTAACGGCTTTGTGATGAGGTGGTTTACACTCTGTATGGTAACTACTTTCTAAAGACAGCAGTCTTTAGAAAGTAGTCACCTGTGTGGCTAAATGCCTACGTGGCTACGGCAATTTAAACTCGTTTTGTAAATTTCGCTGAAATAATTATTTAAAACTACAGAACTTTAAAAATGTGATTTTAGTCAAACCACGCTTGGTTTGTGAAAGAGCTTTATTTTAGTATTTTTATGCAAAAACTTATTGTTACTTTAAACGGAACCCATGAACGAGTTCCTGAAGTAACCAATTCATTTTAATATTGCATTTAGATTTTTGCTCTAAAATCGGACCCGTTTGAAAGCGTCATTACTGAGTGGTCAAATACTTAAGCAGCAGCGATTTTATAAAAATAATTATTTTTATACTATTGTATACTATTTTTAAAATTACTATTTTTATGAAAAATGTCTGCTTGATTGATCATTCGCCTTATTTTGCAAGTTTAATCATCATACAAATTAAGTATGGTAGGAATCGAAATGAACATGGTCATTTTTATTTTAATGAGTTCCGCTGACTGTTTCGCAGATGTTAACCAAAAGTGGCCACTATCCAGCCAACATCATTTGACCTTCAGCATTATAGTATAATTGTTGGCTTTTTTGCTTGTAATGGAGGATTAAAATAGTTAAAAAAAAACCGAACAATTCACCTATGTATTTAATGTCCATATCATTATTATTCGAGGAGCTGGTGGCTACATAATAACAGCCGCTCGGGTCGGTCTTTGGGTTAAGCCGTGATTGCCTAGGTTGGTGCTTGCCAACCTAGGCAAGCACGCGAGGCACGGAGGAAAC
The DNA here is from genome assembly GCA_916618015.1 of Xestia c-nigrum. Lineage (NCBI taxonomy): Eukaryota > Metazoa > Arthropoda > Insecta > Lepidoptera > Noctuidae > Xestia > Xestia c-nigrum. The sequence continues at coordinate 25,761,736 of OU745247.1, forward strand.
TCGGTATGAAACGGTGCACGTTGGTCCCTTTTTGACGACCCGAATGGCGTAGTGGTAGTGACGCTGCCTTTCGTTCTTAGGGTCCTGGGTTCGAATCCCGGTAGGAGCAAATGTTTGTGTGATGAGCATGGACATTTGTTTCCGAGTCATGGATGTTTATATCTATAATAAGTATGTATTTACAAACAAAAAAGTATATATGTAGTATATCAACTATCTAGTATCCACGACACAAGCTTTGCTTAGTGTGGCACTAGGTGGCGCTGTGTGTTAATGTCCAGCGATATTTAATTTTAATTTAATTTAATTTCTTACTGAGTTTCCTCTGTGCCTCGGAAAGCACGTTAAGCCGTTGACCCCGGCTGTCATTTGTAGATCTTGACAGTCGTTACAGGTAGTCAGTGGCTGACAAAAAGACTGACTATCAGTCTTACCTAGTGGTATCGTATTACCCAGTACTAGGGTTGTGGAGGTCAGATAAGTAATCGCTCCATGTAAAATACTGGTATTCAGCTGCATCCGGTTAGACTGGAAGCCGACCCCAATCTAGTTGGGAAAAACCTTGGCAAATTATGATAATCATTATTATTCTCAACTAGCTCCTTCAGCTGTTTTTAGAGTTCCGTAGTCAACTAGGAACCCTTATAGTTTCGTCATGTCTGTCTGTCCGTCCGTCTGTCCGTCCTCGCTTAATCTCTGTGACCGTTAGCACTAGAAAGCTGAAATTTGGTACTAATATGTGTATCAATCACGCCGACAAAGCGGTAAAATAAAAATTGGAAAAAATGTTTTATTAGGATAGCCCCCCTATATGTAAAGTGGGAAGTGTTTTTATTTTTAATTTCATACCTGACGTGTGATATATTGTTGGAAAGGTATTAAAAAATGAATAGGGGTTTACTACAATCATTTCTTGATAATGTCAATAATTTCGGAAATAATCGGTCCAAAAGTAAAAAACAATGTCCCCCCCCCCCTCTAACTTTGAACCATAAGTTTAGAAAATATGAAAAATATCTGAAAAGTAGAACTTTATAAGGACTTTCTAGGAAAATCATTTTGAACTTGGATGGAAACAACATTTTTTGTACAAAAAAGACAAAAAGTTGTACAATATAATTTCTGGACTAAGTTTGTAGTATAATCGTATATGCAAGCATTTTTTTAACTTCGTTTACATATTTTACTATCCTGAAAGTATCTTTTTCCAAACAAAAAAAGAATGATTAAAATCGGCTTGGATTGAACACTTATTGTGACGGACGGGAAACTACGGAACCCTGCACTGATCGTGGCCCGACACGCTCTTGGCCGGTTTTTTATTAGGCTTAACACAAAACGCTACTAAAATAAACATTACTAACTCTGCTTTACAAATCGCCCCGCTACCGCCTGTGCCTTAACCAGACCACACGGGTCTGTATAATGGGCAAAGTTGTTTTCCTTACGATTCTCGCGACTATTACGTACCGGTAAGGTGGTACACAAACGATTCGGACTCAGTGTGATTCCGCCTTCGAACAATGTAGACGGGCGTTCTAGAAATTACGAGCAGATTTAATTACTTTATGCTTGTAATGATTTACTGGAATCTCAGTCAGGTAGTAAGTAACGATAGCAAGTCAATCCAATATTACCTACTCTAGCCGCAGCAGGCGACCCTTGGTGGCGTGAAAATATTATAAAAATCGAATATTTTTTATGTTAAAAAAATATTTTGAATCAGATTTTGTTCCATTTTACTTTTTTGCACGGAACTTTAATTGTTATTGTAAAATAAAAGTAGCCTTAGTCTTGTCTACCTTTCAGTAAAAGTCCCGTCAAAGTCAGTCCAGCCGTTTCGGAGATTAGCCATTTGAATCGGATTTTGTTAACCATTTCAAAGGTTTCCATATTTTTACACGGAACCCCAGTTCTTTCCTAAAATAAGGTAGACCTTATAACATCAGCTGTCTTTCAGTAAAAGTCCCGTCAAAATAAGTAAAGCCATTTCAGAGATTAGCCGGAACAAACAGACAGACGGACAAGAATTGAAAAAAAATGTGTATTTCTTATAAGTGCCTAATATTTATAACATTTTGATATGGATTCAGTAAAAAGCCGTTATTTTGATATAACACGCAGACACTTTAATTTTATTAATTTGTGAAGATACACAATTCTTTTCAAAACACGACTTCGTGTTCCGTCTACGTAGGTGTTACGAAGTACGCGCTACGACGTAGGTGCTACGACGGTGGTGCTACGACGTATGTGCTACGACGTAGGTGCTAAAACGGTGGTGCTACGACGTATGTGCCTCGACGTAGGTGCTACGATGGAGGTGCTACGACGTATGTGCTACGACGTAGGTGCTAAGACGGTGGTGCTACGACGTATGTGCCTCGAAGTAGGTGCTACGGCAGAGATGTTGCGACGTAGGTGCTACGACGCACAAAACACAGAAACTTTTAGCAAGTATGTTGCTACGTATTCAAAGATTTTTAGAAATACTTGCAAAGTTGCTAAAGCCCTGCACATTAGCAACAAGATCAAAACAGCAGAAAATAAAATAAAGACCGTTTGGAAAGTCATAAATAACGAGACTAACAGAAAGAAAATACGTAATAATAGCTATACATTAGATACAGCATGTAGTCCTAAAAGCTCTAATCAGGAAGTAGCTCAAGAATTTGTTAATTTCTTTACCGATATACCAATAAAAACTACGGAGGCCCTTAATTCCTCACCTGAAATATCAATTAGCTTATTAAAGGCGAATGTGTCTGGCTGCCTGGCTGAATTTAAATTTAAACACATTAACCCTATAACAGTTATTAAAGCTTTCCGGCAAATTAAAATCAAACTGACCGAAGATTTATGGGGAATGTCTATCAAAGTTTGTACATCTATACTTGAGACCATAGCCCCGTACTTAGCTTTAATTTTTAATTCATGTGTAGACCAAGGAGTGTTCCCAGATTTGATGAAATACAGTAAAGTCATACCTCTTTTCAAATCCGGGGACAGTAAAGATGCCAATAATTATAGACCTGTATCCGTGTTACCAGTTTTTAGCAAGGTTTTTGAAAAGGTAATGCTTAATCAAATGCTCTATCATTTTAACACCAACAGAATCTTCCATGATCAACAGTATGGTTTCACCAAGGGACGTTGTACAACTGACGCCGGTGTAACCCTATTAAAGCACGCTTTTGCTGCGTGGGAAGAGTCCCAAGACGCAATAGGAATTGTCTGTGATCTCTCCAAAGCTTTTGACTGCGTAAATCACGACACATTACTTTTGAAACTGGAGCATTACGGACTGGGTAAACTTGCACTTAGACTGGTAAAATCATATTTGAGTGATAGAAAACAACACGTTCAAATAAATGGTGTCAATTCACAGGGGTTGAAAGTAAAAATGGGGGTTCCGCAAGGCTCAATATTGGGTCCTTTCCTTTTTCTAGTCTATATAAATGATCTACCCTATTTATTGAAAAACCAACCACATAATATGGTGTTATTTGCTGATGACACTTCCCTAATTTTTAAGATAAATAGACGGGCCCAAAATCTAGATGAGGTGAATAACGCCCTTCTTCAGGTCCAAAATTGGTACACAGCAAATAATTTGGTATTGAATGAAAAGAAAACTAAATGCATAAGATTTTCATTACCGAATGTTAAAAGTAGTGATTGTGAGATAATATTGAATAAAGAGAAACTCGAATTCGTAGATAAAACGGTTTTCCTGGGGCTTACGCTTGATTCAAGGCTACAATGGGGGTCTTATTTAACATCGCAGTTCAGCAGCATATGCCATTAGAAAAATCCGTCAATTCACTGATGTAGTTACCGCTAGACTGGTCTATTTTAGTTACTTTCATAGTATAATGTCTTACGGTATTTTGCTATGGGGACGGGCTGCTGATATTGAGTCTATATTTATTCTGCAGAAAAGAGCCATCAGAGCCATATATAATCTTCGTAGGCGCGATTCTCTAAGGGAACTATTTAAGGATATTGGCATCATGACGGTTCATTGCCAATACATCTACGAAAACATAATGTACGTCAGAAAAAATCTGCATCTTTTTGGTAAAAGAGGTGACAGACACAATTACAGTACTAGAAATAGGAACCAACTAGTTCAGCCAGGCTTTAGACTCGCTAAAGTAGACTCATCTTTCATGGGGTACTGTTTGAGATGCTATAATAAAATTCCACAAAATATTCTTGAACTGAATGAGAAAAAATTTAAAACATGCATTAAACGCACACTATGTAAACAAGCATATTACAAGTTGAGCGATTATATCGCTGATAAAAATGTTTGGCTTAATGCTGGTCCTGCTCCACATGGACAGGGGCGCAAAAATTGATAGCATTAAATGGTATTGCTGGAGCTGCTGAAGATTGTACAACTATCTTTGCATTGTATAGATTCAATGTTAGTATTATATAATCGCATAGCCCATATTGTGTGAGTACTATGTACTAGTAAGCTATCATTCACTGGAAACCTACGGCAGTTCTTGACTTGAATGTGCCCTGGCGGTTGAGAGTATGTCATGCTCTCTCAAATGTCTCGCTGATGGTGGCGCGTGTGTCGGACCATTTAGTTCCCTTCAAAATGGTTGAGCTGAATAGTGCTGATCCATGCGTCATGTTCGTGAACGGGCGCTGTCAGTTGTGACTGGTCATCTCTTAGTCGCCATGGTTTATTTGAATTAATTATTTTGTTTTTGAGTTGTATTTTGTTTTTGTTTTGCTATGGACACTTTTAACGTGCACATCTTGCTACATTGTTCTCACATAATATAATGGTATATACTCAACAAGAATGATGTAACCAAGATTTTGTAACAATTTTTTGATTTAAAAGAGTGTCCATGGAGTTTCTTGCCCGTTCTTCTCCATAGAGATCTACGTTAGGGAATGGGCAACTACAGTACTTTCACAGTTTTTATGTCTTGTGACTGGGACTGTAGCTGTGTGTTTATTTGTTCATTTTGTTTCGACAATTCAAAAGTGCCTGTAACTGGCCTACTTGAAATAAATGCTTTGATTTTGATTTTTGATTTTGACGGAGGTGCTACGAAATAAATGCTACAACGCAGGTGTTGTTTGAGTGGCTGTAGAGTATCATCAAATTATTCCCGACACTTACTTTTCTCTGATTTTTTTAACAAGAATCATTTTGAGCGAGCAGATTGCACGTCCGTCTGTACCCAAGGCAGCGGTGCAGAATAATGCCAACTTTTTCAATAATTCGCCCAGTTCCGCTCTGTAGGCACAATTAAAGAGAAAAAAGAAAGAGAACGGAAGGAAAACAAAAGGTCACGCGGCCCCGAGACTCCCCAAGACTTCAAATTACAAAGCAGTTTTAACAGGAATAAAAATTAAAAATCACTTCCTGTCTTTGTTATTGTTTGGATTTGGAAGCTTCTCAAAATTTTATAACTTGCTTTCTGTACAATTAAAACATTATTTAGTTGGAATAATAGAACATATTCAGGAATTCATCAACGATTTTTTTTTTATTTTACGATGTTAATAGAAATGATAAAGTGTTGAACGAAAATCGTTATGAAAAATGTCACATTTCAATAGATCTCTATTAAGAAAAATGCTTTGAAATTCAATTGACCTTCAATTTCAAGTGTAGTTTAATTATTTCTCATGGTACATGGCAACACCGAAATTATTAATCAATTAATCATAATCAAAATCAAAAAATCAAAATCAAAATCAAAGCATTTATTTCAAGTAGGCCAGTTACAGGCACTTTTGAATTGTCGAAACAAAAATGAACAATTAAAGTAGCTACAGTCCCAGTCACAAGACATAAAAACTGTGAAAGTACTGTAGTTGCCCATTCCCTAACGTAGATCTCTATGGAGAAGAACGGGCAAGAAACTCCATGGACACTCTTTTAAATCAAAATATTGTTACAAAATCTTGGTTACATCATTCTTGTTGAGATGGTATATTATGTGAGAACAATGTAGCAAGATGTGCACGTTAAAAGTGTCCATAGCAAAACAAAAATAAAATACAACTCAAAAACAAAATAATTAATTCAAATAAACCATGGCGACTAAGAGATGACCAGTCACAACTGACAGCGCCCGTTCACGAACATGACGCATGGATCAGCACCATTCAGCTCAACCATTTTGAAGGGAACTAAATGGTCCGACACACGCGCCACCATCAGCGAGACATTTGAGAGAGCATGACATACTCTCAACCGCCAGGGCACATTCAAGTCAAAAAATAAAAACGTAGGTTTCCAGTGAATGACAGCATTCTAGTACATGGCACTCACACAATATGGGATATGAGGTTATATAATACTAAAGATATTGAATTTATACAATGCAAAGATAGTTGTACAATCTTCAGCAGCTCCAACAATACCATTTAATGCTATCAATTTTTGCGCCCCTGTCCATGTGGAGCAGGACCAGCATTAAGCCAAACATTTTTATCAGCGATATAATCGCTCAACTTGTAATATGCTTGTTTACATAGTGTGCGTTTAATGCATGTTTTAAATTTCGTCTCATTCAGTTCAAGAATACTTTGTGGAATTTTATTATAGCATCTCAAACAGTACCCCATGAAAGATGAGTCTACTTTAGCGAGTCTAAAGCCTGGCTGAACTAGTTGGTTCCTATTTCTAGTACTGTAATTGTGTCTGTCACCTCTTTTACCAAAAAGATGCAGATTTTTTCTGACGTACATTATGTTTTCGTAGATGTATTGGCAATGAACCGTCATGATGCCAATATCCTTAAATAGTTCCCTTAGAGAATCGCGCCTACGAAGATTATATATGGCTCTGATGGCTCTTTTCTGCAGAATAAATATAGACTCAATATCAGCAGCCCGTCCCCATAGCAAAATACCGTAAGACATTATACTATGGAAGTAACTAAAATAGACCAGTCTAGCGGTATCTACATCAGTGAATTGACGGATTTTTCTGATGGCATATGCTGCTGAACTTAAGCGCCCCGCAAGCGATGTTAAATGAGACCCCCATTGTAGCCTTGAATCAAGCGTAAGCCCCAGGAAAACCGTTTTATCTACGAATTCGAGTTTCTCTTTATTCAATATTATCTCACAATCACTACTTTTAACATTCGGTAATGAAAATCTTATGCATTTAGTTTTCTTTTCATTCAATACCAAATTGTTTGCTGTGAACCAATTTTGGACCTGAAGAAGGGCGTTATTCACCTCATCTAGATTTTGGGCCCGTCTATTTATCTTAAAAATTAGGGAAGTGTCATCAGCAAATAACACGATATTATGTGGTTGGTTTTTCAATAAATAGGGTAGATCATTTATATAGACTAGAAAAAGGAAAGGACCCAATATTGAGCCTTGTGGAACCCCCATTTTTACTTTCAAACCCTGTGAATTGACACCATTTATTTGAACGTGTTGTTTTCTATCACTCAAATATGATTTTACCAGGCTAAGTGCAAGTTTACCCAGTCCGTAATGCTCCAGCTTCAAAAGTAATGTGTCGTGATTTACGCAGTCAAAAGCTTTGGAGAGATCACAGAAAATTCCTATTGCGTCTTGGGACTCTTCCCACGCAGCAAAAACGTGCTTTAATAGGGTTACACCAGCGTCAGTTGTACAACGTCCCTTGGTGAAACCATACTGTTGATCATGCAAGATTCTGTTGGTGTTAAAATGATAGAGCATTTGATTAAGCATTACTTTTTCAAAAACCTTGCTAAAAACTGGTAACACGGATACAGGTCTATAATTATTGGCATCTTTACTGTCCCCGGATTTGAAAAGAGGTATGACTTTACTGTATTTCATCAAATCTGGGAACACTCCTTGGTCTACACATGAATTAAAAATTAAAGCTAAGTACGGGGCTATGGTCTCAAGTATAGATGTACAAACTTTGATAGACATTCCCCATAAATCTTCGGTCAGTTTGATTTTAATTTGCCGGAAAGCTTTAATAACTGTTATAGGGTTAATGTGTTTAAATTTAAATTCAGCCAGGCAGCCAGACACATTCGCCTTTAATAAGCTAATTGATATTTCAGGTGAGGAATTAAGGGCCTCCGTAGTTTTTATTGGTATATCGGTAAAGAAATTTACAAATTCTTGAGCTACTTCCTGATTAGAGCTTTTAGGACCACATGCTGTATCTAATGTATAGCTATTATTGCGTATTTTCTTTCTGTTAGTCTCGTTATTTATGACTTTCCAAACGGTCTTTATTTTATTTTCTGCTGTTTTGATCTTGTTGCTAATGTGCAGGGCTTTAGCAACTTTGCAAGTATTTCTAAAAATCTTTGAATACGTAGCAACATACTTGCTAAAAGTTTCTGTGTTTATAAAAGGCTTAAGGCTATAAAGCTCAAATAGTCTTTCCCTACTTTTTCTTATACCTCTAGTTGCCCAATCACTAAATATAAATTTAGGGCAAATACTCTTTGTCTTCTTTTCAAAAGTTTTGTTGAATTCCGTATGAACTAATGAAAAGAAACGATCATACAATTGATTTATATTAATATCCTCTTGGCTCATTTCACTTAACTTGTTCTGTAGGGAAATATTATATCTATTTAATTTGCAAGAAGTTATAGGTCTGAATTTAATCTGAACATTTTGTATTGGAGTTTTACACCTAAAAGTGACAGTTTGTCCGCTATGGTCAGACGGCAAACAATTTACTATGGCTTTATCTAAATAATCACAATTGCAGAAAACATTATCTATACAAGTAGCAGAAGATGAAGTTACTCTAGTAGGTTCTATAAAAGTGTTGGTCAAGTCAAATGACTTAAAAAGATTTAATAACCGACTGCTATTTGAATCCTCTTCTAAAATATTGATATTGAAATCACCACAAATAATTGTTGACTTATTACTGGCTGCAAGTTTTGCCAGGACATCTTCCATTATTGATTCAAATAAGGAAAAGTTTTGATAGTTTGGGGGTCTGTACACACACACAACTACATGCTTATCTAGCTCAACACAGGACAGTTCGACGCAATGTTCAACCGAGAGACCTACTATGTCATAACGTTGCTTATATTTCAAACTATTTTTTATTAATATTAAGGATCCTCCACGAAGCATAGTTTTACGGTTAAAGCAGCTACCCACCATATAGTTCTCATAATTAATAAGCATTTGGTAATCCTTTAGCCAATGTTCAGTGAAACAGATAATGTCAAACTTACTATTTTCTAAAAACAATTCAATTTCTAATAATTTGGAAGAAATGCCTTGGATATTTTGGTGGAATAATTTTAAGGTGTTCTGCTGAGGCCCTTTTTTACTCACTAAATGAGTGCAAGAAGATACCTTTTTGTTGGTAGGATTAACAATAATATTGTTAATGGTACCTTCTGTTGTCTCACTTTCTAGTTTAAATTCATAATCTGTTATAACCGTCACACAGACAGTCAATTAAAGTAAACCACAAACAAAAATTCAGTTGTCTAGCAAATACAATATTCAATAATATCGGTATCAACAGAATTGGTAAACAAATCGGAGCGTGCTAATTGGCAACACTGACGGGTCCGAGGTGGCCGCGGGCAAACAGATATCGATGCACTATCGAATTATACCAATTACTCGATGGTGGACTCGATACATTGGTGTTGCATGCAGGATTAGGTACGGGAGGGTTCGAGTATTGCGTTTTTCATTAGTTTACTTTTTCGATATCGCGCTGGTGGAATTTGAATAACTTTTTACATTTTCTTTTCGCGGACTGCTGTTATTTTTCAGCTTTTATAATTAATACTATTACAGCTGATGTATATCATAATGTGGGTACGTTAATAAAGTTCAGTCTTGGTTTAACTGTCGTATCATTTACATCATGGTGACAGCGGTGCAGTAAAATAACGTGTAATACGGTATTTTTGCGAATTGATGGTGTTGTGATAGCATCGTAGTGTTTGTTATTGGTTAATAATTAATAACTAACTATGGAACACGCGCGACCACCAGCTGAGTTACGTTTGGAGGGCGGCCCGGCCGCACGTGCGCAAGCGTGGCGTAAATGGTACCAGCAATTCTCGGTGTTTCTCAAAGCTTCGGCAGTCTACAAGGAACCAAAGGATGTGCAAGCGTGTTTATTGGTGAATCTCATCGGGTCTGACGGTTATGACATACAATCGACATTCAAGTTTGAGAAAGGTGAAAACCGTGAAGATCTTGACACGTTGGTGAAAAAATTCAACGAGCATTTTGGTACAAAACAAAATACGACTATGTGCCGTTTTAAGTTCTTTACGCGACAGCAAGAAACCGGGGAGTCGATTGATGAGTATGTGACGGCATTAAAAATACTAAGTCAGCAGTGTGAGTTCGAGCACCTGGAGGAGGGTCTCATACGTGACAGAATAGTATGTGGCGTTACTGATGGGAAAGTTCGTGATAGATTATTACGAGCCGATAATCTTACCTTGTCATCGGCTGTAAAAATATGTCAGGCCAGTGAGATGTCGAGTGAGGAGAAACAACAGATCGAGGAAACCAGGGCGAGCAATACTAAATTGGAGGGCTCATGCAGCACGGTGGATGCGGTGTACGCACGCGGGGCAACGCGTCCTAGCGGGCGCAGGCGGTCGGCGCCGGCGCCGGGCGGACGGCGGGGTGGCGGCGGCGGTGCTGGCGCAGCGAGCGCGCGGGCACCAGCGGACGCGCCCAGGGCGCCGCCGGCGGGACGGGATCGCTTATGTAATGCGTGCGGTTTTGTGTGTGATCGTGGTGATAAGTGTCCTGCTAAACGAGCCCGGTGTTATCAGTGCGGGGAGTATGGTCATTTAAAAAGAATGTGTGCACGTAATGCAAAAAACAAAGTTTATCAAATTGAAGAAGATGAGTGCGACGGTAGCGAAAGTGAGAAGGATTTGTACTTTGTGTCATCGATTGATTCGATATCTGGCAGTAAGGACTCTAAGAAATGGTATGAAACTTTAAAATTATGCTTTAACGGTAATTGTGAGACTTTTAAATTGGATACTGGTTCAGATTTAAATGTCATGTCTATTTACACGTTCGAAAGTTTAGGATTACAAAGGTCAATATTAGAAATAGAAAAAACAAAGGCTCAATCTTTCTGTGGAAACTATATTCCTATACTTGGTTCATGTTTATTAAAATGGGTTTACAAAAAACAAATGTATTGTTTACGTTTTATAATTACAAAAAATAATTGTCAAAGTGTGTTAGGAAAAGATACATGCGAGGAACTAGGGTTAATTAAACGTGTGTTTGTAATAGAAATAGAACAATATGAAGATTTGTTTCATGGTTTAGGAAAACTGCCAGGTAGTTACGACATTGTCGTAGAGGAAGGAGCTCAGCCGTCTGTCTGTCCAGTTAGAAAAATACCTATTGGTATTCGTGACAGGTTGTCCAAAGAATTAAACAGAATGGAGTCGTTAGGTGTCATCCGTAAGGTGCATCACCCCACTCCGTGGGTAAATGCAATTGTAGTGGCAGCGAAGAAAGATGGTAGCATACGTGTGTGTCTGGATCCTCGACCATTGAATAGCGTTGTTCGTCGTGCACATTATCCGTTGCCCACAGTTACAGAAATTGCAACAAAACTAAAAGGGGCTAGTATTTTTAGTAAATTAGATGCTCGTTCAGGTTTTTGGATGGTCGAAATAACTGATAAGAGTTCAGATTTGTGTACTTTTGGAACACCGTTCGGCAGATATCAATTTTTGCGTTTACCATATGGAATAAACTGTGCCCCAGAAGTGTTCCATTCGAAAGTGCGGCAACTTTTGGAGGATATTGAGGGGGTTGATTCATTCGTGGATGATATTATAGTTTGGGGTTCAAATCTGGAAGAACACGATGCGCGTTTGAGGCTGCTACTTGATAGGGCGCGTGAATGTGGCATTAAATTTAATAAAGAAAAATGTGAATTTAGGGCTTTGTAGTTGTCTATAAACCAGGTAAGTATATGTATGTGGCAGATACTTTGTCTCGGGCGGCTATACCGGAATTAATGTCAAATAAAGTGTCAGAAGAACTGGACGAACAATCTTGTTTTTTATTGGAAAATGTAAGATTCAGTAACAGTAAATTACGTTTAGTCAAGGAAACTACGGAGAGAGATGAAGAATCTTGTGTTTTAAAAAGGTATATAATGAATGGTTGGCCTGACTGTAAACATAACGTTTATGAAAAATTACGTGAATTGTGGTCTTACAGGGAAACTTTTGAATGTATCGACGGCATAATATTTAAAGATAACCTTGTTTTTATTCCTCGCGATTTGCGTGCGGAAATGATAAGACGTGTGCATGATGGTCACATGGGCATTGACAGGTGTAAAAGGCATGCGCGGGAGGTGATGTTTTGGCCGTGAATGTCGCATGAAATCGAGCAAGCCGTGCGACGTTGTGCTACCTGTCGCGAAAAGTCGCAGCGCCCACAACGTGAACCATTAGTTCCGCACAATATTCCGAATGGACCGTGGATTAAGTTGGGTTCAGACATTTTTCAATATAGAAAAAATTACTTTCTTATATTGGTGGATTATTTTTCAAACTTTGTTGAAGTAAGTCCCTTGAAGAGTATAGGCAGTAGAGTTGTCATAACTGCATTAAAAGATCAGTTTGCAAGGCACGGTATTCCTTCAGAATTAGTTACAGACAATGGCCCAGCCTATGCTTCAAGGGAATTTTCAATGTTTTCAAAAGAATGGGGTTTTGACCATGTAACGACCTCTCCCAACTATCCTCAGTCCAACGGCCGAAGTGAAAGAAGTGTACAAACGATTAAGAATATCTTGATGAAGTCAGTCGAGTCAGGAACAGATTTTTACTTAGGTCTATTAAATTATCGCGCGACGCCGCGAGATGGGATCAGTTCGCCGGCGCAACTCTTAATGGGACGTAGGGTTGCTACTAGATTGCCAGCTCACGATACAAAGTTGCGATCTTGTCATGACGCTAGTGCTGATTATGCAAGAATATGCCGCAATCAAATAGAAAATAAAAAACGATACGATTGTCATGCGCGATCCCTACCTGAACTCAGACCAGGTGATCGAGCTATAATGTTAGATGACAAAAAACGTAGGTATGTTGAGGTGCAGTCTCAGTCGAAGCAGCCTCGTTCATACTTCGTAACTGATTCTACAGGTAGGCGATACAGACGTAACAGAAGACATTTGGTGAAAGTAGATTCTATCACGCCAGAGCTGACTGAGTTGTCCGACACTACTAATGATACAGAGGTATCTTCGTCTGTCTCACACGGGGATCCACAGATAGGTAAAATATCGCAAGTCTCGGAGGAGGACAGTGAGTGGTGTGATGCGTCTGGTGAGGAAAATTCGTTGATGGATGGAAATCAGAGTAATGATACGTTTGCTACCATATATTCTGAGGACGCGGTATATTCGGAAGATAGTGTAATGGCAACTCGTTCAGTTGAGTCTAGATCAGCAGCTTTACAGGCTCGTGATAAAATCAAAAAGATATTTGAATGAGCTCGATAAAAAATATTTTCTACTCAAATTAGGGTACCTTTAAGTATAAATGTAATCAATATCATGGCTATTCTGCCAGTAAACACAGGAATTAGACATTGTTTAGATACTTATAGGTATGCCTAAATATGCATGTTTGTTTACTTATATAATTTGCAAGTTTGTTTACTTATAAAATTTTATGGATTAAGAATCAGGGCTATGATTATGTAAATAAGATGATAGATAGTAAATATTTTGCTTCACTCAAAAATTACTTACTGATAATTACGCTGTTAATTACCTATACTGTTAATTATGCTGGTCATAATTAATTAGTTAATTTCAAACCTCGGCAATTGCAAAGTTCAATATTCAATGATTGTGCTAGACATAATTATTTTTATATAATATGAGTTACATATTTTAATTAATTACTTAATGGTATTCTTAAATAATTTAAAAATAGTTCTGTTTCGGGGTTTTGTTAAAGGGGAAGGATAAGTATAGGAAGTCTTAAATTATTATTTGTCACTAAATATATTATAAGTTATTTAATTTTCTTATATTTAAAATAATAGTAAAACCTTTACGTCTTTAAAGGGTAACATGATGTATATCATAATGTGGGTACGTTAATAAAGTTCAGTCTTGGTTTAACTGTCGTATCATTTACATCAACAGCCATGGCTTCACCTTATGTTTTTTTTAACTTTTGTGAAACCTTTTTTTTTTCGTCAAATGACTTCTCCCACTCTGGGCGGAGCGGGAGGGAATGTCAGACTTTTACTGACTAAAAACCATCCATGTTCCTTCCTCGCCCTTTACGTTCCAAGGCCGCGGTATCTCTTTGAACAGGCCCGCAACACCGGCAGGCTTCGGCCCTTGCGGGCCCCTCCCCTTATAAATAAATAAAAAATAAAACAAAATCCATTTATTACAGGTTTCCCTATATTAAAAATAGCACATAAAGAGACACGAGATAAATACAAATCACAAATTAACATAAAAATGTAAAAATAATAATAAAAAAGTAATAATAAAAATAACAATCATAAATACAATGTCAACAAATCATAAATAGATACAATGCCCGGGAAATTAAATCAATGTCATGTAAAAAATGAATCGGAAATTAATCCAAACTAATATTATAAATGCGAAAGTAACTCTGTCTGTCTGTCTGTCTGTCTGTCTGTCTTTGCTTCACGCCTAAACTACTGAACCGATTTGTGTGAAATTTGGTACAGACATAGTTTGGAACTTGAGAAAGGACATAGGATAGTTTTTATTAAAAAAAAAAAATCTGCCGGAAGTCACTATTCCACGCGAACGAAGTCGCGGGCAAAAGCTAGTTAATAATAAAAATTAAATGAAATAAAAACAACATTCAAATAAGCGTGCAATACTGACATTTCTTTGAGGCGCGCGTGGAACACGAATGCGCCGTGGACACAGCAACTTTTGTGAAACCTGTGATTTATTTGTTGTAAATAAAACGCGTGTTACAAAATAAGATGGTGTTGAAAGATGGAGAGGAAGTGGAAGGCCAAGTTTCGTTTTGTTTTAGTGAAAACGGTCATAAAGCATTCAGCTAGGTATTGTTGGTGAAAACGAGCATTAGGTATTCAATTAATTGTCCCTGTGTTTTGGTGAAAACGAGCATTAGGACTTCAATTAATTGTCCCTGTGTTTTGGTGAAAACGAGCACTAGGCATTCAATTAGGTGTCACTTAGTTTTAATAAAAATGGGTAATTAGCTAAATCAAAAACATTCCAAAATTATTATCACAAGCTGGTGTGATAATAATTTTGGAATATGAGTTTGTTTTGTGTGTATGTTTGACGTAAAAAATAGCCTGCGTAATTTGCTAATAATGTATAGCTATCCATTCCTGAAAGAATTTTCCAAACCAGTCCAGTAGTTTTTAAGTTTATTTGTTACATACAGGGTGTAAACCACCTCATCACAAAGCCGTTAACCAAGCATTCTGTGCATCAAACTAAGTAACTTTACGCTAAAATGATTGCTGGGAAACAACTTTTTTTTTGAGGTTATAAATAATTTTTTGTGTTAGAACTCAATGTAACGCACTTAAAACATTGTGCTGATGGATGGATTGAATAGCACGGGGGTCGTGGAAGTGTTTAAAGTAAAAATCTTACAAAAAAAACTTGTATTTAAAAAAATCTTGTTAAAAAGTTGTAACTTTGACCCCCCATATCTCCGTAACTAGAAGGTTCTCAAGAATGGTGTAGACCAAAAAATGATCGCAATGATGTGGAGAATAAGTGCCTTTCGGCTTCGTGAAGGGGTGTTGACACCCTTTATAAATATAAAAACATACAAATCTTCCTTCTTTATAATATTTAGCATAGCTTGGCGACAGCTTTTTCAAATATCTGAGACCCACCTAAAAAGATCAAAGCTACGTTATAGAACGTCTAAGGTTTTCAATTAATATTAAATCGAATTCCGATTGGTATCAGCTACAAACAAGCTTCGTCTAGGTCGCGATAAACTCGGCGGTCGGTTTGTTCCAGACCTCTTATTTATATTGCCAGTGTTGCCACAAATGCTGGCGGCAAATTGGTGACAACCCTACGCGACTGTGAAATGTGATTTGTCGCTACACCGAGTTGTAGCTGTGAACGTCTTCGATTTTGTATTCGAATTCGAAAGGGTACAAGACAATTTAATTTTAAACAGTTTTAATCTCTGATTTTGGAATTTAAAGTTTACTATCCTAATTGAAATAAACGGTGTTTGTTATTATTTATGATACGATATTGCCAACTCTTCGATTTGAAATACGAAATTGAAGAAGCGTGAATCGTTTTCTTCATTCACTCAATTTGATTAGAAAAGAAGGTTTTACTACAAACCAGATTATGGCTATTATAGTCAAATGAAAGTTCGTTTGCATAATTACTACCAATATTTTGATCACAAACATTTTGAGCAGGCGATGTTACTGTGTGAATATTATCTATACTAGTCCCTAATATTATAAACTAGTCACTAATATTATAAATGTGAATGTAAGTTTGTTTGTTAGACTTTCACGCGAAAACTACTGAACGGATTTGGATGAAATTTTGCACACAGATAGTTTATAACCTGGATTAAAACATAGGACCCTTTTTATCCCGGTAATAAGATCCCATGGGACAATAATCAAACTTCACGCGGGCGAAGCTACAGCTACAGCAGAAGCTAGTATTATAATAAAGAGGAGAGATATGATTTTTAGTTAGTGTTTGTTACAATTTAACACAAAAACTGCTCGACGGATTTTAAAAATTCTTTTTCCATTAAAATCTACATCTTTAACGAGTAACGAAGGTTACAAATTATATTGATATCATGCAAATTATCACAATTTTCGCGGACGAAGTCACGGGCGAATTGTTATTAAACCTACCTAAGTTTGAATGTGACATTGAGATGGCAGTATTACTGTTATTTATGTCATAGTTCTGTGTTCTTTCGAATTTTGTAAATATGCTGCCACAGAAAAACTAAAGAGACCTTTAAATGCAGGCGTTGGATGTTTGTCTGTTTTTAATTGTTTGTTGAGAACATTACCATATATGAGATTTTTTCTAAATAAATGTATTATATGTGTAGTATTTATGGCCTTAAAATTGGACATATAATACATCGTGTATCTGAAAAGTGTGGTCATGTTCAAGGATATCAATTTGTGCCCGGTTGGTGGCAATAGGCTCACGCCCTTTATGTGTTAAAACACTTAAACATAACTGAAAAATATAGATTTACTATAAGGTACACCTCTGCCCTACCCCTCCGGGATTACAGGCATGGTGTTACTATTATAGCTAAAGCTCGTAACTTCCTCATATAAAAACTATAAAGTGAAGTATCAAACTATCGATCACCTTTTTTACCATAACAAAGTAAGCTGAAGTTTACGGTGTACTTTGGTACGCTTTGACCCTCAATTTCAGTAGCTACATTATACGGAAATAGGTTTACAACTTACCCTTGTTGTTATTTTTTTTTTCGAAGGGAATGAAAAGAAACATTTATTTATGTTAGCAACATGAAAATATGAATTATTCACGCAGAAAATACTTACACATACGGATATTTATACAGCAAAATTATATAAATCCCAATTTCACATTTCAAAATTAACATAACGTAAAAAATGGCCGACAAAAAATTCGACCAACACCGAATTCCAACATACAAATTCGAAATACGATTTTGCAAACAGGCAACACGCCGATCGTTCCACCGAATTGGCGCCAAAACGTCCGCCATTAGCGCTCTTCCCGCTAAATATTTTCTCAAAAGAGTCTCGGATACAAAGAGGTTGAATGGAGTACCATAAACAAGTTAGCGAACGTAAAGAGGTCGCGTTCAGAAATCCGTTTGGGTGCTTTCATCAGTGCAACGGAAATGGAGACAGGTTATTAGAGCCGAGTGATTGCGATGCACCTAAATGCCCTTACCATAGAAAGTCGTGAGGGGAATGAAGATACATTTTAATTAAGGAACCGCACACTTCGTATTCGCAGAAAAACATGGCGGTTAAGGTTCCTGTGTGTAAGGACGCTGATGGTGTTTATTTTTTACTAACAAATCACTATTTACTTGTAAGTTGGCTGACTAACCATTAGAGTGCCGCATGAAGTTAGGTATAGTCACCCAAGAAGGCTTATCCAAATGCTATGTTAAAAAAGACGCGTAAACGATCATTCTAATTATTCAGACAACTCGTGGACGGTTGTCTCAGTAACATTCGTTTGGTCAGTAACTGAAGCTGCGTGCACTTTTTTTTGTAATGATTGTAGGTGTTAGTATCTGTAGCTTTATAAACGTTTGGTTTTTCAGAGCGTACGTCGACACTACAGGATATTCCATTCTATCCATATTAGATCGTGTTAAAATTTCTATTTCTTTCTCTCTTCTCTTAGTAATTTGATCAGATTTTTATATAAATTGAATGTTTTGCCAGAACGCACAGTTAGAAATTCACGTGAGTAAGATGTGAGTTCTCATCGTAAACTCAACAGCATTATTATTAATCGATTCAATGAGCTAATCGTAAACATCCACTAGGGAACGAAGCTCAACGCACGAACGCACTTTGAGACACATCAAACGTTTGCAATTTAATCGTGGTCCTTTAATTTTATGCTTTGTGCGGGCAAAAATGGTACGTACTCGTATAGAAAAAAATGTATGTGACCTTGAATTGTACATATCCTTAGACTATGCTACAAAGGCGACACGTCATCTGGACATGAAATTAAACAACAAAGAACAGTGACCCCAATGAATCCTTCACTCGGGTGAAGCAGCTGATATCTGCTTTGCGGTCGGTGTAGACTTGAATAAATAAAATCGATATAAGTACAGGATAGATTTTTTCTTCAATGCCACCTAGAAGTACTCGAAATATTGGGATAAGAAATTTTACTCAAAGGAAACGTTCCATAATCTTTGAAAGGAAATAAATCTCCATTCACAGATTTTCAAAAATTCGCTTGCCACACTCGGGAATCGAACCGACTAAAGTTCAAATAAATAACATCCTGTACTTTTTTTACATCAATCGATTGGGCCTACCATATGAATCAAATCTCTCTAACAAACATGATAAATTAAATGAAATGAAAGCTATGAAATCTAAAGAACAATTATAAATTTAATGGGATAAATTCAACAAGATAAAGCACCTGTATTCTTGGTTTTCCTTTCATTTAATTTCTCATGTTCGTTAGAGAGATTTGATCCATATGATTGGCTCTATCGATTAATGTCAATAAGGTACAGAATGTTATTTCGTCGAACTTTAGTCGATTTATCCCGGGCTCGATGCCCGAGTGTGGATAAAATATATTAAAAAAACTGAGAATGCAGATTTGTTTCTCTATAAAAATAAAGGAATGTCTCCTTTTATTAAAATTTGCTATCTCCAGTATTTAGAGTACTTTCCCTCCATGTGGCGTTAAAATTCCACCCTGTATATGTCCGACATATCAAAAAGACTATTTCCAGCATCGAGTACCAACTGGGTGCGGTATCTGTAGGAAACTAACGTGCATTTTTGAAACTCACAATATTCCCTTTACATTCGTGTTCTAAAAAGTTTTTCGTGGAAAAAGTCCGATTGCTCACTGCCTTCTTTCTAAATATATGTTTTGTATTTTGCGTGCATCCTTCCGTACCTTGTTACCAATAACCGTTCGAGTTGTCCGTCTCGTCTAAATCCTGCTAGGTTTACGAGTTAAGAATGACATTTTGTATTCCAGAAAGAAAATTAAAATGATCAATGTTCGTGCCTCTTCTGTAGACGAAGAGGTCTTTTCCTAACAATGGGACAGCAATAAGCTGCTTTTAATATTTTGTAATTAATAGTCAACGTGATGACAGTTTTAAAAAGTAGTTAAGAAAATCATCATCATCATCATTTCAGCCGAAAGACGTCTATTGCTGGACGTAGGCCTCCCCCAAGTGTCGCCACATTGACCGGTCCCGTGCGACTCGCATCCAGCGGATTCCCGCAGCCCTCACCAGATCATCTGTCCACCAACACAACGTCTTCCGGTTCGCTGTCCCCACTCGAGAACTTAAGAAAAAGATGAAAATGTTGAGTATGAATGTAGAATAAATAAGAGTAGAAGTCCAAAGAAAATATGGTTGAACTGTGTGAAGGATGGTATGGCTTAAAAGAATATGACTGCTGCAATGACGACCAAATAAGAAGTAGGCAAAAAAAATAAAATAAAAAAATATCGCTGGTCATTAACACACAGCGCCATCTAGTGACACACTAAGCAATGCTTGTGTCGTGGACACCAGATAGTTAATATACTACATATATACCTTTAATGTTTGTAAATTCATACTTATTATACATATAAACATCCATGACTCTGAAACAAATGTCCATGCTCATCACACAAACATTTGCTTCTACCGGGATTCGAACCCAGGACCCTAAGAACGTAAGGCAGCCTCACTACCGCTACGTCATTCGGGTCGCCAAAAGAGGACATGCTACGGTGACCCCAAATAAATTGAGATAAGGGCAGCTGAATGATAAACAGTTTTAAAGAGTTTTTAGACTGGAATATGCATCTACTGAATAAACTACATAAACTATACACAATTACACATGTTACTACACTAAAAAACATTTGTTCCGATGCCAATAACTGACCGAACAACAACATATACAAAACCACAAACAAATACTGTTACAATTTATATTAGATTCGAAAAATCACGTAAACCACAGACAAACTGCAATGGTGCAATGCAGACTAGATTCGTAGTTTCGTTCAAATCCACGGTTTATCCATCCAAAGGCAAGAAGCTTAACTTTGTTACTCGGGAGCAGCGATTCAGGTCAGAATTAAAAGAGAATTAAATCAAACTGGCTGTCTGCAATGCCTTACCGCTGCCGAGAATAGATCTTAAAAAAAAGGAAATTAAAAAAGGAGTTTGTTGTCCGTGGCGCGAGATGTTTGGCTTAGTTTGATGTACGTTGACGTTTTTGTGCACCTATTTTGTGATGTCATCAACATAAGCACTATAAGCAGTCTATTAATGGTCCCAAAGCTGGGACCGGCCTCCTCTCAATGAGAGGGAATAGGCGCAATCTACCACGTGGGCCCAGTACAGATTGGTAGATGTCACATGTCTTCAAATTTATTGGGTATAGGACATGCCGGTTTCCTCACGATGTTTTCCTTCACCGTTTTTGAGAGCAGTGTTGATGAAATAAATTACACAAAGTAATGCGGCTGTCTGGGTTTGAACCCACGACTCACTGTTCGTAAGTCGGGGCTGCTACCACTGGACCACCGCTTCTCTCTGTGAGATAACGATGGATGGTACGAAGTATGATATAGCAAGAAAGAAGGTATCAGATAAGATGACGAGTAAAAGAGAAGTATGAGAAAAGAAGACATGCGGCGCCACTACACTAGGAGAATGATGATCAATATTATAATGTGATCGGAACTGGAGAAGTAATAATTTTTTTTCAAACTTTTAAAACAAAATATTAGTCTCTTGTTCAAATGTTTTACTTAATCTACAATATAAAAATAAGTCGGGTTTTCCTTCCTGACGCTATAACTCCAGAACGCACGAACCGATTGCCACGGTTTTGCATTCGTTGGAAAGGTCTCGGGCTCCGTGAGGTTTATAGCAAAGAAGAATTCAGGAAAAATGATAGTAGTATTTTTATTTTATTTTATTTTATACTGTTCGGGAAACTTACAGCTAACAAAAACAATGCTCTTAAATTATATGGATTCGAAGGCCATTTACAAGTTTCCGCAGATAAATATATTAAGCAAAAAACAAAAAGAAAACCAACAAAAGAAAGCGGTTGGTACAAAATACTTATTATAAGTTTTGATTCATACCAACATTATCGAATAATACAAACTAGAAAAATAAATTAATAAAGAAAAACAAACTAAACGCACAGACACAAATAAATACTTACTACAAACTACAAACTGAAATGTTATGCAAAAGACAAAAAAAAAGAAAAATAATAATTAATAAGCAAAAATAAATAAAAAACAAACTAAAAATAAATAAAAAACAAACTAAATAACTACTTATCCATAAAAAAGCTTTTTACCAATATACGCTTAAGCTGAGAAACACTGGTGTTGAAAATGTCCAAATCATGTTCATTATTAAGTCTGTTAAAACTTATGCACGCACGGATCAGGAACGAATTCTGCCTGTACGCGGACTTGGAGTGAGGGATATGCAACAAAGTGGGTTTGCGAAAAGTTTTGCAATGCGTGACCAATCCCAAACCACCCAACAGCTCAGGGCAATCTATGATTCCATTCGCGATTTTAAATAAATATACCATATCTGCAATGCGTCTGCGCTCATGCAGAGGTAAAATATGGAATTTCTTGCATCGTGCTCCATAATTAGGAGTATATTTCCTAGTTTTGTACTGGAGGAAACGTAGGAACCGCTTTTGAATACCCTCAATTCTGTCAATATAAATATTATAACAAGGGTTCCACACTTGTGAGGCGTATTCCAAGTGGCTGCGGACAAAAGCGCAATACAGGATTTTATATGTTTTAACGTTTTTAAAATCAGATGACAAACTTAGTATGAATCCAAGTGCTTTAGACGCTTTATTGATAATACTTTCTATGTGAGCATCAAAAAGCAACTTAGAGTCAAACGTGACACCCAGGTCCCTAATAACACTTATCCTATTTATGCTAGTATCATGTAACTTATACTGGAACATGATTGCATGTGGTTTGCGTGTGTATGTACTAACAAAACATTTAGAAACATTAAGTTCGAGTTTATTAAGGAGACAATAATTTTGTAGTTCATCCAGATCCCGTTGTAAACTGAAACAGTCAGTAAGTTCCGATATAGGGCATAAAATTTTCATATCGTCAGCGTAAATAATTATTTTGGAACGGGTAAAGCACGAACCAATGTCATTTATAAAAATAATGAAGAGTAAAGGTCCCAAAAGGGATCCTTGTGGTATTCCCGAAGGTATTTTAACAGTAACAGAACTGTATCCATTCAGCACAACTGTCTGACAGCGATTCTCAATATATGACTTAAACCATCTGAATAAATCACCTCTGATACCCATTGCAAGCAGCTTACGCAACAAAACACCGTGGTCTATACGGTCAAATGCCTTGCTATAATCAGTATACACAACATCCACTTGTGAGGGTTCAGCCATGTTAGAGGACAAGTAGTCGGAGCAGACTAGCAAATTTGACACAACAGACCTGTTTTTTAGGAAGCCATGCTGATGGTCATTAAGAGATTGTTTAATGGCGTTATGAACTGAAGCGTATACAATTTTTTCAAAAACCTTCGCAAATAGACACAGTTTGGATATTGGCCTGTAGTTTTCTACATTGTCCTTAGGGCCTTTTTTATGGACGGGGGTAATAAAAGCTGTTTTCCAAACATGCGGCACCACTCCCTCATTAAGAGAACGACGAAATATTAAGGTAAGTGGTAAAGTTAAGCTTTCTGCGCACCTAATTATGAGTATAGCAGGAACACCATCAGGCCCTGCAGATTTATTCACGTCAATAGCCCTCAATAGCTTCAGTACTTCAGTTTCGCAGACTTCAATAGAGTTTATATCAGAGGTAGATGTTTGATAAAGGCAGTGCATGTCACTATCCAACTGAGTTACATCGGGAGTAGTGTTCTGGAGAAAGTTAAACTCAAAAACCTCGCTAAACATGTTGCAAATCTCATCACCCTGTCCTGACGACCTCTGCCCATACTTCATAACTGATGGCAAAGTACAAGAAGACTTTTGCTTGCTCTTGACGAAAGACCAGAAAGCTTTAGGTGATTTAATAATATTATTTTCTATTGCCTCAAGGTAACTGTGGTACATTTCTTTTTCCAGTAATTTAGCACGATGTCGCAAAGTTAAAAAAGATTCATAGTCTGATAAGTTTCCATATTTCTTAAACTTGTAGTGATATTTAAATTTTTCTTTAAGAACCAAGGGGGGTACTTAGACATAGACTGGACGGTTTTAGTTGGTATGAAAGTTTCACAAATTTTATTTAGTCTGACGTACAACAATGACAAGGCATCATCCACTGACCCTTTAGCAAGATCACAGCGCCAGTCGAACGCCTCAAGTTCTTTTATTATTGAAGGAAAATCAGCTGATTGATAGATAAACTTTTTTCTTGGCTGCGATGGGAGCGCATGATACTCAACGAAATTTACCAAAATACTAAGGGCTATGTGGTGAGGGTCTTCAGGAACAAGAGGGTCAGAGCATTTATCAACAGTTAGGTGATTGTTACAAAAAATTAGGTCTAAGACTCGTTCATTAAGATTCTTATGACCGTTGAATTGGACCAGATCAAACGTGTTCAAGATGTCAAAAAAATCTGTCTGAACAGAACCGTGAATATTTTCTGGGCGAAAAGAGTATCCATCTTCAGTCAGTTGCCATGTTATAAGTTTGGTAAATTAAAATCACCTAAGATAATGAAAGTGTCCGTTAAGTTATTCAATATAATGTCATTTAATTTTGTATAAAAATATGTGAGCTGTTCTGTCAGTGAATACCCTCTGTTTTGTTTGCAAAGATAAATAGTACAAATATGCAATTTATATGATATTACGGGTCTGGAACGCTTCAGAGTTAGAGTAACCCATAGGTCCTCCGCGGACGTGCGCCAGTCACAGCGCTCCTCCGCAATGAGCTCGCGTCGAACAGCAATAAGAACACCACCACCAAGTGTCTGATTTCTATCTAAGTAGTTTCTGTCACGTCTCCAAACTATGTAACGGTCATCAAATAATTCGCTATTGTTAAAACCCTCTTTCAGCCACGTCTCTGTTAAACATATAACATCATAGTTACCTGAACACACATTTCTAAAGAAACTTGTCGTTTTTGTCCGCAAGCCACGTACATTTTGGTGATAAATATTAATTGGCATTTTTAAAATGGAAAATAATTAGAATTAAGAGTAACATGAAGAATGCTGGTGCCAGAATAAAATATAACAAATACCAACAGTGTGGCGGGACTAGAATAAGAATGTAATAAGCAAAATGCAATGTTATTATTTGGTGTAAACTAATGTGGAATGTTGTGCAGATTTCATTACCTACCACGGAAAATAAGCTAGATTCCCAACTCTGTGTCGCTGATGAGATTACAAACATGGTAAGATTATTATGATTATTGTAATAAATGGTGCAAAATAGGCATAAGTTGCCAAAATCCGCGAAGAAATTATTACTTACATCATACGCTAACATAAATATAAAAATAATTGTACAGAATACGCGAAACGCGACTTTGAGACTAAATGAATTAGACACACAATGCAAACGATCGGCTAAGTAACGTAAACGATTAGCCCAGGCCCAGGTAAATAAACGAAACGCAACGTGAATTGAAGTCACTAATGAGGTGATTAAGACATAAACAGCAGTGCCTCTCAAACTTAACTTACGAGCTAATATAAAAAGATGAAAGTATATTAGAAGAATTAACATATTTTTTTCAGATCCAGTTCTGACGTAATTGCATATGTGGGAGAAGTTGAACTTTTTTTCACCAATATTTTGCAACCCTTTACCCAAACAAAAGAAAAATCCTTCTCCTTGCACAAAGTCTTTGCCCTATTAAGCAGCTGCTTATTTTCAAATGTCAGGTGATCGTTAACAAAAATCTTGCCAACACCGTTAATACCCAAATCAGATACTGTTAATGACTTGTGTCTCTTAGCCGCCGCTATGAAGTCGTCCCTCAAGTATCGATTGTGCATGGATATAATAATGTTTTTAGCGTCTTTATTATTACGTTGGGGAACTCTGGCCACATAATTTATTTGATCCCTTGAGACTGCGCACTTAATTATGCCGCCAATTTTGGCAACAACAGCAAAGAGGTCCTCCGACCCCGAGACCGGGACACCCTTAATTTCTATATTATTTAGACGCGATCTCTGCTCACTCTCGCGCATGCTTAATTCCAAGCGGTCAAGTCGCCTTTCGAACCTCGTGACGTCCTCCTTAGTCTTTTGTAGGGACTCAATCTGTTGGTCAACTACCACCAACTTGACCGAGAGCTCATCAACTGTGCCATGGACGTAGTCTAGAGATTTCTGAACTCCAACAATTTCATCCTTCAGGATTCTAAGGTCAGAAATATCCGCCTGAATCGTCTTCACTGTTTCGATCAAAACTGGTAACGTTTCTAACTGTTCCGTAAGTTTGCGGAGCTCCTGATGTATACTTTCTAAATCACCTTGTGAAGCCTTCCCAGGCGGTGGGTTTGAAGGACTCGCCAACCCTACTTTGCAGGTACTGCACTTCCAGGTCGCTTTCCTGTCGCTTTCCTGTAGTAGGTAGATAGGTAGTAGGTAGTAGTAGGTAGGTAGGTAGTAGGTAGGTAGGTAGGTAGTAGGTAGGTAGTAGGTAGGTAGTAGGTAGGTAGTAGGTAGGTAGTAGGTAGGTAGTAGGTAGGTAGTAGGTAGGTAGTAGGTAGGTAGTAGGTAGGTAGTAGGTAGGTAGTAGGTAGGTAGTAGGTAGGTAGTAGGTAGGTAGTAGGTAGGTAGTAGGTAGGTAGTAGGTAGGTAGTAGGTAGGTAGTAGGTAGGTAGTAGGTAGGTAGTAGGTAGGTAGTAGGTAGGTAGTAGGTAGGTAGTAGGTAGGTAGTAGGTAGGTAGTAGGTAGGTAGTAGGTAGGTAGTAGGTAGGTAGTAGGTAGGTAGTAGGTAGGTAGTAGGTAGGTAGTAGGTAGGTAGTAGGTAGGTAGTAGGTAGGTAGTAGGTAGGTAGTAGGTAGGTAGTAGGTAGGTAGTAGGTAGGTAGTAGGTAGGTAGTAGGTAGGTAGTAGGTAGGTAGTAGGTAGGTAGTAGGTAGGTAGTAGGTAGGTAGTAGGTAGGTAGTAGGTAGGTAGTAGGTAGGTAGTAGGTAGGTAGTAGGTAGGTAGTAGGTAGGTAGTAGGTAGGTAGTAGGTAGGTAGTAGGTAGGTAGTAGGTAGGTAGTAGGTAGGTAGTAGGTAGGTAGTAGGTAGGTAGTAGGTAGGTAGTAGGTAGGTAGTAGGTAGGTAGTAGGTAGGTAGTAGGTAGGTAGTAGGTAGGTAGTAGGTAGGTAGTAGGTAGGTAGTAGGTAGGTAGTAGGTAGGTAGTAGGTAGGTAGTAGGTAGGTAGTAGGTAGGTAGTAGGTAGGTAGTAGGTAGGTAGTAGGTAGGTAGTAGGTAGGTAGTAGGTAGGTAGTAGGTAGGTAGTAGGTAGGTAGTAGGTAGGTAGTAGGTAGGTAGTAGGTAGGTAGTAGGTAGGTAGTAGGTAGGTAGTAGGTAGGTAGTAGGTAGGTAGTAGGTAGGTAGTAGGTAGGTAGTAGGTAGGTAGTAGGTAGGTAGTAGGTAGGTAGTAGGTAGGTAGTAGGTAGGTAGTAGGTAGGTAGTAGGTAGGTAGTAGGTAGGTAGTAGGTAGGTAGTAGGTAGGTAGTAGGTAGGTAGTAGGTAGGTAGTAGGTAGGTAGTAGGTAGGTAGTAGGTAGGTAGTAGGTAGGTAGTAGGTAGGTAGTAGGTAGGTAGTACTTTTGACGTAGACGAAGTTGCGTGGGTCAGCTAGTGCGTTATAAAACTGTAGACTGGCTCGTATGCCTGGTGGTCGCAAGCTACGAGTATACAACTAAGCGCGAAGTTCGATATCCAGATCGGGAAAAGTTCACTATAGGGCACCGAGCCTGGATTAGTGCCCGATTGTTGGCAATAGGCTCACCCCGACTTCATGGGATTTAAATTTAACTGGGCCGTGGATGTATTAGACGTACTTTTGCCTAACTCTTTGGAATAACGTGTTTTATGTTTTGAGTGAGATTCATCATTTTGTTAAGGCGACTACAGGAGCTAAATGCGAGCTTTATAACGCCTGAAAGTATATGATTCACTGCAATAAACAAAACCAGAAAAATAAATGATATTCTTCACGATATATGCTAGTATGATAGTGTTTTGAAAACATAATACAGTTAATTTAACTCGATAAAAAAATCACAACCTTATCTCTAAAAAAATATTTTAACGAATTAGAACCATACTAAAATACATGCAATCATTCTCATTTTTTGTCTAATAATTCTACATGCAACATATTATTTTTAATGAAACGGTTTTATTTAGCTCACCCCGTTTGTTTTATTTATTCTTGGGTCAAATTTAGTAATTCAAATTTCACCCTCTTCCTGTCAACCGATTAATCTGAAATTTAGTATACACTTTGGATTTTGGTGACAATACAATTATGTTTATTCATTATCATTATAAATTCAAGATGGCCGCCGCTAAATGGCGGATAACGTAGGTTTTATCAATCCCATCAATATGGGTATCAAATGAAAGGGCTCAACAAGCAGAATACAATATACTATAAAACATTGAAATCCAAGATGGCGGCCGCTACAAAATGCCGGATAACGTAGGTTTTATCAATCCCATCAATATGGGTATTAAATGAAAGTGCTCAACCAGTAGAATATAATTTACTATGCAAAATTGAAATCTAAGATGGCCGCCGCTACCAAATGGCTGATAACAATTTTTTATCAATCCCACCAATATGGGTATCAAATAAAAGGGCTTGACAAGAAGAATACAGTGCACTATACAACCTCAATATTTAAGATGGGCGCAGCCACTAAATGGCGTATAATAATAAGATTTAAATTTAGAAATTGAATCTGTAATTTAGGTATCTGATTAATCCAGCCTGAATCCACCACCCAAGTCAAGATTTTGTATCATATTGAGGACTGTGTGGCGTTAGGGTGGCTAAAAATGATACGTCGTTAGCGGTACACCACCCAAGTTAAAGAAACCTTGCAATAATCAAGCACTAAATGAATTAAACAGAATGCGAAATAAAAACTAGAAAATAGTTTTATGTTAAACATACATTGCAATGTTTAAGATAAATGTACTAAAAACCAAAAAATAATAAAATAGATACAGTCGTGGGAATTATAAACATATGCATAGACTAGACTAAAATAAAACCGTGGGGCACGTCAATTGTCTACAAATTATCGACTCAATGTGAGATAGAAGAATCGTTTAATTCGTCGTTAGGCAGTTGGCCCGCAGACGGTGAGGAAATTACTTACTATTTTCTTGCTCATGGAAATTCCAATAGTTATACACTCCATGTAAATAAAAGAGATGTTTGAACTAGTTTATCGTTGGACATTCACACTGCTGGCTGGCGAGGAATCGTTTCACTGCTCGTAGTTTGTCTTTAATCGACAAAACATATGATAAAAGTACTACTCGCTCACCACTATGAAACCCTAAATCTCGCTTATAATCGAGCTTGCTAGCTTGTTTCCACATTCTAGCCCTTCTTATCACACGTCCATCGTTGTCGGTTGAACAACTGCCTAATTATAGTGTAACATTACAAAACAAACATTTTAATCAACGATTGTAGACAATTGACGTGCCCCACGGTTTTATTTTAGTCTAGTCTATGCATATGTTTAAAATTCCCACGACTGTATCTATTTTATTATTTTTTGGTTTTTAGTACAATCAATAGATTTTTTGTAAATCGATAGAAACCACTTATTTCGCACTATTCGGCCCTCAGTGACTGACGTAACAACCACTTTGTAGTGCAAGCTGATTAGAACTTTATTCTAACAGTGTTTTCAGTGTATTCACCACAAATAGAGTTGCTAATTTAGCTCCCTTAATACAATTTCGTAGATACTTCGGTCTACATAATCTTAGCATGGACAACATGCTGGGTACTTGATCGCAGTCAACTGGACGAGGTAATAGCTCTCTCGACAATTAGTGGACACCTAGGCTTTATGCTAACTGATGAATGGGCCGGATTACAGACAGCCAGCACGGAACCCGGAAATTAGTGCCTACGACGCTACGCCGTAGCAACACTCGTAGCTGCTACATAGGTGCTACGAGGTTTGCTACGAGATGTGGAACCCTAAAGGGCGTTTTTTCTGTTTGTTATTTATAACTAAAGGGCAGTTTTTTTTTCTCTCATTAATTTATTATTAAAAGGCGTCTTTTTGTTGTTATTTATTTATGCTGTAATATAATCCTGCAACCTTTCGAAGAAAACAGAAATACATCGCACTTTATTCAAAATACAAAAGTTTGTATATATATGTATATATGGATGGATGATATTTATTAAAAAAAATGACTTTAACCTGGAAAAACGCACAAGCTCCAGCGTTCCAGTGGGATCAACAAAATCGAAAATAAAGTAAAATCTAATAATAATATATTCACTATAGTATTTCAACACTTTCAAATATTTCAGGCAGCTCTGGTCTTAAAACAGATTTTTGGTATATTCAACTAAATAGACCTTAAATCTGAGCTTTTACACGTGAACAAAATGGAAGCCGCACAGTGCGCTCAATAGAAAAATGTGGAAAAAAACACGTGTCGAACTCGTCAAAAGCCAAAACGCTTCGTTTCACTTTGATGTCCAGTTCAACCTATATCCATCACTGTGGATTTGGTTAAAAAGAAATATTTGTCATTCTGTTGTGTTTTTTTTTTGGTTTAAGAATAACTTTAAAAAAATAAAAGAAAAAAAAAAATAACAAATTATAATTGCATAAGTTGATAAAAAATGCTATGCAATAGCTTTACCGCTGCAGTCCCCGAGTGGCACACGTCTTTTTTTATTTATAATCGGATTATTTAATTTAGTATTAATGGCTTCACCATTTCAGCCGAAAGACGTCCACTGCTGGACATAGGCCTCCCCCAAGTGTCGCCACATTGACCGGTCCCGTCCTTAATAATGGCTTATGTTGTACTTAATAATATAAATAAATAGTTATTTAAGATGCAAATAATGGTACACAACTGGAACACATCAAAATTATTTCTTTAAATGAGGCTTTATGAACGTCGAAACATGAAACAGCCAATTGGAAATAAAGAGATGCACAGTGTACCAGTAATTATACGTATATTCATATAGAACTACATTCAACGACTTTTTTAATACGATTGACATCAGCTTAAATAAAAGCTGCCAGAACATGTGTCAGATTATGAGTGGCCAGCGAGGGCCACAAGGAGTATCATCTACCTTCAACATGCCCCCTTAATCTGCCACATGTCCACACACCGTCTTCAAATACCAAGACATCATAAAATGACACAAAAACAAGAGATTAAAACCATTACTAATAAATCTAAAACATTAAACAAAGTACATAATATCAAACTTAAGTCACACTTTCGTTACCCGCCCTCTTAATGGGTAATCTCGTTAAAGCGTTTTTGAATTTGGGGCCTGGCAGAGACTTAGTTAACATATCTGCCAGCATGTCTTGTGAAGACACATACGTCACCTCTACTGACTCATTCAATATTGCTTCGCGAATAAAGTGAAACCTAATATCGATATGCTTCGTTCTATTATGGTTCATCTTGTTTCTCGCTATGTGATGTGCAGACTGATTATCGTTATAAATAACAACAGGTTTAGCACAAGTATTATTTGTTATACTATTTAACAAACTCCGTAAATAAATCGCTTCCTTTGAAGCTTGGCTGAGACCTATGTACTCCGCCTCAGTTGACGACAGAGCTACACACCGTTGTTTACGACTCTCCCACGTTATTAAATTTTCGCCTAATATAAACATTAGACCCGTAAAAGATTTTCTGTCATATTACCCACCCCAATCCGCGTCCACGTAGCCAAGAAGTTCTAATTTACCTGACTTTCGGAAGGTTAGGGCAAAATCTGATGTCCCTTTTAGATATCTTAACACCCGTTTTGCACACTTATAATGTATTTCATCATAACAATTATTAAATTGTGATAAAACACTAACAGCGTGCGCGATATCTGGCCTACTATTTTGAGCTAAATAGTTCAGACATCCTATCAGATTTTGATAGGGTAACCTATTATCAGAGTCTGAAGCTTTTTCTAGTCTGATACCCGTTTCCATGGGGGTGTTGACTGGTTTACAGTCCGTCATTTCAAAATCCTTTAAAACATTAATAACATATTGTTCCTGATCGAGATAAATGTTGTTTTCGTCTCTCCTAAGTCGCATACCTAAGACATGTCTAGCATGACCTAGATCCTTGACTTTGAATTTTTTTAATAACTCGGTTTTCAATTTTTCTTTTTCCTTTTTGTGTATATCACTACAAAAAATAAAAATATCGTCTACGTAAATAACTATAACTATTCTATCCCTATCCCTATCTCCTAGTAACTTTTGGTATAAACACGGCTCTATTTTCGATTGCGTGAAACCTAGACTAAGCATCTCCCGGTCAAGTTCATTGAACCAAGCATTCGATGCTTGCTTGAGACCATATAACGACCTTTTTAACTTGCATACCTTAGTCTCTTGACCTTTGGTGATAGCACCTACAGGTTGCAACATATAAATGTCTTCCTTTAATTTACCATAAAGGAAAGCAGTCGTCACGTCCCACTGATCTATGTCCCAATCATATTCTACAGCTAATGAGAATAAAAGTCGCAAAGTCGAGCTCCTCACTACGGGAGAATATGTTTCGTTATAGTCTACCCCACGTACCTGTGTAAATCCTTTCGCTACCAGCCTAGCTTTGTACTTTGAGATCTTACCATCACTATCTCGCTTAATCTTAAAGACCCATTTACATTGAATCGGCTTCTTATCACGTGGTAAGTCAACAAGTGTCCACGTCTGATTCTCCTTCAACGATTGTAGTTCATCGTCCATGGCCTTCTGCCACAGTGCACGATCAGGTCTAGCAAGGGCCTCCTTTACAGTCGTCGGATCGCCGTCAATTTCTGCGAGAACGTTGATGCACGTGTTCGTATAGTCAACCAGTTTCCGCGAGCGCAAGTTGTATCTCGGTTCTATACTCGTCTCTGTACTCACTTCTTCATTCGTAGCGAATTCGGTACTTCCTGTATCTGCATCCTGAAAATCTTCCTCAACATTTGTATGGACATCAGGAGGTGCATCCAAAATCGCAGGTTCAATTCGTTCCTCCTCAATGGACAAAGGAACAACTGCGTTCTTCATTACATTTGTACCAGGAAACACATTTTCCAAGAACTTCACATCCCTCGCAACTGTTATCTTACCAGTCTGTGGGTGCATGAGTCGGTAACCTTTCGTAAGATCGGTATAGCCAATAAAAATCAAGGCTTCGGTTTTCATGTCTAACTTTTTCCTTTTCTGCTTCGGTTTTAATGCAAACGCCAAACATCCAAAGATTTTTAAATGACTCAAGTTTACTTTCTTGCCGGACCAAAGTTCTTCAGGTACTTTATTCAAAACAGCCTTTGTGGGGCTTCGATTCTTTAAATAAACTACAGTACGTACTGCCTCAGCCCAAAATTTCTTGCTTAAATTCGCCTCACAAAGCAACGATCTTGCTTTTTCTATAATTGATCTGTTCGCCCTCTCAGCTACGCCATTTTGCTCAGGCGTATAAGGAACTGTCGTTTGGTGCTTTATACCAGCTGACTTGAAGAACCTGTCGAAAACATGGTTGCAAAATTCAGTACCATTATCAGATCTAAGGCATTTTATCGATTTACCAGTCTCTTTCTCTACTTCCGCCTTATACTCTCGGAATTTGTCAAAAGTCTGACTCTTATTTCTTAAGAAATAAACATACGTCTTGCGCGTATAATCATCGATAAATAGCAACATGTATATGGAACCAGCAAATGATGGCTCTTCCATCGGACCGCAGATATCCGAATGTACTAACTCTAGAATCTGTTCTGCTCGTGTGCCTTTGTTTCTGAATGGGCTTTTGCACGTCTTACCTTTAATGCATGGAATACATGGCTCAATGTGTTGTTTACTGTCGAAATCCATACCAGTCACCATATCTTTTAATTTCAGCATGTAATTTTTACCTAAATGCGCTAACCTTTTGTGCCATAGGTTTGACAGAGGTTTATCTGACAATGTCGCGTTGACGTATTGTTCTTTTTCATTTAATTTGAAAATTCCATCAACCTCATTGCAAGTCGCAACTATTTGGTCGGTTTTATTTTTGATAGTGCAACCTCTTTTATCAAAATTAACCGCGAAATCTTTCTTTACAAGATCGCTCACTGATATCAAGTTCATGGATAGTCGAGGAACATGTAGAACCTTTTTCAGTGTGAAATCTGAACTTCCGCTCACTTTAACATCTCCTCTACCTTCAACTGGTATTTCTTCTCCATTGGCCACTTTAATCTTCAAGTCACTCTTTACTTTTTCCAAGTTACATAACTTTTCGACATTCCAGGTCATATGGTTTGAGCAGCCACTATCCACATACCAGCCACTTCTCTTTGTGGCACTTGTATCTGCCGTACTCAGGCACACACCGGCATGAAACTGCTTGCACTCAGCTGCCTTGTGTCCTGGTTTATGGCATTTAAAACATTTGCGGACTGGTTTCCGAGCATTGTTTTTAGATGCCTTTTTCTGTTCAGAAAGAAATGCTTGCTCACCAGCTCCAGCTTTATCTTCAGCTTGTCTGTTAGCTTCTTGCAGCAGTTTAGTTTTGATCTGCTCTAAGCTAATTTCCTTTCCACTATTATCTATTGCCATTATCATCGGGTTGTAGTCTGATGTTAATCCAGCAAGTAAAATGGAAATGATCCAGTCGTCTGATACTTTCGCGTCTATTGCAGCTAATTGTTGTGCTATGGATATTACTTTTGACACGTAATTCTCCATACATGAAAAGTTTTCCAACTTACATGACCATAACTGACGCTGTAGTGCTATTCGTCTGCCCCAGCCTTTATCCTCATATGCGACACACAGATTGCGCCATGCCTCACGCGCGGTCTTCACGTTGTACACGTGGGCAAAACATGAAGGCTCTAACAGCAGACATATGGTAGTTCGTGCTTTTCGATCAGCTTCCTTGAGAGCAGGACTAATCTCCTCGGCTTCCACAGCCTCCCACCAGTTTTTACATTCCAAATAGTTTTTAACATGAAACTTCCAAACCTGGAATCCTGCAGCTCCGTCAAGCTTTTTAATTCCAAAAATGGAACCTGACGAACCGTTTACGTCATCCGTCAACATCATCGAAAAAATCACAATTATTTGACTGGCATCAACTGGGCATTAACTGGGCAATACCTGGGTATTTACTGGGCATTATCTGGGCATTATCTGGGCATTATCTGGGCATTATCTGGGCATTATCTGGGCATTATCTGGGCCCATAACCAATTGGAAATAAAGAGATGCACAGTGTACCAGTAATTATACGTATATTCATATAGAACTACATTCAACGACTTTTTTAATACGATTGACATCAGCTTAAATAAAAGCTGCCAGAACATGTGTCAGATTATGAGTGGCCAGCGAGGGCCACAAGGAGTATCATCTACCTTCAACACAGCCTTTAGAAATTCTATCAATGTTTTAGCTGGCAAAAAGTGGTGGAACAAGAGCATTATAGGCTGACCTATTGAATCTGATACGAGGAGATATGAATGACATGACCAAAAGATCTGGTGTTTCATAGTAGCTATATGTTTTTTTAATTTATTTATTTCAACAAAAAGCTAGCACTTATGAGTATTTCACAAATCACATACGTGTTCTCGTGGACACAACTCTTGGTTTTCTTAACATTATTGCATCATTATAAAAGTAAGTTAACACATAGTTTTATTACACAGACGTACGCATCACAATACGCCTAATGGCACGTATACTCGAGCTGCACAGTGTTTATTTCAAAGGAGACGTAGGTACATAATTATACTGATCTATAGCTCTAGTATCATTTCGTGCACGTTGGCGTCTATACACCATCTCGTATCGACTTGCCCGCCATCCCAAAACGCGCGGCGAAAGCACATGCTCCTAGCGTCCCGACCACCGTGTCAAATCAGGCTGATATATATCCGGTTTAACTCGGAGCCTTGACTAAACTAGTTGGGAAAAGATTAGGCTAACCATGAGGTATATACTACATTCAAAACTTGTGGCTTTTTCATCACTTTAGATCCGTCAACAATTTCAGAGTATTATGATATTCGCTTGGAAATTATCCTAGCGCTTAATTAGTATTAGCGACAGCCACATTCAATAACAGTGCCCAAAGCCCGGCCTTATAATCCCTTAATACGACGCTGAATACCACATCAGCACATAGCTACATAGACAGTAGGCATATAAGGTACCTGAATACATAAATGTTTGCTTACGTTATATACTACTGACTTTTTTTTATTAACCTCGTTTTGAGAACACGAAAAGAAGAGATACCGAATATTTCAACTCGCGCCATACCTACTTATTTTTCCTGTAAGCCGGTTGATTCTGTAAAATTCAAATAGCAACTCGCATCTCATATCGCTAATTACTCTCA
The DNA here is from genome assembly GCA_916618015.1 of Xestia c-nigrum. NCBI lineage: Eukaryota > Metazoa > Arthropoda > Insecta > Lepidoptera > Noctuidae > Xestia > Xestia c-nigrum. The sequence continues at coordinate 25,798,134 of OU745247.1, forward strand.
CTTCGCATAAGGTTCAGAATGACCTTGATTTTGCATTCTGTAAGCATCGCCTAGTCACGGGAAGTGTTGGGGGAATTACCTTCATCATCATGGGGTTTAGGTTTCCGCACTTAGTCCTTGAAGTGGACCATTGTGCGTGAGCCATGGTGGCCGATTACTCCAACCAGCCCACCTCCCTCCAGAAGCAGATTAAACTTCCCGGTCTCCTCAGGATATCTGCAAGTGATCCTGGCGTTCCCAGGGTCTCCTCGCGAATCTTGGTAACGCCTGTGCACTCCAGGAGAACATGCGCTACCGTCTCCTCCGCCTCCATGCACGCTCTGCACAGGGGACTGTCGGTGATACCTAGGGTGTGGAAGTGTTTGTTCAGCGAGCAGTGACCAGTGATGGTCCCTGCCACCAGACGCAGGCTATCTCTGTCCAGGTGCAAAAGGCGCCTGGTCAGCTTTGGATCCAAGGATGGCATAGCTTCCTTGGATTGCCTACAACCTGGTGCCAAGGCCCACCATTTCTCTGCTTGTAATCGGGTGTGATCCTTTAACCAGTTCCTCAGCTGCTTGAAGGGAATGGGCACAATGGGTTTGGGTCCGTAGGGTTTTGTGCTGGTTCCTCTTCTGGCAAGTTCATCAGCCGCATCATTGCCGGATGATCCACTGTGTCCTCTTATCCATTGCAGCGTTACCGTGTTGTGGTTCAGCACCGTGATTCTTTCTAGGGCCCTGTGGCACTCTAGTACTAGTTTCGACGTGATCTGGTTACTCTTTAGGGATTGAAGGACTGAGGCACTGTCGGAGAGTATACGAATGTTGGTGTCCGTAACCTCCCTGGCCTCTATGGCGTGTGCTGCTTGGATGATGCCTACGCACTCTGCTTGGTAGACAGAGTTGAGCCTTCCGAGAGATTTTGATATTTTAATGTTGAGGTCGTCGGGAACACCCCGACGCCTGTCCCATCTTTGGTTTTGGATCCATCAGTGTAGATTCTTAGCTCTTTCGTGCCTGAGTAGTCGCACAACTCCTCTACGAGCACTATATTGTAGTGTTTTTTGAAGCAGTGAGTTTTCAGAGATCTGTCGATAGGTGATGCCATCATCGGCTGATCTCTGATTGAATCTCCTTTGATACGTGTGTGTTTTATTCTGGAGTCGTTACTTAGGGTGCCGGCTAATTCGAGTCTGAAAATCGCTGCGGCCGCCTCCTCTCTCACGACGAGGTGTAGGGGTGGTAGCCCCAGCATCACCTGTAGGGCAGCAGTTGGTGATGTTCTCATGCTGCCGGTGATTGCCACGCAGGCAAATCTTTGTAGTTTCTCAAGGTCCTTTTGGGTCGTGCTTAGGTTGGTCCTGGGCCACCATACCAAAGACCCATATGTGATAATTGGTCGGATAACTGTGGTGTATAGCCAGTAGGTGATTTTGGGGCTTAGGCCCCAGTTTCTCCCAAGGAGTCTCTTACATTGCCAGAGGGATATACTAGCTTTTGTGGTGATGTAATCCGTGTGTTTTGCCCAGTTTAGCTGTTTGTCCAAATAGATACCCAGGTATTTGGTCTCAGTCGATAGGCTTAGGGTTGCCCCAAAGAAACTTGGTAGGTGCAACGTTGCCAGCTTCCTTTTTCTTGTGAAGAGGACAAGTTCGGTTTTGGTGGGGTTCACTGCTAGCTTGTGTTCGTTGCACCATTCTTCTACTATCCTTAGAGCCTGACGCATGAGGTTGCATAGTGTGTTTTCATGTGTCCCATTTATTATTATAGTCAGGTCGTCGGCATAGCCCACCGTGTAGTAGCCTCTGCTATTGAGGCGGTTGATGAGGCTATCTACTACGAGGTTCCACAGTAGTGGCGAGAGGACACCACCTTGGGGGCAGCCCTTCGCCACTATGGCCCTAGTGGTGTCGTTTACTGTAACTTGAACCGCCCTCAGTCGGAGCATATTTGTGATCCAGCCTCGCAGGGTTGGGTCCACCCCGTGTTTCTCGAGGGCTGCGTTGATGCTATGGAAGATGGTTTTGTCAAAGGCGCCTTCTATGTCGATGAAGACGGCTAGTGACGAGCATTTGTGTTCCACTGCACATTCGATCCTGGAGATCACACTATGCAGCGCGGATTCTGTTGATTTTCCTGTGGAGTACGCGTGTTGCTGTTTGTGAAGTGGTCTTTCTCTAAGAGGTCCGTCCCGAATGTGTCGGTCGCAGAGTCTCTCGAGAGTTTTCAGTAGGAAGGATGTTAGGCTTATTGGCCTGTACGCCTTGGGTTGTGTGTAGTCTGATTTGCCTGGTTTAGGGATGAAAATTACTTTCACCTCTCGCCATGCAAGTGGTATATATCTCTGTGCTATGCAGGCTTGATAGATGATGGTCAGCCATGGCGTTAAGACGTCCAGTCCCCATTGTAGGAGGGCGGGGAAGATTTCATCTAAGCCTGCAGAGTTTTTTGCTTTGTTGAATTGTTTGCGCATGGTTTGCCTGAGCTTACTAAGTTCCGAGTTCCACCAGGAGTTGCCCTTTGTCTTGGTGTTTGGGTCTTTTAGTTTGCAGCAGGCGTGGTAGGCTTCAATGATGAATTCCGAGAGTTTTGTTACAGCGTGTTCAAGTTGTTCAGGGTCCGTTAGAATTTGGGGCGCTTGGTGCTGCGTTAGCAGGGAGGCCAGTAGTCGTTTGTAGCCGGGTACGTTGGTACGGCGTGGGTTGCGTCTGGGTTCGGGTTTTTTTATATTGGCCACTAGTGAGAAGCGGATTCTTCTATGGTCAGAGCAGGAAGGCTCGTTGGATACGTGCCAGTCAGATATAAGTTTTGCCGCGTTTTCCGAAGTCAGCGTGAGATCAATAATTGTTTGTCCGCGAGATGTGACCCAAGTGGGTTCCGAGCCGCGGTTAGCGATGTTAAGGTTAGTGGAGAACAAATATGTGCATAGTACCTCACCTCTAGTGTTGGCTTTGTTGCAGCCCCAAAGTGGGTGATGGGCGTTTGAGTCCGTGCAGATGACCAGGTCCAGATTGGCATCTTCACAGTACCTTACCAGGTCAGCCATCCCCTTTGGTGGGCAATCTACATCCTCGCCTGGCATATATACCGAGGCTAGGACGATGTCAGGTACATCGCCGTCGGTTTTTATCCTGACGGCTGTTTGATCTCTGGAACATAATTGCGTGAGTGTGGTGGTGGGTACATCTTTGGGTATATAGGCGCAGGTTCGAGGCTTATCTGTGCCTTGTGTATCGAGGATTAGCTTACCTCCAATGTTACCAAGGCCACATACTCTATTATTGCGGATCCACGGCTCTTGGATGAGTGCAATGGTACGGGGTTCTGTCTCCAGTGCCCTGCGTAGGCATGCGGTAGCCGTCTGGCTATGCTGGAGGTTGGTCTGAATAATTTTCAGAGGTCGGGATGTGGGCGGTAGTGGGGTGGAATTAGGAGGAGAGGGATCCATCGGATGATACACCCCCCCCTTCCAGCCCGTGCTGGCCTTCGCTTGGAGCCGGTGACGACGAGAGCAGCCGCTCCGTCCACCCGGATGGTGAGGCTGCATTTCTCTCCGCGTCAGCATCAGCCATCGCCGCCCTGGCCATCTCTTCCTCCAGTTCGGCCATGGTCGGGTCGTTGTCTGTCGGTGCCGGTTCCGTCCGTTCCGTCTCAGTCCGAGTGTCAGTCTGCGTGTCGGGGGGGTTGGCCCTGGGGAAGAAGCGAACGTATATCGATCCAAGGAGGTACGATATCCGTCGCTCCCTACCCAAGACCTTGTCGGCTTCGTCCGGTGGGATGCCCAGGGTCAGATAAGTCCCATGGTTATCACCACCGACCGAAGTCGCCCTATACAGGGACCACCTACCGACAGCGTACCAGGGGTTCTGGCAAGTCAGTATCTTTTGGAGCAGCGCTATGTCCCCATTGTACCTGGGTACAAAGAGCGCCGCTCGTAGTCGGGTCGGTACGTCAGACTGTCTCATTGTAGTCAGTGTCACGTCAGTGTCCGGCAGTCGAATTCTGGGTACATTCTGAGTCAGCCAAGTCAACGCGTTTTCATCCTCGCACCATATGTGCACCGTGCCCTCCGCTACCCTTGGGTAGCCTCGGAAGGCCGGGACTCTGGTGGGGTCCGTGCGACACGTGTCGACTATGAGGTCCTCGAGCTTGGTCTTTACGACCTCACACTCGGCCGATGTCAAGTCTTGTGATGGAGGCGGGCGGCAGATCGCTACGGCGAGTCGCGCAGGAATATCCTTTGTGGCCCGCGCGTAGGTTCTCTGCTCCCCTTGAGCAGCCTGGGTTCTGAAACGCTTTGCGTCTCCCTGGAGCGTGCTTGGCGAAGCCGTATCATCGGGACGCTCCCGCTTCGCCGCTCCCTGTCCACTTGGACCTGGTTGCGGTTCTGTGGGGCCCGGCTTGGCTCTTTGTTCCAGGTTAACCCGGTTTAGGAACCCAGCCCGCTTACCTCGTCTCCTGGTCCGGTGTCGGTCGCCAGTCGTCTCGTCGCGGTTCTGGTTGCTTCCTCCGGATGGTCCCGGTGCGGGCAGTGACTTCTCGCGTTGGGTTTCCCCTACGCGTGCTGTTCCCTGCCCGCTCGTTTCCGCGTCCGACTGCTGCTTGCTCTGGGTTTCCCCTTCGCGCGCCTGTAGCCGGTCGCGTACTCCCTTCCAACCTCCCGTTTGCGCATCGCGTAGACTATTGCCTTCGCGGGCTTTGCGCAAACGTTTGTTGAGCTCTCTTTCTCTGTTTCGGAGCTTTCCGCGCTGAGTCTTCAGCTTGCGGACCTCGTCCACAGAGATAAAACCGGAACTACCAGGGTCCGCTTCCTTTCCCGTCCCGAGAGAGTCCATGTCCCTCAACCTTGCCTCGATCTTCTCACGCTGGAGTGCCAGCGTGCGGAGTTCGCTGCTAAGGCTGGATATTCGCGGGTTGTCGGCGTCATTGTCGGGATTGTTCGTGACACTGTTCCGAACGATACTCTGGTGCCAGGCCATCGTGGAAGGTGTCGTAGTCGTCGTCGAGTCAGTGGGCGCACGAATTGCAGCCGTGGTCGTGTCGGTTGTCGTTGTTTTTGTTGGCGCGTGAGCCGCAGCCGATGCTGGCGGTAGAACCGCCTTAGGCAGAAGAGTGCCCCCCCCCCAGATTACGGTGGAGGCAGACCGACGAGTCGGTGTGGGATTCCCCGGCATTACCGGGACCCACCTGGGGAATATTATTTTTGCTTTCCTGCATGTTGGGTTTGTGGTGGGCTTTTTTGGAGTGGAGGTTACCCGTCCTCATGGACCGAAAGGATAGAGGGAGAAAGGAAGGAGGGTCTGGGTGTAGGATCATGGAGATGGGGTGAGGGATTTCCCTAGGCCTGGGATTTTGGCTTTCGGGAAGGTGCGAAAAAGCGCCTGGGGGTTTTGGTTACGTCTATTTCTTATGGAATTAGACCAAGAACAGGGTGGCAACCTCGTGAAGGTGAATCCCCCAGACCTGCCTTGAGGATCTACACGACCGTAGCGCTCCCCCTCAAGACCCCGCCACCCTACTGCCTCTGAGGGAGGCAGTAGGGTAGGCCTGCATCCATACTACCAAGCAAAGCATAAGCAAAGCATGTCGTTGTGCAACCGCGAAAGCATAAATACAGACCCTCCCTCTTACCTTACAGAATTACCTTACAGAATGCCACTTCTTACGTCATCTCATACTTTAACTGTCAAAATCTCCCTGTCAATTGAGTTTTACTCGCTGACAGGCTCTCAATGGTAGCGCTAGTGTGTCAACCGAGTTTTTAGAATGCCAATCAAGAAACTCACTGTGGATTCAGATTCGAAATTTAGAATGAGATCTAACAGAATCTCACCCCAGGAGTTGCAGTAACTTGCAGTCATCAACTGCCTATAAATATTTTACTCTAACCAGTTACGGAGAGACCGCATTAAATTCATTCCTAAATTGATGATGATTAAATAATATCTACTCTAATGAAGCAGCTATCTGACAGTCACGGGTAATCCTACTAATATTATCAATGTGGAAGTGAGTGTTGATGTATGTATGTTTACCACTCTTTCACGCAACAACTACTGAACGGATTTGGATGAAATTTTGCACACTTATAGTTTATAACCTGGATTATCACATAATATGCTTTTTATCCCGGTAGTAAGATCCCATATCAAACTTCACACAGGCGAAGCCGTTGGCAGTTGCGAGTTTTATAATAATACTGAACACTAATCTGAAGAACGAATCCCCCTTAAGTAAAACTGAAAATTTAGTATCTACAGTTGCAGAGTAAGCGGCACAAAATTGACAAAAGACACATTTCGCGCTTTAACTAAATTACACTCCGATCAATTAATAAAAAATTACAGAAACTGCAGATCCAAGCCCCACTGACAGCGCAGTGGTTTCACCAGCAGTCGAAGCTGCCCCACGGGACTTTGGTCTCGCGATAATTGCCCAAACCATCCGGAAACTCCATCACACATTCCCTATGTGCCTATTGACGGTAATTGCGACAGTTTGCCCGCCATTTACCGATAATGGCCGACAAATCGGGGATGAGGATTATAATAACTAATTGAGCAAGCTTTTGTCTGAAAGAGGAAGATGGATTGGGAATTAATTTGAGGTTCAAATTGAAGGTCTCGGTGTGATGAATCGCTTTGAAATGGTTTTAGCAATTTCGAAGGAATTAATTGTTGATTACATTTGGTTTTTGTGTAACATCATTGCAGGCAAGAAATATCTACAAAAAATCTATGTAAAAGATCCAGTATTTTGTGAATATTTATTGCGTTTGCATGATGTGAACAATCTCCAAGGCATTCACAAATTAGAATTTATAGATTATCTCTATCACAATTAAGTCGACCGACGACAAAAATGAAAATCAGCCCAAGAGACCAAATAACGAAATTCATCCATCGCCAATTAGAGGCACATTTTTTGTTCGAAACGACGGACTCGAACCAATTAGGGGAGTTGACTGATGTATCGACAATTTTATATCTTGATCAAAATTTATATCCGGTGGGAAATCGACGGGTATCCGTAATTGTTGCCGGTCCGTCGGCCCGCGATTGCCGGATTACGATTTTGTCTAGACTCGGATGACAGAGAAAAAGAAATGGAAAAATCGGAATACTTTTTTTCTTTTATCCCGTCTCGCTGTTTGATCAATTAGGCCGGTACAAATAGAAAATGTTCGGCGTTGCTTTATTGCTGTGATGGTACAAGTTTGACAAATCGTACGCTTCGTTGCTCAAGTGTACATGGATTTTGTCGAGATTGTTAACTTGTTTGGAGGATTCTTTGGCACACTTTTGCTTTGTTAACGAACTATTCACATTTCGCAACGTGTCTAACTACAAAAGATAACCACCAGCAAAACACTGTTCCGAACTAAGTCGTGCTGTGGACTGAATTCGAAGTCCTGCACAAATTGCGAACACAAAACCCACCCTAAGCAGGTATTAGGGGTGATCACAAAGGCGTACACTGGCAACAGTGGCAACATAGCCAGTCTTCGAACAATTTCCGTCGCCAGTCGACAAAAGACAGATTAACAACACACGGGCCGAATGATGCGTGTTTAATAATTCAATAGATTCCGCTTTGCGTGTGCTGCCATCTAGTGGATATGAGGGAACCGTTAATGACACGGTTGCTTTTTGGAGACATAGCCTGACTAGCTATAAGAATTTAACAGAGATTTAATATTTTAAATATGTCAGACATAAAAAAGATCTATTGTTTTATGTACAGACGAAAATCATTTTCCCCTTTTCTCCGTCTCTAGTAGGTAGGTAGACAAGTTTTACGTACGCAAGTTATGCTCAAGGAATTATGCTAACTTATTTTTCTCTGTCCAAGTCATAAAAATATTCAAAACACTAAACCATGTTTATGGAGTCTTTATTCAATAATTAGAGTAAAAGTAAAACGACTTAATTTTCTGGAAATAACGCCTTAACTAGCGAACTTTTGCTATAATAACTTGCTACTTAGTTTTTATATAGCTTCATATTCTTTTATAGTCTGAACTTGTTGGTAATGTTGGTTGGTCATAAAATCTATTTATTTTGACGGTAATAAGTAACAATCGAATTCGACTTATCCTTGGAATCTATGATTCACTTGTTTAGATTCAGAATGCTTAAGCAAGTGGCATAATTAAAAATCTACCAACCCGAATAAGATTCAGAGCCGGTAGATACTAAACGGAGTTTAGTGATATGCGCGATCCAAATGAACGCTGAACACTGACCGATACATCAGCGGGCCTAAAACGGCGGCTTTAGCGGAACATAATATGAATCACGTTAAAAATTGAAAATTCTTAAAATGGACATTGTGTTCACCGCCATAAAGTCCGTTTTTAGAATTTAATGTTTTTAACGTGATTCATATCATGTTTTGCTAAAGCGGCAATTTTAGACCCCCAGTACATTTTCTCTCTGAGCTCGATGTTGGGGCATCGGACACAGTTTATCCGTATCGGTTTCACTGAACCTTGATTTAATTAGCAAAGGATCGTATCATAAGTGGCAATTACGCACGGTTCTTTTCGCGCAGTCATAGTGCGCAGCGCCGCCGTCTTGATTTTTGAATACAAATTCACAAATCCTTACCAACATTGCCCTCCATGTCATTAAAACACAAAAAGAACCAAAACACAGAACTAAAAGAAATGTACCAAGTTTGACATACCGGCAATTTTTTTTCTTGCAGTGCCACCTTGAACTGCCCACTTAAAGTACTGTACACTGTTACTTAATTTTGTTACTGTTCGGTTCGATATGAAAAGAAAAGTAACAAATCGTTGCGTAGAATTTGACTAAACGTTTTGTTTTTTCCTGCTAGCCCAATATGTCCACCTATTGTTATCCTCAATAGATCCACATCTCTAATCTCTAAGTAACTTATACACGCCTCAAAATTAATACAAAACCCTTTTGCAGCTTTAACAGACTACGCAATGTTTCTCCATCATCCACTCCAATAGAGACACAAATTCTGCAACACATTAACCCTCAGCTATTTAGCGTTCAAACGCGACAGTTGAACAAATGCAAAGCAATAACTAACACACTAGAACAGCCGGTAATGGGTGTGGACGCCATCTTTTTCTTTTCGCGCGCTCCGCCATGTTGCCGCTGCCGCTGTGTCGGAACCGGACGGCGTCACGGCGGCGCCTCGTCCGGAAACGGCGGGTCGGGTGCGTTCACAAACTCTCACTTGAGACTCAATCGAGTGTGAACGTGTGTGAGGACTTTATTTAGTAGACGAATAAGTTACACTGCGATGGAATAAAAAATAAATGTTTCAAACTGGCATGCCGCCCATTCAGCTCTTTGTAAGTTGTGCTTTCTTATTGGAATGCTATTGTCGTTAATGCTGGCTTGGTTTCCACTGCTTCCGCTGAAATTGTGGACGGAATCCTTGGAGCAGTCTGAGTACCGACTTCGCAGTTCCTTTTGAACTTATACTGGACAAAACAATACCTACTGCATTGAGCCGCACTCATACACAATTATTATATCAGACAGAAAGCTCTTTTTTCACCGATAAAAAATTCACAGTACGTCACCGTGAATTTATTTTTGCACTTGACTAATTTTAAAGTTCCAATTTTCCATGGGCTATTAGACTAACTTTATTTCTTTGTTTTTCTTTGATCCCCAAAGAGCATGAAAATTATTATTTGCAAATGTATCCGAAAAAGCCTCTCATTATATCGCATTACTGAACCGTTCTTTTTACAGACGACAACTTTTGATAGGCGGCGAGAAAAAATCTAATAGAAGAAAATATAGGGCTGGATAATGTGAGTCTAATATGTTTGTTTACTGCATACGAAATCATGTGACGGCACGCCAACGGTGGCAGTTTATCGTTGTTTTTCCGACTTATTTACATTTGAAACGTATCCAAGACTGCTTGAACAAATTTCAATGTTATCCTTCCTTCCGGCGTGCGTAATAATGATAATATAAAGCCGTTTGTCATAGCGAATCGTTTTCGTGTGGTAAGTAGATGTAGCTTTGCAGGCCATTGGTCGCCGAACGAGGCGAATTAGAGTCATGAAGATCTAGCTCAGAGAAATATTGGTTGTTTACAGATCTACCCATGTGCCCCCGCTTTAAAGTAGATTATTTTATTTCATTATTCAATAGTTATGTCTCTCAGTGTAAGTTATAAACTCATAATGCCGCAGACGCATGTAATTGGTAGGTACAGATAGAACGCCGTGCTGCAACAGTGCAGAAACCTACTTTTTTACCTATACGATAAATGTCTCCAAGTATCTTTACACCTCCCCCCCCCCCTCCCACTTCCACTCCTCACACATGGATATGTGTAGCTCCATCTATCATTGCAAAGTAAATCAAATTCGTTTCCAACAAAACGGGGTAAAACACAAACTGAGCTAGCCAACACCACGCGTCAGTAACTTCGAGTGCTCACAAAACCACAAATTCTATTGCGTCCATTGTCAACCAAAATTAGAGTAACTAACTCCGTTTATATAGTGCATCCAACCATTAGCGGGTACACAATTTAGTTTTAATTAAAACACACGTATCTGTGTGTGTTCAGGTTGGCTTTGTTTGCACCTTCACGACGCTATTTTGAGTGTAGCAAAAGAAAACTGTAAAGAATCACAGTGTAGCGCAGACCAAAATTAGCATTTTGTAGTTTCTTATCGGTAGGTAAATGAAAGTAGTTGTTTAGCTAAAAGAAGATGTTTGTTTGATGTAGATGGACGTTGGTCTTTAATAGTTTTTAAGTAAAAATCTGGTCTTGGGTACCTACGTTCTAAAGCGGACAGTAGAATCCGAGCATGAAGAGCGTATGACAGCACACTCTACGATCTGATCTGTAGAGCGTATGACACCACAATCTACGATCTGCTATGAACGTACGACACCACAATCCACAATCTGCAATAGAGCGTACGACACTAAAACCTACAATTTGCTTTAGAGCGTATTACACCACATTTTACTATCTACTATAGAGCGTATGACACCACAGCCTACGATTAGCTATAGAACGTATGATAACACAATCTACGATCTACTATAGAGCGTATGACAGTACAATCTACGACCTGCTGTTCTAGAGCATATTGACACCAAAATCTACGTTCTGTTAGAGCGTACAACTATACAGACATGTAGTCTTAGGTGCGTATTTGTAGGAGTTGCAGTATACGCTCAGGGACACTATGAGCACCAAATAAAGCAAAACCTAGTTATTTAGTTTTAGAGCCGTTACAAAGTACCGCTTTTCCAGTTTTTAGTTACACTATTAAAACAACCAATAAAAAATAACTTCAGAAAAAACGCTTCAGAAGTCGTTGACCTTTGTTTGATTGATTTAGTTTTTTTGTCACCGACTTCTGAAGCGTTTTTCTGAAGTTATTTTTCACTTTTTTGTTTTCTCTGAAATCGGTTTTATTTTTTGTAAAAAAGGTTTTATTTTTTACTTTTTAGTGGTTCACATGTGCTTACCCCTTCACAGCGTACCGGCGTGATTTTAGGTTATGAACTGGTGTAAACAATAGACAGATATGAGATTTCGGCAATCCTAGTCCATTTGCTATCATTTATTGGGGAGTTCCGTTGCATATCTCCGAAGTTCTTCATCAGATCTTCATCAAATTGAAATGGGATCACTTCGAGAAAGTACACTTTATAAATCTACCAAAATCGCTTCTAGTGTGCCTATAAAATGTGAAGAGTTCTCTCTATTTCTCCACAATCAGATACTGATTTGATGATTGTGAGACCACTCAGGAAGCACCAGCTTTCAAATAAAAAAAGAACCATCAAAATCGGTTCACCCACTTGAAAGTTCTGTGGTAACAAAACACTTTCGAAATCTGGGTGTATTTTACACATCTGCGTACCCCCTCAGAACATACAGGCGTGATGTTACGTCATGATATAGTATAAACAATAAACCTACAAGCGATTGCAGCAATCACTGCAGATTTGCTGTGTATTTTTGAAAAGTTCCGTTATATATCTCCGAAGATCAGCATCAGGTCTTCAGCAAATTAAAATGGGACCACACGGGAAGCACCAGCTTTCAAACAAAAAAAGAAGCATCAAAATCGGTTCACCCAGTCGAAAGTTCTGGGGTAACAAATACAAAAAAAACACAAAAAAAAAAAAAACAAAAAAAAAACCTCTTTTTGGAAGTCGGTTGAAAATCAACAAAAGGTTCTGATTCTCAATAGAAAGATAGCGTTCTTAGCATCATCTCACACTCACTCGGTTGGGTGAATTACTTATTCTCTTTTCCCTAGCAGATTTGCAAGATTAACAATCCACTATACATTATGAGTATGTAAGTATCTATACATATAATAAAATCGTTGAGACCAAAAAATCTGTACATTGAAGATTTAAAAAAAAAACCGATCAGGGTGACTTAAAATAAGTAACTGAACATATTAAAACCATTTTTAAAATTCGTGTTTGTTTGTTTGTTTGTTTGTTTGTTTGACCGCGCATCACGTAAAAACTGCTGGACGGATTTTGATGAAAACTTCACTAATCTATTAAAATAAACCCAGAATAACACTTAGGCTATAGAAATTATGGAAATTTTGGAAAAAGGGGGTGAAAAGGGGGGGTAAAGTTTGTATGAAAAAAAAATTTTAGATTGCTCTAGATTCATGAAACTCAGAGTAAATACTTATTATTAAAAATAAAGAAATACCTGTTTCAGCATTTTAAAAAAAAAAAAACCGGCCAAGTGCGAGTCAGACTCGCGCACCGAGGGTTCCGTACAAACCTGTAGGTATATAAGTAAAATTATTAAAAATATTTTTATTATATGATGTAACTAAAAATTTATGCTTTTCGCAATTTTTCCTTTATCTGTGTTATAAGACGTTGCTTCGTACCAAATTTCAAGATTCTGAGTTCACGGGAAGTACCCTGTAGGTTTTGATTCCCTTGCGAGTGTCGAAAATTTGCGGCATAAACGGGAGTATCTTTTGATCGCGTTGACTTAGAAGTTTGATTTTTTCACAGCTCCAAGAGACCATAGACTTGAGTATTTGATATGAATTTCAGCTTGATACCTCCACGCGTTCCTGAGAAAAAAGGTCTTGACAGACAGACAGACAGACAGACGGACAACAAAGTGATCCTATAAGGGTTCCGTTTTTACCTTTTGAGGTACGGAACCCTAAAAACATCCAGAGACGTAAAAAAAAGGGTTTTGTGTTTAAAATTAATTAACTTCATACACCTATAGAATAAAATTCATTGAAGTTGAAACCTTTAAAAGTTGCTGTAAATACTTCAAATCTAATACAGGTGAATGTAAATTCTCAATTTTCTTGAAATTTCATTTTTGAAGTGAATACGCCCAAAATAGCGGAACTCAAGAAAATCGGCTTTCCTCGGTATAAGTAGTTGCTAATACAGGGTGGAAACGGTAAACGGGGCAGTAAGGGGAGCTGCAGCTACACAAAAATGGTCTTAGGTAACAATCCGTAATTTTTTCACAAAATGTTTATCCCCGTTCACAGATTTGATTAAAAAATAAAGTACAGTTAGCAAGAAAATTGCCATTTTACATAAAACATTTTTTTATATGCCAATCGATCTTCTTTCCGACACTAATCAAGAAGTTCTTCCAAACCAACCCAGGTTAGAGTACTCAAAAAGTCAGAAATCGCAAAAAACTAACTTTCAGCGGGGCAGTGTAGGGGAAATAGTTAGCCAGAAAATTGCTATTTTACACAAATTATTTTTTGATGCCAATAATTATTTTTTATTTTACATAAGACATAAAGCCGGAAAAGTTACAAATACATTACAAACGAGTACAAATCCTACTATCTACAAATAAAAAATGGTTTGTCCTGATGGACTATCTGATGGAACAACGCACAGCCTAAACTGCGATTGTAGAAACCTGAAACTTGAAGGGTGTATTTTCTGTATAACGTAGGCATACGATAAGAAAGAATTTTGAAATTATACCCCTAAGAGGGTGAAAAAGGGGGGCAAAGATTGTATGGGAAAATGTGATTCCTTGGTCCAATCTACTTTGCAATCAACAATATTAACAGAATTGATGGACGCGTTTCATATTGCCTTGAAATTCCCCTAACGGGGTTAAAAAGGGTAACAAGTTATTTTGGCGGTGATTTGTTTCGATATCAATACTCCTTCGAGATTTTGATATAAACTACAAGTTATTTTGATACATGTTTCAAAATCCAATCCGATTTTATTCCAAAAAGGTTGAACTCACATAAAAAACTGGTGCAAAATTGCAAGTACTCTTTAAAATTGGAATGTCTTGAAAGTCACCGTAAAATATTAATACCGCATTTGAAGGTTTCTAAGCTTTGAAGAGGTTGTGCACTTTAAGACACGGCGTCATAGCGTAGGGACGTAGAGTTTGAAATTTTAAATGGTAAGCAGTTGTGAGAGGTCCGCAACGGTTTACAGCAGCTATATCGTGTTGCGACTCATTAAATGCACCTTGATGAGAACTGCAGACCTAGCTGGAGTATGACTGTCATCGAGTGTCTAAGTATGAAGATGTTAAGCTGTCAATAGAAGCCTATAAAGCTGTTTTTGTAAACATGGTAATTTATTCTTATTCAAATAAATACGTTGTTACTCACAAGTATTTGATTTTGAACAAAATTGTCCTTGGGTACGTAAATTGACTTCAATGCATATCTTGGGAGATACACCGTTTTAAATAACTCCGCAGCAAAAAAATGATCATGTACCGGGAGCGCATTTTCATTATGCAGAAGGATGTGTGTGATGTGCTCTTTGAAAATTGTATTATGGGTGCTTACGACCCACTCTCTGTAACCCGCTGTTCCTCTTATGTGACGCAGACGAAGTTGCGCGGGTCAGCTAGTTTCAGAAATAAATGTATTTGTGAAACTTGTTGACAACGCAAGCCCGCGATCAGTGAGTGGACCGAATTAGTGGTTTCGACTGTTAGTCTAACTAGGTCTGATACAAATGAGACGAGATTAAATAGAAATCAAACCTATATAATAGGCTTTTTATTGTTGGTCCCTTTGTGATATTCGGTTTACGTAATGTAGATTATCAGATGCCGATAAAGTTTCAATCGTTCTTAGACTAATGAAAAGCCAATGAATGTTTCTCCGGAAAATTAAAAGGCTTCAAGTAACTATTCCCGGCTATCAGAAGGCTGGTTTCCAGTCCAAGGCTATTTAAATTCTTGATTTCAGAGCTACCAATACTTTAGTTCGGGTAATTACTTTTTCATCCGACTAACCTTTTCCCAGCTAATGTTGATCAGTTTAGCTTCCCGTCTAACCAGACACAGCTTCTTCCAGCATTGTTGTGGAAATTTGAAGCAAGCAAAATTATACCGATCAGAAGAAGGAAACCAACATTTACATGGTGGGACTGCCTATCTGACCTCCAACCTCATTTACAGGGTAACACGATACTCCTTACTGTTGTGATCGTGGTTCGGCCAGGAATCTTATAATGTGATACTCCAGGATTTATTAGATTTTATCCGACTCATTACAACAACCTTTTCTTGTCATCACTATGTTCTTTAAGGCCCCTACTGAAAGCCCTTAATTGTTCACCCTGCCGAATGGGTTCTCTATCGTATTACCTAACTTTTTAATCCATAATCTAAAATTACATAATTGTTTTGTCATAATCATATTCGTCCGAATAATAATTTACCCGAACTTTAAATCACATAATATCATATGCCATAAAGTTGAAACGCCTAAATATAATAAGCCCTATATCTGTTTGTCATAAATATTACAATCAATAATATACAAAAAACATAAAATCGTTTTCAATAAAAGTCATAAGTCCTATTCTAAGTAAATGTTTAATCGTATGTAGGCGTTGACCTGCAATGCAAGCAAGCATGCGGCAAGCATGTAGCAAGCGTGCGGCAAGCATACAGCAAGCAAGCAAGCATGTAGCAAGCAAGCAAGCATGTACCAAGCAAGCATGCAATGTAAGCAAGCATGCAGCAAGCATGCAACACGCATGTAGCAAGCATGTAATGCAAGCAAGTATGCAGCAAGCATGCAGCACGCATGTAGCAAGCATACAGCAAGCAAACAAGCATGCAGCAAGCAAGCATGCAACAGGCAAGCATGCAGCAAGCAAGCATGCAACAGGCAAGCATGCAGCAAGCATGCAACAGGCAAGCATGCAGCAAGCAAGCATGCAAGCAAGCATGTTGCATGCAAACGAGCAAGCATCATGCAGCAGTCATGGTTTCTGTCACGGCTCCGGTGCTGCGGGGCTCCGGCGGCCTCACGCGAGCTAATCGTCGCAGATGGGTTTAACGCTCACCACCGCAGCTTCGGCTTGCTGGCCGGCTTCGCCGGCCAGCCTCAGCCGCGGCGGGGAGTGTTACAACCACCTGCTCCTCAACTCGCGGCCCGCCTCGCCCCTCCGCGCCTACGCGATTTTAAATAACACTCTTGGGGTAGGGCAGACAAGACTGCGTGGAGTCGGATTTACAGCAATTCGTTTCTGTCACTAAAACTTAACTTTTAGGGATTTTTTAGCGACTAACAATTTATAAATGACCATTCGGAATCATACACATTATGTGATACAATACTTAGGACATACGACTTTATGTCATGTAAAATTAGGAGATTCTATTATTATAGTATTCGATATTATGACAAAATAGTATTAGAAGTAAAGTTAGTTATATAAAACATAATTTCGGTGTTTTGAACATTATGGTTACTGAAGTTTATAGCAAACGTGTTATGGATAATGATTTTCGGACAAAAAAGTTTAGGAAAATCAAGGGAGTACCTGCCGAATGACCTTAAAATATCGGCCCTGCATGCATACACACAATACGATTGGCAGTGTCCCTGCAGGCAGGGCCATGCAAGCAGGGCTTTGAGTAGGGGCTTTTATTTTTGTATTGACCATAAACAGAAACTATATATCTAAAGGGGTGTAGCAACAAACATAGTGCTTGACTATTACTCGTAATTATTATGTAATTATTTAACGATGAGACCAAGAGTGACCATAAGTGCCATAAGTCACCATGGAGTTTCTTGCCGGTTCTTCTCCACGGAATCGACCAACGCGAACCGTGCCTAGGCCTTTGTGACGTAAAATATTTTGACTTTGGTTTTTTTTTTTTAAATTATTATCTACTAGCTTCTGCCAGCGGCTTCGCCCGCGTGAAGTTTGAAATTATCCCACGGGATCTTATTACCGGGATAAAAAGTATCCTATGTGTTAATCCAGGTAATAAACTATCTGTGTGCTAAATTTGATCCAAATCCGTTCAGTAGTTTTTGCGTGAAAGAGTAACAAACATACATCCTCACAAACTTTCGCATTTATAATATTAGTAGGAAGTAGGATGAAAACTACACTTACCAAGACAGATCGCAAAAAAAAAATACTACAACAAGGCAAAAACAAGGCTCCAGAACAAAGCTCAGTATTTGCATACCCATTCACGCGACTTCATCACATAAAGTGAGAGCGCGACCCGAAGTAGAGCATGCTACATTCAGCAGCACTTGTGGTAGACAATGAAGACGCCCGTCATTGTTACCGCTTCTAAACGCCGCTATTGTGCCAAGTAAACGCTCTCGCCGACATACACACCCACATTTGTCACGGAGCGCGAAAGTACTAAGTAGTCAGACAGCTAAATAGGGCTACCTGCTTATTTAAAAAAGTAGTATGTTCTTAGTAGACATAAGTCAGCACTTAGGTAATTTAAACTAGATGTGCCCTTGACCTTCGCCAAAATGTGAAATATGTTTTAATCTTTTTGCAGGGAAACCTAATCCGTTTTACATGACTGCCAAAGATATGACACACAACAGCAAAAAAGCCTGGAACACATTACAAAAACTAACAGATAGCCTTCCACCAGCTGCGAACTCTGGCCAGGTGACCGCCATTCAATTTGCACACCAGCTGCTCCTTAATGGTAAACCACCGCATCTCTGAGCCAACATCAAAAAGCTGTCTGAAGTGCTGACTGACAATGTCACCAACATAAGCAACCCTTTTAATTATCAGACATAATCTAAAAAACTAAATAAACTCTGGTTCCGATGATATCACGGTCGACCTTGGACCGGTAGCAGTATCCTGGATTCTTTTCAATTCCTGTCATAAAGAATACAAAATTCCAAAATTCTAGAGTTCTAGAGGCGTGCTAAAGTGATTGCTGTTCTATATTCCTCCTATACCAAACATGTTTTTAAACCAACAAATTTTGAAAGACTTTTATTTATTCGCCTTACCCCTGTTACAGAGCCCTTAGAAAGTCGGGAATAGGAATAACATTCTCTGTCGCCTTACATGCACCAGTTGGGGAGCATCGCCACAGGTTCTCCGCACTACCAGACCATATCTTTCTTCTTCTGGTGAGGAGTTCACATGCCCAATGTGGCATCGATTCCGTCCCCGCTAAAGAGGTTCAAAGCGCTTAACGATACCTGTCGCATCGTCACGGGGTGCTAAGAATTACCCCTTGCAATGTTTGTTCCTGTTGTCAGGTATTGCTCCACCAGATGTACGCCGCAAAATCGCAACATCGAGAGATGCGAACTATAGTGGCCTGCAGAAACTGCAGTGGCCAATCCGGGAGTCCCTTTACCGATTTCGAGCCCATGTTGGCCGCTGTAGAAATAATATGGCTGAAAGAGGAATGTCGACCCATCCTAAACAGATTGCCAATATGGAGCTCCTTTGCAGGATATGCTCCACCTCCTGTCCTGCCCATCTTGTACACACATTTTTGAGCTCAGAGACGTTAAGAAGAAGATTTGCTCGAGGGGAAAACGCCACAGGCACGGTGCAGGGGTGTGGTGCTTCTCTTCTTCAAGAAGGGTGACAATGCCCGGTTGAAGAATTACAGGCCCATCTCACTTCTAAGCCATGTCTACAAGTTGTTTTCAAGAGTCATCACGAATCGTCTCGCGCGCTGTTCGACAATTTCCAGCCACCCGAAAAAGCCGATTTCCGAAAAGGCTTTAGAACACACTTTATCAGGCTACACGTTGGCAACAAAGCTTGTTAAACCTTCCTGTAATTTTTAATTTGTTATTTTATTTTCTGTTTCTTTGTTCTTTTTTTACTGTTCCTGGTTGTTACTAACATAGTCTTTAAGGAAAATGTAATACTAACACCCTTTGGGCCTTGATGCCTGACAATATAATATTTTTTGCGGTAACTTCTCGTCCAACTTACCGCAGTGTCTCAAGACGAAAGTCTATGACCAGTGTGTGTTGCCAGTGATTACATACGGGACCGCTCACAATGGGCCTTAAGGTGAAAGCGTCAGGATAGCCTGCGAAATTCATTTTTTTTTACGTTTTTTGCCATTTGCAGGCCAGTAGCAGGTTGTATAAAGTTGAAAAGATCTGATAAAATGTATGTAGTTACAGAATTATAACCATCAAAATCATCAGGGCTACCCTGACGCTTCCCCCTTAACAAAAGGCTTAAAGTCATCCAAAGGGCAATGGAGAGGGCTATGCTCGAAGTTTCCTTGCTTGATCGAATCAGAAATGAAGACATCCGCAAGAGAACCAAGGTCACCGACGTAGCCCGAAGAATTGCCAAACTTAAGTGGCAGTGGGCAGGGCACATTACTCGCAGAACGGATGGCCGATGGGGATGGGGATGAAAAGTTCTGGAGTGGCGACAGTGAACCAGAAGACGATGCGTTGGAAGACCTCCCTCCTCTTTTTATCTCAGAACAGGTTTTGCTGCACCGTTAGGTACAATGAACCGATGGGGTTTGAAAACATGAAGTCACGGATCATGTAACCGTTAAGCTATTTCCGTGTTTTCCGGTTAACGTGCAGCAACAGTCAACTAATGTTCGACTTAGCGATCTCATCGCTTCTCAAACTCAGAGAAGCGAGTGAGAAAAGAGATGAAATGGCGTAATAATGATTATCCACAAAATCAAACAGGGATTTCATTGAAGTGACTTCATTAATTCTCCTCCCACTTGTGATTTTTCGCCTAAAGTTCCTGCTATCATTATAACTTTATTAGAACTTTGTTTAACTATTGCTTAGTAAGATAATGGAGATCTCTCGTAGTGTCGTTATATTCGATAACTATAGGAACGAACCTCATTAGTTGTTGATCATTAAATTCAGTTATTTACTGCCATAGTCATTAGATGCTAGGTATTCCACTTAAGAAAGAAAGTATTTTTTATTTGGCCCAGATTTTAAAGCAATAGGTACGGTATGTGGGTACAGGAATACAAAAAATATACCTAGACAAAAACTAAATTGTTATAACAATACTCGTAGTACTAGTATTGTCATTTTAATTTAGTTTGTTGCAGTAGACAAGAGACTCCATGGCTGAAGAGAACTGTTGCAAACCTGAAATACTTAGGCCTCTGCCTCGAATCTTGCGGGCAGTGGGGCGGCGGCGGCGGCGGCGCGGGAGCAGCGGGATCTTTGGCGTAAAATCAATTAGGCCGGGCGGCCCTCGAAAACAGCAGCGCGGCAGCGGCGGTGGCGGTGGCGGGCGGGCAGCGAGCGGTGTACTTTAGTCAGGCGGTGACCGCCCGTGCGTCTGCGTTGTAGTGTTGTGCAATTTATTTTTGTGACGTGTCGAAATGTCCTCGGACGTGTTAGAGCAAATTATTTCAGCAATTTTTGAGAGGACTCCGATATGGAACAGCAAAGATGTGAACCATAAAAACAGAAGAGTAATTAACCAGTTACGGGAAGAAATTAAAAACGAACTGAAATCTGATTCACTGATTCTGGTGTAGTCGTAGAATTTTTCGAGATATTGTCTCTGTTCTTCATGATTTCGATAAAACTCGCATTTTATTTTCCTTGCTTTATAGTAGGGATTTACGGATTTACTTCTTCTTTTGCCCAGAATATCGAGCGTTAGGAATAAATTTGAATCAAAAACATGTTGCCGCCATTGTTCAGACATTTTTTTTGCGAATAAAAACAAATATCTCGACGACGCCCGCCCCGCTGCCCGCAAGATACGAGGCAGAGTGTTGACGCAGACGTTGTGATATGGCAATGGAATGGCGTGTCAGGCGTGATCAACCAAATAAACACTTCGACAGTATATCCAGACTTTTATTTATCAAAATACGAGCTGATATTACACGTCCATTGTATATTCAATATGATGAATTAAGATTAAATTGGACAATAATTGAGACGACACAAAACATAAAAAGGGCAGAGACTGCAGAGAGCCGTGAGCAGATAAGTAGTTGTCAAAATCAGTGAAAAAGACAGATGACAACTTCAAATGACATTTAAATAAATATGGCTGCCTTTAAGCTGCGTTCATGTAGAGCTTACACAACTCCTAATACTCCTCCTTAAGCGCTACATGAGAGAAAAGAAAAAACTACT
Source organism: Xestia c-nigrum (assembly GCA_916618015.1). Lineage (NCBI taxonomy): Eukaryota > Metazoa > Arthropoda > Insecta > Lepidoptera > Noctuidae > Xestia > Xestia c-nigrum. The sequence continues at coordinate 25,819,521 of OU745247.1, forward strand.
GTAACTCTACACAATATTTAAAAGACTCTACATTCAAGAGTTACATACTCTACCTACTTTAGAGCGACTCTACATAATTATACATATGATTCAATTCAATAATAATTACATGATTCATCACAATATAACAATATTTATCATTAATAAAATAAGTACAACAAAACTTTAACCATTTGCTCCACAAACTCTCACATTTAAACATTTTACAAAATTACAATGTTTCTGCGCACATAGTGGCTTTGTCAATACATCTGCTAGCATGTCATTAGTAGGTAAGTATCTTACAGTTATGTTTCCTTTTTGTACTAAATCCTTTACGAAATGGTAACGCAAATCAATGTGCTTCGTTTTCTTATGCGAATATTCTTTTACAAGTAATAATCTTTGAGCACTTTGATTGTCGTTGTATACAATTACATCAAAAGTTTTGGTAATAATTTCAGACAAGAAATTCTTCACAAAACAAATGTCCTTGCAAACGTCACTAATTGCTAAGTACTCTGCCTCTGTACTTGATAAAGCTATACTACGCTGTTTTCTAGCTTCCCAATTGATTAAACAGTTACCTAATTTTATAACAAATCCAGTGTAGGACTTTCTGTCTGATGAGTCATTAGCCCAGTCGGCATCTGCATAAGCACTGATATTAAAATTAGTACCTTTTGTAAAATGAAGACCATAGTTGATCGTCCCTGCTAAATAACGAAGTACTCGCTTTGCTGCGCGCCAATGACTCGTGTCGAAACATACACTGTATTGACTAAGTTGACTACAAGCATAAGAAATGTCCGGGCGTGAGCACACACTCAAATACATTAAACATCCCAACAGTTGTCTGTATTTGTATAACTCATCATCAAGACCCTTCCCATTAGACTTTTCTAACTTACAATTTACAGGTAACGGTGTAAGTACTGGCTTGCAGTCACTCATATTAAATTTAGCTAGCAAACATTTTATATAATTAGACTGATCTAGCACTATTGTATTATTATATCTAGTGACATTCATGCCTAAACAATTTTTTAATTGGCCTAGATGACGTATTTCAAAGTTTTCTTTCAATAATGATAAAACATTCCTAATACATCCATTATGAAATATATAACAGTCATCGACATACAGAGCAATTATTATATAATCTTTATCATTTTTCTTTATATATACGCACGGTTCGCACTTACTTTGAGTATATCCATTATTAATTAAAACATTATTTATTTTTAAATTCCACATACGGCTAGCCTGTTTGAGACCATATATACTTTTATTCAGCTTACAAACTTTACTTTTATCTGAACAAAAACCTTCTGGCTGCTCCATATATATAATCTCATCCAGATCACTATTTAGGAAAGCCGTGGTAACATCAACATGGTCCATCTGCAAATTCATTTCTGTTGCAATGGAAAATAAAATTCTCAATGTGGAATGTCTGACAACAGGTGAAAAAGTGTCATTGTAGTCTATACCTTCTTGTTGACTAAATCCACGGGCAACCAATCTAGCTTTATACTTATCTAGTTTACCTGTGGCATCGTGTTTCCTTTTGTAGACCCACTTGCACTTTACAATGTTTTCACTTTCTGGTCGATCGACTAATGTCCAAACATTGTTCTTAATTAATGAATCATACTCACATTTCATGGCGTGAAGCCACTGCTCACAGTCAGTAGACTTTGTAGCTTGCTCGTATGTATTAGGCTCATTTGCCAAACTCTGCTCAATTAGCATCGCCGATAAGTCATAATCATTATATTTAAGCGGAATTTTACCTCTATTAGTACGTACGGGACGCGAGCCAGAAGCAACACTTTGCACATGGTCAACCTCTCCTCCTCGAAGTGTGGCATCAGGCAGAGAAGACACAGCATCCCTGCAGACGTTATCCTCATCACCATTATTACCATTTCCTTCAAGTGTGGCAGCAGGCATAGAAGACATAGTGTCCTTACAGACATCATCCTCATCACCTTCGTCACCAGTACCGTAGACCAGGTCCGACAAGGGAGACCACACTGAAGGTGTTAGGTCACTCTCAGATCCTGAAATAGGTGATTCCGTAGTAGACTTATGACAAATATTTTCACAGACATTATTAATAATTTTATCATTCATTTCATTTGCATTATTATTATCACAGTCAATATTTAAAATTTCATTATCAATATTTGTATAATTATTATTATTTACAATGCATTCATGAGAGATAAAATCATTATTCTTGCTTTGTGTTTTAAAGTGAAGTCTTCCAATAAATTCATCTTCTAAAAATGTTACATTTCGTGAATACACAACCTTTTTAGGATTATATGGATCAAGGAGACGGTAGCCCTTAAAAGTCTCACCATAGCCAACAAAGATATATGGTTTAGCTTTAGCGTCAAGTTTACGACGTTTTACATCAGGAATATGAGAAAATGCTACACAGCCAAATACGCGCAAATGACTGAGATCGACTGGCTGTCCAGTCCACTTACTCTCAGGGATATCATCTGACAACGCGCTGGTAGGAGACTTGTTCTTCAGGTATATAGCAGTCATTACTGCTTCTCCCCAGAAACGTTCAGACAGACCCGCGTCATGTAACATGGCCCTAGCTTTCTCAAAAATCGTCCTATTGACGCGCTCCGCAACTCCATTCTGTTGTGGACAGTAAGGCACCGATGTTTGATGTATTATCCCTTCCCTTTTAAGAAAATCAGTCAACGTTCTATTACAGTATTCAGTACCGTTATCGGTTCTTAAAATTTTAAGTTGCAAACCTGTTTGTTTTTCAACCATTTTTTTAAAGTTAACAATATGTGAACTCACCTCGGATTTTGTTTTCATTAAATAACCGAAGGTTTTTCTAGTGCAATCATCCGTCAGAGTCAAAAGATAACGGGCACCGCCCCAACTGCTGACTTGAATGGGCCCACAGACGTCGGAATGCACAAGCTGGAGTGGCACGGTAGATTGGCTTCCCACAAGCTTCGGATAAGGCTTTGTATGCATCTTTCCAGTTAAGCAGGGAACACACTTGTTTGGCGAGTCGTCATCCTGAAAAACGACACCACAACATTTACCACCACCCCGTAGGCTATTCATACCTTTCTGGCCAATATGGCCTAAACGCTTATGCCAGACTGTCGCAGACACCAATGCAGTATTGACACTCTCTGGCTGCTGCCTAGGATGCACCAGCATGGAATGTCCCAACACATGCGGCTTGCACTGCTGTATCTTATACAAACCATTCACATTTGTAGCAGCTAAAATTTGGTTGCCAGTTAAAGAACTTATCTCATTATAAACATGACACCCATTTTTATCAAAAACTACTGTAAAACCATTGTCACACATTTTACTTACAGACAATAAATTCGTTGACAGATTGGGAACAACTAAAACATTTTCTAAAGTGATATTATTTTTGTCAGTAGACAAAACTAAATTGCCAATGCCAGACATTTCTAATTGACCACCATTTGCTATAGAAATTGAGTTATTATTACAGCTTTTAAAATTTCTTACTAACCTAGCATCATTGATCATGTGAGCCGAGGCCCCGCTGTCTATGATGACATCATTATGGTGAGCGATGTAAGCCGATGCATAAAAGGTATGCTGTTCTTCTTTCTTCTTCTCATCCCTCTTTTTCTTAAAGCATCGCTTCGCTGTATGTCCTGGTTTTCGGCAGTAATCACACTTGAAAAGTTTGTTCTTCTTTACATGAAAAGCTGAAGCATCATTATCACATTTTCCATTTCTTCTGTGTTCCTCTTGAAGCAATCTCGTTCTCACTAGTTCAGAAGTCAGCGAGCTAGTTAAATTGGCAGTTTCAAGACCGGAGACTAGTGTGTCAAATTCCTGCGGTAAGCCGCTAAGTAGAATTTCAGCCACCTCACCGTCATCTATAATTTTTCCAATGTCAGAGAGTTGCTGGACTAATCCGGTGACATTTTCAATATATTCAGTCATGCTGCTAAACTTACTGTAGTCAACTCGATGTAACTGTCTAAGTAGCAGAACACGGCGATATAGACCTTTGTCCTCGAATGTATGAGCTAGCTTCTCCCATGCTTCTTTAGCTTTTGACGCTGATCGAACTATTTGGTACAAGTTGGGTTGTAGTGCCAGGCAAATACGCGCCAAGGCGCGGCTATCACGCACGGCGTCAGTATCAGTGCCGATCACGCAATCCCACAAACCTTCTAAAGTGAGTAACATCTTCAATGAAAACTTCCAGTTCGAATAAGACGAGATACCACTCAGCTTCTCCACTTGATTATTGATGTGTATCGCTGGTTGCGTTGCCATATTTCTTCTTTGACAATAAATCTGGTCGACAGTGAGTTTTGGTGATACATACAACGATGATTATGCGTAGATCCCTCGTTGCACGCCTTTCTTTTTCACTGGGGCCATAACCTGTTGACGCAGACGTTGTGATATGGCAATGGAATGGCGTGTCAGGCGTGATCAACCAAATAAACACTTCGACAGTATATCCAGACTTTTATTTATCAAAATACGAGCTGATATTACACGTCCATTGTATATTCAATATGATGAATTAAGATTAAATTGGACAATAATTGAGACGACACAAAACATAAAAAGGGCAGAGACTGCAGAGAGCCGTGAGCAGATAAGTAGTTGTCAAAATCAGTGAAAAAGACAGATGACAACTTCAAATGACATTTAAATAAATATGGCTGCCTTTAAGCTGCGTTCATGTAGAGCTTACACAACTCCTAATACAGAGGCCTTATAACCGATGACCGCTAGACCTCTTCGGGGAAACTGAAGGTTTTGTCTGTGCGATTATGGACGAAGTTATGTTGACGAACAACTACCGGGAATATATTATGAAAGACGGGACGGTTGACGTGTGTCGGGCATGCCACCTTCCGGGTCAGTCCATCAGACATTTTATTTCCAGCTGTTCTCGTCTGGCTAACGGCGGGTACTTCTACAGGCACAGTAACTTGCCTTGAAATACAAACTTGTGGAATCGGAGGTACGCGAGTATGTGCCCGAACCAGTTCTTGAGAAAGACCACGTCACGCTGTACTGGGATCAGTCTATCATTACTGACAGGACTATTGTCGCCAATAAGCCTGACATAGTGGTGATAGACTGATCAGCGCGCCGCGTAATGATACTCGATGTTACCATTCTACATGACGAGAACCTCGTGAATGTTGAGAAAGAGAAACAAATAAAATATCTCGACTTGGCACACGAGGTTCCCGACATGTGGAATATGAACTCGGGAAACTGTTTAATCTACGAACTGTTTAATGATTATCATTGTGTCCATTGTCGTGACGGCTAATGGCATTATGGCCAACAGTCTCAACGACCACCTTTCGAAGCTCTGCTTAGTCGGTTGGATCAAGGGCCTGATTCAGAAGGCAGTACCTACTCCTCGAAACGGCTCGCATAGAGAGATGTCAAAATTGAACAAAATCTTTCTACAAGCCAGAGGCACTGGCTGTCGTAAAAACGGGTCCCTATACTAAGACTCCACTGTCCGTCTGTCTGTCTGTCACCATCCTGTATCTCATGAACCGTGATAGCAAGATAGTAGAAATTATCACAGATGATGTATTTCTGTTACCGCTATTTCTGTTATCTTTGTGTTATTTATTTCACCACTGCTCCACTGCTCTCAAAAACAGTAAACGAAAACATCGTGAGGGAACCGGCATGTCCTAGAACCAAAAATTCGAAGACATTGACATCTACCAACCCGCACTGGGCCCGCGTGGTAGATTGTAGCCCATACGCAAAATACGCGCTTTGACGTGAATTTGCGGACACCGGCCCGTTGTACAAGACAATATAATACAATACCGCTATAACAACTAATATTTACTAAAAATAGGAAAATATTGAAGTGGAGCATAGATAAATATTTAAGTGGGGCTCCCCATACAACAAAACTTGATTTTTTATAATAATGTAAAGAACCCTCCGTACCCGAGTCAGACTCGCACTTGGCCGGTTTATTAAAGATGGTATGGAGCGATGTTAAGTTTCGTCGGCGCGGCAGATCAGAGACCTTGTGCCAGCAATTATGGTTGCGGCCAATCAGGAGGCTGATATTGTATTAATTTCATTGTTATGTAAAAACTTCTTTTGGCGCGTTGAACACTTTTTGGGTGAGCAAATATCATGGAACTCGCGTGACTGTCACCTAACGCTTCGTAGCACTCGTAGCCGATTCGCTACGGCGTAGCACCACTTAGGCGTGCGCGGGGCACAACCCGTAGCAGTGCTACGACTGGGACGGGGCCTGTGAACTTTTTGTTTTCACTCCTAACGGCAGTCCTCAAAGACTGCCCCAATTTTTTATTTCATGTCGATCTGAATCACAATCTACAAATTAGACGGTCAGTTTCATTTTTACCTAAACGCCAAAAGATATTTTGAAAAACTATTAGAAGTAATATTTTGGTTGCAGTCGATGAAGTTATCGAACACAGTTATCGAATTACACCCAATCTTCTTTCACTTAAGTATTTGGAAATATCATTATTGTAGGGTCAAAATCAGAAAACAGAAACTAGAATAATTTGTAATGACATTAGGAGAAAATATATGGATCTTTGACATCGATCTTGTTTGATTTTATTTGAATGAAAATGGTTATTATTGCACATAATTAACATACTTCACTTTAAATTTATTATAATAATTGTACACCAAATGGCAAAACATAAAGTAGATATTCAGATGAAATGTAACATCTCACACTATAGAGTGTGTGAGATGACTACCTAGTTCATACCTAGTTTAATAAAATAAACATTCTGATTCTGAGTTAGGGTTTTATAATAAGCTTTGTAAAAAAATATTTGCACGCCATATTATGGCAGGATATGCTGGAACCAATATTGTAACATCTCTTTTGTACCATATTCTAACAAATAAACATTTTTGATTTGATTTGAAAAAAGCAAGCCCATTTTGGGTGCAAAGAGACCAGATAAAAAAACTGGATAAAACCCTTCCAGAAGCTCTTCTCCTGCGTCACTTTGAAACATTGCCTTCGTAATCAGTGGCGTGCCTAGAGGTCAACAATAAGGCAAGCCCTTTTTGGGTGTAAAGAGACCAGATAAAAAAAATGGGTAAAACCCTTCCAGGAGCTCATCTCCTGCGTCACTTTGAAACATTGCCTTCGTGATCAGTGGCGTGCCTAGAGGTCAACAACAAGGCAAGCCCTTTTTGGGTGTAAAGAGACCAGATAAATAAACTGGTTAAAACCCTTCCAGGAGCTCTTCTCCTGCGTCACTTTGAAACATTACCTTCGTGATCAGTGCCGTGCCTAGAGGTCAACAATAAGGCAAGCCCATTTTGCTAGTACACTGTGCACTGACGTTTCGACCGGATTGCACCAGCCGTGGTCGCGGCCAAAAAACAAAAAAAAAATAAACAAAAAGCGAATACTTGAGCGCTTGTAAATTCGCGATATAAATACCCGTCTTCACTGTGCACTGTTCATGAAGAGTAGTAAGTTATAAGGGCAAGCCAAGGTTTTTAGCTTGTATGGAGGTACCGCCACTGGTTAGATATCGGTTTACTACGGGTCTACTTGTCTTAATTCTACAGCAGACAATTTATTTGTAGAGATTTCAGACATGGGATACTAATCAACAATCAAACTCCTAAAACAGATCAACAATTTTAATATTAGAATAAAATTCACAATAAATATTTAAAAAATATACCCTTGTATAATAACATCATATCATAATTTGCTATATTTTGTACAATCTACTCGTAGGTACTTAATTCAAAATTAAAGGTCTGACGAACTCACTTAAACTATAAACAATCATAACAAAGTCAGAAAAAAATAGATAACTCGTTTAGTTTTCAACAAATCTTAGACTTTCATTTTCAGTGGCTGCTACTTTATTTACTTAATTACCAATGTCTGTCAAAGCTCATTGAATATGGCGTGACTCAAGTCACAATCCTGACCAATGAGATCAAACTATTTTAAAATACAGGGTGTAAAAAACCTTTTAACGAAGCCGAAAGGCACATATTGTCATCCCTGTCTTTGCGATCATTTATTTGTCCTACATCATACCTGGGAACCTTCTAGTTACGGAGATATTAGTCAAAGTTATACTTTTTAACAACATTTTTTTTTAAACAAGTTTTTATTGTAAGATTTTTACTTTAAACACCTCCACGACCCTCGTACTATTCAATCCATCCATCAGCACAATGTTTTAGGTGCCTTACATTGAGTTCTACCACAAAACATGAGTTTTCCAGCAATATTTTTTGCGTAAAATTACTTAACTTGATGTACAGAATGCTTGGTTGACGGCTTCGTGATGAGGTTGTTTACACTCTGTATAAAATGACATGATTTTCAACCAATGACGATGCTTGGAACAAGCTACGCTAGCGCCATTTGTGTTACCGCCCCCATTCTTGCTTCTTCGATCAAATCGAAATATCATCTAGTGTAGTTTGTACCAGCGTTCTTATCCTACATTTTCTGATTAGTACAGCATTAGATGCTTACTCATAGTTCTAATTACCAAACAATATTACATGAATTTCTCATATTCCTTAACACCTTCATAGGAAAAAAAGCTGTGAAATAGTGGTGCAGCTTTTGTTTACCATGCTTAGGAAGCTTCGAAATGCTTCCAACAACAATCAACATTGTACATTGCCAGGAACATGTTTCTTGCAACCAACAAAACATTTTTCTGAAACAATATCAATTCAACATTCGAGTTTTCTTACAACCATATTTTTTTCTAAGGTAATTCTTATTTAGTATTAAAGAGAAGAAAAATTGAGCTACTTTTTTTTTCAATTTGACACAGTTATATCTAAGTAGGTGGTAATTTATTTTTAAATGTAATTTGCTTTTTAGTTGCCACAAAATCCTTAATTTTTTCGCTTACAAAAGTACAGTTAGTACAGTGTACAGTTTTTACTTGTGTATAAAGTTTTCATAAATAAATAATAAAATGTCTTTTAAACCGTTAATATAAAAAAAAACATAATTATTGTAAATTGTGCGCTTAAATATTAAAAACATTTCACAGTAACTAATAATTATAATCTGTAGGTACATGATCCTACGTCAGGCAAGAATTACATTCTTAAAAGTTGTCAATTTAACCCAGTTTTAAAAGGACAAATTTATTGTAGTGTTGAATAAATAATGTAGTATTTGATCAAGCTTTACAAAGCCTCTAACTATTTAAATATTATCTACAAAAAAATCATAATGAAATAACTATATCCGTAATCACACTATTTTACCTAGGCCTCAGTCACTAATGACAGAAACAAGATAAAGCTTGCTAGTTTTGCCTTCTTACTTTATTATATTAGACATGTTTTCAAAGATTTTTATATCGAAATTGCTCCAGGCGTTTCGACACAAACAACTGATATGTGACTCAAATTACCCTTACTACTAAAATAGTTCGTCAGGACCCAAATCTACGTAGAACCTGCGCCATGCATCTTTCTCGCTGTATTTGTGGTTCTAGGAGGCGGCGGGCTCGGCGACCTGGATAGCCGGACCGGACGCCGCCGCCGCAGGCTTGTCCCGGTTGTCCTGCAGGTAGTGGTAGTTGAGGAAGCGCGCGCCCTGCGTGAGCTGCGCGCCCGTGTTGGTCACGTGGCACGCGAACAGCAGCATGTTGCGCGGCTGCACGCGCCACGCGAAGCGCATGAACATCACCGAGTACAGCGACAGAGCTGGAACCAAGAGAGAGAGCGCTTTAGTGGGCGTATCTGGTCATATCTTAGGGTGCTAGCCACCCCTACTTCCATATCACCTAAAATATAAAAATTGTCAAACACGTTATATTACAATATAACGTGTTTCTCTCTAGCGATATTGTAATCTCTCGAATTATTGTCAACTGAACATACGGAAGTATCTCTGCCCCCATAATAGGGACTTGGGGCACCCTCCCGTTAAGTTAGTTAGGTTCCTTTAAACCCTGCACTCGGAAATAGGGGCTCGGCGAAGCGGGGCTCCGTCGACTTCGCTTTTTAGGGGAATATAAAGTGTTTTAAGGTTAGGTTATATTAATCGGTATTTCTCAGAAATGGTACAGTATCTTTTCATGAGAGTGGTACCACTGGGCAAGGGGGACCCCTCCTTCCCTCCATACCGCGTGAGTTGACTACCATCGCATCCATTTCACGAAAAATAATGCGTTTTATTGTAAGCAGTATGTTCGTTTGACAATAATTCGAGAGTTTACGATATCGCTACAGATATTACAATACAACGTATTTGCCAATTTTACGGTGACATATATAAATGGTTTAAGAAAATTTTATAAATAATAGAAAAAATAGAACTGGCATATTGCTTCAGACATTTGTTAATAATAAAAACATCTAATCTTTTAATAACCCTAAACAGTCAAGGTTAAAGTACCTCCTTTATAAATTACTGCAGAAGTAAATAAAAAAAGATTCATGCTACGTAGTACAACACAAGAATCATACATAGATAAGGCAGTGAGCGCTTGAGATAATATCAACTTTATCGAACTGCTCTGATAACAACTTGTATCTTTACTATGTCTGAGATTTAGCTTGATCTAAAGATACATAAATGTATTTATGCTAACTCATGTATCTGAGTAGTATGAGCAGATATAATCCTCAAATTGATTGATTGAGTAGCATTGTCATCAGTCTCTGCTTTCATCATGCCTTATAAATAAATGTTATTAGGGTTCCGTATTTGAAAAGGAAAAAAAGAACCCATAGAAGATCACTCTCTTGTATGTTTGTCCGCTGTCTGTGGACCGAACAGGTGGACCTAGCACATTCAAATTTATACCAGATACTGAGGTTTATAGTTCCTATTAGGTGTATAAAAATCAAGCCAGCACGATAAAAATATATAGGCAAATTTAGATTTTCGCGAAAACTTGTAAGTGCCATAATTCACCTTGGTTTTCAACTTTTTTATTTCTTTCTTTGGTAACTAACTGGCTTATTGAAAGAACCCTTTAGGCCAGGGCAGGTTCTTAAAGCAGGTACACATCTTATTAAACAGCAAATGAAAAGTAGTTTTAGTAACTAATTAGAATGTCATATACATCTATACACTAATTTCTAATTACATTCTCTGCAAATACCAGTTGAATATGAAAAACTCAATTTTGCATTTGATAGCACAATTTTTATGGAAGTTTATAGGTTATATAAAACCACACTACCATTGTTAAGAGCAGTATAAAATAAAATAAGTCAGAAACAGCAAGTTTAACCGTGGGGAACAGTTAGAATCTACTTAGTTATGAAAGGAGATAATAAAGTTCAAATGTTTATTTCAAACATACATTCAAATAAACATTTGTAATTACTTTGAATGTATGTTATCTATTTGATGACCTAATAGGATAGATTCATTTAACTTTGAATTATCCAGATGGTAACTAACAAGTCTCTTACTAATACATAACTTGAGACTTCTCTTACATAATAACTTGAGAAAGTACTGTACTTTCTCAAGTTATTATGCCTTGTGACTGTGACTGTAGCTTTGATTTAGTTTTGTATTTTTGACATTCAAAAGTGCCATGATGGTCTAATTGAAGTAAATGATTTGAGTTTGAGTTTGAGCTTACTAGTTTTGATAGAATCACTGCAATGATTAAACATAAATTAATTTTAATACTTCACATAGGATTCATTTAATTTTATATTTTTGGGTCAGTTGCAAGTCAATGTTTGGGGTCAGTTGGAAGTCAATGTTATGGCAAAATTCTCCAATTGATGGGTGCCGGGGCAGACCGGGCTACCAAGTTCATCCCAGAAAGAGGTGGAGTGACAATGTACCACAAGGCCTGGTTCAAGGAGGCAAAGAAAAACACCTCATGGGGGAGTCATTTCCCAGCAGTGGGACTATTCATGCAAACCTTGCTGTCCTTATAAAGCTTGTACCAACATTAGAGGAAAACTTTTTATAAATGGTTACTGTTTTCAGTACTATTTCTTATTGATTGATGTTAACTTACCAACTGTCATTTTCCCGCTAATAAAACTTGGATCTTTTTGTATATCTGCAAGTGCTGCTAAAGGTATTCCCCAATTAGCTACGGGTCCCCAGAAGTGAGTGCTGAAAATGACAACATCCTTTTGAAACAGGATAGGTTGTACAGTTTTTTTTAATTATTAATATGGACAATTAAAATGTAATGGGTCACTAATATAGTGACTGGGCAACTTAATACCAAAGTAAGTAACAATTTATGCAGTCATTGCGACATAGAGAACATCATGAAGTAAGAAGGAGTGAAGCGAGCAAGAGACTTGCAGCACTCCAGACTCAGACAGGTGACTGGGTGAGAGTCCTTGAATTATCACACTGGGTATTCAACAAAATTATTATAAATTATTTAAACAACAAACAAATTTATTTTAAAGTCACCATATTCAAAATATAAAGACTTAGCATTTTAACCAATAATCAGTAATTTTTGACACCTTTAATTTGAATTTATTTTCGCTTATCTAAATAATACCTTTATTTTTTACCTCATTAAATACTGTCTAAACTCCTTGCTTTTCAGCTGTTTCAATAAATTGCCTACGACTGCACTCATTCTGACTGAAATGAAAAAAAAGATTAATTAGAATTTCTTGCCAATGGTCCAATTGGTGGAGGATGGCAATATGAAAAAAATGTTGTTGAAGGAAATTTGAGAAAGATAAATGAAAGGTAATCAAAATTATTATTACCTTACTTACACCTTTTTCAAATTTCTTTCATTTTCCTCAATTGAGGAGCTTTGAATGACATTGTATCAATTTTGGACTAATTGAAAACACGGTGTGGTTGGCGTGTAGCCTGTAGGCGTAGAAGCAGTACCCATATTCATTTTACATTATAATTACAAGCGTTTAATGGATACAAACATGCGTTATGCTAAATTTTATTTTAAATAATTACGTATACATTCACTTGAATGTCAAGGTTATGCGATGGACATGATAACTTTCTAATTGATTGAACAGCTTGCGTAATTAATAAAACACTTGCCTGATTCAATTTGGCCTTGGTAAAGTTAGAAATAACTAATATTTTCTCGAAAAATGACCCGGGATCTACAATTTCTGTTACTGACTCCTTACCAATGTCATGTCAGTGTCAATGTCAGCATTGTCAGCTGATAAGCTGTAGCATAGAGTATCATAATATTTATAGAGCTACAGTGTGCCCAGCCTAGTAGGTATAACTTGACAGTTTGACAGAAAAGGCAGCTTCCATGGTTTGCCGCTGTGTGCCCGTGCCATTGATGCTAAGACAAATCCATTCATGACAGTCTCAGCTGTCATCAATCAAAGTTCGGTGTACAACTGGGGGTCTAAAATGGCCGCTTTAGAGTTTCGCCAAAGAAAGCTGTCCACGAGTTATATTCAGAAGTTTTAAAATGGCAATAATTTAAAACTGGTTACTTGAGTTATCTTGGTCCTGTGTTTAACGTGCATCATCTTTACGTACATTGGTTTTGTTTGAAATAATGCCGAAAACAGTCAACAAATCGACAAGGAAGCTTTTAGTTACTATGATTGATAAATAAAGATTTGAAAAGTAATTTAAATTAGAATGAGTGTGAAATTTACTATAGTAGGTCCACAATGTTCTCGCGTTATTTTGCCTTATATTTCATAAACTACTAGACCGATTTACATGATTCTTGGGTGGAAAATGGTTTTTAAGCCAAGTCCAGCGTTTTGACACAAAATTACACCTTATATTTCAACAAATAAAAAAACATAACTTCGAGTTACGTAATCATAAGACGCAAAAACTTTGATCTACGTTTTTTTCTTCTTATTGGACTCACTACTACTGTCGTGATTTTGCATTGTAACATAATTTTATTTAGAAATATGGCAATACTAGCTGTCACTTCAGAAGCCAATCACGAACCCGAGTATCATTATGGTAGGGGTAAGAGTGAGGACAGATCGACATCGGCAGTCGGTAGTTAGTTCGTGCTTGGCTATCGTAGCATTAAGACGTGTCGACTGCACACTGGATATTAAGACTGTGAATTGTATATTAGTTTGGAATGAACAAGTTGAGTTAATGAACAGAGTTATCATTTCATAAAACTACGATGATTCCAAGTTAACATAAAACCAACAAGATTCTGGTGAGATAATGTCTAAAAAATCACCTTAATTACTACACTTATTAATATCACAAGTTTTCGCAATACCTAATCAACTGATCGACTCACGTTATACACTATGTATGGCCACTACTTGCACCCTGGTGTGGAAATAGGGTCTCGTCGCCGACAACAATACACTCGAAAATTACAGCTCATAAAACATGAAAATGTTTACAACCTGAATAATAAATAGGATCAATACCCGTTAAGCTAAGTATAGTCAGGGTTAACAGCTCTTGATTATTTTAAATTCTCTTCTTTTATCTTGGACAGCTTTCGCTGGCCAAACTCTATCAGAATTTATAATAAATTTATGTATATTATGATAGAAATTGACAGTGGGAGACGTCAAGCGTTCTGATTGGTTAATTAATTTCCATTTGTTCGTTGTATTTTTCCATGGTATTTTATTTGAACGAAAATGCAAAAGCTACGTGGACCATGCCTTATGCACCCCGAGAATATTATGAATCGCAATATGAACTTATAACTCTATGATTGCAAACTTAACATTCGAAACGGACCAATCAGAGACAGCTTCATAATCTAACGACCAGTGAAATGTCATTTCTTTGCCTTACAATGACACTAGTGCCCCCGTGACATTACAGTGACTCGATGCTAGCGACAACTATGTCGACCTTTGAGTTTTCCTCACCATTGACATCATCATCTCCCTAGCCTTTTCCCGACTATGTTACCAACTCCTTAACGTGCTTTCCGAAGCACGAAAAGAAACGTACAAACAGTATGTAATGGGTGATCACTCACCCACAGACCAATCCAGACAAGCACGGCTTAACCTAAAGATCGACCCAAGTGGCAGTTATTATTTAGCCACGAGTTCCTCAACTTACCGTTCAATTATAATATCACTAGTGAAATTGTAATATCACGTCTTTGATTATACACATGCAACATATTTACATAACACCTCTTTTTAGTACTCTAATAAAGTTTCTATGCAGTTTGCTTCTTTGTCTATGAAAAAAGATTAATGAAGTCAACACGAAAATTGTAGCAAAACTTTTGTCATATTTTCCATAAAAACTTAAAATTAATACCAATATGAGTGTACCTACCTATTTCTTTTAAATATGCATAATAAATGTGTTTACCCATTTCTTATAAATAACAACAACAAAATATATAATAGTGGAAATGTAAGTACATATTTTGAAAGTGCCAAATGGATTTAACTCGCATTTTTTAGCTCACCACGGTCAAGTAAACTCCTATCAATAATATTAAACTGTACCAATAATTTCTTACCGATAAAATGTATTTTATAACATAGTATAAACTTTAGATTTTTATTTTATGAATATCCTCCCTAAAATTAGCAAGCAAGAAACATTAAAAATTAATTGTACCTTCTAATACTACCTAACAAATTATATGCTAAATTTCTACTTAAAATTTTCAAGTCATTGGCTCAATCTAGACCTCAATCGTGAATATTAGTAAAAAAATATAAATACGTTCCATACAAAATACACGCAAAGCGCAGATACTTTAAGTAAGTATATATGACATTTCGAAAAACCTAGGGCCTTATCACACTAGCTGATCGCAAGCGTCTTCTAAGCGGAGCGGGTGCGCAATGAACACGCCGCGCATGCTCAACGAATTCACTGCGAATAGCAGCGTGGACACCATTTGTACTGTCTCGTACAAACGCCACTCGCCACGCCGCGCGCCGTCCGCTCCGCCTCACTTCAGTTCGTAACGAGACGACACACGAATGTGAGAGGACGTGTGTTATAGTAGTATTATATACGTGTCATACGTGACGAATGTAGGACTTATGTTAGGATGTTTAAGTCAGTTTGTATCAGATGCAACAACTCATAAAATATAGGGCTTGACATTCGCAGATCCGAACGAAATTCTTTTGGATTATTTTTTATTCGTTTGCAAAACAACACAAAGTAGTCGCTCTCTTCCATTCGATTAATAGATAATGGATCTTCCCAAATTCCTTGATGCTTTCATTTTCGTATCCGGCGTCTTTAAAGTCACAAAGCCAACAGCAGTGTTTCCTCTTCGGTATCCATTTTGTTACTGAGTGTAGGTATTAAATAAATAAATATCGCTGGACATTACACACCAAGCAAGGCTTGTGTCGTAGTCACCAGACAGTTGATATCCTACATATATTCTTTTTGTTAGTAAATACATACTTATTATTCATATAAACATCTATGACTCGGAAACAATGTCCATGCTCATCACACAAACATTTGCTCCTACCGGGATTCGAACCCGGGACCTTAAGAACGTAAGGCAGCCTGACTACCACTGCGCCATTCGGGTCATCATATCGTCATATTGTACGTCGTTAATTCGCGACATATTCGTTCCGCGCCCGCACCGCTTTGAAGACACTCGCAATCCGCTAGTGTGATGAGGCCCTTACGAACGCCTGTAGTGACGAATTCATTTGCGATAGCCCCCATTCTCCCCAGTCACAGCAATTTTTCCACTAGACTGTTACCATGACTCCGTTATAATTTGGAGAGTTCATTTTTCTTCTAACAATCACAATACACCAACACGTACAAGCTCGTACATTTTAATTAGCCCTACCATAAATCTGACTGTCTAGCCTTTTGAACTATTTTGGGATCGGCTTCCAGTTGTACCTAACCCGATGCAGCTGAGCATCTTTTTTTTCAGCAAGTAGATTTAAAAAAAATAATTAAACACTTTTACCCTTAATTTTTTAAATACTACATGGTGCCGGTATTTCTTCCCTGACTACTCTGAGAAGAAACAGCCGATACGAAATGATTTGAATACTTCTTATTATAGAGGCTGTAAACAGACTCTCCACGAAGCCTTCAGGCATTCTGTACATCAGTAACTCTACGCAAAAATGTTTGCTGGAAAATGCCTTTCTGGGTGTAAAAACACGTTTTTCGGTAGGAATCAATGTAACGCACTTGAAACACTGTGCTGATAGATGGATTGAATGGTACCTACGCGGGGGTCGTAAAGGTGTTTAAATTAAAAATCTCACATAAATATATTGTATGTAAAAAAAAATGTGAAAACGTTGGAACTTTGACCCCCAATATCTCCGTAACTAGAAGATTCCCAGGTATCATGTCTTTCGGCTTCGTTAAGAGTCTTTTTACATCCTTTATGAGCTATCATGATTATTGAATGTTGAATGTCGTTATTATTTTATAAAGAAAGACTTTTTTTTTTTTTTTAGCAATGAATATTCACCATGTCGATATTAAAGGATTTAAAGAAACAGTTGAAAAGCAAAGAGTTCAGAAACTATTTAATGAGGTAATTCGCCGTAGTCCCATACTCACTCGCAACGAACATGCATGCTTGACACTTTAGTCGCTCTGGGGTTCCGGTGCCAAGCACACGATGCATGCACTCCGTAAGCGCGATCTAATTCAAACGATGAAGAAGAAAGAAGTAGCTATTTGAAAATCTCCAAAAGTCACCTACCAATTCATTTGCTAGGTACCCACCAAACCTAAATCCATACATACATCTCGGACAGTACTTACCTAAAACTCATCAATATATTGTCATATACGTTTACAGCACCCACTTCTGGGGCCCTGTTGCAAATTGGAGTTTTCCTGTGGCAGCTATTGCTGATACACGAAAGCATCAAAGTTTTATCAGCGGGAAAATGACAATTGGTAATTCATTTTGATTTTACAAATCATACTTACATTGTTTTCATTGTAGAAGTGACATTTCTGCCTAACCACGATTCAGCGAAAGGTGGCGCTATTTATCATATAAATGAGGGATTTTCTTTTTCAACTCTTTCCTAGTCGCTGGTTAGATGGCGCTGATCTCGGTACGTTACTGCAAGAAACAGAACGTCGCATAATTTGACTTGGACCTAATGGTTATATTCGGAAGCTTATGCAAACGAAAGTGTCAGTCAACGAGCGTATATGACGTGTGTTTTGTCAAGCGTTTTTGGCTTTGGCACCTAGTAGCGTAGTCAGATCAACGCCATCTATCGAGTTCATGGTTTTTTTTTTCAATTTAAAAAGAAAACCTCTCATTGCATCGATTTGTCAAACTTGGTACATTTATTTAAGTTCTGTGTTTTCCTGCCTGCATAGAAAAGTTTGTTGAGGTGTACGTGATTGTGATCGAAGGATCATGGTCCTAGCTAGCAGAGGGGATCACAGGGGTCATGACTCCTCCTCCATTTTTTTTTAAATAGCTATTTTTCAGATATTAATAAATTAATAACTTTCTGCTTTAACACCTTTCCAAGGTAGAATGCAAAAATTGACAAGAAGTTGACGGGGTTATTTCATAATAGGTTAATGTATGAATGAACAAAATTAATCTATTATGGAGCCGTAGCGGGCTGCTTATTTTGAAGCTCTTGTCTCTCGCTCTTGTATTCTATTCGTTTCAATTCTGTATAAATTGACGAGAGTTCCTCATATTCTCATTCCTGCATAAACTCTTTTCGGAAAGCACCCCCCCCCCCCGCCCCCCCCCCCCCCAAATAAACAATAAAAAACTGTCGGTGCTTATGATCGTTTTGTATGAAAAATCATTGACAAACCTTCCCCATTGATAAGCCAGTCTCAATATGTTTTCCTGATTTGACTGAAGTAAACTTACACTATCACTTACGGGGTATCTTCCGTGTTGCAATGATTCTGAGCTCCCGATAATTCCACGCCGTTGCAAGCGCCATGACCGCGGGAGACTGGATAGATCGGGTGGAGTCTAAGTTAAGCTTAACACGTGTTTGATTTAAATAAATGTTTTTTTTCAGCTCTTGGCTTTTATTCGATGCTGTTCATGCGGTTTGCTTGGGCGATTCAACCTCGCAACACTCTGCTCTTTCTGTGTCACTTCACTAACGTAACCGCACAAATTATTCAAGGAGGACGTTTCATTCACTACCACTACCTCAAATAACGTTCTCATTTTAAACATGTACCCTTATTTCTTTTTTATAATAAATGCAGTAGATTTCGCTTATAATGATGTTGTAGGAAAACAATCTGGGGATAAATTTAAATACGTAAGTCGAATTTATTAAAACTGCGCGATTTTCCTACCAATTGATAGTAGACGCCAATTTGTACAGGAAATTAAAGAGCGCGCAGTTTTAAATTATCGGCCAATTAAACAATGTACAATGCAAATGGTGGATAACCATGTTACAGTTGTGAAGTTTGGTTTTAAGACAATAGAATTACATACCGATAATGTTTTTAAGTATTACATGTACTAATGATACAGGTACAAATACCCCTTCGATTGAAAACAGATGAATAAAAGTCGAAAGTCGCTTTGTTAAATACGTATTGGTATTGTAAGTGATAATAATAAACGTCCATGTACATTTGCACAAGTGACACTAACATGAATAACTCGGAAACATTGTATTTCTATAAGGAAACTAAACTTCACACGTCTACTACTGTCAAAATCATAATAAAGAGGTAAATATTAAATGCAATCTACTGCAAATCATTCAGAAGTGTTTAATTTCTTATTTTACAATAATAACTACCACATTTCATGGTTTTTTTTTTTCAGTCGAGCTAGACCCTGTACCCACGGTGAATTTATGTAGTGATCATCATTTGCCCAGCCTTTTCCCAAATATGTTGGGGTCGGCTTCCAGTCTAACCGGATGCAGCTGAATACCAATATTTTACATGGAGTGGCTGCCTATCTGACCTCCACAACCCAGTTAATACTTTGGGTAATACGGTACCACTTGGTTAGACTGGTTGTCAGACTTTTTGCGCCACTGACTACCTGAAACGACTGCCTAAGATGGACAAATGACAGCCGGGACCAACTACTTAACGTGCTTTCCGAGGCATGGAGGACTTTTTGCGGTGATACAGGATGCAAAAAGCACGCAACATAGTATGCACTTTTTTTGGGTCCTGCTTGTTTCATCGGAAAAAAATTGCCGGATTTCCAGTTTCCAAATAATTTTCACATTATTTAATCTGCCAAGTTATTACTTAGTAAATAAACTCTTCACAGAAACCTAATTCTAACGCAAACTTAATGTTTGGCAATTGAACGTTTAAACAATATAGTCTGGCCAACGAAAGCTGTCCACGAAATATTTTCAGAAGTTTTGGTTTGGCAATGATTTAGGACTGTCAAAATTGAAACATTGACGTTTCGTCACAGAGCATCAAAATTTTTTTGCCAACCTGTCGCGCCCTCTGGAAAACTTTCCCTCTAAACATACCTAATTGATTTAAATCGATCCTCCATTTTAATTTATTATCAATGTAGCTAATAGGATTTCGATTAGACAAAATAACACATAAGTGAAACAATTTTAAATAAGTACAGTTTATGTAAAACTCTTTGCCGAACAAAACTCAGTTAAAACACAACGCTATACTAATTGAATACAACCTATACACTATGTACAAATAACACACATCACATATTCTAAAATTTTCAGTGGATATTTTTCCAAAATATATTTTTTAAACAAGACGTTCGTTTCCATTCAGAACTAACGGTTTAGACTAGAAATTTATTGAATAGTTCGATATCTTAGAAATTTAAATAAATATGGAGAATTTATTAAAAAAAACTTACTCAACTGTATACATTGTATACAATTTAGTAAGATTTTTTTTAAACAACTCATAATTTTCGTAAAATTAATAAGAAATTAAATTGCCACTTTCAACAACTATTAGGTCGAAGTACCACAACATCACATCAGAGACATCTAGTACGTCATATGTAAATTAAAAGTTGTAGAGACATCTAATAGAAATAAAATAGTTCGGGGCAAGGACACACGGATGGCGTATCCAAAATTATTGTTCACGTACGTGAATGCAAGTTCCCCCCTCCCCCCCTCTGCGTTTCTTACTTGATTCATCTTGTATTTACGTGTATCATATTTTCATTGGTTTTGATTAAAATAAATTAATGCCGAAAATAACAGCTCATGAACATTTAAAAAAGATTTTACTTGCTGAATGACAAATAGTATAAACTCCGTTTAAGCAGTGTATAGCCATAGTTAACAGCTCTTGATTTTTTTAATTTCCCGCCTTTTTTTTTGGACAGCTTTTGTTGGCCAGACTCTAACTTGCTTGATTGCTTCCGCCACGAGAACACATGAGTAAGTAAACGGAAAAGAGTATAAGCTTCTTAACAACGTGCAAAATTACTTATTTTGGTAGGGTTGTCACAATAGGTGAAGACAAATTAATCAAATATTTACTTACCTATTGTACTCCTAGGGATAATAAAAGTATGATATATTTTTGTGTTATGCATATGTCACCGTAAAATTGTCAAAACACGTTATATTGTAATATAACTTGTTTTTTCTCGCGATATTGTATGTATGTCTCGAATTATTGTCAACTGAACATACGGAAGTATCTCTGCCCCCATAATCGGGACTTGGGGCACCCCCCCGTTAGGTTAGTTAGGTTCCTTTAAACCCTGCACTCGGAAATAGGGGCCCCGCGAAGCGGGGCTCCGTCGACTACGCTTGTTAGGGGGAATATAAAGTGTTTTAAGGTTATGTTATATTAATCGGTATTTCTCAGGAATAGTGCATTATCTTTTCATGAGAGTTGTGCCACTGGGCAAGGGGGACCCCTCCTTCCCTCCACACCGTGTAAGTGGACTACGATCGCATGCATTTCACGAAAAATAATGCGTTTTGTTGTAAGCAGTATGTTCATTTGACAATAATTCGAGACTTTACAATATCGCTAGAGATATTACAATATAACGTATTTGACAATTTTACGGTGACACATACACACTACAATAACAACCATTATTAATAAATACCAAGTTTTTACATTAAAATATTCTAATGAGGGATTTTCTTTTTCAACTCCCCTAGTCGCTGGATAGATGGCGCTGACTGGGGTACGTTACTGGAAGGAACGGAACGTGACATAATTTTCTGATTATTTCACTTATATGTTATTTTGAGAACGTAAAATGAAACGTACATTAAAAGTAAATAAATAAAGTAATGTCATATTGATGATATTTTGAAAATTTAATAGCCTCTATATGTAACTAAACAAAAAGGAAAAATAAAACAATCCTTTTTAGGGTTTTCCACGCCAGAAAGAAAATGTCCCAAGAGAAAAAGAAGATTAGTCGTTGCCTTGTGGATTTATGTACAAATGAAGGCATGCATCTTTTTCCTAAAGATGAAAGTCGTAAAGCGCAATGGGTACAAGCCATCGTACATTTCAAACCTGGACGGGCCAAAAGAAAAAGAAATTCGCACATATGCTCAGCACACTTTAAACCAAATGATTTTGTAACAACACAATTATTAGTGTTACAACCAAGTAAGTTCATCTATGTTTAGTATTGTAGGTATTTTCTTAGGTTCAAAATTCAACAGAGATTAATTTATTCTATCTCAGATTAGATTCTAATAATAGTTTATGTGTTTGGCCGGAGGAGGCAAAACACCAGAAGAGATGGGAAGAATTGGGTGACACCTTTGCCCAGCAGTTGGACTGAATAGGCTTACAACAAAAAACAATAGTTTACCTATTTTTAGATGTGGCATCAAAAATATTGAAGCAAACAGCCATTCCATCCATATTTCCATGGAAAAATTCACAACATCCCATACCATAACATCCAAAGATCAAGATTCATCATCATACGCTGCTCCAGAACCTGATGAACATCAAGATTCTCAGGCTCTCAACTTCTCTCTCTCACTGATGGCATACCATGGGGAAGGCCTACGACCAGCCGTCGACGTTTATTCTATGCACAAAACTACAAACACACGCTTTGTTATCAATTGAATAGCAAGTAATATTTAAAAAAATGCCAAAAATATTTGAAGCCCCTAAAAATCTCCCTATTCTTGTCCCTAAAAATGTCCCTTTTAACAATTCTATTCCCTGAATTTAGGGGTAAAACCCTTAAGCTGGCAACCATGCCAAGCGTTTTGACTTTGACACTAGTAACGTAGTCGGGTCAACGCCATCTATAGAGTTGTTGGAAACTATTTTTTTTTTTAATTCTTAAAATGAAAACCTCTCATTTGTCAAAAAACAATCAACGTGTGTTGCCCTGACAACCCTGAGATTTTTAACTGGCTGTGACAGCGTAAAACTAATATCTAATCTGTGGCAAAGAGTACAGTTACTAGAGAGAAAGAGTGACAACTCTGTGGTAAAAGTTGCATGTATGAAAAGTGCTGCCACCTTAAGTTTGGTGGGTGAACTAAAGTTCTAATTTACACACTTACCTGAGGTATGTGTGTGTACTGTGTATTTATACTTTTACGTTTGTGTGTGTGAGCTAGTATGCAAGCATACTTCGGTAGTTAGCTGTTCAAAACAATACAAAACCAATGAAAACCAAAGTTATATACAACATTATTTTTTGTTTACACTAAACTCGAAAAGGGGTCGCGAAAAAAAAACAGCTGTTCCCTACATTTTGACGAGTTATGCGAACATTAAGTAGGAAACAGCAGTTTTTTTTTTGCGATTTCAAGGTTCGTCCCATAGAAAAAGTTGTTCAAAATGATGAGTACAATGACCCCTTTTCGGGTTTAGTGTAAACAAAAAAAATTGGTTGCCTGTAAAGTCGGTATACGGGCGAAAGTTTTACGTGACAACGACTTTGAGTGGTAAAATAATTTTAATGTGAATATTCATTCGTATAGTAGGAAGAAGGATGAAAATCCGCCCCTAAGGCTACCCACTGACCATGAAATGAACCGGTGTGTATGCCTATCTCTCTCACTCTCTCTTTCTCGCTCTTAGGCGGGCTAACTGTGCTCGAGTGGAAGGGACGCGTGCCTTTCACTTTTTATGTCTGTCTCTCTCGCTCTTAGGCGGGCTGACCATGCCCGAGTGGAAGGGACGCGTGCCTCTCACTCGCTCTCATTGTGAGCGCATAACGTGAGCGGAGCGTAACGCAGTTTCTTGAAGTGTCACCCGGCAAACCAATTTATAAGACGTTGTCACGTCAAAATAATTTTGTATACCTATTATGAACTAAAAATAAAACAAATAACAATAACAAGTAACAATTTTAACAAAATTAGCTGAGATAAACTCGGGAAGCGCCTCAACATCTTACGTCATAGCCCAATGGCGACTTTGACTATGAAGTATTATGAACTCAGTTAGACAGACAAGACGGCTGTCAAGTTTGGTTATCCCACCAAACTCCAGATGTCGCTGTCGTCAATGTAAATTGATGACAGTGCTAATGTGCCCCCCCCTGTTCCGTCGTTTGTGGTTTGAAAGTACCTTTTTCATTTTGAACAGTAGAAGCACTGAGTCAGATCATAAAGAGCTAGTAGAAGCACAGAAAAGTAGGAGTTGTAAACTTATTTTAAACGGATGTATCTGTTGTGAAGTGTATTGTACGTGATCAAGTTTAGTGATTACGAATTCCTAAAAATCCTCAGCCTGAAGAAAATAAGTAAGTTCCTTGCAATTTTTTTTTGTTTTGTTGACTGAATTTGTTATTATGTGGTCATAACGTATACAAAAGTATTTTTAGAGATCTCTACGCAAAGATTTAGATCTAGTGTGTGATACATTTCGATGAAGGAATGCTCATTATCTTGAGAACTCCTTGAGAAATGCGCTTAAATGGGTACTAATTAACTTGAATGACCATACTGTCTGTGCTGTGTGTCCTTACTATTTTGCTGTGTCCAAATTTATTAATTCACAATTGAACTTGGTTAACGTAAACTCAGTCAGTGGGTCGTCTTGAAGTCTCAAGGCCGAATCTTAATGTTTGGTAATCTATCACTAACTTGTGTCTTGCTGGTCCAATACGACTTAATTATTAGTTTTGAAGTGGTCATGGTGGCGACATAGTTATCAGGCATGTTCTAATAAAGTACTCAAGCACAATACTGATCATGCCCACATTTCGGTAAACCGGGTTGACTGGATGCTGGGTGTAAAGAGACCCTTAACAAAGCCATCTACCACACATTCTGTATATCTACTTTGATGTTACACTGTCTTCATCTAAATATGATTGCTGGGATTCAACTTCTTTTTTTGGTTTTAATTATTACGTTACTGGGTAGGGCTCAATGTCATCATCTGCCTTGCCTTTTCTATGTTGAGGTCGGCTTCCAGTCTAACCAGATGCAGGGAAATACTATAGTTTTATATAGAACAACTACAAATGTGATCTCCACAACTCAGTATGTACTGAGTAATACAACACCCTTGGTAGACTGGTTGTCAGACTTTTGGGCCACTGACTACCTGCTGGAACGACTGTCACAGTTCTACAAATGCCAGCTGGTACCATCATACACACGTCGGAAACTGGGTATCTAATGGGTGATTCTGATCACTCATCCACAGACCAACTAAGGCAAGCTGTTATTATTTAGGCCTAAGCTCAGGTATGGCTCATAGTAACGCACTTCAAATATGACGACCCGAATGGCGTAGTGGTTGTGAGTTTGTGATGCTGCCTTACGATCTGAGGGTCCTGGGTTCGAATCCCGGTAGGAGCAAATGTTTGTGTGATGAGCATGGCCATTTATTTCCGAGTCATGGATGTTTATATGTATAATAAGTATGTATTTACAAACAAAAAAGTATAAATGATGTAGTATATCAACTATCTAGTGTCCACGACACAAGCTTTGCTTAGTGTGGCACTAGGTGGCGCTGTGTGTTGATGTCCAGCAATCTTTATTTATTTATTTTATTCTGCCAATAGATGCATTTAATAGTACAGAGAGTTGTAACTTGACCTTCAATATCTCCATAACTACAAAGTTTCCAGGATCAAGAACAAAAAAAATGACTCTTGGCTTCTAAAGACGGTTTTAACACCCTTTATTTAATTATATGACTATAACTAATATTAGTCAGCAAGGAAGTAATTCACTACTTTAATTTATTTTTCAGTACCTGTCACAACAGGCTTGGATGCTAGAACTTTATTGCAACAGAAATAAAGATCACATTGTCTTTTGCAGTTGAACCAAATTTAGACAAACCAACTAGCAACCTTTTGCAGCTTTAATAAAGTTCATTTTGATATTGATGTAAAATCAGAGACATTGTAGTAGGTATTTACAGAAGTTCTGAGAAACTAAAGACTAAAATGTATGTAACTGTTGCTGATAATAGTTCCATTGTTAGGTTTCAATTTCATAAAACACAAGGCAGTTATTTTTTTTTATTTTGTATTGAAAGTTTTTATTTACCTATTTAAAATTGTGGGTTAAAATCTGGCTGGTACCAATGTGACTTTTACAACGTAATTCTAATTACTTCTAACGTCTTCGTTCTTCGTACTTTCTAATTTTATATTGGACATCACTGAGGAGTATTGTATTATCCAGTACTAACTGGGTTGTGGAGGTCAGCTGCATCCAGTTAGACTGGAAGCCGACCCCAACATAGTTGGGAAAAGGCTAGGCAGGTGATGACTGATATTGGTGAAGGAAACCTGGACATATCTATACTAATATTATAAAGCAGAAGAGTTTGTTTGTTTGTTGTTGTTGAACGCGGTAATAAACGGTAAACTATAAGAGATACAAAAATGACACCATAGCAAAAATTGTTCTACGTGATTAGGGTTGCCATCACCTAAATTGTCGGCCCCGGACAAAGACTTCAAAAACCCCGGACATTTGGGTAAAATCATATTTTTTCCCCGGACGCCCTAGAAAAACATATTATTGAAGTTGAAAGTAAAAACAAAGATGTTTAATTATGGTTTTTATTTACTGATAACATTATGGAGCTTTATAACATGTTTAATAGAATAGTCCTTTTCTATTTAATTAATCAACATAACAAAAACAATAAAAAGAAATACTTATCCATAGGAGAATAGAGATCGTGCTTTTTAGCACTCAATTAAACAAATTATAAAATTATCTTTATAATAATCTAGTTATACAAGGCTAGGTACCTATACTAAGTAAAATTTTCTATTCTAATAATCGCACCTAATACGACTTTAAACATTATAGTGGCAATCAAACGAGATCAATTGACCTATAGGTTCAATTAGAAAACTACGAATAATTTGATATTATTCATAGTTTTCTAATTGAACCTAACTTAAAATAAACAAATAGGTAACAACAGCAAGATCAAGTTTTTTTCTCATTATTTTGGTATTTATCAGTCTTCCCAATTTGAGCTAAAACATCGTTCTTTTCCAATAGGAATTTGTAAAAGTCAACACAACTATAGTCTATAAAATTATACTTAATTTTAATCAGTGATGAAACTGTTTGAGCGCTTAGCGCGTTCCTTTCCTTCGTCCACTGCTGCGTGACCAGTGAAAATATTCTTTCTACATTTGCATTGTGAGCAGGAATGCAGAAAAAATATTGTGCAATTTTCAGCATTTCAGTATATACAAACGCATTAGGCGTTTTGAAAAATTTTATCCACAGCTGGTTTGCACTTAAAAGCTTATCTTCATCACTAAGAGTCATGCTAAAAGCTTTTAAATTCACCCATTCGTCTATCATCTTAGTGTCGTCAATTTAAATGTTGATTTCTTTCAGAAATTCAACTGTTTCTGCAACAACAGCCCATGGAGTACTTTCAGTGATGGTAGGTAGAATCATCCAGTTGAATTTGTCAAAGTCCTGCAATGGCTTTTCCCACTTTTCTATGTAAGACTTCATATCGCTGTAGAAACCAATGCTGTTTTTTTTAAACTCGGTTTTCGTGTCTTCATGGTCTTGTTTGTTCAAAATACTCTGTACTTTTAAAGGCACAAAGTTCTCTTTTATTCTGTCTTCTAACGTTTTCTTCAGAGAGGTCAATATGTTTCTGGTTTCAATAACAGAATTATCACATTTCTCCAGCTTTTCAATTTTTCCGTGGAAAACGTGCATTACTGAGTGAATAAGAAATAAGTACGCTTCTGATAGTGGGTCTTCGAAAAACTTTTTGATCAAAACGGGTGGTCTATCCACGCTTTCAAAATAATCATTCAACGGCTTATACATTTTCAAAAGCCTTTCTATGGCGGGAAAAAGGCTTAGCCATCGTGTTTTGGAGTGAAATAATAGCTGCTTGTATTCCGTTTCAGCTACTGTGCAGAAATCCTGCAGTGCTTCTGTGCGAACAGTGTAAATCGAGAAGAAATTATAAATTTTAAGAATCATTAATTCTACGTCAATAGGAAGTTGGTCACATCCGTGGTGCACAGCATTGTGAAGTATATAGGCAGAACATCCAACGCCAACGATATAAGGGTTAAGTTTCCCTTTCAGTTTATGGAAAACATTATTAGTCCCTGCTCTACTGTTTCCGCCAAAGTTTGTGTTGCAGTTGTCGCCGGAAAACGCTACACACTTTGACAGAAGACCATGCTCTCGCAGCTGTTTCAAAATAATGTCAACTATTGTATCAGATGTCTCATTTTCTGTGCATTCTATTTCAAGGAGCTTCGATGTGATCCCTTTTTTCTTATCGAAATATTGAATTACGATAGGAAACATTTTTGTGCTTCCGTGATTACTAGCATCGGTAGATACACTTATGAATTCTACATCTTGTAGATCACTTTTGATATCGGCAATCGATAATGGGCTTAAAACGTTGTTGACAATAGCTGTAGCTTTCGTGCGATTGCATGTCAAATTTTTTGCCGTATTTGACTCCGAAAACAGTACTCGGTTCAGCGAATTACTACAATCCAAAGAATTAAATGACATGTGGTGACTAACAATGTGGTAAGCCATTGCACCTTCTGCTGCTCGAATAAGATTTTCCTCTGAGCTAGGTCTAGTTTTGGCAAAAAATGTAGAGATATTTGAACTGCTGGCCTGACCTTTCGAGTTCGATTTGTGTTTTTGTGTGTTTAAGTGGTCATTTATATCGGAAACACCCTTATTTGCAATCGAAATGTTCGTTGAACAAATTGTGCAGACTACTTCCCAGTCATGTTTTCCTCTTTTCAGCATCGGGTATTTGTTTTGCAAATCGCTATTAAATGTGCATTTACGTTTTGGCATTTTGTATCTGAGAACAAGAAATTGCAGGTAAATACAATAAAAATGGTGACTAGTTAAAATCTTATTGATTAAAAGGTAAACTTACGTATTTATCACTGAACCGCAGTCTGTATTAGATGTTGTATTTGCGGCAGGACCGCGCGAAACACTACTGCGGAGTACGCTGGCTCGCGTGCGACTGCAGGGCTGTGGTGCGGGAGGAGGGAACGCCGGCCGCGGGGTAGCGGCGCGGCGGCGGCGCAGCGGGAGCGCGAACTTATGAGTATGTCTGTGGCGTTGGCGAATCACGCGCGCACCCGTGTGAGTGACTTGAGCCGCTCACGCTCACGGTGAGCGTGGAGAAGCAGAGGCGCACTATGCACGCGACTGGCGTTATTAAATTAGTTGTGAGCTAAGATATTTATTGTCAGTTTATCGATCGTCATAGTTAACCAATCGGGTTACCCCGGACACAATAAATGTCCGGGTTTTACCCGGACACTTATTGGGTAAATCCCCCCGGACGCCCCCGGACGCCCTCCAAACTAGGACAAATCCGGGGAAACCCGGACGGATGGCAGCCCTATACGTGATGAGCATTTTCTGCTCAGAGAATAAATTTGAAGATCTCAACGACTGATAGCAACCCCGCGTGTCATTACATCGGCCGCCGCCTCGTGTGACCTCCCCTGTGCCAGTACCAGGGTGTCGTCTGCGTAGCAAACGACGCTGACACCACTAGGGAGCGATGTTCCACAGGGGCGGTCCGACCCCTGTGGAACACCGCACGACAACTCTCGCCGGTTCTAATATCCGAAGCGACTGCGGTAGATGACGGCCCTGTCAATCAGGTAGTCGCCGACCACACGACGGAGGTAGATCGGCACCCATTGATACCGGAGTGCCTCCCTGATGCAGCTCTAGGGCAGGGAGTTGAAGGCGTTGACGATGTCGAGAGACACCGCCGAGACAACCCCGCCCCGGGATATTGCATCCCCCGTCGTGAGAGCTCTCACGCGCATGATGGCGTCCACAGTAACAATGTCGTCCCTGGTGTTTAATATTTTTATAGGAATCGTGCCATTAGTGGGCTTCATAATTGTATTCGCAACATAATTAACCTCACATAATTCCTGACAATCAATAACATACTCTTCTGATATATTGACTTCGACATAATGAATTGATTGACTTCTAGCACAGATATTTATGGTGGGTTTTGCTGTCATTTAAGTAACTATTACTTTGAATTTTAAGTCAAAATTTAAACAGCCTTGAACTTTTGGAAGAAATCATAGCCTAGAATACCCTTACTTGGAAGGGAGTGTTTTCAAAACATAAAATTAGTGTTTAAATTTTTCATTATTTCGACGCAAGTTCATAAGTACATAACCATCCGAAATGACATCACCGCCTATTCCTTTTATTCTTAGTTTATATGGAATGGTATTTCTAAACAAACTAACATATCTGTGTTGACAACTGAAATTGATGCGCCTGTATCATGGTTATGATGACAACCGATATCAAAAGATACCTTGTTTAATGAATTAAAGTTGTAGATGACATTAGGATCGAAAAAATGATTTAGGGACTCAGTCTCTACTTGTTCCCTGATTTCTGGCACTTCATTTTCCGCTTCCAGTGCATTAGCACTTCCGATAGTGCTATTTCCTCGTCCTCGACTAACAGAAAATCGACCACGGTTGTCACCTCGTCGGATTGGTCTTGAACGGGGCCCCGAGTCTTGTTTATTATTATATTGTGAAGGATTTCCTGATTGACCTCGCGTAAAATTTCTCGAATAAAACCCACGCTAGCGACCGTTTCGTCCTCGCTGTCCCCTAAAAAATCTATTGGGAAACTGTTCTGTAGTACTGGATTGAGCTTGGTACATACCTAAAACCTCTGTTGAATCAGCTGAAGTAGACACTTCCTCATCCTGAGCTGCTTGTATCGCGTAACTTACTGTTTGCCAAACCATCCGCGAATCGTTTTATAGCGTATTTTTCGTCAATAGGTTTCAAAACTTTGTATGTTGACGAGTCGCCGTCGGCCTGAGAAATAGTAAGATCCACGAATAGTTATCTCCTTACCAAAATCAGCTACGGACTTGTCCTTCTGTATTGCTCTTTGCAGGTTAGTCTGGAGAGCAGTGGGCGACTTTCTTGGCAGAAGTAGCTGGCGCATGTCCTTTAACAAATCCTCAACAGTACTATAAGTAGAGGTTAATTTTAATTTGGCATTTTGGGAAAGCCTACTTTTTAAGACAACCACAATTAATTTTTTCTTGCAATCAACCTTGCGAAGTATAGAGTTGTAATAGTCAATATTTTCTATTAATGTTCTAGTCACGTCATCGGGATCGTTCATCACTGGTAAGAGATTTAGACACTCAGAACAAAAATTAACAATTTCGTTAAATAGGCTCAAAAATTGAGAACTGTATTTATTAATTAACTCTATGTTTTTTTTATCTTTGACACTCCTCTCAATATCACCCTGCAAATTATTTATTAAGGACGTATACTGACCATACAATATATTTGCTTCGGCTTGTTTAGATATACTTATATGTCCCTATCGACGCTCAGGACCAATTTTTACCTTGTAAACTCTAATCTCTTTTAATTCCTTACAGAGGCATTCTAGTGTATCAGCCAAACATACTCTATGAATTAAACATAATAGGTAAACTGCCATGTCATTATATTACCTTACAATATGACCTATAACTTTGATTTCAGACCTGAAGTAAGCACTTATGATTATCTAATGTCCATATAATTCATAGTATCTAAGTAATATGCCATTACGCACTTAATTATGGTTATAAGATAAAAATACATAAGCGAGGAAAAGAAAGAAAAAAAAAAAATAAGTACCTCACTTCATTAATCCACACATAAGATAATAGCCGTATAACCGAAGCCGTTTCGTCTGTAAACAACTAATCACTTGTATCACTAGACCGCACCTTCTTTTTCCAATTGACGACGCTCCCGGCGAAAAATACTTGCATATCTTTGTAATGCGAACTCGTTCAGGCGCCGCTCCACCAGTTTTTCATGGCACCTTTTATATGTGCGCCAAATCCTTCTGCAGCGAGGTGTAAGACAGGGAGACGTCATATCTCCGAAACTGTTCACCGCTGCACTGGAGGATGTCTTCAAGGTTCTGGACTGGAGAGGGCTAGGCATCAACGTCAATGGCGAGTACATCACTCACCTTCGGTTTGCCGACGATATTGTGGTCATGGCTGAGACCATGGAGGACCTCAGTACAATGCTCGATGACCTCAGTAGAGCCTCCAAAAGAGTGGGTCTAAAAATGAACATGGACAAGACGAAGGTCATGTTGAATGCCCATGTCACACCCATTCCTATCAAGATCGGAGACTCTACACTCGAAATTGTAGACGATTATGTATACCTAGGACAAACGGTCCAGTTAGGTAGGTCTAACTTCGAGAAAGAGGTCAATCGTCGAATCCGACTCGGCTGGGCAGCGTTCGGGAAGCTGCGCGGTATCTTCTCGTCCAACTTACCGCAGTGTCTCACGACGAAAGTCTATGACCAGTGTGTGTTGCCAGTGATTACATACGGGACCGAAACGTGGTTGCTCACAATGGGCCTTATCAAAAGGCTTAAAGTCACCCAAAGGGCAATGGAGAGGGATAGCCCTCTCCATCGCTCGGAGTTTCCTTGCGTGATCGAATCAGAAATGAAGACATCCGCAAGAGAACCAAGGTCACCGACGTAGCCCGAAGAATTGCTAAACTTAAGTGGCAGTGGGCAGGGCACATTGCTCGCAGAACGGATGGCCGATGGGGCCGAAAAGTTCTGAAGTGGCGACCGCGAACCGGAAGACGATGCGTTGGAAGACCTCCCACTAGGTGGACCGATAACCTGGTGAAGGTTGCGGGAATCCGGTGGATGCGAGTAGCAAGGGACCGGTCAATGTGGCGACACTTGGGGGAGGCCTATGTCCAGCAGTGGACGTCTTTCGGCTGAGATGATGATGATGATGATTAATATACCTAATAGTGGTCACATACTACACCCGGGCTCTTAGAATTCGACATCAGACGTTTTAGATCTCCGATTTTGACGGGCCCATTGTCGCTGGCATAAGCAACAGGATCCGCGTACGAAGTCGCGGGCAGAAGCTAGTAAAGAATATGCAAAAACCTCGTTACTGAAAAATACTGTAAACGGCTGAATTTAATGTACACACATATACGTAACAGGCGTGGTGTGCTTCCATGGTTGTAGCACCAATAAAAAGCTGCTAGGCTCAAATGGGATCTATAATCATTGCGCGACGTTCCAATCGAGCTACGAGTATCACCACAACGCGGTGTCGGCAGGTTTATTGGCAATAGTCCTGTCAGTGACGATAGGTCGATCACAATACAACGTGATAACATCATTGAGATCTTTGTCGAGCGTATACTTATAGTATGGCACTTCTGATCCCACAAGATTGTATCTTAAAGCAAGTTCCTGGTGGATAATCCTGACAGCTAGGTCGTGTGCAAGTGCTCTTCGTAAGTTTTCGGTTGATATTCGTCATCATAACTTCGCTCATTTTTGCGCAGCCAGGTTAGGGCGAAGAGGTTACCGAAACGCAGCCAGAATGCGGATCTTAAGAGGCCCCATATAGGGCCCGGTAGGTGCATCCGTGCAGTTATTTGCTAGTCTGCCATACCTCCCTGCGGACATGAGTGTCTAATACCATAAGACTTCCACCAGTTCTCGTTAGCCAGGGAGAGCGAGGTACGTCATGCGGGGTAGCACTGAGATGTACCACGTGGTCCAGAATGCGCCCCTCGTGGGGTTGCAACGAGAACATCGCGTTGCAACACCACGTGTCGGCTTCTAGGAAGTATTCCCTGAGACTGCACACCCCACGATTGTCCAAGGTTTAGTAGCATTTAAGAAGCCTTGACCCGCCTTGCCCGCATTTCCGTGGGATTCAGTCTCATCACCGACGACCGCGCGGACCCTCCTATCCAGGGTATCAAATTCCGTCTGTAAGAAACTAAGAATGCCAAAAGAACACATCAAATGATAATATAAATTGTATGTAATTATTATTTGTTTAAAACTTGGTGAAATTGTTATGTGGCTCAGGTTGGCTGGACAAATCTTCAAAATCGCTCCCATTTTGCTAGGTCAATAGGGCACTTTAAGTGACGGCTAAATACCCTTATGTCAGAATTTGTGACGCTACAGAATCTTAGATAATCGATCGAAAACGGGTCCAACCATCTTAAAAAAACACTTTTCGCTGGTCTCTCAATCTCGGTGACGGAAGTGATTTTGACGACTTTTTGCATATCAACGGGCGCCACATAAGTTTGTGATAGGCATCGAGCTAAAAGTTTTGTGATACATACAGTGGTTTAGTAGAAAAATGCAAAAATCTGTGCCAGCCATCTTGAATTAACGTATAAAACTTTTAGCTGGCACTTCCGAATCTCAATAACGGTAGCCTTTTCGAATATGGTTCCTTTACTAAAACTTGGTGACGCAATGTGTGACAGTAATAACGTTTGATTTATGGCGTCACAAGCAAGGGTTTACGAGAAATCAATAAAAACCTAATGTCCAGCCAACCTGAGTTCAAGCTGGCTGGACACTTGTATCTCCGCTGCCTGATGATCTACGACCTTCAAAATGTGTTCAAAATGTTGTGACGGGGACGATAATGATAACCTGAATTTGTGACGGAGAAACTTTGCGTAGTTTCAAAGATATTGATCATTTAAATTTTCCCATACAAACATCCATTAATATTGTGAGGTGACCATATTTTTTACATAAATAAAGGATTTGCCTGCTTTGTATTTGATTTCTCCGTGGGAATAAAAGGTTTTCCTGCAATAAAAAGCGTAAACTTACTTTTGACTACCAGCGCTGCAAATGAGAGCCCACTTGTATTTCGCGTTTAGTTCATTATCTTAGGTAACTGAAAATGAGAACTAAACTCGACAGTCTGCAGTGTATGTACTTTTCGAAGTGTTATCACTAATCAGAGTAAGACAACTTTTAATATTAATCTGCGGTAAGACAATAAATTAATAAGAGAGGATTCGAGCAGTTGTCCTAGTAGTACCCACTTTAAGCAATAGATAGCGACACAAACATCAGCTATCATGGAAGTATTACATTCCGTTCACAGATATCTACACTAATATTATAAAGAGGAAAACTTTGTTTGTTTGGTTGTAATGAATAGGCTTAAAAACTACTGGACCGTTTTTAAAAATTCTTTCACCATTCGAAAGCTACATTATCCACGAGTAACATAGGATATATTTTATCCCCGTACTCCCACGGGAACGGGAATTACGCGGGTGAAACCGCGTGACGTCCGCTAGTATTCTATATAAATAAAAATAAAAATGGGGGTTCCACAAGGCTCAATATTGGGTCCTTTCCTCTTTCTAGTATACATAAATGATCTATCTTTATTGAAAAACCAACCTCAAAATATGGTGTTATTTGCTGATGACACTTCCCTGATTTTTAAGATAAATAGACTGGCACAACATTTAGATGACGTGAATAATTCCCTACTGCGGGTCCAAAATTGATTCACAGCAAACAATTTGGTATTAAATGAAAAGAAAACCAAATGCATAAGATTTGCTTTACCGAATGTTAAGGGTAGTGATTGTGATATATTATTGAATAATGAGAAACTTGAATTCGTAGATAAAACGGTTTTCCTGGGGATTACGCTTGATTCAAGGCTACAATGGGGTTCTCATTTAACATCTCTTGCGGGGCGGCTTAGTTCAGCAGCATATGCCATCAGAAAAATCCGTCAATTTACTGATGTAGATACCGCTAGACTGGTCTATTTTAGTTACTTCCATAGTATAATGTCTTACGGTATTTTGCTATGGGGACGAGCTGCAGATATTGAGTATATATTTATTCTGCAGAAAAGAGCCATTAGAGCCATATATAATCTTCGTAGGCGAGATTCTCTAAGAGAGCTGTTTAAGGATATTGGCATTATGACGGTACATTGTCTATACATCTACGAAAACATAATGTACGTCAGAAAAAAATTGCATCTTTTTGGTAAAAGAGGTGACAGACATAACTACAGTACTATAAATAGGGACCAATTAGTTCAGCCAGGCTTTAGACTCGCTAAAGTAGACTCATCTTTCATGGGGTACTGTTTGAGATGCTATAATAAAATTCCACAAAGTATTCTTGAACTGAATGAGACGAAATTTAAAACATGCATTAAACGCACACTATGTAAGCAAGCATATTACAAGTTGAGCGATTATATCGCTGATAAAAATGCTTGGCTCAATGCTGGTCCTGCTCCACAAGGACAGGGGCGTAAAAATTGATATCATTAAATGGTATTGTTGGAGTTGCTGAAGATTGTGCAACTATCTTTGCATTGTATAGATTCATTGTTAGTATTATATAATCGCATAGCCCATATTGTGTGAGTACTATGTACTAGAAAGCTATCATTCACTGAAAGCCTACGGCAGTTCTTGACTAGAATGTGCCCTGGCGGTTGAGAGTATGTCATGCTCTCTCAAATGTCTCGCTGATGGTGGCGCGTGTGTCGGACCATTTAGCTCCCTTCAAAATGGTTGAGCTGAATGGTGCTGATCCATGCGTCATGTTCGTGAACGGGCGCTGTCAGTTGTGACTGGTCATCTCTTAGTCGCCATGGTTTATTTGAATTAATTATTTTGTTTTTGAGTTGTATTTTATATTTGTTTTGCTATGGTCACTTTTAACGTGCACATCTTGCTACATTGTTCTCACATAATATACCATTTCAAAATGAATGATGTAACCAAGATTTTGTAACAATATTTTGATTTAAAAGTGTGTCCATGGAGTTTCTTGCCCGTTCTTCTCCATAGAGATCTACGCTAGGGAATGGGCAACTACAGTACTTTCACAGTTTTTATGTCTTGTGACTGGGACTGTAGCTACTTTAAATGTTCATTTTTGTTTCGACAATTCAAAAGTGTCTGTAACTGGCCTACTTGAAATAAATGCTTTGATTTTGATTGATTCAGCTAACTTACAAATGACGACCACCGACTTCATTTGCGCTTCAATCACATACGGCGCCGGCGGTGGTAAATAAAACGTTGTGGTACAAGGCAAGGGTTACTGAAGTGCAAATGGAATTGATCGTCGTAATTTGAAACGCTGTATAAGTACAAATAAATAAAGGGGATAAATATAATGACCACCATAAAATGCTTTGATACCCTTAGTTTTGTAACCAAAAATATCTACTTAACACCAGAAAAATAAAGTCTAAAAATACAATAGTACCAGCTATTTTAGTCACGACTCCACTTTAAATTGTATTCGACCACCAAATTTAGTAAATGATCACCAAATCTTGACGACCAAATTAATGTATTATTTTTGCCTAAATAAATCACTGTGATTGCCATAAAATGTAGGCATATTATCAAATAAAGTATTATGATAGTTATGTCTCCGGCTTGCAATCCCCTCCCGCACCGCACCGCAAACGCCGCCGCCGCTGCGCTCGCCCGGACACGATCCCCAGGGTATACCGCCGTTTACCCGAATTTTATTTGCCCTAATATCATTTGCCATAATAGTCAACAGCCATAATATCATACGACATAATACTCATTTGCCCTACTCTCATTTGCCATATTAGTCACGTGCCAGAATCATTGTTTCCCATAAAGTCACTTACCATAACATCGTTTGTCATAATAATTGTAAGCCCTAATTATCACATGCCTTAATTATCACATGCCACAATTATGATATGCCATAACATAATTTGCCATCGACATTGGGTGTGTAACAGTTGTTTATATCAAGAGAAATTGGTTGCAATTGTGACTTTAGGGCACCCCGACTCGGACAGGTTAGGTTAGAAGGGGATGGCGGGGTCGTGTGAGCGAGCAAAGCGAGCGAATAGACCCCGCCATCCCCTTCGTGGTTATTTTTTTATAAACCACACAGAAGTAGGAGCCCCGCGAAGCGGGGCTCCGTCGACCTAGCCCACCATCAACCATGCACAAAAAAAAAAACAGGATAGCAAGATGTAAAAACTTTGATTATAATTTTATCTTCAAACGCTGGTATAATTTTGGTGATCATTTACTACTTTTGGTGATCATTTACTACTTTTGGGATAAGAATAATTTATTTGGACTCATTTTGCTTAAATAGGATAGCAGAATTTAAAAACTTTGGTTATAATTTTACTTTAAAATGTTGGTTTAATTTTGGTGATCATTTACTATTTTTGGGTTACTCATGATTTACTTGGAGTCATTTTACTTAAATAGGATAGCAAAGTGTTAAAACTTTGGTTATAATTTTACATTAAAATGCGAGTTTCATTTTGGTGATCATTTACTATTTTTGTCTGCTATTTGTTACTATATCTGGTGGTAAGTTAAACATAAGCCATAAATAAATGTGATTTTATTTACAGCAAACATTATTTTTTCATGTAAATACCTTAGAGTATTAGTTATCCTGACACATTAACTACCTATGTACTTACCATGAAAAACACCAATACCTACCTATCTACTAAAAGAAGTAGATATCTGCACGTAAATAATCAATAACATAAAAAAATTACCACTCGCTTTTACACTTTTGTCTTCTATTGATTTAAATATCTACAGTTGTTCTTATTAGTATCACCAGTACACGGATTTTCGTCCATTAAAGAAAATACCACTAAATATACTTAGTCCTACATAAAACCTACAATATTGGTAACCCTACAACAGTGTTTGTATGGGAAAATTTAAATGATCAATATCTTTGAAACTACGCAAAGTTTCTCCGTCACAAATTCAGGTTATCATTATCATCCCCGTCACAACATTTTGAACATATTTTGAAGGTCGTAGATCATCAGGCAGCGGAGATACAGGTGTCCAGCCAGCTTGAACTCAGGTTGGTTGGACATTAGGTTTTTATTGATTTCTCGTAAACCCTTGCGTAAGCGTTATTACTGTCACACATTGCGTCACCAAGTTTTAGTAAAGGAACCAAATTCAAAAATGCTACCGTTATTGAGATTCGGAAGTGCCAGTCAAAAGTTTTATACGTAAATTCAAGATGGCTGGCACAGATTTTTGCATTTTTCTACTAAACCACTGTACGTATCGCGAAACTTTTAGCTCGATGCCTGTCACAAACTTATGTGACGCCCGTTGATAAAAAGTCATCAAAATCACTTCCGTTACCTAGATTGAGAGACCAGCGAAAAGTGGTTTTTCAAGATGGCTGGACCCGTATTCGATCGATTATCTAAGCTTCTGTAGCGTCACAAATTCTGACATAAGGGTGTTTAGCCGTCACATAAAGTGCCCTATTGGCCTAGCAAAATGGGAGCGATTTTGAAGATTTCTCCAGTCAACCTGAGCCACATAAATTGTTTATATCCATAGTTAGTTCGCCGGCGAAAAAAAATTAGGTACCCTAATCTGGGTATTCTCAGATGTTTTGTGGTTGAATAACTCCTTAATGAATTGACTTACGACTAAGGTTAGGTGTAATAATAATGATGTGCTCTATCCAAGTTTATTTTGGTTAGCCAGCACTTTAGAAAATAGCACATTCTGGTCTCCTTTTCTGCAGAATACTGAAAAGAACATAACATTAAATTTTTGCAAAGCGGATGATGTCGACACGTAGTTCAAGAAAATAATGGCTTCCCTTTTTTTGTTTTCAGATACTGGAATACATACAGGTTCTTTTAACCTTAAATAAGTACGATGTCCAGCCAGTGGGCAAACGCCAAACCTCCAAACTATAAACTCAACAAGGACAAACTGTATCCTTATTCTGAATTGCCGTCCCTAAGCGGATTCAACGGACAACTATTAAAGATACCGTTATGTGTTAACAATCTAATTGAACATGTTGATTTCTGTGGTGAGGGGAGAAAAAATCTCATCACAGGCACCACCGGGTTTCCCGACTGTTACAATGCTAACTACGAGTATAAATTAGTTACCGGAGGTCCGGATGACGGCAGAAGGATACCTAACAGAATCCCGCTAGATGATAATAATTGTACCGGTAGTTACATAAAAGACAATTCTGTCCTTACAGTCACTGTGAACCTTGAAAACAGGGACTTGATAAAAATTGGGATTACAGATATTGCTCGTATAGTGAATAGTGAGCGGGGAAAAGTAATTGTCTATGGATACGACATGAATTCATTTGAAATGTTGTGCGATGAATTAAGAAAAACGAAACAGTTATTTTACTGCCCCATTTATTTGTTACCAGATAAACTACAATTAACTTACTTTAAAACTTGTTATAGAGCATACTTGGGTGTCAAAGAACTCAAAAGAGAATTGTACCTATATGTTTGTAAAGGTGATTTCGAGGCCGCTCTCATACTGACCGGTTGTTTAACCGACACGCTCTGCGGCGGAGCTCTAGGTGACGTTGTTAACGAACTCCTCCAGAATAAAGTCGGAAATGTCATCGCGTACGCTCACAAACTATGGAACACCAATTACAAAGAAGTTGTGTGTGAGCATTTCCCCTCTGTATTTCAACACATTTTCGACGGAGACTGTATGGCCATAATTAACAAGCTAAACAATCAGGCTCTGATTTTGGAGCCTAAAACAACGAAAGCGCGGGGAGATGGCAACCACACGTCCAGTAAGAAATTAAGCTGGAAGGTGATACCAATATGGGATGATAATAACGTCTTCTTCAAACTGTACAACATCGACAGCGCTAAATATCTACAGCTGTCTCCGACGGCTGGGGAGGACGGTGTCCGAGAGGCTCGCGGCAAGAACGATTCTGAAAAACAAACAGACGAAAGGTTTTCATTTTTGCCGTTAATTATGGAGAACGGACAAGTCGCTTTTAACATTTTAAATTGCGAGGATAACAAACAATTATCGGAGTTGCCTGTCGATGTCGATTGCTCGGAACTCAAGGCAGTTGTAGGAGAGAAAACAGTTGGCAGTGTACAGGATGGACGATCCTGTTGGATTTTAACTACTTCGGATGAGTCGCTTAAAAGAGACAAGCAAAGTGATGATTGTGAAGACGAAGATTTTAACATCTTTACTTACGATTAGTACCAAGTACTAACTTTGTCCAATGTTTTTATAAATATTTTTAACATTTTTACATTTCCTGCTATCTACTATAGGTATTACTAGTTAAGCGCCTTGGCAATCGTGATTCGTTTCCGAATTAACGACAAATATACCTTCTTGCACTTAACCTCAAAGTATTAAAATCCTTGACCTTGACCTCGGAACCACATAGGGACTTGTCTTATTATCTAACAGACATATTGGTAATAGATGTTGATTGTTGGGGCGCAAAGCTTAAATTTTAAGTACTGGATATTTAATATAAGTGTATAA
Organism: Xestia c-nigrum; assembly: GCA_916618015.1. Taxonomy (NCBI): domain Eukaryota; kingdom Metazoa; phylum Arthropoda; class Insecta; order Lepidoptera; family Noctuidae; genus Xestia; species Xestia c-nigrum. The sequence goes on from OU745247.1 coordinate 25,861,117, forward strand.
TTTTAATTACTTAGATATAAATGTAGGCCGGCCGGTGTCCGGCATGTCCTAGAATCGAAAATTCGAAGACATGTGACATCTACCAACACGCACTGGGCCCGCGTGGTAGATTATAGCCCATTGCCTCTCATTGAGAGGAGGCCGTGTCCTAGTAGTGGGAAAATTATAGGCTGATGATGATGATGAAAATGTAGGCCTATGTCCAGCAGTGGACGTCTTTCGGCTGAAAAATATTATTATTATTACTCAACATTTAAAATAAGTAATTATTTTAAATTTTGAGTAAAATCTGTGTCTAATTGCTTGTACAACAAGCTTTCTGTAGAATGATCCAGTATGATCAAATTATCGCATGACTGACTCGCCTACCAGGTTTGTAGTAGAGGTATGTTTTAATGGAAAGACATCGGTTTCACAGTAAAAGAAACAAAAAAATTGAGCGCGTCTCGGGACGCTCGACAGAAGTGATAACTTTAACTAATCTAAGGAGAACCATGTTATACTAAAATTATTTAAAAATAGTGGTGTTAGTTCAGATTTTGGCCACGCCACAAAATATCCTTATACAGCCAAAAGTTCCATAATAACACTTTAATATACACAATAAATCAAACACAAATATTCATAAAGTAAGTTCAACCGTTTTTTTAATAAGATAGGATTGAGTTTTCAGACATGTATCAAAATAAAAGTAGTTTAAATAAAAAGCACTTAGAAGAATTTATATGTGTGCGTACGCGCAGCGGAATGTTGTTGAATTTAAAGATTTTAATTATGCAGATATTTAGTGCATGACGTCGTATAATTGTGTATGGTATAAAAAAATTTGTGCACGCAACCATTGTGGAGAATTTCACCAAAAACTGATTCCGCTGGGCGAACGTTGTCCTGGCGGAACTTTTTTTAATCCATAGACTTTAGAAGAAAAGAGATGTGTCCAAAAATTAGTGTGTATTTGTGTGTAATTGTGTATGTATGAATAAAACTAGTGCATCCATAAACTTCGGAGAAATTCAAGTTTCCGCTACGCGAACGTTTGGCCATTAGCTAGTTTTCATATAAAGCGCTTACATAGAGAACTGTAGATTTTTACATACGTTGTTTTGAATTTGTTTATATGTGTTTAAAAAACAGATTTAGAAAAAATCGTAGGGCTTAAAAGATAAAAATATAAACGTAAAATACGCTTATTAGGTCTTAGTTCTTAAAGTATGCACTTTGGGGTCTAGATTTTCACGTTTATACAAACCTTGTAAGTGTCTGCAACATGTTGCCAAGTATCGATGATGTTCCGTTAGTAATTAAAGAGTTATAGGACAAATTTACCATGAATAGATCACTGTTTACAAAGCAGTCAAATATCACGACGTTCTAAATGAATTGCATGGTAAAATGTATGCCAATAATTAGTGTATTCATTCAACTATTCACATGCAAAATTTCATGTCATTAAATTCAGTAATTAAAGAAAAACAATAATAATACTGACGAAGCATCGAAAACCTACATAACCCGACCAAGTTCGGATGGCTACAAAAAAGCGGCCCTGCCATATATCTAAGAAACGTTCTTAACCTTCCAATATAGTATTTATTAATATGGTACAGTTGCATACACAAGCGTTAGGAAAAAATAATACAATTGCATTTCTTTAATGAAAAATATTTTTTTAATAATAACGCCACTATCTACATGATCCACTAAAGTTGCAAAGGGGAACGCTCGTGCATGCCTAGTCTATTGGTTAAATAGTGTAATAAGCTACAATATGATAAATATTTACCTAAACAGTAGTACATACATGTGGTAAATATTTAATTAAACTCCGATCTCCGATTTTTTTTTAATCCTGATCCGTGAAATCTTCAATAGAAATTAGCTGTATGAATTTTATTTGTCTTAAATAATATATTTAGATTATATCTCAAGTCTCAAGCGCATACTTAAATACAGTACCTACGTAAATAGTACCTACTTTCTGTCATAGTCAAATACATTTAAAAAAGTAGGTGTACAAAAATAAATGACCTATAATCGAAACAACAATTGTGTTATCACCTATACCAATTCAATACCGGTATTATACTGTAAATTTTGGGATGTTACCTAAATATATTGCACGGCCGCTTTTTTGTAGCCATCCGAACTTGGTCGGGTTATGTAGGTTTTCGATGCTTCGTCAGTATTATTATTGTTTTTCTTTAATTACTGAATTTAATGACATGAAATTTTGCATGTGAATAGTTGAATGAATACACTAATTATTGGCATACATTTTACCATGCAATTCATTTAGAACGTCGTGATATTTGACTGCTTTGTAAACAGTGATCTATTCATGGTAAATTTGTCCTATAACTCTTTAATTACTAACGGAACATCATCGATACTTGGCAACATGTTGCAGACACTTACAAGGTTTGTATAAACGTGAAAATCTAGACCCCAAAGTGCATACTTTAAGAACTAAGACCTAATAAGCGTATTTTACGTTTATATTTTTATCTTTTAAGCCCTACGATTTTTTCTAAATCTGTTTTTTAAACACATATAAACAAATTCAAAACAACGTATGTAAAAATCTACAGTTCTCTATGTAAGCGCTTTATATGAAAACTAGCTAATGGCCAAACGTTCGCGTAGCGGAAACTTGAATTTCTCCGAAGTTTATGGATGCACTAGTTTTATTCATACATACACAATTACACACAAATACACACTAATTTTTGGACACATCTCTTTTCTTCTAAAGTCTATGGATTAAAAAAAGTTCCGCCAGGACAACGTTCGCCCAGCGGAATCAGTTTTTGGTGAATTTCTCCACAATGGTTGCGTGCACAAATTTTTTTATACCATACACAATTATACGACGTCATACACTAAATATCTGCATAATTAAAATCTTTAAATTCAACAACATTCCGCTGCGCGTACGCACACAATTTATATCAACTTCTAATAGTCGAGTGCAATTATAAAATAAGGTGGAACGAAGTTTATAGTGAATGGATTTTCATAGTACTTTTTTATTGAGTTCCTAGAGTGGAGATGAAAGTTTGTAACATAGATGTATTTTATTTTTCCTTTAGAATATCTTTTTTTCGTTAATGAATAACTTCGATGATGATGATATTGTAGACTTAGAGCCATATTGTGACGTGGGTGCATCCATTAAAAGCTAATTTGGTATGTTGAAAATTCGATACTTAATTTAGAAATAATTGCAGAATGGGAAAATTTAAAAAAATACTTAAATAAGCATTACATCAACAACAGTGAACAAAGAAACATACCAAATTAGCGTTCAATGGATCCTCGTCATTCACACTATTACGAATATATGAATTCGTTGAATTTGAAGTTATTCATTAACGGAAAAATTGCAAAGCAAAATCAAAATGAAAAAATGTCGGTAGCGGCATAATTTTGTTTCTATCTTTCTTCTCCACTCCTAGGAACTCCATAAAAAGTCCCATGAAAATCTGACCACTATAAACTTCGTGCCACCTTTTGAGTACTTTTTGTCTTAGGGCCTTATCATACTAGCGAGTTGCGAGCGAGTGGAAAGCGGGGCGATTGCGCAACGAGTTCGAAACGTGTGCAAGGCCCTAAGAAGTTATCACTTCAAAAAACTAATATCATTAATTTAATATACGTATTTTTATTATTTAGACCTTAAACGTCTGATTACTGACATGTAAAATCATACTGTATTAATCACTCATTTGTTTTAATTTCTATAATAAATACTTTTAATCGAAATTATTATTAATCTTAGTTTCATTAAAAATGCAGCTTATAGCATTTATTACAAACTCGAGGCTTCCAAAGAAAAGTAAGTTCCCATAATTATTATTAATATGTTTGCTTTCTTTTAGAGATACGCTGTGGGATAAATGATGTTTATTTTGTAAGTAGGTTTACACAAACACTTTTAGACTTCATTTTTTTAAACTAGGTTGGGCCGGTGTTTCGTACCTGACTACTCTGAGAAGAAACAGCCGAAACAAACTCAGAGGTCATAGTCTCTTTTAAAGTCCAGACATAATCTTGCTCCATTCACATGAGGATCATGTAGATATTAGTGTCTGAAATAGTCTTTTGCAGAAAGAACCACACAGATTTGAGTGAACCTGTCCAGTCAGTGCAATCATTTGTCAGTTATCGTGTAGCTCGACTTATAACACAAGGAGCTCAACGAAACGACGAACAATACCAAAGAAAGGACATTTGGGTAGGTCGCTTATATAACTCCAAACTGCTAGACAGTTGAGGGGTAAAAAAATTGAAAAAATAAAGTGACCCACATGGTCCTCATATTCACAAAAATAAAATAAAATAAATAATAATTTACAAAATGAATGTCAATAAAAATACGATACTTATGTCAAATACACACACATAAAACAAAAAATTGTAAAAAAATTATAACATACTGAACTAAGTACCTATTCATATCAAAAGTAACATGATGTAAATATTCATATCAAATACACACACACACAAAATAATAAACAATAAAGTAAAAAAAAAAGAAAAAAATACTGAACTACGCATTCATGTCAAATCATTCAATGTCACAGTGTATAAAAGAAAAGGAATCAATAATAAACAAGCGAAGTCTGAAATTTCGATATTCGCAGAGCAAAGGAGAATGAGCAAAAATGTATGGGCTCTGGTCCAAAAAAAAAACTGCTGCCCCCAGGGTTGACTCATAATGTTGGACTTACTATGTGTGCCAATGTGCATCAAATTCTAACCCACAGTTACAGACTAATTCAACAATTTTGAATGTGCAACTTTTTTTCAAGTTCACGTTTCAGCTAAAATCTATGATTCCGTGGGACAGATTTTTTCAGTTCCATAGAAGAAAATTAAGCATTTTAACCAGTCTTTCAAATGAGCTATGTATTAAATCTGGGGGCAGAACGTTTCTTTTTTTTTTTTCAAATTTTGGTCCACTTTGGTCATTCTCCTTTCATTGGAGCAGAAGCCGTCAACCATGGATTCTGCATCTACGACATGTGTAAGTAATGCGAGTGATGCATCACACGTAATATCACCCGAGCGCGTACTGTAACATGACACATTACATTACTCGACTAAAATAAGCATCACACCATTACACTAAACATCACGCGACCGGTAGCAGCGCAGTAGCCCGCGACAGTCCTTTCATTACACTTTCATAGATACTTTTAATCCTACGCCTAAGAATATTTCCAGTCCTAAGCCTGGAAACCCGGTACTTGTTGATTAAGAGTATAAGTATGAAGGAAAATCAACTTAGTATGATTTGTATATTTAAATCATAGTGAGTAAATCACACTGTTACAATGCTATGTTACTGTAATATCTGCGACCGGGGAGCACAAAGGAAACGATTTATTCCGAACCTGCCACAACACTTTTGCCAACTACCATAATTATATTAAAATATAACTAAATAAGTAGGTACCTACACTACATCCCTCCACACTTAATTAACAAGAATAACAATTATACATATATATAAACGATGCTTAAACTAGGTACATATTTTTAATAATCTTGTTTTTACCATCGGTCGTCTTAGTTAGGCGACACTTACGAATAGGTGTCGACCGGGACGGTACAGGGGTTGTAGGAGGTGTAGAAAACTGTTCAGCAGCTGGTGCATCCAAAACTACGTCAGACGGAGACTGTGTCTTCGCCCGCTGACCGTCCGCGCCGCTCGACACCTCGGACTGCCCGGACTCAACCTCAGCAGGCTCGGCCGGCACACAGACAGGTGGATCCTGATGTGATAGCCTAGCATTTGTGGGGATTACAAATTAACCTCTAGATCTACGCTTTAATTGATCGATATGCCTATGAATTATGTTACCCTTGCTATCTAGGATTTTAAAATCATGAGCTCCCATCGATGTGTGCGTATGCGCGCGCAGCGGAATGTTGTTGAATTTAAAGATTTTAATTATGCAGATATTTAGTGTATGACGTCGTATAATTGTGTATGGTAAAAAAAATTTGTGCACGCAACCATTGTGGAGAAATTCACCAAAAACTGATTCCGCTGGGCGAACGTTGTCCTGGCGGAACATTTTTTAATCCATAGACTTTAGAAGAAAAGAGATGTGTCCAAAAATTAGTGTGTATTTGTGTGTAATTGTGTATGTATGAATAAAACTAGTGCATGCATAAACTTCGGAGAAATTCAAGTTTCCGCTACGCGAACGTTTGGCCATTAGCTAGCTATACTGTAAATTTTGGGATGTTACCTAAATATATTGCACGGCCGCTTTTTTGTTCGCTCGACTACCGCTGCGTCTCTCTCCTCGCCTCCGCAAAAGGTGATTGTATCCTCCTCTGCGAATAAGCGCTGCCGTATAATGTCGTAGACCGCACACAAACTGATCGCGCAAGTTTTCACTTAAGTTAGAGTTAAATTTACAATTGCGCGATAGTTTTTTTCATTTCAGCCACATAAGCAGCAACATCCTCCGAGGCACCTTGCCGTTTTTGTCTGAACCGGTATCTCTCCGCTAGCGATGATGGCGCTGGTTGTAGATGCTGACTCATGAGTTCGCCGGCTTCTTTGTACGACTTATCCTACTGTTTCTTGGGACTGGCGAGATTGACGAGCAATTCATATGCCTCGTCCCCCATGCTCGCAATCAAAGTCGGTAATTTTAAATCGGCCTCCACACCGATCACTAAAAAGTATGTACATGTCAAGCCTGTCCACGTATGACGACCACAGACCCACATCAAATTACCTTATTCGGCCTACTCACATCGTTTTTCTATAATCACTGATTATTAAGCACACAACAATACGTAATGTCCAGTTTAGCTCGTCGCCAATGTAATATCTGCGACCGGGGAGCAAAAAGGAAACAGCCTATTCGTAGAGCAAGATTTATTCCGGATCATTATATTAAAATATAACTACTCGTAAATAAGTAGGTACCTACACTACAGTTACTATACTATTTCAATAACATGTCCTATTACACTAGAACATGCATTACATTAGAACGCGCGATGGTGTGCTATCGAATGGCTACATCATAACATCCTGCGTGATGTTTGAAGTGATGGTGTAATAGTATCTTTCGGCTTCGTTAAGAGGTGTTATACACCCTTTATTTGTAGTACGATGAACAAACTAGGTGACAGGACCACGTCACCTATATGTCACGGTTGTCCTGCAGGTAGTGGTAGTTGAGGAAGCGCGCGCCCTGCGTGAGCTGCGCGCCCGTGTTGGTCACGTGGCACGCGAACAGCAGCATGTTGCGCGGCTGCACGCGCCACGCGAAGCGCATGAACATCACCGAGTACAGCGACAGAGCTGGAACCAAGAGAGAGAGCGCTAGCCAACGTTAGCATGCTTGGTTTTTGCGACTTTTTAGAGATCTGACCTGAATGTTTGGCCAAAAGGGCCATGGCCATTGGCCAAGGGAAGCACACTGCAAGGTAGTGGTCCTATTACGCGTTTTGATTCAAGCAATAAATATACCTTTCTATAACTATGTCCAGGATTTTGTTACACCCCCCCCCCCCCCCCCCCACCCCTAACAAAATCTGCCCCCTGGCATGCAGGCGTGGACAAACCAAGACTATTCTGATGAGCAATGGGACAGATTACTTACGTTAAAAATGAACTGTACCTACAATCTTATAAAATTCGCCTGTCGATAACATCAATTTTATAAGAAGAATAATATAAAGTTTTTTTCCTATGTGGGTAGGCTTGTCATAGAAACGTAAAGGAGAAAACTGAAATACTATGAAGCTTGGTACTTTATTCAAATTGAAGGCAACCACAGATAATGCGGTATTTATCGGTAGAGGAAAAAATATAGTATAACTTAATTATATCCTAATCACGTAAATATCCTGCAAAATAAAGATTTTAATTTTTGAAGTTTTTTATTTTTAGTTCACAGTGCAACACAGGTAGGTTTTGGTAACACCATGTTTTACGTTCCAATGCATATCGCCGCACGAATTTTTAACTATGAGGATGGTCGTACTGAAACACATTTTTAGTAATCAAAGTCCTATGAATGGTTACGCTTACGCTTTCGTTACGCAAATGAAAATAATGCGGAAAATTAAAAAAAAATGAAGGTAAGTTGTACGTACCGACATGTTTGTGCTTTGACCAAATATACTTGAGAATGCATTCAGCGTAATTCAGAACGCGCTGCGTTTAATGACATTTGTCATTGTCACGATGCTACTTACGTCTGTGGAACAGTTACATTTGACTGCGTGCGTTCAGTGTGTTATTTGGTGCATTTCATCTCATCCTATTTTTCCACGACTCGCGACTTGTTTGCTTCATTGTATTCGATTGATTCTGTGAACGATAACTTACCGACTTGCTACACTGGACTACGACTTACTTCAAGAGATGGACTTCGACGATTGGGAAAATCGTGTTTTTGTTTACTGGACGTGAGTAGTACTACCCCAACACGTCTGTAAGGTGTATGATCCCTTTTTTCATGGATATATTTATGTTGTGTCAACCCAATTATGACTTTTTTTGGAATTTACATTTCAGATTTTTTACAATGGATTGCTGCGATTGCAATGAACCTCCAGCAGCTAATTAACTCCAACATGTCCTAGACATGGGTCCTGATATTTTCGTATCGTTGAAGAATGGAGAAATTCACCACCAGTTTTGAATTGCAAAGAGGAGAATTTGGTCCGAGTCAACTCTGTTCATACAATGTCATCATGTTGTTACTGCGTGCCTTTTTAATAATTATTAGAAAGTGTGATTGCTTCATAACTGATTATTTTGTCTATAAAAAAAATAACCAGCTAGTCAGCAATGTGGCATGACAATGTGGTACTATGATTTCAGGTTCTTGATGGTGACATTTTGTGTCAAATATGCCTTGATCGTAATCTTCGTGAATTGGACAGACAAAATATGGCTGTAGGCAAGAGGACTATTGGTAGTTGTGCTCATGTTGTTACTGATGTCTGGTATTTGGGATGGGCACGGTATCAAGACAACATTTCCCCACCTGCACCTTTTTTAAATGGAATATTAGTAAAAGAGGCTTGTGATTAATAAATATATATTTATAAAATACTTGAATATTGTTTTTTTTTAATTCTCATCTCCTGCCCATATCAGTCACAGACAAGACAATACAATTTTCCGATTAATGCAACATAATCTGGGGTTGCATTCCATTTGATTAAAGTACCACGCTTCAGGCCAGGTCTGCTGGACTGGAGTGCACCACTCATGTGCTGCTCCCTTACCTTGCCTTCGAGGCCCATTCCTATGCTACGTCTATGCACTGAAACGCGCCGCGGCCTTAGGGATGTCTCTTTATTCGATAATTTGGCCTGTGCACTGGCCTTAAAATAGAGCGCATCATCTATATTATAGAGATAAGAATATCACAAGCAAATATTTCTACAAATACATTATAACCGGGCAAAAATTCAGCATAGCGCCATCTATTGACATTACTAAAACTTCTCTACATCTACCAGAACTATGCAATCTTTAAATATTATTTTCTCGAAAATGCAGGCAATTTCCAGCTTGAAACTTGAGATTAGGCAGTCTATTGTGCCGTATTATCCGTGGTGATTTTCTTTACAGTGGTTAATTTATATCAGAATAAAGTACCAAAATAGACCATGTCCTTTGTGTCTTTCTTATTTAATATTTATTTAAAAATAGTTAATTGTTCTTTTCATCTATATTTATGTGATTAATAATTGATAAACCCACCTTCGCTCTGAACTATCCTTTCACTTTCTCTAAACTACAACCACAACACTTGAAACAGACAACTCATCATGGACAGCAAAATTCTGCACAGTGTGGAGCATATGGAGAAGCTATTTAACTCTCGTATGTGTGAGTACGAGGATAAGCTGCAGAGAGTTACAGCTGGAACACCCCCCATCCACTCTGATATCTCTTCACTTTCACTGGATTTCTCGGAGTTTAAGACCTTTGTTTGTCAAACTTTTCTCCACTTCAAAACACAAATAGAGTCCATTTCTTCATGCCTGGACAGGCATGAGACTGCAATGAGACGGAAGGTCTTGCTGTTTCATGGTATTCCAGAGAAGCGGAATGAAAATCTCAATGATTCGATTCTCCATATCATCTCCAAGCAGCTGAAGATAGTTGATGTTAAATTGGATCACCTAGAGGTTTGCCACAGGCTAGGAGGCACCCAGGGCAAAACTAGACCGGTGTTGGTGCGGTTCAGTGGCATGGAGTATCGACGGTTGGTGTGGGACGGCAAGACTTCACTCAAGGGTAGCGGCATCACTATTTCAGAGTTTTTGACCAAAACACGGCACCAGGTATTTATTGCTGCCCGCAAGCACTTTAGCATCAATAACTGCTGGTCTGCAGAGGGTAAGGTCATTGTCCTGACGCCAGACAAGACACGGCGGACGATATCAACAATGGGTGAGCTTGAAACATTAATCGCGTTATTTCCCGCTTCCGCCTGTGCCGCCACTCCCGATAACCCCGTGCCTGCAGCTGCGACTTCACCAACAGTAATATCTACATCTCCTGTTACAGCAACCCCCAAGGGGAAGCGAGTGAGGAAGGCTCGCCTCTGAGTTTGCTGGCATTTCAGTTATATGTAGTGTCCGTGCACCTTTGATTTTTAGATTCTCGTTTTGTTGTTCTACCCTTAGCATTAACTTTTGTTTGTAAAGTCTTCTTTTATCACTATATTTTAGCGTTAGCCGGTAGATGTTTATATTTTTGCTGTTTTCACAAAATATTGTATTGACATGTCGTCTGTCAGTGTCATTAACTGACGTACGTCAGCGTCGCCACGGCCATCACAACGTTCTGTTTCACTGTGCTAGTTTTGCTACAAACGTTGACAAATGTCGTGGCTGATATTCTAGTATTTTTTTTTTTTATTTAATTTTTCTGTTCCCATCACGTTTGTTTTTCAACTCTTGTTCTACAATTTTTTTTTCTTAAAATAATTATGTTGTAAAAATCTCTTCCAATTACAGCGTCTAGGTGGTTTTATTAGTAATAGTGCTTTTTTTTTTTACTACTTATTGTTGTTCTCTGGAGAACAATAATAGGGGCACTTGAATAGTTTAGTTTAATAGTAGTTAATTGTAGTTTAGGTACTTTAATAGTTTAGTTTAGTTACCCTTTGTAGTCATACTATTCTTATTTATCTATATTTATATATTTCTACTTCTTGCAAACTATGATGGATGTCGACCTTGATGTTGATTTTTTCTCCTGTTCTTCCTCTTCTAGCAGTTTCCTTAGTGCAACAAGTGGTTCTTCCTCTCCACTGACTCTTAGCGATCAGATATCCACTTTGTTTTCCCACCTTCCCAATAATCTCAATATAGCTCACATCAATGCCCAGAGTGTTCCTGGTCATTACCCCGATCTTCTGGCTTCCATTAACTGCGCTCACATAGATGCTTTGCTGATATCCGAGTCTTTCCTTAAACCCTCTCTTTTATCTGAACAGTATGCCCTGCCTGGTTTTGTTCTTATCCGGAATGATAGAACTGGGAAGAGTGGTGGTGGGGTAGCTATTTACTTGCGTGCGGATATTCCTTTCAAGGTTGTTAGTACGTCGCCATCTCCGTACTCGGGGTCAGCGGAGCATCTATTTCTTGAAATTTCCCTACATCGCGTTAAAATGTTACTGGGTGTGTTGTACAGTCCTAATCTTAGCATCGATTACTTTGACTCTTTTGACTCACTTTTAAATGACCTGTGTCCCTCTTATGATCACGTAGTCTTGATGGGTGATTTTAATACTTGCCTACTTAAGAATGACAGTCGAACTCATAAACTTCAATCCCTCATTTCTTCGTTTAATCTTAGTATTCTGCCTCTTTCTTCCACTCATCATTTCCCTAATTGTACCCCTTCTCTTCTAGACCTGATGATCGTCTCCAAACCTAGCAATGTATCCATCCATGGACAGCTCACTGCTTGTTTTTCGTATCACGATCTCATCTTTTTGTCCTATAAGATACGCCCTCCCAAGCGCAAACCTCAATATATTCTCCTTAGGAACTACAAGGGCATAGATCTGGAGGCATTGCTGCATGATGCTGGTGGCATCGACTGGACGGACGTCTACGAGAGTACGTCTATCGACGATAAGGTTCGTAGTTTTAACAGTCATGTGCTAGGTTTATACGATCGTCATGCTCCTATCCGTAGAGTAAAAGTTAAGTATGTTCCGGCTCCCTGGCTTACTCCTGCTATTAAAGATGCGATGGCAAGTAGGGATAAAGCCAAGAGAAGGTTGAAACGATGTCCTTCCGAACGCAATTTATCTGAATACAAATTGTTGCGTAATCGCTGCAGTCGCCTGTGTAGAGATGCTAAGAGACGCTACTTCCACAATTCTCTCGACAACCGCAACTCTGCTGAAGTCTGGAAGTTTCTAAAAACAGTCGGTATTGGCAAGTCTCCGGTTGTTCCTAGTAATGACGTTGACGTGTGTGCTCTTAATAAACATTTCTCACTACCACCTGTTACTTTGGACCCGCACGTCAAGTCAGCTACTTTAAATACACTTTCCGGATTGCCTCTGCCGCAATGTCCTTATTTTGAACTTTGCCCAGTGAGTGAGGATGATGTTAAAAAATCAGTGTATGCCATCTCCTCCACTGCAGTTGGCAATGACCTCCTCTGCTCAAGAATGATCTCTCCTATCCTTCCCTCTATCCTCCCCGTTTTGACTCACATTTTTAATTACTCCTTGTTCTCATGTACGGTTCCCGAGGTCTGGAAACAAGCCCATATCATCCCTTTACCTAAAATTCCAAACCCGACCTCACCGGTCGATTTCAGACCCATTTCCATCCTCCCTTACCTCTCCAAAGTTCTTGAACATATTGTACATCAGCAACTCACTGCCTTCCTGTCTAGAAATGATCTTCTGAGTAATTTTCAATCCGGTTTTCGTCCTGGCCATAGTACTGTAACGGCTCTTTTAAAAGTAACTGATGATATCCGCTTGGCTATGGACCATAAATCTCTTACTTTACTCGTACTACTAGACTTTAGCAGCGCCTTTAATTCCGTTGATTTTGATATCCTTCTTGGAATCCTTAAATCTATTAATTTCTCCTCTTCCGCTATTGCTTGGTTCGATTCCTATCTTAAAGGCCGCTCGCAGCGTGTTCGTCTTGATGAGTCTTTTTCTGATTGGTGCCCTCTTAGCGCGGGTGTGCCTCAGGGTGGCGTTCTTTCTCCTCTTATTTTTTCCATCTTCATTAACTCTGTCACCAGTGTCATCTCTTCCTTCTTCCATCTGTATGCAGACGACTTGCAGCTCTACCGTCATTTCTTGAGGGAAGATGCAGAAGCCGCCGTATCTGTCATGAACAAGGATCTGGACTTCATTGGTGAGTGGTCGCGGTCCTTCGGACTGCAGATCAACCCTAAGAAGTCTCAGGCCTTGGTCATTGGCGGTAGGTATATGCGGAACAGGGTTGATGTTGCGTCTCTGTCTCCACTCAGGCTGAATGGAGTTCAGATAGAATACGCGAACAAGGCCAAAAACCTGGGGGTTATAATGGACTCTTACTTATCGTGGACTTCTCAGGTTGCCGAAGTTAGTCGCAAAGTGCACTACACATTTCATTCGTTGAAATGCCTCCAGAGCTTCTTGCCTTTGAAAACCAAAATCTCCCTTGCGCAAACTCTAATCCAGCCCATCATAGACTACGCCGATGCCTGTTATTTGGATGCCACCGAGGAGCTTTTAAATAAACTTGAGCGTTTGCAAAATATCTGTATTCGTTTTGTTTTTAATCTTAGGAAGTATGACCATGTCTCCAACTTTCGCAAGATACTCAAGTGGCTCCCAATCCGACTTCGCAGGAACTCTCGGATATTGTGTCTGCTTTTTAACATCCTCCATAACCCTAAAACACCATCCTATTTACGGGAACGCTTTTCCTACTCCCGTCCCTCTGATGCACCTTGCCGGTCGCATCTTAGGAACCTCCTTAAATCCCCTCCTCACTCTACCGATTTCTATTCCTACTCCTTTACTGTTCACGCTGTGCGGTTGTGGAATTCTCTTCCGCCTGATATTAGAGACTGCCATACTATTGCAGTCTTCAAAAGAAGAGTAAAAGAACACTATCTGTCCAATTCGTCATAGTTGCATAGGTATTTTATTTTTAATATATATTATATTGTAGTTTATAGTTGTGTTATATATTTTTGTCTTGTATGTATGTAAGTATATTCTTAGGTTTATCGTTTGTTTGTATGTATTCTATTTTCTCATATTTTACACACTATGTCTACATCTCTTTTTATCTACTTTCCTTTCGCAGGTATGCTGGAAGAGATTTCTTTAGAAATAAGCATCACCTTTGTACCTATTTTCTATTCCTTTCTTCTTTACTGTATTTAGTGTGTACATAAATTGTTAAATAAATAAATAAAAATCAATTTTGTTTTTTTGTTTATTATTAAGCTACCTACGTAATATTACTTTTCACTTCTCATGCTCTAAAAGTACGCCATTATAGCCCTACGAAGCGGGATTAAAGTGACCGTTTATTCCCTAGGGAGTAAAAAGTAATTTAAAAATGGAACGATCTTTTACTCTGAAACATGGTCACAAAAGAGTAACTTGTCAAAGGTTTTATTTCAATTTCGAATTGGCTTCCAAAAAAAAAAAACAAATGAACTCTTCAACGCGGGAAAATTTATGGTTGTTTGTATGCATCGTTGATTTTGAAAAAGTATGTGGAATGCCTCTGTTGCTAGCCGCTGCAGTAATGTAGGTACTTACTATAATTCTCTGCGGAGTGTGGATCATCTTCATTGCGAGAATGTTGAGAGTTTGTGTTGTGTTTTAAATTGTTAATCTGTGACTGACCTGATAGAAGAAAATCTGACTGCTCAGTTCAGAATTTTAGTCGAGTGTAAATTTGTTCGGTTTTAAATCACTATTTTCTCGCACTCGAAATGAAAAGTACAGTTTGCACCTCGAGACTAAACGCCAATTTAATATACCTCGGGTATATAATGGCTTCGTTTAGTCCCTCGTTATAAAATATACTATTACGGTTTGAGAGCATTTCTGCATCTTCTAGAGGGGGAGCCCTCCCTGCCCGTACCTCGCTACATCCGTGTCTATGACTATTTTAGAAAAGAAAAAAAATCTAACTAATATGAGATGGGGTGCTGTAATTTTAAAGGCAAACTTCTACTGTTTCAAAACAAAGTTTATTAATTGCACAAATACACACGCTGCTTAAGACTTATACTAATTAATTAGAGGTCGGCGCAGCAAATCTTCTTCTTCCATACTTACTTCTCTATTACTCGTCATATTATGAGACACTTCTTTTCTTACCATATCATTATTAACACAGTCTATATATCGTTTCTTTGGTCTTCCTCTACTCGTAAACCCATCCACATTCATACTCAACACTTTCCTCACGACATTTCCCTCATTCCTCCGCATCACATGCCCATACCACAACAACCAATTACCACTACTTTTCTGTCACCGACGCCACTTTCAGTCTTCTTCTTAAATTTTATTTCTTTTGTTTTTCCATTTGCGTAACACATTCCCCTTAGCATGCTCTTAACCGCGACATGCAAATGCCTTTTATTCATCCCTTTTGTGGCCGAACATTCTGATCCATGATAAATGAAGTATAAGAAGAATAATGTAAAAAAATATTTATTAAAAAGTCCAGATAGTTCTTTGAGAATTTTAAAATTAAACAAACTAAAAACTAACCAACTGTCATTTTCCCGCTAATAAAACTTGGATCATTGTGTACAATATCTGCGATAGCTGCTACGGGGATTCCCCAATTAGCTGCAGGACCCCAGAAGTGGGTGCTGAAAGATAAATGTTTACCCACATTACGTTTATTTTGAATTATTTCTAACAAGTCTATTTGTACTTACATGCCCAATAAAACTTTACCTCATTAAATACTGCCTAAACTCCTTGCCTTTCAGCTGTTTGAATAAATTACCAACAACTTTACTCATTGTGACTGAAATTAAAATTAAAGTATTCATTGAGATTTCCTTAATGATATAATTGGATGTATAATTGCTGCCAGTTAAGATGTCAAACGGCGCGCGGACGCCGCCGCGCCCGCGAGTGGACGGCGCGCGGCCCGCGCGTGGACGCAGCGCCGCCCGCGCGCCGACCGCGTGCTCGCGCCTCGCTGACCACGCGTAGCAAGCGCGCCGTATCCTATATTCAAGAAAACGCTGGCCAAGAGCTGTGCTGGTGCGGTGCTTGTCAAGTGTGCCACGCTCTCGCCGTGATCCATCGGCTGTCGGTTTTTAACGCGAATACAAAGGGCGCTCGCAGCGCTTGTTTGTGCCGTCCACACTGTTGACGCTAAATTACACGTATTCTTACATATTATGACCTGGCTTAAGACGACCCACTGACCAAAACAACAGTTATGCGTGCATTACGCTTAATTTTACGGTAACTATTTAGAAATAAAAACATTTTATGTCAAGGTTTAACAAGCTATTAATATATTTATACGAATTAAACTATAAAAACACCTATCACATCATTTCAATAATACACTTACCTGTTTTCGATTGATGTCCGTCGTGTATAATTATTACCTGTATATAATTTAGAAAAATGTTTAGTTATGTATGTTCTATGATACACAACGACATTAAAATATTTGAATATTTATTTAAAGTACCCCGTCCTTCTTGATTCCTTGCCAATGTTACTGTCAAATGTCAATACTTTCTGTCCTGTCAAACTGATTAAATCTAGTCCCCAACCATATAGTGTATAGTAGGTATATGTTTCACTAAATCATATACTCACTCACCACGGTGATTCACTACAATAAACAAAACCAGAAATTATATGATTTTCATCAGGATATATTATGCTAATAGGATAGTGTTTCGAAAACATAATACAATTTATTACTCATGAACTTATCTCTAATAAAAAATCTTTATACGAGTAAAAACCATACTAAAATACATGCGATCGTTCTGATTTTAAGCAAATAATTCTACAAGCAACATTATTAGCTGTTTTATGTTTTTAGTCCAATTAATAGGTTTAGTTGTAAATCGATTAAAACCACTCATAAGCAATGGTATATAAAACTATAGATGCGTTGCCCGCGCTCTGTAGTGGCAACATGAATGCAAGGCAACTGCCGGACTTTCATTTAGTCGCGTACCAACCAGTGCCGCGGCACTACGTGACATTAAAATAACTTTTGTGTATAACTTCCACAAACAACGAAACAACAATGCGTTTTTAGGACATGTCAAAACTATCCTTTAACTGTGAAAGATAGAAAAGTATCATTTCATGCGTAAGTATCAAGAAAAAAATATTTTATTATATTTTTTTCGATGCCTTCTAATGGCGGCTGGCGCCTGAGGTAAGTCACGTGCCATTAAGGGAAGATGACAACGGAATTAAAGAAATATATTTATCTCTCTCTAACAACAAAAAATCCGTAGATGACGTTTAATTTTCTTTCTATTTCTTCGTGCGTCTAAGTAGCTATCTAGCTACCGACCATGGTCAAATAAAACAAGGTCTGGCATTCCGGGAGCGACTCGTATCTACGTCATTATTCAGTTGCCACTTTATTGCAACAAAGCACAAAATTATGGAAACATTTTCAGTCACCATTCTGTTAAAAAAATATAAACTGCATTTAAATTGTTGTTTTCGTTTGCTTGACCAAACAAAATAATTCAATTTAGTCATAAACCAATGTTATTGTTAATTAAAACTTCAATGTTTGATCGGATTCGCACAGGAATTATAGGTGGCTAGGGAGTTATTCTTTCACACTACTGGTAACACTGAAACGGGTTGTCTCATTGACATTCTGACAATTCGTCGTGTATCGCTGTTCTTTTCTAACATATGTGCCGGTCTCGCTCAGTGCCACTAAAACAGTGATTCCCAATATTATTTTGTGGACTTCCAACAAATTTGTTTTTAACTGATTTCAAAAACGAGAAGGTTAGGTATTCAATTCGATCTTATTTTTTTTTGTCCTATGAGTGTTCGTTGTTTATGAACCGATTTTGATGATTCTTTTTTTTGGAAAGGAGATTTCCCAAGGGTGGTCCATCAGAAGATAAGCATCTCAGAGAAATCGAGGGAAACCTTCGAAAATTGCAGTGGCGACTAGTGCGTTCGTTAATATTTTCAGTAGTTTAAAGCACTACTAGTTTAATGAAGGTCTGGAGTGGATCTAATGATGGAGCCGAAAGACAGTCGAGTTAACTCCGCGACGATGTACAGCAATTACCTGGTGTTTGGACAAATATACCCGTAAATTGCCCTCCCTGCGCCAAAAAGTAACCTAATAAAACGTATTTTTTTCAGTTTTTTATAATTATTTTAGCTCGTTATTGGTTCTTGGTATTTAATACTATAAGAATGTTTTTGAAGTGATAACTTCTTATGGGACAGTGACTCAATTCGAAGCGGTAACGAAGGAGTTCGGGAACGAAGTAGTTCCTGAATAACTCACTGACGGATCAACGCCCAGCCTAAACCACTGATCGTAGAGACCTGTCCCGTATTCACAACGCTTCGATTCGCTTCCGATTCGGGAAGTCGTATGTCTATCTCGGTCGTTTTCGTAATGCCAGAAGAAGACAGATATACGAGTTGTCGAATCGGGAACGAGTCGAACGTGTGTGAATACGGGGTCTAGAATTCGGAGGGTGTGTTTTTTGTACGACGTAAGCGTCCGATAAGAAGGGATTTTCCAAAGTTCTATCCCTAAGGGGATGAAAAGGGGGGGCAAAGTTTTATGGGACAACGTGATTCCTTGGTCCAGTCTATTTAAAATTTTCCATAAATCTTTTTTAACAAAATTGATGGAAGACGTGTTTCGTACAATATAAATGATTACTATAAATAAATACTATATTTAAATATAACTATATTAATCTTATTTAATCATCTACCAATCCACACTGGGCCCGCGTGGTAGATTAGAGCCCAATACCTCTCATTTAGAGGAGGCCCTGTCCCAGCAGCATAATAGGCTGAACATGTGTTTCGTATTTTATTGAAAAGAAGTTTACATTTGTTTAGAAAGCTTCGAAGTTGATATAAATACTCCTTCATGCTTTTGATTCAAATTACTTTTTATTTTGACACATGTCTACAAACTCATTCGATTTTTTTCAACTGTTTCAAAAGGTTGAACGCAAAATCTTTGAATTGTAAAAAACCTTTCGTTTGATTTGTTGTGTATTTTAATACCTATAGCTTTCATATAATTTAGTTACATTTCTAATTTTAAGTTATCACTTCTGTCGAGCGGCCCAAAACGCACACGTTTATTTGTTACATTTTTTTCTTTGATCATTTATCAAAATATTCAAAATGGTTGGTTGTTCTATTCGGAACTGTAAGAGTAGAAGTTTAAAAGGGGGTACAATAAGATTTTTCACATTTCCCCGAATTGAATCAGTGGCCAATGAATGGCTGCGCTATTGTGGACCAAAAACAAACGCTAAAAATGGTAAGTACCCAAATCTTGGAAATCAAACACGAGCTCTAAACCCTGAAAGTGGTTCCTGTGAGTGGATAAACTTCATATCGAGGGGGAAGCTGATTTATCCATGTCAACAACTAATAAGCGTTGCTCAAATAATGGAGATCCAGTTTGAAAAATTTCATGGGAGATCGCTATCCACAGCTAAATTCATTTTTAAAACCTTGGCTGATATTGTGCACAATGATGTTAAAGATCGTTACCCTCAAATAGATTACGCTGTTATACTTTGCTTGGTGAGAACACGAACTTACATAAGGCTAAGAGAATTAAATAGAAATATTGTGTGCAATCAACTGGAAAAGAAGCGCAAAAAAAATATAAAGTATCAAACACTTTATAATGAGATGTAGGTATGTATTTATCACTTTCTCGTATTTATTATAGGTACTTCACATATTTATATTCGCTCATTCGTCTTTCTTACTTAATTTTAATTTTGTTTAATATTAGAATCGCAGACCTCGCAGAAGATGGCAAGATGAGCTGGACAAAATCTATCGAAACAACTGTAAATCATGGGTCTGTAGTAGTGGTCTGGTGTTTGTACTTATTCAAAATTTGTATCTTTCCCAAGTTTTCCTACGACACCCACACACACACACAGGCACAGGCACGCACACACACACACACTCACACACTCTTTTTAGTTGTTGACATGGATAAATCAGCTTCCCCCTCGATATGAAGTTTATCCACTCAACTGTTTTCCAAGTTATGGGAACTTAGCTAAATATCTCGAGGCAACATAGCCAGCAATGTATTTAAGGCCCTGTTCATTGACTTCATTACAAGCCATCTGCATTTCAAAAACGTTCAATAACTCCTCTTCTTCGTCAGTTGGAAAATACATAGAGAAGTCGCAATTATGAACATTTTCCTCAGGTTCCACTTCAAACACGTCACTTTGTAGTAAATTAATTACTATAATAAAAACCTTTTAAGACAAGTCGTATTATTTTTGAGTAATATTTTAGTAATCCCTAGAATCCAATATTAATACAGTGAACTTTAACTTTCCATGCTATATAGTTTTATGACCATGGACCTTAAGTTGTTAAACCAATAAATCGCTATTAAATTAAATGAAGATATTTTACAGAGGCAGTTGGCAACACCATAAGTTGCATTACGGAAATATTTTTTTATCTTTATGTGACGTCGTAGAGTAAAGCCAAGCAGCGGTGGCCTACTGGTGGCAGCCCCGACTTACGAACAGTAAGTCGTGGGTTCGAACTCAGACAGACGCGTTGCTTTGTGTAATTTATTTCATCACCACTGCTCTCAAAAACGGTGAATGAAAACATCGTGAGGAAACCGGCATGCCCTAGAGTCAAAAATTCGAAGACATGTGACATCTACCAACACGCACTGGGCCCGTGTGGTGGATTATAGCCCATACGCAAAAATATACGCTTTGACGTGGAGTTGCGGAAACCAGCCCGTTGTACAATACAATACGGTACAATGATATAGTGAATGCTAAAGTAGATTTGTCTCTAATGTCTCTATAGTACCTTTGTTCACATAAAAAGACTACCAAACCTTGGCTTGTAATTTGAAGCCTGAAACCCTAGCATGGATATAGGATTCTTTTAGTCCCCGAAAACCTACAATGCGGGTAGAGCTAAAGGCAAAAGTTAGTAGGAATATAATAATTATATCATTGTTTTACTAGATTGAATTTCCCCAGATTATAAAGTTTGAGAACCATTGATAGCGCTTATGACGTAGATACGAGACACCCACGTGACTTCTGTCTCTCGGAATGCTATACCTGGCGAAGTATATTATTGTACCATGCTACCGACAGCATTTACGCTGTTTTCGACAGCCGTGATGTTCATGCATGACGCGTCTATTTATAATACGTCATTGCTCATAAGTCATAACGCACTAATCGGCCCGCAGTGAGAGTCGTGCGAAAAGAACCAGTTTTCGAGGAAGTTTACAAATATTTCTTTAAAATAACACAGATTTGGGCAAAATATTTACTATTTACTAGTCCTCGTCGCTAGATAATGAGTGGTAATTTTGAGTTTTTCACTTGTTTTCAAGTTCCTTGTTTTTAACCTAGGGTGTTAACCGTAGACAGAGAATACATTTTAACAATATGACGTGAAAAGAAAATGGCGCGTGCAAAACATTAAAAAAGTACACCAAGAAGGTTCCGAGTCCGAGTTCTTAACAAATTAAAAAAAAGTTGTATGATAAATTCGGCACCATGGAGGTAGAATTAAAGTACATTTTGATACAAGTGGAGAAAGTTTGTTATTGTAGTTCAAGGCGGTATTAACAGCCGGGGTTGCGGGCCTGTTGCCGGGGTTGCGGGCCTGTTCGAAAGAGATACCGCGGCCCCGGAACGTAAAAGGCGAGGAAGGAACATGGATGGTTTTTAGTCAGTAAGAGTCTGACACTCCCTCCCGCTCCGCCCAGAGTGGGGGGGGTCATTTGATGATTTCCCATCCCTAAAAAAAAAAAAAAAAGGCGGTATTAACACACGAGCCGTAAGGCGAGGGCGTTTTTGAGCCGAGAACTGCAATAACAAATTTAATGTCCACGTGTAACAAACGACGTTTTTCAATACACTTTTGAAGAAATAAAATAAAAGAAATATTTGTGTCATGACTTATTACGAGACTAGATTTAATTATTTTTTTCCGCACTCAACCTTAACCTATTATTGTTTAACTCTCTAATACAAGAAAAAATGGGTTTTTATTTAATTTCGTGACCATATCTAAACCAACAATCACACATCTAAATTCTCAATTTTGATGTGTGATTATGGTTTAGTAAGTGACTTTACGCAAAAATTATTGCTACGACTTTTATTGTGGTGAAAAATAATGATTTGTGGTAAAACTCAGTGATTGTACTGATGGATGGATTGAACAGTACGGTGATCGTTGAGGTGTAAAAATCTTACATTAAAAACGTGTTTTAAAAAAAAAACAACTTTTTAAAAAGCTGGAACTTTATTTCCAATAAAGTAACCGTAACTAGAAAGTTCCCAGGTATGGTGCAGAATAAAAAAAATATCGCAATGACGGGGAGAACAAGTTGCCTTTCGGCTTCGTTAAGAGATTTTTACCTACTGCTACAATCGATTTGACGACCCGAATGGCGCAGCGATAGTGACGCTGCCTTACGTTCTTAGGTCCCCGGTAAGAGCAAATGTTTGTGTGATGAGCATGGACATTTGTTTCCGAGTCATGGATGTGTATATAATGTATCTAAGTATAATAAGTATGTATTTACAAACAAAAAGTATATATGTAGTTTTTCACTTCTCATGCTCTAAAAGTACGCCATTATAGCCCTACGAAGCGGGATTAAAGTGACCGTTTATTCCCTAGGGAGTAAAAAGTAATTTAAAAAAATAAAACCGACTTAAAAAAAAAAACAAAAAAGTGAAAAATAACTTTAGCTTCTGAAGTCGGTGACCTTTGTTTCATTGCTTTAGTTTTTTTGTCACCGACTTCAGAAGCTAAAGTTATTTTTCACTTTTTTGTTTTTTTTTTTGAAGTCGGTTTTATTTTTTGCAAAAAAGTTTTTATTTTTCACTTTTTAGTGGTTCACATGTGCTTGACATACATGAAAAGTGCATACCGTTACAATTACAACAAGCCCAAACACGACTAGGGTACATTGTTTCATTATGGAGTTCCGTGACTCTTGGCTTCATCATCAGATCTGATGGTAGAATGGTTCTTATCAAACGCAAATGCTTAACTTGTTGTAGAAAATACCAAAATCGCAACACGTTTTCATATAAAATTTGAAGAGTTCCCTCGATTTCGCCAAGATTCCATCATCAGATCCCGACTTGGTGGCTATGGGACCATTTGGGAAGAATATCCTTTCCAACAAAAAAAAAAAATCCAAATCGGTTGGCAAGCGACGGAGTTATGCCCGTTAACAAGCCCAAACACGACTAGGGTACATTGTTTCATTATGGAGTTCCGTGACTCTTAGCTTCATCATCAGATCTGATGGTAGAATGGTTCTTATCAAACGCAAATGCTTCTCTTGTTGTAGAAAATACCAAAATCGCAACACGTTTTCATATAAAATTTGAAGAGTTAACATACCTAACTGTCGAAATATGGGTATACTGTACACATCTGCGTACCCCCTCAGAGCATACAGGCGTGATGTTATGTTATGATGTTGTGTAAACAATAAACATCCAAGCGATTGCAGCAATCACGACAGATTTGCTGTCTATTATTGAAGAGTTCCGTTCCATATCTCCGAAGTTCGTGATCAGATCATGACAATATTTCTATGGGACCAACTTGGAAGTATACCCTTTCAAACAAAAAAAGAATTTTTCAAATCGGTTCAGGCGTCTTCGAGTAATCGGTGAACATACATAAAAAAAAAAAATACATACAGTCGAATAGAGAACCTCCTCCTTTTTGGGAGTCGGTTAAAAATAGAACGATCTTTTACTCTGAAACATGGTCACAAAAGAGACTCATCAAAGGCTTTATTTAAATTTCGAATTGTCTTGCAAATAGAAAGCGGTTTAAAAAAAAACAAATGAACTCTTTAACGCGAGAAAAATTTATGGTTGTTTGTGTGCATCGTTGATTTTGAAAAGTATGTGCAATGCCTCTGTTGCTAGCTGCTGCAGTCATGTAGGTAAATACTAATTATCTGTGGAGTGTGGATCATCTTCATTGCGAAAATGTTGAGAGTTTGTGTAGTGTTTTAAATTGTTAATCTGTGACTGACCTGATAGAAGAAAAAACTGACCCCTCAGTTCAGAATTATTTTCAAGTGTAAATTTGTTCGGTTTTAAATGACTATTTTTCTCGCACTCGAAGTGAAAAGTACAGTTTGCACCTCGAGACTAAACGCCAATCTAATATACCCTCGCTTTCATTGCCTCCCTCGCAAGCTCGGGAGTCAAACCACCTCGGGTATATAATGGCTTCGTTTAGTTCCTCGTTATAAAATATACTATATCAACTGTCTGGTGACCACGACACAAGCCTTGCTTAGTGTGGCACTAGGTGGTGCTGTGTGTACCTAATGTCCAGCAATATTTATTTATTTATAATCCTTAAAAACTCCTGTTGTACGTCCTCCACAGTTGCTCATAATAATATTGTAGGTACTTATGCGTCAAATATTGGAATTGTCAAAAGGAAGTTTTCATTTTTGGTCCATGATGAGCAAGGATGAGAAATGGATAGATTGTGTAACAAATAATGGTTTTTAAGAAAAAGGACTAAATGATAGCGTGACGGTAGGTTATTTATGAAAGAAATGTGTTGCGCCAACCCCAATTAGTAACAAGAGACAGCCTGACATGATGCTGTCAAATCTTAAAGGGTAAGGCCCTGACGCCCGCCGGCCCCGAATGTCCCCCCGGATTAGTGATATTGTACTGCGTCAGGCCCTGGAAGTTGTCCTTCATGATAGTAAGCTGAACACGTCATTTATTAGCTTTAAAGTTATTTATTTTTCCTAGCCTACTGTGTCCCACTCCTGGGATTGGCAAAGGCTTCCCTCCACCAGTTCTTCTACTTACAAAATGTGTAACCATCACTAATACATTAAAAGAGTGTTATTAGGGGTACCTACGGAGAACAGGCTGTGAAGTTCTTTATCCCCCATAGAAAAGGGAGGATCCTATGGCCAGACGGATGCTGCCTTGTGGGCTACTGCCCGACAGTTGCTGACGCGTTTTTTTATATGCTCTTTAATAAATATCCACATTTAGGAGTTTGATGTTAGTTCTGCATTTGTGGCATAGATGGCGCTGTCGTACTTTTATACAATGTCAACATCTACTTACCGGTTTTTCCTGCTGGTAAGGCGGCTGTGTCGACAGCCTCAAATCTCCTCAGAGCGTGGCACGTCTCCACAGGACGCACTGGATGCAAATTATAATCTTAGTTACCTACTGAAACCTACTGAAACGCAGAAGTTTTTGTTGTTTTATATTGGTGTTAGCAGTAGTTACGCCCGTCCTGTGCCTCAGCCCCTCAGGGGATACGACTGTGGGCTCAAGCAACTCGGCGTGCGTCACTCGTTTCCTTTGCGTGAATACCTACTGTCGCATCGAATTAACCCGCGCCATGCTCTTAGCAATTTGGGTTATTCCCGCTCGGTAACACCCTTTCGTCAACACTGTTGACGATCGGGAAAAAAAAGTTTCGTTCGTTCACAGTGTTGACGAACGCTACTTATTATTTCGGGTAATTCCCGTTCGGTAACACTTTTCGTTCCTGTCGTCAACGCTGTTGACGATTTTAAAATATGGAAATAAAAATAAAACATGTCATGGATTTTTAACATGTTTTAATGGATTATGTTAGATCTTTTAAAACACAATCAACTAGAAAATAAAAAAATGGCCTTATCATGTGCATAATAACCATTTTACACTTTGATAAGTAATAAAATTGTGACACTGATTTAACATAATCAAATATAGTTGAGAAAGTGACTAATGAAAACTAAGTACATAGTGTACTTAGTTTTCATTAGTAAATAATAATAAATAATAAATTAAATAACGAAACTATAACCATAAACCTTAATATTTTTATATTAAGTAGGTACCTAAAATGAAAATAAACTTAATTAAAAACAGTAAAAATAAAATATTTTAGATAATCAAGTAAATAAAGAATTTTGTATCACAGATATTCAACTATTTTACAATAATAATTAAAGAGTTGTAAATACCTAAGCATTTATATCACAGATACTCACATGTTTTCAATAATTTACATAATAATTTGTTGTCCTATAAAAGTAAATTTCAGCAGATTCTCAGACACAACTCGTTACACATAGGTACTCATAATCTGAAATATTTTATTTTCACTGTTTTTAATTAGGCTATTTTAATTTTAGGTACTTAATATAAAAATATTAAGGTTTGTGGTTATAGTTTCGTTATTTAATTAGTGTAAATTAGATGATTATCTGTGATACATAATAGTGTACTTAGTTTTCATTAGTCACTTTCTTAACTATATTTGATTATGTTAAATCAGTGTCACAATTTTATTACTTATCAAAGTGTAAAATGGTTATTATGCACATGATAAGGCCATTTTTTTTATTTTCTCGTTAATTGTGTTTTAAAAGATCTAACATAATCCATTCAAACATTTTAAAAATCCATGACATGTTTTATTTTTATTTCCATATTTTAAAAATAAAAACCAGCATTCATGGACACTGCGAACGAACGAAACTGTTTTTTCCCGATCGTCAACAGTGTTGACGACAGGAACGAAAGGTATTACCGAACGGGAATTACCCGAAATAATAAGTAGCGTTCGTCAACACTGTGAACGAACGAAACTTTTTTTTCCCGATCGTCAACAGTGTTGACGAAAGGGTGTTACCGAGCGGGAATAACCCAAACGAAAGAAATTGCTGGGTTATTCCCGCTCGGTAACAGCAACTCGGAACAAGGTTTCAAAACAGTTTTTAAGAATGGAGACTTGCCAAAATATCTACGATATCTTCAGTTTTTTCGTCATGGATATCATTTTCATGATTCCCGGTACCTATTACAGATAACGAAAATGAGTTCAAAACAAACATCAAAAAGTCAAGGCAAAAAATAAATAAAAAAAAACATTCTATTTTTTTTGTCGGCTTCTGAGTTTTTTTCACCCTTCGCCAATGCGAGGTAGTAATGTTTTGTCATCAGACGAGATCTCGGTCAAGAGCTGGTAGGCTGTAAATGCTGTAATGCCACTACACGGGACAGTGCGCGTTGGACGTTACAAGCGTTGGCGTTATTACAAGTGTTAAAAAGAACAGGCACAATTGTTATGAAATTATTAAGCGTCTACATATGTCACCGTGATAGATGCCGATGAAATAATTTATTAAGATTTATCAAGCTTAAGGCCTATCGAAGTCTGAAATCATAATTAAAAGCTTAATTGACTAGAATCATGATGAAAATAAATAATCATGGCTTGGTTTTTTTTCTTTCTGGCTTGACTTCATAACTTTTGGCTAAGCTATACTTTTAATAGTTAAGAGAGCCCACGACGACACTAAACCTAGACTCTGGAAAATGAAAGTAGCCACTTGAATTATTTGCAAGAGAGCCCACGACGACACCAAACCTAGACTCTGGAAAATGAAAGTAGCCACTTGAATTATTTGCAAACTTTTTAAGTATATGGCAATGTTTTATTTATGTCAATCTCAATTTGTCAAAATAAGATGGCGTGTTGTTGTTGATTTATTGAGCCTTTAAAGAGTCTTTTTTCAACTTAAATATGAAAAAATCGGTTAAAAGTGAAGTGCGGGAGATGTAGTGTCGCATGATTTCGAAGTTTGAAGTAAAACAACAGGAGAAAGACTCCCAATTCAATCAGAAACAAGATTGTTTACGTGTGGTGTTGGATTTCATAATTTACTAGGACCCTGTGATGTTGATACTTTTACTTTGTTTATATTCGTAGTTAAGTACATAAATTACTATAGAATGTTGTAGTTTTATTTATTCAGACAATATCACATATTCCCTGGTCGAATTTTATTACAACTAAATTAGCTGATTTTCGAATTGTCACGCACAAAATGTCTCTTTGGTTTGGATCATAATGGGTAGACATGATTTTACATCTCGAACTTCAGTTTGCTTTATCTGATTAAAAATACGACTTACATACAACCAGGCACACATACAGGGGAGGGGGGATAGTTGGGATTTATGTACCCCCCCCCCCCCCGAAATCTGACTGAAAATAAACAGGATCTACATAGAAAAGCAACCATCAGACCCAGAAAGCAAATATTTTCTCCCTACTACTATTTTACTTGTACTTCTAGTTTCTTTCTGGGTGTCCCTAAATTAATTTATCACATAATATACGAGCGTGCTAGGTAGACCGATGACCTGGTGAAGGTTGCGGGAATCCGTTGGATGCGAGTCGCAAGGGACCGGTCAATGTGGCGAAACTTGGGGAGGCCTAAGGTGTAGGTTACCCTAGCTGGAAAGTGTCTCCTAGAGTTATCTGAGTAGAATGTATAATTAGAGCCTTAGCTGCTGTAAATGTGCCCCCACTTAAAGAATTTGTGCCCCTTGTAGTTTTGGAGAAAAACTGAAAAAACGATTCCTGGTGTGCGCACGCGCAGCGGAATGTTGTTGAATTTAAAGATTTTAATTATGCAGATATTTAGTGTATGACGTCGTATAATTGTGTATGGTAAAAAAAAATTGTGCACGCAACCATTGTGGAGAAATTCACCAAAAACTGATTCCGCTGGGCGAACGTTGTCCTGGCGGAACTTTTTTTAATCCATAGACTTTAGAAGAAAAGAGATGTGTCCAAAAATTAGTGTGTATTTGTGTGTAATTGTGTATGTATGAATAAAACTAGTGCATGCATAAACTTCGGAGAAATTCAAGTTTCCGCTACGCGAATGTTTGGCCATTAGTTAGTTTTCATATAAAGTGCTTACATAGAGAGCTGTAGATTTTTACATACGTTGCTTTGAATTTGTTTATATTAAAAAAAAAAAACAGATTTAGAAAAAATCGTAGGGCTTGACTAGACCCCAAAGTGCATACTTTAAGAACTAAGACCTAATAAGCGTATTTTACGTTTATATTTTTATATTTTAAGCCCTACTATTTTTTCTGAATCTGTTTTTTAAACAAATATAAACAAATTCAAAACAACGTATGTAAAAATCTACAGTTCTCTATGTAAGCGCTTTATATGAAAACTAGCAAATGGCCAAACGTTCGCGTAGCGGAAACTTGAATTTCTTCGAAGTTTATGCATGCACTAGTTTTATTCATACATACACAATTACACACAAATACACACTAATTTTTGGACACATCTCTTTTCTTCTAAAGTCTATGGATTAAAAAAAGTTCTGCCAGGACAACGTTCGCCCAGCGGAATCAGTTTTTGGTGAATTTCTCCACAATGGTTGCGTGCACAATTTTTTTTTTACCATACACAAATACGACGTCATACACTAAATATCTGCATAATTAAAATCTTTAAATTCAACAACATTCCGCTGCGCGTACGCACACCGATTCCTGCTAGGGTACCGTTTTTCCAGCAGGAAAATTCTAAACGAATGATCGGAGAGAAAAACATTGTGCATGGCCAGAGAGCTTATATTATTGCCAAAATGTGACCCCAAAAGTAAAATTAGTGCCCCTTCAGGTTTTCGAGATATTGCATTTCTTGCTGGAGTAAAGTTATGCAGAATCGTATTTCTCTAAAACCATTGCGTTTGCTCCTGTAGAATAAACATACACGAGTAGCTCTTAATTTGTGCCCATTAGTGCCCCAATTAGATTTAAGGAAATGTAGGGTCATAGACCTGGCAAATGTCTGGATATGTAAGTCTTTCGTTCACACATAAAGTACTGCATGTATTTTTTTATTTACTTTTTTTTCTACACCATACTTGGATACCTTCTAGTTCCGGAGATATTGGGGGTCAAAGTTACAACTTTTTGACAGATTACAATATAAAACGAACATGTCAACAATTTGTTTGAGCCATTGCCACTGTTCTTTTGGTTCTAGGACATGTCGGTTTCCCAACACTGCTTTACTTCACCGTTTTGAGAGCAGCAGTGCTAAAATAAATCCAGTGATAAGCCTATTAGTCTTTTATCGTATGCGAAATTTGGGAAATCTTCAAATGACGGAAGGGAGTGTCACATTTATACTGTCCAAAACCCATCCATGTTCCTTATTAATGTGACTCAGGCTGGCTGGACAAATCTTCAAAATAGCTCGCATTTAACTAGGTCAACAGGGCACTTTATGTGACGACTAAACACCCTTATTTCAGAATTTGTGACGGTACATAATCCTAGATAATCGATCGAATACGTGTCCAGCCAGCTTGAAAACCACTTTTCCCTGGTCTCTCTATCTCAGTAACGGAAGTGATTTTGACGACTTTTGGCATATCAACGGGCGTCACATAAGTTTGTGACAGGCATCCAGCTAAAAGTATTGGATAGCAGAAAAATGCAAAAATCTGTGTCCACTCAGCTTGAATTTACGTATAAAACTTCTGGCTGGCGCTTACGAATCTCAATAACGGTAGCGTTTTCGAATATGGTTCCTTTACTAACATTTAGTGACGCAATGTGTGACAGTAATAACGTTTGATTTATGGCGTCACATGAAAGGGTTTACGAGAAATCAATAAAAGCTTAATGTCCAGCCAACCTGAGTTCAAGCTGGCTGGACACATGTATCTCCGCTGCCTGATGATCTACGACCTTCAAAATGTGTTCAAAATTTTGTGACGGGGACGATTACTTTACTACTACTGCCAATTGTAATAATAAAAAAATGATGATCGTTTTACCGATATATAAATAGTTTTTTTTACATATATTAATCCTCGTAGGAAGGAATTTTCAATTATTTTTAAGAACAGCCGCCTTCGGGCAATAAAGATAGACTTTTAACTTCCATGGTCGATTTTTATTGATGCCCCCCGCTTGCAGATTAAAGGATTCCAACTCACGGTAAAACTATTTTGGGTTAGTGTGTACTCTGGCGCCCAAAATTTATATTAATACTTATTTTTATTTGGAGCACACACTCTTTTTTTTAGTAGCCTTTGAAAAGAAATGGGTGGGTGTGAGTGGGATAGGATGTGATCAAATTCTAAGGGTTGTAGCCTATTTTTGCTTATTTTATTTAAAAGTTATTGGTCTAGATCGAAATGGAATACAATACAATAATAATTAACACATTTTTATTCTTTATTATTTATTTTTAAATTTGAGATGAGATTTTAGTTACCTACACAAAAAGGAGTTTCTTCTTTGTGTTTCTCTGCATGTTTTTGCATTTATAAGATATCCCGAAAATTGCATTCTACGCGACTTGTTTTTCATTTAGTCTTACTTGCTTTTTTTTTATTACGTTTTCCAGGTTTGTGCTTATGGCCGGCGTTATTCTGCAGTTCACCTTGTATTTGCCTGTTATTGTGGTTATTACCACCTCCGTAATGTTTTGGTTGATTACCACTACCATAATATCCCGGTTGACAGTAATAAGAACCCGTGGGTACATAACCCATTTGTCCCATATACCCCGTATCTATTTGTCCCATATACCCCGTATCCATTTGTCCCATATAGCCCGTATCCATTTGTCCCATATAGCCCGTATCCATTTGTCCCATATACCCCGTATCCATTTGTCCCATATACCCCATGTCCATTGGTCGCATTTGCCCCATGTTCATTGGACTCATACCCATTTGATACATGGGCTGCATATCCCTTTGCCCCATAGGCAGCATACCCATTTGATCCATGGGCTGCATTCTCCGTTGACCCTTGGGCTGCATACCCCGTAGCCCCTTGGGCAGCATACTCATTTGATGCATGGGCTGCATACCCCGTTGACTCTTGGGCTGCATACCTCCTTGCCCCTTGGGCAGCATACTCATTTGATGCATGGGATGCATACCCCGTCGACTCTTGGGCTGCATACCCCGTTGGCCCTTGGGCGGCACACTTATTTGATCCATGGGCTGCATACCTCGTCGACCTTTGGAAGGCATACCGATTTTTCCTTTAGCCTCTTGTCTCACATGCAACATGCTAGGGGGCCCAGGGGGCGCCTTTGCTTTACTATCTTTTATTCTGATTTTAATTTTTTTTACTCCAAGATATAAAATGTTGTGTGTTTCGGCAAGCTTTTCAACTGAGGAATTATCGATATTAAAGGCTACAATCTGGCCAGCTGGTGGATCAGGTTTCATGCTAGTTATCCACCAGTGCGAGAAGTCAAATCCTTGATTTTGAGATTTAAGCATATTAATAATGGCATGGGGATCCAGATTGGGATCCGATACGTAAGCAATTCCGATAGCAGGTTTCGATTCTGAAAGGTTGATGATTTTAAGTTGCGCCCCCTCCCATAGCTGAAAACTCGGTAAGTGATTTTCTAGCCATTCTAACGTCTGGGCATCTGCACAACGGAGTAAAAGGTTACCATATGGTGTCGTGCAACCTACAAAGCTTGGGCCATTTGCATCCGTTTCTGCGTCGATAAGTTCCAAAATTTTGTCTTGAAGCATGTCGATTTTCTCTTGAGACATAAGTCCTAACTCATCAACAAAACGAACACGTATGGGTTCACACCGGGGCCTCGGTTCAGCGGGTGCTCCTGGAACACCACGCCCTTTCAGCCTTTCTAGCTTTATTGCCCTTGCTTGCCTCTCAGGGCTCATTCGACGTAAAGCAATCTCTCGCGCTTTGTTTTTCTTTTCTGCTTTAAGAGCAGGATATTCTGGAATATGTTTTACAGCGATTTCGCATAGTTCTCTAGCCTCCATGAACGATTTTCCTTGATTTAGCCAAAAATAAAGTCGCCTTCTTTTCGCGGCATTTAATTTACTTATATCTCTCAATTTCGCTCGTTGCCTTTTTCTGGCCTTATTACTGAGTGTGGTTTCGGGAGGAAGTACTTCATTGCTAGGGTTCTCTGACACATTTGGGATATCCTGTGACTTATCGTCAAAGATATTGCTAGGGTCTTTCTCTGACTCATTTGGTATATCCTGTGACTTTTCGTCAAAAATATCATCAGCAAATGAAGGACTAGCGGAATCTTCGCCGTCATCAGGTGGTTTAGAGACGGTCGGCTCTTGTTCTGCTTTTCTAACCCAGCGGTATCGGGAATTTGCCTACCGACAACGGACAAAACAGTATTATGAAGTTGTCACAATATTTAAAGGCGATGCATTTCAAATGATTTCTGTTGTCCTTTGAGATTCGCGTAATTTTATTATGAGTGGAACGAAATGCATCACCTTTATCGGTAAATAAATATACTAGTACTTGCATTCCCTTGTGATCATTAATCCAAAGAAAATTTAGTACAACTTTCTAAAATTGTCATTTTTTTGTGATTTTAAAGTAATTATGCTGCGCTAATGTGTATGAAGTAGTAGATAAAAACCTGTTTATTAGATCTAAAGGAGATAACACAGATAAGGCTATTTTCAAAAATAAACTTATTACGAGTATTTGGATAAAGCATATAATAAACATTTTTTTTATTATGAATGCTAAGTCGTAAGTCAATTCACCGAGAAGTTATTCAACACAAAAGCCAGATAACTAAAATAAACGTAATAATTGAATAGAGCTTATGGATCTAGACATTTATTATTATGCCACCCAAGTTCTATACCCCAGTTTTAAATAATTATTAATGATTACTGTAATGTCAATGCTACTGGTCGTTTACATATTTTATTATCCTGAACGTATCTTTTTTCAAACAAAAAATAATTATTAAAATCGGTTCTCGCAATCCAAAATTACCACTTCTGGCACGTCTATGTATAAATTAGTAACCCAATTCCTCGAGAGATGGCGCTGTAGGTACTTATTACATTGGGTCGGGTATTATCGAATTCTTCGGTTGGTCTCTCCTTGGCATTGGCGGTATCTTATAAGTACATAAAACTTCTATCAGGATCATGCTAAGGCAATTTGGAACAAAACTAAAATTCATTTTTTTAACGCCATCAAAATGTTAAGGTAAAAACCAGTTCATAAATGGTTCGATAGATGGCGTCATTTTTGCCTCCTTTAAACTCATAAGTGGGAACACTTATTGTGACGGACGGGAAACTACGGAACCCAACACTGAGCGTGGCCCGACACGCTCTTGGCCGGTTTTTGCCTACATCTGTAATTCCTGTTTTTGAGCGCATCATTGTGTTCCGTATTTTATCTGGTCTCTTTACACCCAAAATGCTGCGCACCGTCACTTTTTGGCAGACCCCAAGTTGGCACTTTTGCAATAGTATAGTAGAGTGACTAGGTCTGAGCACCGTTGGTTAGTAGGACGGACAGGATAAACATATCTAAAAGTTTGGGCTTCAAGGAGATCGGCAGATCTCCTTTGATTAGCGACTTCATCGACCAGTAGCATTTACATTACAGTAATCTTTATTAATTATTTAAACTTGGGTATAGAACTTGGGTGGCATAACAAAAAATGTTTAATATGTCACCGTAAAATTGTCAAACATGTTAGATTGTAATCTAGCGAGATTGTAAACTCTCGAAATATTGTCAACTGGAACATTTCTGAATAATGACAACAATTCTTCAGTTATTTTCTTATCCTTGATTAGCGTTTTCGCAACGTATCGTTTATTTATTTAACACTTCAAGCACAAAACTACAGAGGCGGACTTAATGCCATAGGCATTTTCTACCAGTCAACCTTTAGGTGATGCAGAGACAAGCAATGGTAGGTCTCATTTCTGAAAATCTGATTTAATTTTATTTAATACTACGATACACTACAAAGATATATTATATAAAATACTATACATATTTATGAATACTATAAATATATCCTACTTCCTACTAATATTATAAATGCGAAAGTTTGTAAGTATGGATGTTTGTTACTCTTTCACGCAAAAACTACTGAACGGATTTGGATGAAATTTTGCACACAGATGGTTTATAACCTGGATTAACACATAGGATACTTTTTATCCCGGTAGTAAGATCCCGTGGGACAATTTCAAACATCACGCGGGCGAAGCCGCTGGCAGAAGCTAGTATTAAAATAAAATTAAATAGACACATCCATGGATAATTAAATAGACGTTTAATCGATATCGAAGTCATAAATTGTTGAATTTTTAGTGCATTTTAATTGCAAGCCTCTTGACGCCTAGGAGTAACTACGGTACGGAATTTAACCTAAAAAAAGAAGGTGGATAGCTCTAACCGTTTACCGCTGGATTTAAATTGATTAACACGGGACAACGGCTGATACCGTATTACCTCCGCGACCCAAATACGGGGCAGAAACCGCATACCCTGGGGCACATACCATATAGCCCTGGGGTTACTTTGTCAGTATTTTCGGGATTCTATAGATTCGCTTGCACTCGCTGTACTCGAAGCGTGTATTTACGTTTTCGTTTCGTAGTTTGGAGTCGATCATCTGGATTCTCAACTTATCTATTTATGAAAGTCTTATCTTTTCTAGGCATAATTCAAAACATATTCGACTTCATCCGTCATTCGTCTCGTACTGATTGGTCTACTCTTTTTGGATCTACCACCGCTAAATTACGTTCGGGCCGGCTCGGCACAATTCGAGCTATGCAACGTTATAATTGCACAAATAAACGCTGATAATATTCCTACAGAAATTCTGAACCACAGATCGGAATTTGTGCTTTATTTGCCTAAACTATAAAGTACTTTGTCGGGATGTTGGAGTGCATCAAATAGATTCCCACCCGTAAGCAAAATACTCGCTTTGGATGTTGACGTGGAGAAAATAATTTTTTTTCGTCATTTGTAAATTTATTTATTTTCTCCCACAAATATTTAGAATGTACACATCATCACATGAAGATGGAAGACTGGAGCCCATACTTAGTACAAAGTGGATAAAAACCCTCCATTTTATAGCGGAAATTAAAAACATGCAAGGTACTTACTTCCTTTGAGTTTAGACAAATAAATCCTTATATTCCGATCTCTGTTCATACTATATTGTGCAGTACTTACCGGAACCACTTCAGGTACATTCCTCTTAGGTGTATAGCCATATCCCTGGTCAGTTCTGCTCTGGTTGAAGCTAGGTTGTGGGTGACCCTGCTGTGATTGATAATGGATTTTGTCAATACTTTTTTTAAACAAGCTAACACAATCAAAGGTAAGTATTCCCTACAGTGTTTGGGCAAAGGGTCTCCCTGCCATTCAATTATAATAGTTTACTAGCTGAACTTCGTCTGCGTCATATAACAGAGAAAAATCTCAGCTCCTATTGGTTGTAGCAATAACCTTTCTCGACAATGGACTTTCCAACACAATTGTTTTTTTCAATTCCAACCCGTTGTTCCTGAGAACTATAGTCCCCGCCACGAAAAGCTATACATTTTGTAAACACACATTCGACCTTTGGATCAAATTAAAAAATGACAGCGTCAGCATTTTCCTTCAAAATGGCGACCCAAATGTTTACGTTCCACGATGTCAGAATTGTCGGATGAGTTCCAGTACCACAAAACACGACAGCGCTTTATATCGCCAAAATATAATCCGACCAATTGAAATTGCTCGTTGGTTTTGTATTAAAGCATCGTGAGGAAACCGGCATGTCCTAGAACCAAAAATTCGAAGACATGTGACATCTACCAAACCGCACTGGGCCCGCGTGGTGGATAGCCCATACGCAAAATACGCGCTTAGACGTGGAGTTGCGGACACCAGCCCGTTGTACAGTACAATAGTTGATTGAATTTGGGAGTATTACTTTTGTTAATTGAATTGTCACTATGTATCTTAGTAGAAATTCTTTGTTTACAAAACGTATCGCTTCTTTTGATGCGGACTATAAATTGTTTTTTTGTGCCATTACAACCATCTTAAATAGTATTATGTATTACAAAACCCATTTTTAAATAAATAATGAGTTTTTTAATGGTCATAACATTTAAACGCTCCTAAATAAATTTTATCATTAGCATATACAAAAAATGTGACAACATATTTGTTGATATTTTAATTTATATCAATAATAATATTACAATACTAGCTTCTGCAAGCGGCTTCGCCCGCGTGAAGTTTGATTTTTGTCCCATGGGATCTTACTACCGAAACTTCAAATCAGTTCTGTAGTTTTTTCGAGAAAGCGTAACAAACAAACTTACATTCTCATTTATATAATAGTACGGATGTGATAGGAAAGGATAGGATTATAAAGAGGAAAAATTTGCATTTTTGTGTGTTTGTTTGTAGTTAATGAACTCAAAAACTGCTGTGCCGATTTCAAAATTCTTTCCCCATTTGAAAGCTAAATACATCCTGAGTAACATAGGCTACATTTTATCCCCGTACTCCCATTGGAACGGGACCTACGCAGGTGAAACCGCGTGTGGACCGCTAATAATATATGTATTTAAAACCAAAGCATATTTAGGTACAATAAGGAAGGATACTATAATTATGTATGATATATTATGTGTGTCTATGATAGTATTCATGAAAGCAGGTAGGTAAATGGTTTCTATCCTGTAAAATGTTTCATGATAATTATTGTTTGATTAAGTAGGGGGTGACCATGATTTTGTTTTTCTTGGATAATATTAGTGTCACCATAATATATATATTTTTTGTTTTGCCAATGTAAGCGGAATGTTAATTTGATTTCAAGTTTTACTGTGAATATTTGTGAGCGATTAACAGTGTTTGATTTGTTAATAACCCTTTACACCCGGGATGAAACGAGCGTGCGTTTAACTTTTAAAAAATTCTGGCGCCAAACCGTTTATTTTTTGCGAACGCAACCGGCATCGATCTATCGTGAGGGTGTCTCGCACGCGCTAACAAAATCGCGAGGTCCTTGCGGGCGGCCAGTGTCCTGCGAGCCTTAGTGGGAGATGGCGGCGTTTTTTGACCCCCGCAGCGTCACGGGTAAGTACTTGTTACGCGTACTATTTGTTTAGTATTGCATTATATTTTTAAGTAAATTCAAAGTTAAATAAAGACTTATTAATAAAGTTATTTTAGTTTGATTAATTTCATTGTAATATGGTTACAATTTCGTCGTAAAATTTGACTGCTACGATCGTGTGGCTTCGGTTGCACGTGCAAGAAATAATTCAAAACTTGGAGACCGTTATTTATTGATTGTGCTTGAATTAAATTTAAAAATGTGTGTATTTTCTTGTTTTTAGGACGAGACTTGAATGACAATCAAGTTTTGCAAATCTTGGGTGATGGAAACCATTCCGAAATTGAGGATTTTGATGAAGATGATGACAATTTTCAATCTAATGTGTCCTGGAAGATCTCAATTTCGAGGAAATATTCTCTGGCATAGAAACCGAAGAAGAACCTGAGTCGGATCCTGGACCAAACCCTCACCCTGTCACTCCTGCACCTTCAACAGTTGAACGCCGCCATAGACCTACGCAACCAGCTCTTCGGAAACGGGTCTGGAAACAGGTACCTTTCCAAAATTCTTCCCACGATTATCCTTCGCTGCCAGTATCTCCTGTTTACTCAGGAAAGACATTTTGCCCTTGTTAGATTTTCGTCTAAATATAGCAGATGGATTATCAAGTATTCCATCCAAAGAACGCCGAACGTCCAGTGATATTGAAAATGATCCGCCAGAGTAAAATGATTTTCCAATTCGAAGACACTACAGGCCAGCAAACAAACCTTCTGAGGCAAAAAGATATGACGGTTACGATCATTTTCCGGTGTTTGACGAAATAAAAGCCCCAAGAATGTGTCGACATGAAACTTGTGGCAGCCGCACGAAGATACGATGCGAAAAATGTGATACATACTTGTGCATTTCGCGTGGAAAAGACTGTTTTAAGTCTTATCACCAAAAACCATAATTTTCATAGTTCCTTACCGTGTTTAAATAATATTAATTAGTTAAGATTTAGAAGTTTTCTTGTTTTGTTAAAAAAATTAAAGAATTATTATGACTTTTGTTACCAAAGCTGTTTTTTTAAGAATTAAGGATTAGATAGTAAGTTTAATAATGTGGACTGATTCTAGAATGACTGACTAAAGTAATAAGCTCCCAAACATTTATATATTAGTTTCATTTTCCATCCAACTATCAAGATAAACGTTCTATTTAAATTACCCTCACGATCGTGAGTAGTCAAATTGTACCTAAAACTCACGATCGTGAGGGTTAACTCCTGGGTTAACTATAAACCTGAGATTTTTTTCAATATTCTTTCTTAGCTTCTAAGGCTGTACCGGATGCTATAAAAACCATGACATAGACGTTTTCGGAATAAAAATCCATCGGGTGTAAAGGGTTAAAAGCACTATTAATCGAGGTGGGGTGTTAAGTGTGTAGTCTGCCTATAGCTAGTCTGTGTACAAGTCTATGGAATATGACTAATTGTCCAGTGTGAAGTGTGCCCCGCCTGGCAGAATGACCGTTATAAAATAAATGTGTGATCCTAGAAATATACATAATGTTTCTCTAATACTTAGTAATTCCCTCAATATTATCATAAAACCTATAAACTATATTATTATCTGAGATTGCTGGAAAGCATTTAAATTGACATAAAATTGAAGTTAAATTATTTTCTTACACAGTAATGCCTTCTAAAAAATGCTTTCTTGAAATTCTATGTTCAGCTCGATAGCTGAACATAGAATTCCTAAGCAAGCATTTAAACATTATTACAATGTAATTATAGTTTTTGGGCAATCCCAAAAATTTAAACTACTACACTGTAATAATGTTTAGTTCTTTAGTTATTGGTTCCCGGCTTTGAGACTAAGTGATGACCTATCACAAATAATAAGCATTTTTGAAGCCACTTTGGTAAGATCTGATCTCAAGCAACTTTGGTATGTAGTGTTGAGATTCAACACTTTGCATACATACAATAAAAACTGGCCTTTTCACAAACTATTTTAATATCAGAATGACTAAACTCACGACAGCTTTTCCTATAGGGATCGCTTTTAAAACGAAGTTGCCGGCCATTCGGTAGCCGTCGAGACATTTCATAACATTGTAGCCTTCAGTGTTATCCGTGAGCCCGATCCTGACTTTCTTCGTGCCATCGGAATCATTGACCAGATTATCAAGGACGAAGACATTTAGACTACACTCCTGTTTTAATAACATCTTCACATCTTGGTATTTTGTCTGCAAAAACAATTACAGGTATTAAATAAGTAAAAAAACTATGTCCAGAAAATCACAAGTTAACCTTTTGACACAACGTACGTTGGCAGGAAATCCATGAATTGTTATCATCATCTTAACAGAGTTTTTTAAATGTATCTTGGTTAGCGTTTAAAACGTATCAAGAAGTATTCAGATACCAAATCAGTAAACATTGCAAACATTTGACAATAGTAAACGATTATTCACTATGACACCAACCACAGAGTACCTATTATAGTCACTTCATCACTTGACACAGGGGGGGCACACTTAGCACTGTCATCAATTTACATAGACGACACCGACATCTGGAGTTTGGTGGGATAACCAAACTTGACAGCCGTCTTGTCTGTCAAACTGAGTTCATAGTCACAGTAAAAGAGTATAGTAACTTTAATGCTACGGCCAGACTTGTAGGCGAAGATTCGTGTTCGCGTTGTCGCGATAAAAGTTCGTGTTCGCTCTATGACGAAGTGATTGGCCACACTTGGAAAAACCTTTCTGCTGTCGCGATAATCTAGAACGTCGCGATAATTCATTTGCGGGAAAACATGTAAGAAGCGGTTGTGATGTATTACATGGCGGCTAACAATTATTTACTACATCTTTCCTTATCCTCTCATTATTCCAATCCCTGATTGAAAAGTTCAATCAAACACGTTCAAACCTCTCAGAGTATCGCAGTCAACTAGAGCGCGCGAAGTGTAGCCAACCACACGAACTTTGTCGCGACAAAACCCTTTGATGTGCGGCAATTTACCGACAGCGGCGCGAAGGGCATTCGTATTCGCGAAGTTTATCGCGATAGGACGAATTCTTTGGCCAGACGTGTCGCGACAACGCAAATCTTCGCGTTATCGCGATAGTGTAGCCCCAGCATAAGAGGGAATGAGTGTCAAAGTCGCCATTGGGCCATGCTAATGTCAATTTAACTCAGGCTTTCCCGACGTTGATGCGCTTCCCGAGTTTATCTCAGCTAATTCTGTTAAAATTGTTACTTGTTATTGTTATATGTTTTGTTTTTAGTTCATAATATATATGTTTTACACACACATACCTTAGGTGAGTGTGTGTAAATCAAAACTTTAGTTCATCCACCAAACTCAAGGTGGCAGCACATTCCATACATGCAAATACCACAGAGTTGTCAATCTTTCTCTCTATAGTTACGCTGTACTCTTTGACTTGACAGTGACACAACTTGACACCAACCAAGTTCAAGCTAAGACTAGAGTTTGGCCAGCGAAAGCTGTCCAAGAAAAAAGGCGGGAATTAAAAAAAAATCAAGAGCTGTTAACCCTGCTGTTGAGCAGTGTATAGCCAATACTCTGCTCAAACGGTGTGTTGATACTATATATTCATGAAGTAAAAAAAAAGAAATGTTTTATGAGCTGTAATTTTCGTTTGTATTATTGTCGGCGACGAGACCCTATCTCTACACAAGACCCCATATTCATAACGCTTCGATTCGATTTCGATTCGGTTAGTCGTATGTCTATCTCGCTCGTTTTCGTTATGCCAAAAAGGGATCGACATGCGACTTGCCGAATCGAAACTCATTCCGAGCGTTTGTGAATAAGGGGGCAGGGTGCAAGTAGTGGCTATATAATCAAATCATTACAATTTTTGTGTTATATAATTACGTCACTCCCAAGTTATTTACTAGCACTCTCGAAGAGGTATTCAAGAACCTAGCAGACCTATGGTCTAGTAAAGGCATAACACTCGGTTGCAAAAACCTCACTAACCTTCGTTTCGCCGATGACATCATCTTATTTGCACCGACTGCTACCGAATTACAACAGCTGCTCCAAGATCTGAGCACAGCAAGCCTTGAGGTTGGACTAATGATGAATCGGTCAAAGACTAAAGTCATGACCAATAGCACAAAAAGTAGGGTTGAGGTAGATGGGCAACACGGTGGAGCACACGGTGGAAGTCTGCCCTGCGTGGGCGGTGCTCCGCCGTGTCCTCGTGGCGGCGATCGGCGGCGGCGACCTCTCGCGTCCGGCCCTGGTTCAATCCATGGTCCGGAGCGAGACGGAATGGGAAGCCGTCGCCTCCTTCTGCGAAGCAGTTATGCTAGCGAAGGAGGTGGCGGAACGAGAGAGGGAGAGATCCTCTCTTCCCGGCCGCCGCGGGAGACGCAACGGGCGTCGGGGGCCACGAGGTGGCTACCGGCCACCGTAGATGCGGGCCTGTGGACGGCTGGCTATGGGCTAGCTAGCCGTCCGGCCGTCTAACGACGACGACAGGCCGTGTCGACGGCGCGTTCGTGTTCCACGCGCGCCTCAAAGAGTGTCAGCAAAAAGAGAGGGGCCCACAAGGGCCGAAGCCTGCCGGGGTTGCGGGCCTGTTCGAAAGAGATACCGCGGCCCCGGAACGTAAAAGGCGAGGAAGGAACATGGATGGTTTTTAGTCAGTAAGAGTCTGACACTCCCTCCCGCTCCGCCCAGAGTGGGGGGGGTCATTTGATGATTTCCCATCCTTAAAAAAAAAAAAAAAAAAAAAAAAGGTAGATGGGCAAGAAATCCATTACGTCGATGAGTACATTTATTTGGGCCAGCTAGTTTCCTTCGAAAACAGGCAAGACAAAGAAATTGACCGTCGTGTCGAGAACGCCTGGAAGAGCTACTGGTCCATGAAGTCGCTGATGAAGGGTGACCTACCTTTATCCCTGAAGCGCAAACTCATCGACATGTGCATTCTGCCCATTCTAACCTACGGTGCTCTCAAACTTGGTCCCTGACTGAGTCACAAAAGTTCAAACTCAAGGTTTGCCAAAGGGCGATGGAGCGTAGTGTATTGGGTATCAAGCTCAGTGACCGAATTCACAATACCACAATACGCTCAAAAACGGGAATCGCTGATGTGGGCAATAAGACTGCTGGGTTGAAGTGGGATTGGGCGGGCCATGTCTGTAGAATGCATCAGGACCGATGGGCCAAAGTCGCCCCTCAGTGGGTGCCAGAAGACGGGCAGCGTCGCCGAGGGAGGTCTAGAAAACGCTGGCGTGACGACTTAGAAGCGTTTGCGATAGATTGGCCTGAGAGAACCGCACGTAGAGAGGAGTGGAAGACTATGGAGGAGGCCTTTGCCCAGCAGTGGGACAATAATAATAATTACGTAACTCGAAATGGTGATTTTTATTTTTGGAGATAAAACGTATAAGTTAGTGTCAAAACGCTGGACTTGGCCTAAAACCATTTTTCACGCAAGAATCATGTAAATCGGTCCAGTTGTTTAGGAAATATAAGGCAAAATAAATAGTTAACATTGTGTACATCGTAAATTTCACACTCGTTCTGATTCAAATCATTTTTTATGTCTTTATTTGTCAATCATAGTAAATATAAGCTTCCTCGTCGAACTTTTGATTGTTTTAGGCATTATTTTAAACGAAACCAATGTGAATAATTATGATACACGTAGGCTTCATAACTTCATTCCATAATAGAATATGATCTATCACAGCGCTCACATCAATATTTTGCGTTCCGATATAGATTTCACGATTGTGACAGCTAAGAGCTGTCATCAGGTTATTTGACAGCGCTCACAGTGATATTTATTTGGAGCATGGTCGGTGTAATCGCAAGATGGCGCATGTCATGACGTCATCTATGACGATTCAAGGGACATCGATATCGCACTTGTGATTGCGCTCACGCTAGTAATTTGGAACGGGTTTATGGGCGCTCAAAGCGTTTACAGCCTATCTCGGAACGCGGCCGTAAACTTACACAAGATCAAGATGA
Source organism: Xestia c-nigrum (assembly GCA_916618015.1). Classification (NCBI taxonomy): domain Eukaryota; kingdom Metazoa; phylum Arthropoda; class Insecta; order Lepidoptera; family Noctuidae; genus Xestia; species Xestia c-nigrum. The sequence continues at coordinate 25,905,176 of OU745247.1, forward strand.
CTCAAGTACGAAACGTGTCAATTTTGATTTTGTATTGCCATAATAAAATTTCTGAAAATAATTTGTGGGCAGCTTTCGTTGGCCAAACTCTAGTACCTATAGCAAGCAAAGAGTAAAATGTTGGATTATTCTAATCTATAGACAGGAGTACTCAAAACAGGTATAATATTATCTAGTTTAATCAATATTGCAACTGTAAACTGCGTCCAGTATAAAATATCGACTGCGCGAGGTTGCCGAGAAGCAGTCTAGATAACAAACACAATTTGAAACAACTGATTTCTAAACGAATAAATAGGGCTCAGCGTGGCGGCAAGTTTGAAACCTAACGTCAATCGTCATGGCCTTTGTCAGACTGCTAGATTTTGTAACCCAATGTAGTTTCAACTCAAAATGATAAAAATATTGAAAATGAGATAGAAAAGTCATAAAAGATGGCAAAATCTAAAAAAAATACGTAACACCACATGTTAAAAACAGAAAATGTGTGCTTCGGGCGCAGTATGGGATTACTCCGCATGTTCATCATTTCGTATATTATTATATTTATTGGAGTTTACTTCGGACTAGTCGCAGTACTGGTTTATGCTAGAAACGTGGTCATACTCGCCAGCAAGTACGTACTATAATAACTTTTTATGACTAATAGGAAGAGCCAACGAAAATATGATTTTGGGTCAGCGCAGACAGAGACGAATAATCCCCGCGCGGTCAAACAATTATTCGTAACTAAGCGGTTCAAGCATTTATGCACTTTATTTTAATAACTTTAAAGTTTATTTTCAAGTGCGTTAATAAAATCCTCTTCGCTGCGCTCCGCTCTTCTGCCTGCGCCGTAGTCAATATTAGTGCTGCATGTTCGCAGAGCGCTCTACTATTGCTCTACAAAATTTTAAAGTCAAAATCTGTATTGCGAACTAAGTGCTTATGCAATTCGCAATAAACGTTAAGTTCATTTCTAAGAAGAGGGAATAGCAGTGTTGGTCGGTAGGTGACGAGATGGGTAGACGACATTGTTTTATATAGGGAATGCCCTAGATTAGACTGGCACAAGAACATGGAGCTTGGCACAAGCATAGAGAGGCCTATACCCAGCAGTGGGTGAAGTCGGGCTGTGGATGATGATGATGAAGTGTATAACATTGGTGATAAGTTAGTAAGTACTTATGACTTAGCAGCGTTTTACAAGTACAGGCATGACCAGTATCAAAAAATTGCAAATCTTTTTAGTCCATCAGTTTGAGTATTGGAAAATAATAGACATGTATTGTTTGTTTTTGTAAATCAATAAATATTGGCATACGTCTTGTTACGATGGAACTCACAAAAAATTATACCTACGTACCTATTGAGAATTTTAAAAGCGTCGTATCTTCGTCAATTTTGATTTACGCAACGAAAGAAAAATAAAAGTCAAATATTGTTTGATAATCTAAATTTAATGACGAACTAATTTACTTTTGTTTTTGTCGTCTTTTGCTATCTTAGTCGTGCACTCGTGTCGTTTTGACGGTATGTGTATACTTGTAATTTCTCAATAACGCTGTTTTCAACCGACTTCTAAAGAAAGGAGGTTCTCAATTCAACTGTATTTTTTTTTTTTTTTGAGTGTATGTATTTCGTATGCAAACTAAACATTTATGCCTGCATTCATAATCTTATTTTTAAATTTATATTGCAGCTTACCCGAAGAACCCTACGCACAATAAAAATCATGAATACTTTCAAGAAGTTTTTAATTATAAATATTACAAAAGGCACTTCTAGTTGGACGGTCTTTTTACATTGAATAAAACACTTCAAATAATTATAATGGAATGTGTGAAGACAAAAAGCAGAGAGCATTGCAACATTTTTTTGGTACATTATAAAAGTTTTCTGAGTCATAGTGAAATTCTTCAAATTAAAAAATATGCAAATTCACAAAGAGTATGCAACCTAAATGGCGTAGTAATTCCATTGCCATGTTGATTTTCCTGCAAAGTTGAAGTACACGATGAAACTGGCATACAGATAGGGAATAGTTATGCATACAAAAAAATATACAGGGTGAATAGTCCTGGATACTTCTATTTACCTGAAGTATTGTAGTATGGACAAAATAATTTATGTAATGATTTAGCGATCTTTACGTCCTACACGGGGTGTTAATAGATCATTAATATTTCCGAGAAGCCGTTCTGGCCCCTTATTCAGAACCACTCGATTCGCTTCCGATTCGGAAAGTCGTATGTCTATCTCGGTTGTTTTAGTAATGCCAGAAGAAGACAGATATACGAGTTGTCGAATCGGAAACGAGTCGAACGTTTGTGAATACGGGGGCTGAACATCGAACTACAACCTCGTTACATTATCTCTTAAACTTGGCGTCGATGACTTTTATTTATACTTCTATACTAATATTATAAAGCTGAAGAGTTTGTTTGTTTGTTTGAACGCGCTAATCTCAGGAACTACTGATTGAAATTGAAAAAACCTTAACCTGTGTTGGATAGTCCATTTATCGAGGAAGGTTATAGGCTATATAACATCACGCTACAGCCAATAGGAACGGAGCATAAATGAGAATTGTTTCAAGAAACGGGAATATTTATTCTTTTTGTGGAATTTTTCTCTTTTATGTTAAAAGAGGCGTGGAAAAGGTAGAAGTTGCGTGGGTCAGCTAGTATTACAATAAAGTCCAAGTGAATAAGAAAAAAAAAGCAGTGTTAGCACGAAATTATCCCGGCATGTATCGGTAACTATAGTGCTTGTTTTAAATTTTCATTGTTACCTTTGGACTTTTACTGTTACAAAAGTCATCGACGCCGCGACGCTAGGTCCAGAAAAATCAAGTTTTACGGTAAAACTCTAATGCACTCAAAACATTGTGCTCATGGACGCATTAATTAGAAAACTGTTTATGGAGGTATTTGAAGTAAAGTTATGACCTTTTTTTCGGATGGGAAATCATCAAACGACTTCTCCCACCCTGGGCGGAGCGGGAGGGAGTGTTAAACTTTTCCTGACAAAAACCATCTATGTTCCTTCCTCGCCCTTTATGTTCCAGGGCCGCGGTATCTCTTTCGAACAGTCTAAAACTTGGGACTTTTCGACCTGCCATATCTGCGTAACTAGTAGGTTCTCAGGTGTGGTCGTGTGTAAGTGTCAGTTTAGATTAACAAATGCGTGAACTTTTTTGTTCGTTAGTGTTATCCAGTGTCCTATATGCCAGTTTCGTCGTTAGTGGGAGGTGACTATGCCAGCTTCCATATAAAAAAAAACCTCACATAGTTTGTTGCTCACATTGTAACAAGTTTTAACATTAATTGTGTTATGGGTTATCTGTATTCCTTGAACTGGGTCATTCCCGTTCGTCCACACCCCGTCATCTCACGTCTAGTATAAGAGTGTTGTAAAAAAGGTTATGTTTAAATTATTGTAAATTAAGTGGATCTGTGATACAGATTGCTCTGTTGTTGCCCTTAATTATTGTAAAATAAGATGATCTGTGATCAAAAATACTGTTGAATTTAAACACTACTTAGTACATATTATGTTGTTATTAAAGAGGTTATATACTTTAAAAATGTTTATATAATGCCAAAAAAAAATAGATAAAATGTTGCCTTTTAATTATTGTAAATTATGTTGATCTGTGATGAAAACTAGAATTGTTGTTAATTATTTTAGCATTGATGACTTTAAATAAAAAAAAGTTCATAGTTATTAAATTAATTAAACCGTTACATCATTTATTTAATTTAAAATTTCTTTACATTGACTCTTAAACTAGACATGAAACGAGATGATTTTAAATAAAAAAAACAGTGACAGGGAAAGATGCGTTCTGTTCGTTCACAATGTAGACGAACAGAACGCAACGTTCCCAGTCACCCGCACCTCGTTTAATAACTATTAAGCTTTTTTTAAACATAACCATTTTTACAACACTCTTATACTAGAGAGATGACGGGGTGTGGACGACTGGGAATAATGCGTTCTGTTCGTCCACAGTGTAGACGAACAGAACGCAACATTCCCAGTCGTCCGCAGTGTGGACGACGGGGTGTGGACGAACGGGAATGACCCCTTGAACTGTACTTATTGTTTTCATTCGAGCATTTGTTACGCGACGAACAATCATTCGCGAAGCGAATGCTCGTAGTGAATACCGCCAATAAGTAACGTTATAAATAAACTCCGTATTGTGAAATATTTTTTAAAAACATTGATATTGCTTAGTCAGTATCTTAAGAAAATATTATTGATTTGTTATTCAGGGCATTTACAAAAACATTATACAAAAAATATCTCTGAATATAAAATTATCATTTACATTACAATTTTATAGTAATAAAGTAACTTGTGCAACTTACTTATATTTTACTACCCTTTTAATACACAACAATAGTCAGGGTTTTATATCTAGGTACAAGAAAACAATACATCAATAAAAAGTACGTCAGTAAATTAGAGTAAGTATGTTCAAGATCTCATTTTTACTTTTTATCATAAAGAGTGAAAAATAACATAAATTTATTCAATTAGGTTGTAAGGTTAGCTTGCCTTAAAGATCTGCTTAAATTTTCTATATTACTAAGCTACTAGATAAATCTTTAATTTGGTATAAAAACGTACTGCGCACAATATCAAAGAACATCAACACACAATGATAAACTTCATTGTAAGTAGCTGCCATTGCTTTTGAGCAATAATGAAATATAATGCCGATATCAGAAGCTTCGCTTGATTGAATCTTTCATTCGAGAAACTGTTCCTTTTTGTTTGAATTCATTTTCCACTTTTGATTAATTTCCTGTTCAAACGTGTAAGGAAAAACACGCGCGGGTGCGGTTACGGCTGTACGCTCGCGCAGTATGGGAGATGCCAACGTAAAACCAAAAATGAACGGAAACTGAAGCCTCTGATTTCGGTTTTATGGAATTGTATAGGCTTGTATAGACATTTCAATTTTAGCCTGTGTCTTCTTTTGCATACAGTTAAAAGCCGTTTAAAAGTAACTTTTTTCAGTACAAGAAACTTTAAGCTCTGGCCAAACAAAAGCAAATACCTTGCGGGATATGTGGACAGAATCAACTTGTGTAATGATGGTATTCTAACTGGTGGGGATATTTGTGTGACTTCCTCATCACGATTTTACCATTTTTAGAATATTATGTATTGTGGTCTAAACCTAACGAAACGGTCTTATCTAATGTGCCACGCGTGATGTGCAAATATTAGGTACATTTAGAAAGATTATTAAATGAATAATCATAGGAGATCTTTTGAACAATAGTTACGCGTTATCGTATCATGTACCCCGGCGGGTTTGCCTTAATGTAGTCAGAGCTATAATCTCTTTACTAGCTGCCAGCACACTCAATGCTATTGTACATATCTTCTATTTAAACTAGGCATTACAGGCACTTAGGAATGTCAAAAAAAGCAAAGCTACAGTCACAAGGCATAATAACTTGTGAAAGTACTGTAGTTGTCCATTCCAAAGCGTAGATCTCTATGGAAAAGAATGGGCAAGAAACTCCTGGGAAGTAGACATGTAAAGACAAGTGTGAAAAAGTATGTCATGTCATAGTGGCAGCTATACATTAGCAGCTTGAAATGATAAATCAGTAAAATAAAATAGCTGTGCAAAACAAGTTCTACCATCCTCCATAATAATACATAAATGTATATTATATTAATCTTAATAATATTCTCGGGGAGCGGGGGTGGATGGAGTAATCACTCTTATGCAAAATATGCGCTTTGGACGAAACATCAGCCCGATATACAAAGCTTATACTAAATAAACTATAAAGGGTGTAAAAACCTCTTAACGAAGCCGAAAGGCACTTGTTCTACCCGTCATTGCTATCATGTTTTTATTCTACAGTACCATACCTTCTAGTTACGGAGATGTTAGGGGTCAAAGTTCCAACTTTTTGAAAAGTGTTTTTTTAAATAATAGTTTTTATTGTAAGATGTTTACTTTAAACACCTCTACGCAACTATTCAATCCATCAGCATAATGTTTTGAGTGTGTTACATTAAGTTCTACCACAAAACATGATTTATTACCTCAAAACAAAAGTCGTTTCCCAGCAATGTTTGCGTAAAGTTACTTAGTTTGATGTACAGAATGCTTGGTTGACGACTTCGTGATGAGTTTGTTTACACCCTGTAGTTACCTTACGTTAATCTTACAGTTAGTTATGAATGTAGTAATTAGATCCTGTGACACAAAATCTCTCAGTCTAAAATGGACGGCTTTCTTTACCTTCTTTACCTTGTTCTAATGTAAAAAGTACATACTTGTTATAAAATTAAGTAAACATAAGTGCATTATAATCTTAATAAAAAATTCATTCTGCATTTGAAATCATAACAATAATATATGTATGAAATAATCCTGAAATAGACACTATGTAAATACTAAAAGTTTAGTAAATACGTAGAGATTCAATAAAATAAAATTACTAAATATATATGGTACGTCATAGGTACTCAGTCCAACGTCCAACCTGAGAATCTAACTTGGATTCGGAACAGACCAATGTACGAAAAAGGTCTAAAATTTGATGAACTACTAAATTACCTAAACCAGCTAGGTTTTTCGTATGAAGGCTATAAAGACCTGCCTCCGTATTCAAAAACAATCCGATTGGATTTCGATTCAACAAGTCGTATATCTATCCTTTTTCGGCATTACGAAAGCGAGCGAGATACACATACGACTTTCGTTATGAATACGGGGGCTGAAGTCAGTTATCAAGATTCCAGAACGAGAAAGAGATAGCCCTATTCAGGTTTAATAGCACCATCCTTTTCTCGCACCAGTAGTTCTAGTTCTTGAGATTCACAAGAGATTTCTTCCTCGTTTCTAATGTATTAAAAATATCTACCGTGTAATATTGCTTATTGCAGTCTGATAATGATATACCTAAGTATCTATAATAAACAAATCTAATATATTGTTCAGTACAGTCTAGGACTCTAAATATTCTGTGCTCTGACTTGATAATTGTGATATAGTCATTGATATGTGCTATACTAGAGTACTAGATATGATGAAGGTAAACTTTTCTCTTACGACCATTTTCAATAACTTACTAGCCGGTATCGGTAGGTTGCTATCTCTGTCTGTTAGACATTTTGCTTACTGGGCGGTTAGAAACAAAACGTCACAGAAAAGCTTTTTTTGATTTTTCTATGAATTAAGTGACAAGTAGGTGACACGGATAGGATATTCTTTGTTGTTAGAAACACCGATAGCTATGGAAGAAAGCATATTAACTAACAGTTATACGTTAGTAAGTTATAGAAAACGGCCGTTAGTCACGAACATGTCCCAGTCTTGGACGTGTTTGTAAAAAAGTTTGTCTAAATACATAGTCGAAATTCAATTATACATACATTATATACTTAATACAATATTGCCATTGAAACTTTATATCTAAGGCACTATTTTTATAATGACATTCTTTTTTATAGTTTGACGACAGTGGTAGCTATTCCCAATGGATCTTGACGACAAAAAAAAAACACGATCGCACTATAAAAAATATGATCTAGTAGTCATATAGTATAATTTTATAAAAAAACATCAGAACATTTTGTGCAGAAGGACTATCTGAACCAAATGTGATACGACAATTAAGGTAATATAATATTTTTAGGCTTTGGACAATAGACCATTTTCTATTTCTCTCCGTCGTCACAACGCACTGGGAACTCTTAGACCGGTCTACCTCAACTTAAAAACTAGGAATAGAACGCTTAATATAACAACAAGGCTACTCTGTATGGCCGCGGCGCCGGCTAACCTGCACTTGAACATGTCAATCCTTGTTTCCTTGTCCGCGATAATGTTCTGGAATTCAGCCTCCACGATCTGCCCATCGTAATATGTGATGGGGTCTTCGAATGGGTACTCGAACCCTTGCAGGCATTCGCACTTGTAGCCGCCGGCTTCAAAACCTCGGCCAAGGATTGGGACACACTGGAATATGAATGGTCGTGTTAATATGGGTGGAGGAAAATATTGAATGACCGGTTGACATTATCAAATAAATAATAAATATCGCCGGACATTACATACGGCGCCATCTAATGCCACACTAAGCAACGAGGCTTGTGTCGTGGATACCAGATAGTTGATATACTACATAGAGACTTTTTGTTTGTAAATACATACTTATTAAACATATAAACATCCATGACTCGGAAACAAATGTAAAAAACAGAAACATTTGCTCCTACCATATTCGAACTCGAGACCCCTAAGAACGCAACGCAACGGTAGTGTACCGTTACGACATTCAACCAGCAGCTGTCGAATCCAGCGTTGGAATGTACCCAGTCCAGTGACGGGATTGACGGCCTACTTTTTTATTCTAGCTCGCTCATTCCAGCGCCATTGGAATAGTGAATACCAGGGATGTTGCGGAAGTAAACGACAAAACCTACTGCTGGATAAAACGACGCAGTGAATGCGCATTGTTTTTTTCCTGAACATGTATTGCTGTAATTCCTAATAATGACTGGACTAGAAGAGTGTAGATATGATCCAGTTCAGCTGTATCGGAACAATGTGAACCAGGTACCATCGTGTGTCCTTATTACACAGGTCGTGCGGAAAAGTGTTTAGAAGAGCGGCCTCGCACATCCCGCATGAAAAGATACACACGAATTTCAGAATGAGTGAGCGAAACCACACGAATCAATTATCAAGGTCAACATATGATAAACATGATTATTTTATGAATCGATAAGGTGAATCTAACTATTAAAACCTTAAGGTGAATTCACGAAGTGTGATAAGTTCCAGACTAGCGTATTTCTCGGCACGTATAAGCTCGTATCGGATTCACCTGCCGAGCCATTTCCCAAATATGTTGGGGTCGGCTTCTAGTCTATCCGGATGCAGCTGAATACCAGTATTTTACATGGAGCGACTGCCTATCTGACCTCTACAAACCAGTTAATACTGGGTAATACGATACCACTTGGTAAGCCTGGTTGTCAGACTTTTTGGGTCACTGACTATCTGTAACGAATGTCAAAGATCTCCAAATGACAGTCGGGACCAACGGCTTAAAGTGCTTTCCGAGGCACGGAGGAAGCTCGGTATGTAAGGGTGGCCACCCATCCACAGACCAACCTAGGCAAGCACGGCTTAACCTAAAGATCGGCCCGAGCGGCTGTTATTATTTGGCTTCGAGCTCCTCAACAATATTCTTGGTAAAAACATAATGTGCGTAGGCCGCGATAGGCCACGCATGCTACGGTTGTACATAGTTGTGGGTGTGTAGTGTGTACTGCAGTGGAAACGTTAACCCACGTTGTCAAACGTATGAATCGTATTGGATAAGAGGCCACATTTTCCGCTTAAAAAAATCGAACGGGCGTACAAGCGCTTATTCGGGGGGTTCACTCCAACTGGCGGATTCTGTCAGAAGCAATAAGTCAGTATCTTTCACGCTTATACAGCGAATAACAGTACGTACGTACATTAGACGAGGCATAATAAACCGTATTTCTAACGAATTTCTAGACACTCCAGGTAAGCAAGAATAAAATAGTACTTACATAAGAACTACTCCTGTCGCACTTATCAGTGCCCTTGAAAGCGTTCGGCACGAAGTACTTGTCCGGACACTGGTTGATGTCCAGCGACATCAGAGCCATCGTTACTGCTACCACTCCTCTAAAAAAATTAAAAAGAAGATTTTTAACTTGGTGATGCAACTCAAGCAGTTATTTCAAACTAACTTTCGCTTGCAGCTTGGCTCGCCTTAATTTAGAATTTGACAATTAATTCGGGTTGTACTCTGCTTTTAATTATGATAATATGAGTCAATCATGTTTCGAAAGACGCGTGGCGCCATCTATTTTCATGAAGACGTCGGGTCGGAATTAGGCTGTAAACAATTTGAACGTCCATAAACCCGTTCCGAATTACCGTGACCGCGATATCGATGTCCCTTGATTCGTCATAGATCACGTCATGTCATGCGCCATCTTGCGATTACACCGACCATGCCCATGCAAATAAATATCACCGTGAGCGCTGTCAAATGACCAGATGACAGCTCTTAGCTGTCATAATCGTGAAATCTAAATCGGAACGCAAAATATTGATGTGAGCGCTATGAGCGATTATTTTCTAATACGGAACGCAGCCAAAGTGTCTGCATGCCATTCGAAAAGTCGGTCGCGGATTTTACGCAGATTCAATGCACACGACGCACATCTTCCACCACCATCTTCTTGCCCACTAACGAGTGCAGATTGCTGCACTGTCTTTGGACGGAATATTGTTAAAGGGATGGAATACATAGTCTGTATCGCTCGCACTAGTAGAGTAATTTTCTATCAAAGACAGTCTTGTCTATAGAGTGCGAAATCTCTAACATTGTGCGCCGTCTCAGTTAGCACGCGTTGGAGCACACATTGTACTATACGGATTTTTTGTGCGCTGGACTTTTTACGGGTCCCATGCGTTACTGCATACAATAGGCCAGACGATAAAAAAAAGTTGTTATCAACAAATATTAATTTGACCCGTATTTTTCTTTTGTTACATAAACCAAAATTTACGAAGATACGACGCTTTAAAATTCTAAAGACGTCACGCCTTCGTATAATTTTTAGTGAGTTCTGATATCACGAGCCCCCAGTCCCGAGTTTTGATGCGTTTTACATTGATTGTTTTTTATTGATTTACAAAAAACAAAAAATATGTGTCCATTATTTTCCAAAACTCTATCTAAACAGATTTTCATTTTTTTTTATATCAACGTCATGCCTATTGCTTGGGTTCTATTTTCACAGACTAAAAAGTGCGTCACGGATAGCCAGTCCTCTGCGCAGACCCAAACTATGCCAGTAACTAACCTGACGGATCGGACCAAAGACCATCACTAAGCAGAATCTATGCTCACAATCAATTAAAATTCCAAACTCACTTGAATTCCAGTTTAACTTTAACGCTGTCCCATCCGAAGAAAGGCGAGGCGTAAGTAATAACCCACTGCTTGACATGTCCATCGCAGTCGAAGTAAGGCCTCGTCCAATGTCCATGCTTCAAGTTGGCCGCGCGGTAGTAGGTAGGGAACCTTTCATACTTCTTCAAGTATTTCCCCAGTTCGTCATCTCGGATCTTCATTTTGAGGAAGTATTGTTCCAGACTGTCGAAGTTGGTCGACCAACGTTGTTTTAGGAATTGGAACCACGGTTTGTTTGTGTAGGCTTCCTCTGTGGAAAATGGATGAATTGTTTATTACAATAAGTTTTCGAGTTTTAAAAATAGATAAGTAGTCAAATAGCAGAAATTTTTCGATAAACATTTTGATGGTTAGACCCATTTGTTTTTTAAGATTGGATGAACAAAATATCTTGAATTTACGAGTATGTATTGTTACATCGGACCTACTAGAACATTCGAGAAAGCCAGTGATTACAGTGTGTGTACGTTAGAAGTTCGAGGACATTCCATTATTATTAGTTTTAAAGTTAGGTAGGTACAAACTCGCGACCTATTTATAAAAAGACATTAGAATTTCGACCGTACGCCTAGGGCATAAGGTTCATATTTGCTTGTTTTGTACAAGTAGGTTATACCTACTTGTTTCTAGTAGGTACCTCTATTTTTTGTATCTACCTGCAATTTTTTGTTAGTGTTTTTTTATGACCCTCTCGAATGTTCGTGGTTATTCTGGTGTGTCTGTTGGCGAGTATAAATAGAGCGCTCAGGGCCGCGACCGGCAGTCTTGTTTTAGCGACACAACGAAGCGAATCCAAGTGAACTACAAGTGCGATATCTAAGTGAATAGTAAACAGTAGTGTATTAATTGTGATTGAGTTTAAAGTGTACTTGTGATTAATAAAGTTATTGTGTTGTTTAATCGGTAGTAATTAATTTATCTCATACCCAGCTCGTAACAGTATGTAATAGAGTATGAGTATGTAATAGAAAAACACCAACAATCCTACTGTGTTAATAATAATATCGCTGGACATTATACTCAGCGCCATCTAGTGCCACACTAAGCAAGGCTTGTGTCGCGGACACCAGATAGTTGATATACTACATAGATACTTTTTTATTTGTAAATACATACTTATTATACGTACATAAACATCCATGACTCGGAAACAAATGTCCATGCTCATGACACAAACATTTGCTCCTACTGGGATTCGAACCCAGGACGCTAATAACGTAAGGCAGCCTCACTACCACTACGCCATTCGGGTGTTATTTACATAGATCTTATTTATTTTGCTGAGAAATGAAGAGATAGTTAGATAACGTTATTAACTTACCAGTCTTATTCAAGCGAGCCAGATCTTCAAGTTTGTACTTTCTTGTGTTCAACTCATTCTTGTAAGCGAATGGCGCGAAGAATGTTCGGTTGGTGAACTTATTTCTATCCCAATACGTGCCTAGAAATACATATAGATAAGTTGAAAATTCATTTTTGAAAAGAAGTTACAATGGTTCCCATTAGGGTGTAAAACGACCCTTAACATAACCGAAAAGCACTCGTTTTCCCCGGATTTGATGATAGTACTGTAACTACATAAGTATTAGCCCCTTCGTACACAAGGCCACGCAAATCTTCATCTTCGATACTAATGTTGTATACCACATTAGTATCAAGTCGCGAGTATCGAGTAGCGCACGGTCCGTACACACGACATTGAATCGCAAGACGCGAATCGCCTATTCATTCGCTAAGCAGATCACACTTTTCCCAAAATGTCAAAAATCTAAATGCCATCTTGGAAATCGCTGCGACTTATGTAGCGATGATCTCGTCTAAGTCGCGGGACGAATGTCGGCGACGCGACTCGTGTACGAACTTCAGTGTATTTGTATGGCGGGAGTCACTTGGAAGATTAAAATCGTTGAGTATCTAAGATTTGAGTAGCCTTGTGTACGAAGGGGCTTACAGTCGCGAACAATATTATAATCAACAAACAATTAATTAATTTTCGTAACTCACCTGCCGACCATATCTTGGAGTCTCCGAGTACGATCGCAAGGGTCTCTCCGATCATCTGGTCTTCAGTCAACGGCTTGTCAGCCACGCGCTGCCCGCTGAACACTTCTTTGGGGTCCGATACCTGATTTGAAAGAGAATTTCAAGGACCAAGAAAAATAATAAAAACATCGGTTTTGGAGGAAAATGGCTGTGTTTATTGATTGCGTGTTTTGGCATTTGGCTATAGAATCTTAAAAACATAGTTTTTGTGTGGCGATATTTGTGCCGACACTAAACATAATGCCATAATTCAACTTCTTTAGTTGCATGGATCCCAAAACAAAAATTATAAAGGTTAACGCTTTTAAAACTTGCTATCATTAACTGGTATTTTAAGATTTTCTAAGAACAACAACAGCTAAAGCGAGCATTAAATCGACTGAACTCAGACCAATCAATATAGAAAATCTATGTAATATTTTACTAGCTGATGTCCGCAGCTACGCCCGCAGCAAACTACCTCAAGAACCACTCTATCCATTAGTGAAAACAGCATGAAAATCGGTGTGGCAGTTTTTGATTTTATCGCGAACAGACATATAGACAGACGCGGCGAAGGACTTTGTTTCATAATATAAAGTCATTACTGTACCTGTAAAAACGCACTGATGAAATTGGCCAGTCGGACGGCCATCTTTGCTTGATTTTCGAACTGCTCTTCATGTCCAAAAGCAATGTCGCCGTTGAGGAATAAATCCGTCGGGTTGTACCTATAATCAATATACGCATACAATTCAGTCCCAATAACAAAAAAAGAGAGAGAGAGTAAATAAGTTGTTGCCATTTTTTTATGTTGTAAGTGTGAAGATATTATTTATTTATTTAACACTTCAAGCACAACGTACAGAAGCGGACTTAATAGAATAGCCAGTAGGTAGTAGGGGTTTATATGTGAGGAGCTTGTGGCTCAGACCCGAAGGCACCTAACAAGCCCATTCCTACCGGCTTCCCATCGGAAACATTACAAAAATGCAAAAAAATAATGTTAACAGGAAAGCAACAGATAGCGCCAAATAAGCCGGTGCTTGGGTGTCTGAATTCAGAACTAAAATCGTATGGACGCCGCAAACGTGTGGTGAACGACACGTTCGCGGCTGGCAGTACCGTTTTGTAGGGACCTAGGTAAGTCGAAGATTATCGAGTTAGGGGCAGAAAAAGAAAGTAACACATACTTTCCATTATATTATTTCATTCTACCTCGTTCTACCACACGGTAGAACGAGGTAGAATGAGTAATGGCCGATATAATAGTTTGTACCAACTAGATATTTCCTTTACTTTATAGTTCCTCTGCATTTTATTAATTTTAGGGGTCGCTAATGAAGATTAGGTCAAAATGAAAAACCAAAATGGCGCCGACGGAAATTTTTGTATTTTCATCATGGGTGTCGTTTTCGTAGTTTTTGGGGTCGCTGATAATGAAAATGAGGTCAAAATTAACATGCGAAAACAGTAAAAAAAAAACAATTCTCATTTCTTTTTTCTTCGGATTCCCCTGATACTATTTTCACCCGTCGCCACTGTGTGGCTAGATAATCAAAAACAGCCGCTCGGCTCGATCTTTAGCTCGAGCCGTGCTTGCCTAGGTTGGTATGTGGCTGGGTGACCACCCATTACATATCCAGTTTTCTCCGTGCCTCGGAAAGCATGTTAAGACGTTGGTCCCGGCTGTCATTTGTAGATCTTTGACAGTCACTACATGTAATCAGTAAAAAGGCAGACAACCAATCTAACCAATGGGTACTGTATTACCCAGTACCAACTGGATTTTGGTAATGTGGTGGTCAGATAGGCAGAAGCTCCATGTAAAATACTGGTGTTCAGCTGCATCCAGTTAGACTGGAAGCCGACCCCTACTTAGTTGGAAAAAGGCCTAGATGATGATGTGTAAAGATTTTTACTAGGTTTCCAAAATCCGAATGACACTCACTTGGAGCAGTTGTTGGGCTGCACGCCTCTGATGAAGTTGAGCACCTCGTACACGTTGACGCGCTCGGTGTGCAGCGCGGCCGGCCCGCTCGTCGCGTTCACGTACTCGTAGTTGCGGTCCATGTAGATAGCGCGCAGGAATGGGTGTGCGCGCTCCCACTGTACCGGGAGACGTTGGATCCCTGGGGTCAACGGTACCGTATACTTAGTCAAGTGCTTGTTGTACAGACACGACCATAAAGATATGTCACCGTAAAATTGTCAAACACGTTAGATTGTAAAATAACTAGAGAGATTGTCAACTTTCCTAACTTATTTTCTTGGTCCCGTTTTTTGGGGTCCTACCGGAATATCAAATACAAATAATTTAAGACTCCTACTGAAATTTCCAGGAATTTGAGTGTTCAAGCACACAAAGAAACGATACAGATTTACTACACTCGAGAGCAATGAATCCGGGTCACTTAAAGAATGTTAAAAATCTCGGAAACTAAAAATGATAGGTTAATGCAATAAATTGTATTTAATAGACTATGTAATACTCCTTAAATGAAAGTAAAAAAAATATGAGTCACCATACATTTTATTAACACAAAATTACATAAAGAAAAAAACTGCTGATCTCTCCTTAAAACAAAAATAGGAAACATGAAATTTTTGAACTTTATTACGAT
The DNA here is from genome assembly GCA_916618015.1 of Xestia c-nigrum. Lineage (NCBI taxonomy): Eukaryota > Metazoa > Arthropoda > Insecta > Lepidoptera > Noctuidae > Xestia > Xestia c-nigrum. The sequence goes on from OU745247.1 coordinate 25,920,813, forward strand.
TTTCTTGAATTTTAATACTTCGTATTGCCTCCTCGTGCTTCCATTACTGCGTTTACGCGGTTTGGCATGCTGTACACCAAGTTCCTTATACGATTTTGGGGAATATTCTCCCATTCCTCTGTGAGAGCAATTTTGAGCTCACGAAGCGTGATTGGGGGAGGGTTTCGTTGTTTTACGCATCTGCCTAGCTCGTCCCAAGCATGCTCGATCGGGTTGATATCCGGGCTGCGCGCTGGCCACTCCATACGAGTAATGTTCATCTCTTGAAGGTAGTCATTCACAATCCTACCTGTATGAGGTCGGGCATTGTCATGCATAAATATAGCATCCTCACCTAAATTGACCATAAATGGACCAACGTGATCATTGAGGATTTCTTCCACATATCTTACGCTAGTTAAAGAGCCGTTTTCTATGATCACCAGCTCTGTGCGACTTTCAGAAGAAATTCCGGCCCACACAAGTACAGACCCACCACCGTAGGCTACTTTTTCTTCGATGCATGCTTGCTTGAATCTTTCCCCTGGTCTTCTATACACTCTGTGTCTTCCATCGTGCTTGTAGAGCATAAATTTTGATTCGTCGGAGAACATAACTTTTGACCAATCTTCAATACTCCAATTTACGTGGCTCTGGGCATATCTTAGTCTAGAAATACGATGCCCACGCTCCAGTTTAGGGCCGTTTGCAGGTCTAAGGGGTTTTAAGTTAGATTCAGCAAGCCGACGTCTTACTGTCCATGCACTTGGGTTACTTCCTCCGAGGCGTCGAAACTGATTTGTGAGTTCAGTTCCTGTGAGAAAGCGACTTCGAAGCATGGTGTTCACCAAGTATCGGTCTTCTCGTGCTGCGGTACACCTGGTTCTGCCCGTTCCTGGTCTGCGTAGGTTAGAACCAGTTTCTTCGTAACGTCGGAGAACTCTTTGTGCTGTTGACAGCGACACACCGACAGTCCTGGCTGTATCGCGCTGACTCCGGCCGGTTTCCAGCATTGTAAGTATTCTGGTGCATTCTTCAGGCGTAAGCGACATAATTTCAGCTTGAATAATGAATATAGAGCACTATCAACATGGTTTATGTACCCACATATATGACAGATTACAAACAAAAGCAAAACCAAATGCTGTAATTTCGTAGTTCCATCTTCGAAAGTGGCCCTTTTTCAAATTTGATTTTTTATGATATAACTTTACAATAACTAAGAAGTTTTAATACCTTCATTTAAGGAGTATTACATTGTCTATTAAATACAATTTATTGCATTAACCTAGCATTTTTAGTTTCCGAGATTTTTAGGATTCTTTAAGTGACCCGGATTCATTGCTCTCGAGTGTATATTAGCATAGATAGATATGTGGATGGCCTCTTTTTGTGTCAGTAGGAGTGTATTTTCAAGAGTGTTACTCACATCCGATCTTCTTGCAGTCAAAGTTATTGTAGTACTGGTCGGAGGTGGCACGCTCGATGATCTCGCCGAGGTAGGGGCGGCGCACCAAGTTGGGCAGGCGGTAGCCCGGCGCGCAGCGGCACTGGTAGCCGCCGCGACGGAAGCCCCAGCCGTGTAGGGGCTCGCACTGACACAACGAAAAATTTACTTTACGTGTCATGTTTACACAGGTGCTTTTAGCGAAGCACGTAGTGAAGGGGCTCGCACTGACCCAATGTACAACAAACGGTCATTTAGGTGCTCTAAGCTTCGCATCTGACTGCGCTAACTCATGGAAAAATGAACATTAAGATTGTTTGCAAAGGTGCTTTTAGTTGTGCACGTATTCCGCGCAAGTGACCCGCATCTGACTGCGCTGACACAAGGAAAAATGAACTTTAAGATTATGATCGCACAGGTGCTTTTAGCGATGCACGTATCCCGCGCAAGTGCTGTTATCAGCATCTGACTGCGCTGGCACAATGAAAAATGAACTTTAAGACCATGTCTGAACAGGTACTCGTGCTATCAGCTATTGATAAAAACCCCTTTCTTTATGTGTGGCCGTTATTTTGAAAATATAATAAAATGGCGGAAGTAAGGCAGGTCACACTAATTCAAAAATTATCCAACTCATTGTTTTTCTTGAATTATGAGAAGAAGGTAGCAGACTGAAATAGGAGATACTGTTAGAATTAGGGCAGAAGAGTGATATTGGTCAAAGCTTACCTCAGTGGTTTCCTTGCACCGCGCCGTTGACGCAAATCTATTCGGTCGATCGTTTCCTAAGCTGGGTGGACATTGGTTTATGTCTATCCTGTCGTAGTCCAACTCCATTACAACAGCTGCCGTGTACCTTAAACACGCAAAAAATCATCAATATCCACATAACAATTGTTAAAGATGTACCAGTAAACAGCTCTTCACTTTACTTGTTTACTATTTGATTAATGTTTTTTCATCTTCGATTTATAATGCGCTAAGTAATCCATAAGCTAGACAGAGGACTTTTAAGTTTTGAGATCAAATAGCTTCCAGTTGGTTGGCTAATATCGATACTGGCAATATCAAGTAACGTTAAGTAATAAATAAATAAATAAAAATAAAAAGTTTATTGCTTCAACTTAGATAACTTATTCTATTTACAATGGAGAGAATCCTTTTAAGCAAGGAGTATGATTAAGTACCGAAGGTTAAGTACCGAGCGGAATGTAGCAAATCATACGCCGCCGCTGTGCTCAACGTCCATTTCGTATTTTCTTCTTCGTCTTGGTCAAAATATGCGTAAGACAAACAAAATTGATTCTCCAAGTTGTTCCAAGAAGTTCTTCATCAGATCTTCATAAAATTGAAATGATCACTTCGAGAAACTACACTTCCTAAAACTACCCACATCACTTCTAGTGTGCCTATAAAATGTAAAGAGTTCTCTCTATTTCTCCAGAATCCCATCATTATATTTTTATAGATCCTGATTTGATGATTATGAGACCACACGAGAAGCACCAGCTTTCAAACAAAAAAAGAACCATCAAAATCGGTTCACCCAGTCGAAAGTTCTGAGGTATCAAAAACAAAAAAATAAATTAAAAAAAATACAGACGAATTGAGAACCTCCTCTTTTTGGAAGTCGGTTGAAAAGAGGTTTTCCACGTCCGTTTCGCACATCTTACCGTCGAAGTTTTGACCATACTGCTCTTATATATTTTTAGGCAATAAGAGATAAGGTGGCAAGTACTTACGTAGGGTATTCGATATGTCTGAACTGTGTGTGACGAGGATAGATATCAGCTACGGGCGACACAGCTGCCACCAACCATTTGTTCAGTCTGCCGCAGTCGAAATACGGACGCGTCCAGTTCACTGGGCCAGGATTCTGAAATGGAATGGAATGGATTTATTTGTATAATAAATACCAGGATAAAAAGTATCCCATGTCCTGGTGAAGGCTGCGGGAATCCGCTGGATGCGTGTCGCACGGGACTGGTCAATGTCGCGACACTTGGGGGAGGCAGTATGTTCAGCAGTGGACGTCTTTCGGCTGACATGATGATGATGCTGATGACGACTCGGACGTTGAGCACGGCGGCGGCGTGGCCTATGTTGGCCAATATAGGCCACGGTCCACATGTGTGCCAATTTCATGGTATTAGCCATTGTGATGGTAAAAGGTAACATGCAGACAGACAAAGTTACCAAGGACCATTAGCAATTTACTATGAAATCAGAATAAGAGGGGCGTAAGACAAGCAGAGTCGCTGGAGAACATACTAAATACACTACAGAAAAACTGTGAACGTTGTATAAAAACATAGGCTCGCTCCCGCCGCAATCGCTACGTCCCGCAATTTTTAAATCTGTAATATCTTCGAAAATATTCATTTAAATCACATGCTATAAAGTGCAATTTTGATCTACATGAAATGCACAACGTATCTAATGTATTTAATTGGATAAGGAATGATACTGTATCGTTTAAAATAGCTTGGTAAATAACCCATATTTATTTTGTAATATGCAAAAGATAAAAATGGTTACTGTGGGTTATCCTTAGGAGATAAACATATGCTGTCGCGGACTTTTTTATTCATCTTTTAAAGATATACAATTCCGTAGTACATAAAATTGATCTATCTCGTAAGGTTAAGCCAGCGTTTGCAATGTAAGCGCAGAAAAATATGTTTGTTACGACATCACATTACAAATCTTTAAATTTCTCGACTTTTCTCTACAATAATATGCATGTATTATACATATAAACCTTCCTCTTGAATCACTTTATTCATTAAAAAAACCGCATCAAAATCCGTTGCGTAGTTTTAAAGATTTAAGCGCACATAGGGATATAGGGACAGAAAAGGCGACTTTGTTTTATACTATGTAGTGAAGTGAAGTGATAGTGATGATAGTGAAGTGATAGTGATAGTGAAAAAAACCGCATCAAAATCCGTTGCGTAGTTTTAAAGATTTAAGCGCACATAGGGATATAGGGACAGAAAAGGCGACTTTGTTTTATACTATGTAGTGATGATAATTGGCAAAAAGTTGTCAGCTGTTCGAAAGAGATACCGCGGCCCTGGAACGTAAAGGGCGAGAAAGGAACATGGATGGTTTTAAGTAAGTAAAAGTCTGACACTCCCTCCCGCTCCGTCCAGAGTGGGAGGGGTCATTTGATGATTTCCCAAAGGAAAAAAAAAAGGTTTGGCATAAAATTGGACAACCAATGAATTCCAGTGAGTTTTGGATCAGAAACAGGATCAATATTATTAACATTTTAAAATATTGATTAAAACTTTCAAACAAAATGTATGGAAAAGTTTTGACTTTTTTCGTACTCCGGTTGTACTAAAAGTTGTTCAAAATGATGAGTACAATGACCCCTTTTCAGGTTTAGTATAAACAAAAAATAATGTTGTATACAAAAATTGCTTGTTTAAAAAAAAGTATTAGGTAAAGGCCTTATGGCCTTTGACCAGGTCTGTGATAACATAAGCTAATAGCAGTATCTTTATAGGTATAAATTGAGAGTTTCAATGTAAAACTAAGTGTTTTGCACACGGCTCCACCCTCTTGAAGACTAAGTGCCTATTGTGAAGGTCAACAGTTATTGTGGGATAACTTTTGACCCTTTTTTGATAGGCACTGCTGCAGATAAGATGAAAAGCTAGATTTATATTGCTCTAAAGGCAATTATCATGGTAACAATTAATTAGGAAAATTGATCAATAAATAGTATGGTAAACCTCGCTCAATTGTTAGACTTTTCCTCAACCAATGTAAATCATAAACAAGCATTGTGTGGCTAAGGAGAATTGACATAAAGTTCATATTACAATGATTGTGGATTGTGTAATTGAGTATCCATACTGTTTTACCAGATGCAATTCTGGTGTTTGTATGAGAAATCATAGAGATATAGAAATAGCTCATCTCAGATTCTATACAACAAAGTATCATTTTGAAAGAAGAATCTTTGATTCATAACTTTCTAGTGTGAAATAAATGGGTTCAAAATGTGTACAAACCTCATCATTACCAGGTGGTCCGTGGAATGTAAACGTCTCATTTGTGTTGTTTGCATATCTGATCTCCACTTGATATGTTGTCTTAGTGTCATGACGCTTAGCCACTCGGTCTGGCAGCCACCTCTTGTACCACTCATTGGTCCTATAGAACTCAGACGTATAATCCTTGGACAAGCTCTCGGGGTCAAAAGCACCCAGATCTTCAACATGGAATGTGTTCATTGTGGAAATCTTTTGCAAGTGCACAGGATCATTAAAATCATCAGCCCTGAACGCTCTTGGTGCAAACCGTGGCATAGTTTTATTGAAGAATCCTCTGTACGACGATGTATACGACATGTTCGGAGAGAAATATAAGGAACTAGCGTTTATGTAAGGGTTCGCTGAAACATCAGCCACCGACGATAGAAAGTAATACATCATACCAGGGTCGTAAGTGTCGTTGATGGCCGGCCTGATGAACCGTGATTGCAGAATGTAACTCCAGAAAAACGCTCGGTTCATAGCCATGTTGTGTAAATGCAACATCGCCGTACGATTCGGAAACACTGGGTTTATGTTGATTTCTTTCACATCGGGGTAGTGGGAAACCGAATCGTCTGGTAAATACAAGTCATCCAAATGTGTTATGTAGCAATTATCTGCTGATACTTTGTCAATTTTCCCTCGAACTTCGTCAAAAGCATCGCGAATTTGCCATTCATACTGGCCGGCCACACCCCACAATAAAACAAAAAGAGATATCGCAAGTAAACTCCAGTTTACTCTCTCCATTGTTAGTTTTTACACTTACTTAGTTAATAAACTTAATAATCTTACTGGTTTAATACATAACCACGTATAATAAGTCTAATTAAACTATAACAAACAAACAACTGCCGCAAATCCACCCCGCGACAGCGATTATATACTCTGTGCCCCGCGACGGCAAATGTTTTGAAAACGCTGATCGAACGAACGAACAAACGCTCCAGGGCTGCCAGGTGCAAAAAACGTGTGATCGTACGCCAACTACAAAGAAATCGTATGCCAAGGAAATTTTGAATGAAAACATCGTACAACCTAGAAGTACTAGGTTTTTTATTAAAAATAACTAAAATTTGTTCAATAATAGAAAATTTTCTGTGGTCCTATTGTTTAATATTTCTTTTGTTGGCTTCGTGCAATTTTCGGTTTTTTTTTTCTTTGGCTATTAATGTTCCCTTCAGTGTTTCATTTTATAAACAGTTTCTAAGTTTTTGTTGGATTACTGACGAGAAAAGCAGGTTTTTGACAAGTTACAATTATTACCGAAAAAAAAAAGTTTTGTAAAAATGCAAGCAAATACAGCCTGTAAATAAATTACCAAAGAGTCTTCATTCAAGTTAATGATCTAGGTATGCGTTAGGTTGTTGGAGAATTGCCCGAAGCTCATACTTGCCAGTGGAGCACATTCGTTTATTATGAAATGATGCCGGACTTGTAAGGTAATAAAAATCGTACATTTTCCGTACGATCGTGGTCTAGCGATCGTACATGAGTAAAAATGCCAAAAAATCATAGGAGTACGATTAAAATCGTACAACTGGCAGCCCTGCTCCGAACGCTCGTGAATAATAATGTTACCAGTTAAAAGTGGCATTTACCACAGTATAAATAAATGCTCTGTGTTTACCGCCCTTCTTCAAACCCCTCTTCAAACTTTCTTAGATCAATCTTATTTAATATTGGGGTCGGAGTACTCTATAAAGGGTTCTGTATAAGATAGATATATATATATATGCAGTCGAACATCCGATGAAGTATTTTTAATACTTTTCAAAATTATTTTTTAAACTTACGAATAGGTCCAAAATGTACCTATGGAAAACACTTACTTTCAGTCCACAATTATCATCAAAAACTAATAATATACCTAGTACTGTTCAAACTATACGGTGGCTCGGTTATAGCTGTGACTTACGGTCTGAAGCTGAGCATTAAGGCTAATTACATCACACGATTTATCGGGCCATGCCGATCATGTGCCCTGCCTTACACTTACACTAGAAATCGCGTCCTACCTTAGCCCTTACTCGAACGTGGAAACGATTGCACGTATAATTATGATCACAGAGTACTTTTATATATAGGTAATTATGATGAAAGCGCTGACTTTATCTTAAGAGCGCGTATCCCAAAAGTTGGCAACGTTGCAAATAGCTGTCAAAATATTTACATGTTTTAATTAATTTAGCAATTTTACTGTCTGAAAATAAAAAAATATGGCTCTGTAGTGGACATAAAAAATTGATTAGGAAATGTAATAATTAATATCGTAATACCGAATATAAGTATAGTTTTAGATGTAAAAAAAGTAATTGGGAACTTGCCAAATGCCTTTTTTACACCTGAAACGTTTACAACATTCAATTTAGGGTTTTAATTGCAATCCATATTCAATTTTTTAAATCACTACAGAGCCATTTTCTTATTTTCATACAGTAAAATTGCCAAATTAATTAAAACATGTAAATATTTGACAGCTATTTGCGACGCTGACAACTTTTGGGATACGCGCTCTTAACGCCTGCTACTTTCATGTTCCCTCCCGACTCTCTCGAGTGCCATATCCCCTCCATTGTTGGAGAACATCTGGGTTAGGTTAGGTTAGAACAGTGACCATTAGCGCACATTACTTATTCATTACAGAATTTTGTCTGAAAATGAGTAAATATGAAAATTAGGTCAAATGAAAGTTAGGTCAACTAAACGTTATATTAAAAAAGCATTATACAAATTGAAAATTGTTTGAAATAAACGTTATACTAAATGATATTAGAGTAAAAGAAGTTTATATTACATGTAAAATTAGATCACATGAAGTTAGGTTATTTGTTGTTATAGCATTGTTAAATAAGATAAAACCTTTAGAATAAATGGTTTTAATCAGCAAAATACGAAGAAAAAGATTACAGTCGTATTGACAGAATGACACTAACAAATTAACAGTTTTATTTTTAAAACCATAGAAACTCCAATGAGTTTCCATAACACCACAAGCATATAAAAATAATGTGATGTGAACGTTATTTCAAGTGAAAATATACTATCTGTTATTATAGCATATATTACACACCCCTTTATTTGAATAGTCCTTGTGCTCCTTCCTCCAGATATAGGCATTTCTTGGTATATAGAACACCTATGACATTTATAAGGACTTCCCTTTCTTTGGCGCAAGACATACTCGACATACTTACTTACGAGCAATAAAGTAGATCGACCCGGAGTCTAAGTCTGTTATTTTTATAAATTTGTCATACCAACACGATCCCATTCTCATCCCATTATCATTTGGCTTAAAACAGACGTGTTGACTTTGCACTTGTGGCCACGAAACTGGACTCCCTGCCTCACTGCCGCTTATTACACTACACGATCGGCAGCGCGTCAGGGAAGCAGGGCGGTCGGGACCACTCGACCACCCGATTTAGGGACCCTGACGCCCTGTTTCTTATTACACTTCCCTTTCCATATAGGCAGGGCCCGATAAATCTTGTATTATAATAAGCCCTTTATACAGTCAAAACGAAGCGTCCTCTGCATAAACATAATATTGTGTTCAGGTTTTCATTAAATGCTCAGAGCCACCATAAAGTTTTCAATGTTATACCGGCGACGAACCGAGCACTTGCAGCTAAAATCCGAACTGCGTATTGGGAAATGGCGCGCCATGTTTGCTTCTGCCATTTTTCCCATATTATGTGGACGTTTCAGTTAGGATTTCGAGTATACCGACATAAAGGGTAAGTTCTATTCGACTGGCAACACTTTAAAGGAATCAAAGACAATCCGTTGTCTTTTGGATTTAAATTTGATCCAGATATTATAGGTACCGTAAAATGGGGTGTATAGGGACAAAATCGAGCTTGTCACTGAAATTAATCGATGTTGTAGGACGAATGCAATATTGATAACTCTTTCCAAGGGTTTCCGGCAGTTAATACTTTTCGTAAATGTTAAAAATATCCCCAGAATTAGTTAAAATTTAGATATTTTAACAAAAATATAGGCTGTCCCTATTCATGCTTGAAGTGGGGTGACCTGGAACGAGACATGGGTAAATTGGGAAAAACTAGTAGGGTTGTCTCTTTACTATTTAAAAAAGAACTAATTACCTTCTGCTAAAAGATTAATTTTCTTCATTAAATTTAAAATTTTTGGAAATAAAAATAATACAATAAATCCAAAATCTTTTATTGAAATAAAAGTCGTCGTCGTTTCGTCAATTTTCTAAAAAAAATGATGAACCAATTTTGATAAAATTTATTATGAGGCCTGCTCTGATGTTATATCCTATCATACAAAAAAAAATCATCAAAATCAATTCACGATAATGACGGAGTAATAGCGCCACATACAAACCAAACAAAAAACATACAGTCGAATTTAGAACCTCCAGGTTTTTTTTAAGTTGAAAATAAAAGCGTAAAGAAATTTAAAGAATATAGAAACCTATAAATGTAAAATATTAAAATGCATAAAACAACGAAGACCCATATATTGTTAGTTCAACACACTACGTATTTTTATTATTTGTTTGTAGGCTTGTTTTTTAAATCAAACAAGTTCGTCATCACAATCAATCATTAGTTCGCCTTGTACGCATGCTTGTATATAAGTTTCAAATAAATAAAATGAAAATGCCTTATTTTTAATAAAAAGTGAAATCCTGCAAAACAATGCGATAAAATGTTCAATTCATGTTGTAGCAGCCCTGACCCTATTCAAACGTTACCGTTCCTAATCAACTTTCATATGTCCCTATTTACCAAGTATAGGCGACTCTATTTGTACTTTAGCCGTCCCTTGTCACCCCGTTACCGTATTTATTCACCTAAAAAAATAAACAATCTCAGAGGTTTTAAAGAAAACGATTTCAAACAAAAACTATGTAAAATCTAGACTTAACTCTTTTTGTGTAGCTTCTTAAAGATATTATATCGTTGGCTAACTCCTCACGTTGTCAAAAAAACACTAGAATTTCCAAAAACGGTCAACTTAGGGGACAATACCGCAACCTCACATCTACAGTCTTATTTGAAAGAAGATTTTTGACACCTTTTACTAACTTCACAACGCTTCGGTGTTGCCAGTTAGAAGATAATATATTCTACTTTTAGAAGAAAAAAAAGGTAGCAATTGGAAGTTTTTTTATTTTTATTTTGTGGCTTCGAAACTAGATTCCTCGATTTGACCCTATTTACCCCTGAGTCCTTATTCACCCCGTTTTACGGTAATGCCCTATCTCAATCAAAACGTAAAAAATATGCAATAAAATATTTCTCAATGCATTTTTCATAAAATTATTGAAACATGAAAAAAATGCGGTCTCAGTGCGGACTAAAAACCAATAGTACTGAACATTAAAAAAATAATCCGTCATCAAATGTTGTTTCTGGATAACCTAAAAGTTTATCTGTCGAATACAATCAAAACAATTTTTTATTTTATTAAAACTTAAAATTTATCAAATAAACTGTTAACATGGCTGGAACTTTGTTCCGTAAGTTTGTTTTAAAAGGCTTGTTCATGTTATTAATACAACTTTTATTTATGAAAAGTAAATAAATGCATTTCTTTTCCAGGTTCCATGTTCACAAATACCCTAACATTTTATAAAAGTAACACTACAAATTTGGTGAGTATTGTGCTATAAATACTCCTGTTCCTTATTTGCTGAAGCCTCAAACTAGTGTTTGTGTATTTTTAAGGAGTTGGGATTAATAATACACATTAGACCTGTCTGGTCCATAACCTACACGGTGATAATTATACTGTTGCCCACAGCTGGAAAAAATACCTCTTGTTGCAAAGAGAAGGTCAAGGCAGATTGGCAATTTCAGACTGATGTTAACTATAGTTCAAAGTTTCCTTCACTGTTGTCGTTGTAGTCCAACATAAACTTAGAAAACACATATAAATTGAAAACTTTACATTGGTAGGTACTTGATTTGAACCCTTACGTTAAGTCTTCACCCTAAGCTGTTTAACCACAGGGCCATCACAACATGATAGATGTAATCTAAGCCGAATAGTAGACATTTACCGAATATTCGTATTCGGCGAATACTAATACGAATATTTAATTTATCGCCAACTGCTGATCCACTGGCCTTTTGGCGGGAAGATGTCCATTTTCCAAGTCTGAAAAGACTCGCCCAAAAATATTTTTCACTGTAGCCATGTACAGTCGCCTCGGAAAGACTTTTTTCAACGGCTGGGAACATCAAGACTGAAAAAAGAAATCGCCTAAAACCAGAAAATCTACAAATTGTATGTTTTTTAAATAAAAATTTGCCTGTTGTAAATTTTAATTATTAGTAGAGTAAACATTCATCTTATAAAGTCTTTTATTACTATAGTAAGATATTCGTATTCGTTTTCGCCGAATAGTAGGTTTGATATTCGTATTCGTATTTGTATTCGTAAAAGTAGTATTTGTTGCATCACTAATAATAAGTATATATTTACAAACAAAAAGTATATTATGTAGTATATCAACTATCTGGTGTCCACAACACAAGCCTTGTTTAGTGTGGCACTAGATGGCGCTGTGTGTTAATGTCCAGCAATATTTTTTTGTTTATAATTGTGCTGTAAGCAATGCCTGCAGCGAGCAACCAGAGCATTTATTACACAGAACAGCCATATGCCATCTCCTGTTATGAACTTGTGTACCTACTCTATGTGTAACTTATTTACATTTGTTTTGTTATGTCACTTTCAGAGGTCCTTGCACACTGCAACTGTGTCCTATGCAGCTCGTAAGGGCACCAGGGCCAAGGCCCGCGCCAAGAAGGTCAAGATTGAGGTCACCAAAGTAGGCTTCATTCCACACAACCAGAGGGGAAAAGATAAGTATGTTGACAAAAATGTTAGACCTTTAGGGCAATTCACACCGACACGCGACTCTGCGCGATGAAACGATACATATTTCATTGCGATGTGTCAGCAGCGTGAAATAACTTCCAGTACGGGCGCGCCGCATCGCGTCGCGTTTAGGTGTGAACTGACGCTGGATCGTGAGGAGCAGTGTCCGTTTCGATGGCGCGGCCATGACGTTTTGAAAAAATATATATTAAAAGTAGACTCCCAAAACCAATGCTATGGTTAGAAAGTTATAAGGGTTTGAACCCTCCGAACCTCGCGGCCACGGATCTTTTAAACAAAACATTGCAGAGACCTGAAATTTTAGTAAGTAACAGATTGAATTTGAATTTGTAAAAATATAGAAAAAAATCCTGGGCTTATATTTTAGGAGCTGTAAGACTAATACGCCATGGCCGCGCCTTTGAAACGGTGAAAAACACATTTTCGCCGATATCTCGCTGAAAAGGCAACACAATCAACAATCAGCCTATAATGTTCCCACTGCTGGGTCACAGGCCTCCTCTCAATAAGAGGGAATGGGCTAATAAGGCTCCTCTCAATAATGGCAACCATGCGGGCTTTGTACGGGTTGGCAGATGTCACAGTTCTTCGAATTTTTGGTTCTAGGACATGCCGGTTTCCTCACAATGATTTCCTTTTAAATTTCACAAAGTAATGCGCCTGTCTGGGTTAGAACCTACGACTTACCTACTGTTCGTAAGTCGGGGCCGCCACACCGCTGCTCTCGCCACTCGCCCACTAGAACCAATAGGCAGCATATCACGTTTAGAACTGTCATCGTAAGATATCCAGCTTTTGAATAGCCAGATTGTTTAAGCGTAACCCTACTCCAAAGTGAAAAGAAAAAGATATCATTGAAGTCATGCTCATAATTATTTGTTCTAAAATATTATCAGATCTTAATTGCTATTCTATTTCTCAATTCCAGGACTGCAAAGTCGAATGCCAGTAAACATGCCGACGACGTCTACAAGCCAATTCCCAAAGATGATGTGTACCCATTGAAGTACTATCGCTGGATCGTTTACACCGCAGAAGATGCAGTCAGAGCACACCAACAAACGCACCACCCTTCCATGTACAACGTGCCCGATGCACTGGTGTTTGCGAGGATCGAGTGTAACATGACTGCTGCTAAAAAGGTTTTTATATCGAGAATCATTGTACTATTTTAGACTGAGAGTTTTTGTGTCACAGGATCTAATTACTATATTCATAGCTAACTGTAAGATTAGCGTAAGTTAACTAAAGGATCACAAACATGTTTAATTGCATCCTTCAGACCGGAAAGATACCAGCGAAGATGTGCCACTCAAACACCATCCTTCTTCATAAGAAGGGGGATAAAAGCGATATCAATAACTATAGACCGATAAGCTTTGTGTCACATCTCTACAAAGCATTCATTATAGTTATCCACAACCGCATCGAGGCAAAATTAGATTCGCATCAACCACCTGAATAAGCTGGTTTCCGCCCAAGTTTCTCTACTACAGACCACCTTCATGCTTTAAACCAAATCATAGAAAAACACATAGAATTTAGAAAACCTCTATATTTGGCCTTTGTGGACTATACGAAGGCATTTGATAGCGTGAAACATGCAGCTATATTTTCGTCTTTACAAAATCAGCAGTTAGACCAAACCTACATCAATATCCTCAAATTAATTTACAACAATAGTACAGCAAACATTAAACTTACATTTCCAGGTCAAAATTTCAAAATAAACAAAGGCGTAAAACAGGGAGACCCGCTCTCTCCCAAGTTATTTACTAGCACTCTCGAAGAGGTATTCAAGAACCTAGCAGACCTATGGTCTAGTAAAGGCATAACACTCGGTTGCAAAAACCTCACTAACCTTCGTTTCGCCGATGACATCATCTTATTTGCACCGACTGCTACCGAATTACAACAGATGCTCCAAGAACTGAGCACAGCAAGCCTTGAGGTTGGATAATGATGACAATAGCACAAAAAGTAGGGTTGAGGTAGATGGGCAAGAAATCCATTACGTCGATGAGTACATTTATTTGGGCCAGCTAGTTTCCTTCGAAAACAGGCAAGACAGAGAAATTGACCGTCGTGTCGAGAACGCCTGGAAGAGCTACTGGTCCATGAAGTCGCTGATGAAGGGTGACCTACCTTTATCCCTGAAGCGCAAACTCATCGACATGTGCATTCTGCCCATCCTAACTTACGGTGCTCAAACTTGGTCCCTGACTGAGTCACAAAAGTCCAAACTCAAGGTTTGCCAAAGGGCGATGGAGCGTAGTGTATTGAGTATCAAGCTCAGTGACCGAATTCACAATACCACAATACGCTCAAAAACGGGAATCGCTGATGTGGGCAATAAGACTGCTGGGTTGAAGTGGGATTGGGCGGGCCATGTCTGTAGAATGCATCAGGACCGATGGGCCAAAGTCGCCACTCAGTGGGTGCCAGAAGACGGGCAGCGTCACCGAGGGAGGCCTAGAAAACGCTGGCGTGACGGCTTAGAAGCGTTTGCGATAGATTGGCCTGAGAGTGCCGTACGTAGGGAGGAGTGGAAGACTATGGGGGAGGCCTTTGCCCAGCAGTGGGACAATACAGGCTAATAAAAATAAAAAATAAAACTAAAGGATGTAAACCACCTCATCACGAAGCCGTCAACCAAGCATTCTGTTCATCAAACTGAGTTACTCTGCGCAAAAAAAATTGCTGGGAAACGACTCTTTTTTTGGGTGAAAAATCACATTTTACGGTATAACTTAATGTGACGCATTCAACACAAAGATGCTTTGAGTAGTAAAAGGATCATGCAGGTATTTAACTTAAAGTTATAACAATAAAAAGTTGTTTTTAAATAAAAAACTTGTGGAAAAGTCGTGACCCCCTAATATCTCCGTAATTCTAATAGTAATAACATAATCTAACTAGCTGACCCACGCAACTTCGTCTGCGTCACATAAGAGAGAAAATCTAAAGGAAAAAGAAATCCCTGTTACTGCAACATTTTTAATTCATGCGCCGCTCCTAATGGTCGTAGCGTGATGGTATACACCGTGATCCTGAGGTTATACATTAACATCGGCATGTTATTCAACATATAAAAAAAAAACACTTTTTTTTACTTTTTTTCTACCATTTTTTTCACTTAGGGGCAATAAGTAAAAACATATCGTGTTCATCTTAGATTACAAACTCATTTTATCACAACACAACACAAAATGCCTCTAACTTAGGTTATTTTGTTCACAAGTGTACTTTAACATTGCGATATGAAATTCAGTTTTATAGTTTTGGTTGCACAAAGTGGCAACATCTCACAAATAAAGACTCTTTCTCACAGCACAACATAATTAAATTGGTTAAACTTAAATTAGCAATAACTTAAAAACTATGCCATTTAAACTACTACTTCCTTTGTACGATATGTTTAACAAGAGCTATAGAAGTATTATTCAAATTTTTGCATATCCTCAGGAACACGGTGTATAGCCTAAAGCCTTCCTCGATAAATGGACTATCCAACACAAAAATATTTTTTCAATTCTAACCAGTAGTTCCTGAGAGTAGCGCGTTCGAACAAACAAACAAACTCTTCAGCTTTATAATATTAGTAGGTATAGACTAGCTGACCCACGCAACTTCGTCTGCGTCACATAAGAGAGAAAAACGAAAAGGAAAAAAATCCTCGTTTTTGCAACATTTTTCATTCCTGCTTCGCTCCTGATAGTCGTAGCGTGATGTAATGTAGCCTTAAAGCCTTCCTCGATAAATGGACTATCCAACAAAAAGAGATTTGAACCAGTAGTTCCTGAGATTAGCGCGTTCAACCAAACAAACACACAAACTCTTGTGCTCTATAATATTAGTATAGATTAAAAGGAAGAATATATGCATGTTTTTTCTTGCCTTGTATACCCACTGCTGGGCAAAGACCTTCTTCATATCCTTCCAAGTACTCATATCTTCGGAGCAGCCTTCGTGATGTGCGTCTAGATCGTCTCGCCACCTCTTTCTAGGCCGGCCCCGGGCCGCGCCGTCTATTCTCATACATCCATGGTTTTGAGACCAGCTACATGCATGCGGCTCACGTGACCCGCCCGATCCTATTTGAGCCTGCAGCCTTTTTGCCTACGTCTGCAATTCCGGTTTTTGAGCGCAGCGTAATATTTCGTATTTTATATGCTTTCTGTACACCCAGAATGCTGCGTTCTATTGCTTTTTGGCAGACTCCAAGGCGGGACTTTTGCGATTCGGTGATTCGGTACCAGCCCCCGTATTTACAAACGCTTTGATTCGATTTCGATTTGGGAAGTCGTATGTCTATATATCGTTTTCGTTATGCCAAAAAAGGATAGCCATACGACTTGTCTTATGAATACGGGGCATTACGGGGTCAGGTCTGAGCACCGTAGGTTCGGACGGGCAGGAAACACATATCCATGAGTTTTCGGTTCAAGGGCATCTTAAAATCTTCCTTCATTGGCGTCTTCATGGACCAGTATTTTTCCAGGTGTGGTCGACTCGACTATCAATTTCTTTTTCCTGCCTGTTTTTGACATCCACACAAATTATAAAAATTGAAGTCTGTTTGTAATTTCAAAATAACATGTTTTCACTGAATACAAGTACAAGTGAGAATATAAACTGTACTATAATCAAAATGTCGTATTTTTTCAATTTGGTCTGTCTGTTTCTTCCGGCTGATCTCCGAATCGATCCCGATCGATCGATCGATCGAGCCGATCTCCGCTGTCCCAATTTGAGGGGACTTTTATTGGCTGATAGCTAATGTTATAAGGAGCAACTTGTGCTACTTTTATTTTAGAAAAATAATTAGGGTTAGGGAAGTAATATTTTTATAATATTCACAGGCTATAGCTAATTTAAACTAATATAATAAAGCTGTAGAGTTTTTGTGTTTGAAAGCACTAATATCAGTACCTAAATACCAGTCTGTTTGAAAAACGAACGACCGTCATAGTTCGTTTTGTGGTAAAAGTTCCTCTTTATTGTCAGTTCTGTGCCCCAGACCAGACCGTGATCCATCCTCTGGAGTCTACTGACGCCGCGGTTAGCAAACTCACCTGCTGGGCCTAAATAATTTAGCAAGATGAAAAAATTTACGAAAAATAAAGAGATCAGATAATAAAACTGCTTTAGGCGAGGGACAAACACAAGTGGCGTATGGCGTATGGTGGTGGCGCGGGTGCGAGGAAGTGCTTGGCCATTTCCTCGCCCCCAGCGCACCCGCAGCCGCGCCACCGCCTTACGCCACTTGTATATGACCTGCGCCTTAGGCGCGTTGAACTAAAATCATGGAACTCGCGTTACCGTCACGTACGCTTCGTAGCCCTCGTAGTCTATCCGCTACGGGCGGCGTAGCACCACATAGGCGTGCGCGAGCCACAACCCGTAGTAGTGCTACGACTGGGGCGGGGCCTGTGTACTTTTTGTTATTACTTCTTTCGGCAGTCCCCAAACACTGCCCCGATTTTACCACAAAGATGACGGTCTGATTATCTAAACAGCTGTTTAAAACACATTTTTGTATGGGAACGCGTCACAGTGGCCATTTTTAGATAATCAGACCGTTATCTTTTCGGTGAACATGGACCTTAGTCAGGGTTCCATCCAAAGAGATTGAGTACCATAGGAACCTATTACTAAGCTCCTTACGGCTACACCACAGATAAAAAACAAAAAAAACCTTCTTCTCACCAGACCTTGTTTTTTTATCAACAGAATCGCTTCGTAGAAAGTTTCACTCGGCTCTCCCTGCTGCCGAACCTGTTCCCTCGTGATGAAGAACGCTCGATCCTCGCATTCTGTAAGGGTCCTGAGCTGCTAAAGGAGGCTATGGATGCTGGAGCTTCGATTGCGGGTGGTACTGACCTTGTTAAGAAAATACAGGTGAATATTATACTGCTCAATACTACTTGTTCAACGAATTCTATATCTACCTAGATCGATATCTAGGTAGATATAGAATTCGTTGAACGTAGGTGCTCTGGCGATCCAGAGCACCTACTTTACGTGCGTGGCTTGAAGCTTCCAGCTTCAGGGTAACCCGCGAAATTCAAATTTTCTTATGTTTTGTGCAATAAGGTAGACCACAAAAAAAAAACTAAGGAGTCCGTCAGTTAGATTATCAAAAAACATTTGACCTGTATTTTTTCTTTTGTTACGTAAATCAAAATTTGACGAAAATATGACAATTTTTAAATTCTCCATACGTCACACCTGGGTATATTTTTAGGATTATTTTTCAATATACATTGATAACAACAACATTTCAAAAACGAAAAATACGTGTACGAAAATAATGAACTGACGAACTGAACTGACTAAATGGACTTGTAATTTTTTGATAATGTCGTCTTGCCTATTTGCAGGCCAGTGCTTGGTTGTATGTTTATGAAAATATGTTTCGCGGCTGTACGACAGATGTAGTTACAGAATTAAAATCATCAAAATCATCAGTTCAACCCTGCAAGTTCATATAAATGTAACTTGATTGAATTGACTATTTCATGAGAAAATCATTCAATCTAGCAAGAAAATTTGAATTTCGCGGGCAACCATGGAGCACCTTAAGTATTTTATGCTTAACGTGGCTACTATCGCAGCAAGTGGCAGTAGTCACTATCAGTGAAGTCTGCTGTCTAGAAGAAAATCGCGGGAAAAATGTGGTGGTCCATAAGGTCCCTTATTTGCCATAAGAACGCATTTTTTTCGAAACACAAACCTGTCTTCAGGATCATTCTTTTCTAATTTGAATCCATTCAAACCGGCTAAACTTATCTTTTTGTAATTCCACAGGAAGGTCAGATCAAGCTAAGCGATTATGACTATGTGCTAGCACATCCCAATGTCCTCACAGACTTGGTGCCAATCCGAGGATTGATGAAGAGGAGGTTCCCGAACCTTCGCGCGGGCACCTTAGACCCCAACCTTAAGGAGCTAGTCAGAAAGTTCTGCGGTGGGGTCCAGTATAGAGTCGTGAAAGATGACGTTCAAGAGAACTTTGGATCTGTTGAAGTACCAATTGGAAGGGTGGGTATTAATTAGAGCGTTTTCATAATGTCACATACAGGGTGTAAACAACCTCATCACGAAGCCGTCAACCACGCATTCTGCACATCAAACTAAGTAACTTACCGCAAAAAATATTGCTGGGAAACTCTTTTTTGTGTTGAAATATCACGTTTTGTGGTATAACTCAATGTTAACGCACTCAAAACATTGTGCTTATGGATGGATTAAATAATCTGACAATAAAAACTTGTCAAAAAGTTGTAACTTTGATTCTCACTTTCTCCGTAACTAGAAGGTTCAGGTATGGTGTAGAACAAAAATAAAATATCGGAATGACGAGGAGACTAAGTGCCTCTTTCGTTATGGGCATGTTCAGCGCAGTTGAGCTGTTTTAATTTAATTGTTAAGCTGTTTGTTGTTATAATCTATATGTACGTGCTGCTCTTTGTGTTGTGCTGTCCATTAGCGAATAAATGATTATTCTATTCTATTCTATTCTTGGCTTCGTTATTAGATGTTTTACACCCTTTATACAAAACCGAAATGTATCTACTACTCTGCCTCCACGGACATTACAGGCGCTAGTTTATGATGTTACATAAAAACGAATCGTGTCACTGAGGCCTGCACTGTAGTAGCAATTTTGCGAGTCAAATCGCGCTAGCAAAATATTGGCCCGTGTCCGGTTTACGGTCGCGTACAAAGTTTAACCTCTCATTCGATAGATGGCGTTGTGCCTTCAAACGCCGCCGGCTGAATCGCGCTATGGTTTCGTTACATGAGAAAACATATAGTGCGAACAATATTTTGTTCATTATATCACCAGCCTTAGATAGGACGAACGTTACAAGTTTATCAGCCAAAATTTGGCAGATGAAAATTTTTGACAAATCAGCCTTAAAAAATCATGTAAAAGGCTGATTTTATAATCTATCTACAAGTTTAGAAAGTTCATCCTAGTTAGGATTTTACCCATGATCTATTGTTACAAATAGTCCCATCTGCAATCCGTAAACGATCTGGCCCACAAAAATAATTTGCATACAGTTTATGAAAATATTTGTTCATACTGTCCAGTCTAAATCATCCTTGCACCAAACATGCCATCAAAATATCCAGAATATAACCTTATTCGCCGACGAAGGTGGTGTGACGACGATCGTTTGTGGGGCGATCATGGCCAGATATTGCTCAGGACAGAGAGATTTCGAAGGAGAAAGGGGAGGCCTTTGTCCAGCAGTGGGAAACTCAAATAAGCTTACAAAAAAAAAATCTGATCCACAATTTATTTGTTTCAGCTAAATATGGAACCAAAGCTGGTTGCAGAAAACCTGCAAGCTTTGCTACAGGATCTACAGTCTGCGCGCCCAAAACGAGATGGTCTTTTCATTACAAGGTAAAATATCAATATTTCTGATTTAGTCGCCCAACAGTAAGGAAAAGTTTTGGGTTCCTCCTCCACCCTTCAATAGAAATAATTGGACCACGAATGGATAAACAAACATTTTTAAGCAGAACATAATTTGATCACTATCATAACTACAGTCACATGTAAATCGAAACAGTATCATTCAAAATGCTAACATTTATTGACCTTTATCATAGTCAGTTATGTTCTAGTTTTGAAAGCTCTATCCGATGGTATGCTAGGTCCGTAAATGTTGGTTATTTGACTTATATATGTCACCGTAAAATTGTCAAACACGTTATATTACAATATAACGTGTTTTTTCTCGCGATATTGTAATGTCTCGAATTATTGTCAACTGAACATACGGAAGTATCTCTGCCCCCATAATCGGGACTTGGGGCACCCCCCCGTTAGGTTAGTTAGGTTCCTTTAAACCCTGTACTCGGAAATAGGGGCCCCGCGAAGCAGAGCTCCGTCGACTACGCTTTTAAGGGGGAATATAAAGTGTTTTAAGGTTATGTTATATTAATCGGTATTTCTCAGGAATGGTGCATTATCTTTTCATGAGAGTTGTGCCACTGGGCAAGGGGAACCCCTCCTTCCCTCCACACCGCGTAAGTTGACTACCATCGCATGCATTTCACGAAAAATAATGCGTTTTGTTGTAAGCAGTATGTTCATTTGACAATAATTCGAGACTTTACAATATCGCTAGCGATACACAATTATCATAATTTACAATATAACGTATTTGACAATTTTACGGTGACATATATATTATGACATCTTAATTATTTACAAAAATTACAAAAATGCTAATATTTGAACTTAGTAACTAACGGGGTCGTTAGTTTCTGATGGGATGCATGGTAGATGGTAAATGGAAGGTTGCTATTAAAAGCTGGGCCAAGATCTCATATATTTGTATAACATCATAATTATATTATCCAAAAAGACTAATACACTTCTGGACACATCTATTGGCCCACCTTAGTTAGAGTTTAGGTTTCGATGGCCCCTACCGAAATATGATTGCTAGATTGAACAAAAACTGTTGATGCAGTTTTAAACCTGATACATTTTACCATCTTTTTCGATCGTATTGTTTTAAATTTGAATTCAGAATACCATACGACATGGAGCTACGTCTAACAAGTCGGATATGCGCCTTGTTAAAGGCAATTGATTTTTGAATAAAAAACATGTTTTATCAAATAAAGGTTTAATTTAATAACGCGTGTTGCCTCCATGGGCATCTACCACAGCTCTCATACGATTAGGCATAGAGTTTATCAACCGCTCTATGAAATTTTGAGGGATCATCTCCCATTCCTCTTCTATGGCAGTTTTCAACTCCTGCATCGTCTGGGCAACTGGCTGACGAGCCCTAACACGTCTTTTTAGCTCGTCCCACATGTGCTCAATGGGGTTCATGTCTGGGCTTCTGGCTGGCCAGTCCATAACTGTGATGTTCACATCCCGAAGATATTCCCTGACGATGCCGGCCGCATGGGCTCTTGTATTATCATGCATAAAAAGGAAATTTGGGCCCACATAGTCCGCGTATGGTATCACGTGAGGTTCTAAGCACTCACGAATGTACCTTTCAGCATTTAATGTTGACAGCCGTGGTCCTGTAACAACCTCAAGTTGAGTTTTGCCGCTCGCGGATATACCGCCCCAGACAGTCCATGAGCCACCGCCATAAGCAACCCTCTCTTCAAAGCAGCATTGTGCGAAACGCTCTCCCTTACGTTGGTAGACCTTCTTCCTTCCATCATTGCCATGTAACACAATTTTAGACTCATCAGAAAAGAGTACACGGCTCCAATCTTGCTGTGTCCAATTTAAATGACTGCGTGCGAAATGAAGGCGCGCTGTTCGGTGGGCTCGCGTTAGTTTGGGCCCATTAGCTGGCTTGTGTGGTACCATATCGCGTTCCTTTAACCTTCTCCGAACAGTTCGAGCGCTCACAGATACTCCGTGGAAGTCGCGAAGTTGGTTTTGTATCTCAATGGAGGTAAGGTGACGATTTCTCAAGCTGGTTGTCACGATGAATCGATCCTGCCTTTCAGTTGTGACCCGGGATCGTGGCCTTCCTTGGCGACGAACAAAGCCGCCGCACAGTGGGCTGAAACGGGCCGGTAGAAGACTTAGCGTTTAAAAAAAAAAAGTTTCTTTTTCTGAAACTTTAAATAGTGCGTTGGATTTATCTATTGATTATAAGTAATTATTTATATGAGGGTCGTTTAGATAACTTGAGTATTTTCGGAGTTATTAATAACCAAAGTAATTTTTGTATGAAGCAAAACAAAAAACCTTGTAAATCTAGAAATTCTCAAATTTTCTCAAAGAATTGACTTTACGTATATATAGTACGTATTTTTGTCCTATTTTAGCACCTATTCTCGAGTTGCGATTTTTTGCGATTTGGTCGCAATTTCAAATTTTGTTCTCTATTCCACACCACCATAGAGATTAAGAACCAGGCCCGTTTTTTTTTATTTAGTGGTCTCCCCGTTAGGCCTAAACCACTAAGGACTAATAAAATAAGTAAAAATCACATTCAGGTACTGGTCACTGCACTTTTTAAATTTAATCACTATCAAGAGTATCCATATTAACGAATGCAAAATTTTCGTATTCGTCATCATCAAATGTTTCCGTTTGTTCAATTATTAATAAATTTTGTGCTTCTTCTGACAAAGTTTTATGTTTTCTGCGAAGTTTGTGGCGTTTCGCTGAGATGAGTGGATCAGAGCTGGTCAACAAATTATTTAAAATGTCTTTATTTGTAGTTTTTCTACTGCATTTCCTGGAATGGTGTTGGCGGTACCTACGAAAGTCTTTATTTCTAGCTTCAGCAGCTTCTTCAGATAGTTGTCCTATTGGTATTACCTAGACCAAAACTTTCAATAATAACTGCACCATGCATAAGAACTTTATGAACACTCGAAGGCATATAATACCAGCCATATAATTTCAAATACAGTCGCATGGTCACTTGAGCAAATTCGTGAAATTTGACTGTGTCAATGTGGTAACCTGATGAAATTGCCTCTAAAATGGTTGCAAACCGCCTAATTAAGTCTTCACTAACACCAGTTATCTCAGCAGTCACGTTTGGGTAATAACTTTAAGGTCTTTTCATGTTGATCACTTAATTAGACTAAAAATTTATACCTTATCTCACCACACAAACTGTCATTATTTTTAATACTACCAATGTTTTTAAAAATAATAAAAAGGTCAAGTTTGATCACCAGATCTTCAAACATTTTCACAAACACAAAATAACTCACACTCACTTCACTTATTTGTTTATGTAATAAATATGTGAGAGTAGTGCGTCTATTATGGTGGATAATAGAACACTGAAGTACGTTTGAATGCAATAGTACATTTTGTGCCCTATTATCGTTGCACCAATCAGGTAACGACACGTGTCATAACTTGATGTTGCGGTCGCGCATTCCTATCTCTTGATTCCCGGAAATAAGTGTCAAAACAAATTACGTCATACCTACCTATATTACCTATGGTGGTAGAAAATGTCGAACATTTTTTTTTTATTTAAAGTACTAAGTAAGTATTGGAGTACTTCAGGCCGTTTAGTGTACATTATTTTCAATTTCAAATAAATTGGAATAAAATTAAAATTAATAAAGCTAAAATTTCATGACTCTTCATACAAATTTGATATGGCTATATCTCCGAAAGTACGAGTCCAATTAAAAAAAGTTAAAGAGTAAAAACTTTTTAAATTTATGTCTAGATACTAAAAAAATACATTTTAGTTCTTAAGACCCAACTTTGCAATCCCAGCCCACTGTGCGCCGGTCTCTAGGTACCTACGATAAACATTTCGGACCGTAGATCTACTTAAATTAAGTTGAGCCCTCACGTTTCTTTGGCTGTGTCCGGCCTGAATAAGTGCCACAGCTGCTTGGGCGGCGACTTCAGGTGAAGTATCCATAGATTATTGATAGAACCTCACCTTAATGTTAAGAATAAGTAATGTTAGTTGCAAAACCAAAGATATCAATCACTTTTTCAATAATTAAATCCAAGTAAACCAATAAAACCAAGTTTTCTTAGTATTCGATTGTTTGATATCAACAAACAGGCTCCAAATTGTCTTTTGTTTCTTAAATTCTGTGTTCGAAATTCAAAAAAAGACTATTGAATGAAATGAATGTGCCAGGTTCAAAACTGCATAAAAACTTTTTGCTCGACCTAATATAAAATTTTAGCTAGGACCAAACGAAACTGAAAATACAAGGTGGGCCAATAGATGTGTCCAGAAGTGTATTTAACTTAGTTCCTGTCAAGTACCTAGTACACTAGGATCTGAAGGTTGGTATTGCAGGATGAGCCTAGGTCTCATACTTTTGTTTCCCATTCTCCTGTGCTTCAAGTTATTTTTTTTACAGGTGCTTGATTGTCAGCCCGCCATCAAAAGAAAAACTCAAGATTGACCCATTTGTTTATGTGGATAAAACTTTGTCTAAAGAAGTACAAGAAGATAGTGATGACGAAGGAGAAGCCGTCGCCGCTACTGCGTAGTTATTTTAATAAGTTTAGTAGTATACTAGTGTAAAATACAATAAAATAAATATTTAATAAAGTGTTAGTTTTGTTTAATTTAATTAATTGTGAATGCTTTCGTATTATAATTCCCTATGAACGCATTGTTTAGGTTGGCATGTCAAGTCACGTCTATCCTGTCAACCACACAGATGCAAAAGTGCGTTCTGAAACTAGTAAATTACAATGGTCAGCATTCAAAAATGCAGCATTAATAAAGCAGGATACTACTAATTATTCTTACATACCGCTATCGTTACGCTAATAATAACATTGTAGTTTTGATAAAGGCATTTTTTGGATTGAAATTTTCGAAGCGGATTATTTTATTTGTTCATAGGTTTCGAACGCACCCAAGAGGGGCGTAAAACAATCCGCCATTTTGTCCCTATGACAATTTAGGATTTTAATAGTTTGAAACCAGAAAAAATCTAATTAATCATTACTTAAAAGTGATATTCCGGAAACTGTGCAGTGTTTATAAAAACTGTGATATTTGTGTCTCTAGTTATTTTTGTTTACGTTTCATCTTGACGTTTTGTAGTTGACCGATTTTGACGTCGATTAGAAGAGAGCTCTAGATAAATCAAAATGGGCACAAGAGAGGACGAATACGATTATTTGTTCAAAGGTAACGTTGTTTCTATTCTAGAGTGGATATCTTCCACTCATACTGTTGTCCACAACGATGTGTTTTTGAATCGTAATATGTAACTTCTCAAAACCATTGTTTCATCTCCGAATGACGTAGGAAAAAAGTGATTGATATGATTTTCCTCTTGCTTTTGTACTAAACCACCCATAAGTTTTGGTAATCTAAGTATCTGATGTGCTGCAATGTTTGTTTAGATTGCATTTGCTACGAAACAACTAAGTTAGTATCACATCAGCTGATTGAGTCATATCGATCGATTTCTTGTAAATTTTCGTTATTAGTGAGTCACCTTCCAGCTCACGTATGATCTAATCATTAACTGTTACGTTTCTAACATAAAATTGTGGATACTAACAGGTATTTCGTGCTAACATGCGTTGGTAATATTTCCTATTGTTCTTTGTTCCAGTTGTTCTAATAGGTGATTCTGGGGTCGGTAAAAGCAGTCTCCTATCACGTTTCACTAGAAATGAATTTAACTTAGAGTCTAAATCCACAATTGGCGTGGAATTTGCAACAAGAAGTATAGAGGTAAATACATTTTTTGTTTTGTACCATAGTTTATGTTAATTGCATGCTAACAACCTGGTCCCATTGTTAACAGAGAAAACTCTTCATTTCTTTTGTTTACTAGTTGTGTTTTCAGTCTTCTTCTGTAAGTATACATTGAAACCTTTGATTTTATGTTGCAAAAAGTAGTATTTAGGTATGTTTTAAGATACATAGTGCCAATTGGCGTATTTTTCCCAAAGCAAGACAAAGGACTTGTTCATTTAACTATGAACATTATCTGTAGCTCACTCTTACTGATTAGAAGACTATAAATATCATTATCATAAGTAATTCAGTAAAACTTTTGTAAAGATTACCATTAAAATAAAATATACAAAACTAAGCAAGGTACCCAGTGTGTATTGATGATTCATTCTATTTATAGCCTTCAAAATTATATTTTTATTTTACTTTTGTAGGTACCTCTTAGTTTACACAAACCAAACAATGAAATTGTAGGTATTGTAATTGCTTGCAATTAAACCTAAATTTACTTAAAAAAGGAAGAAATTGTTTGAGTGTGTTTTTCTGCGGAGACTTGTAAATTTCCTTCAAATTCTTTTTTTTTTGTATTGTTATTATAAGGAACAGCAAAATTTACATTATGGAAACTAAAAACTATTAAAACAATATTTAACTTAAATTTATTGTGTTAACTTGATACCACGCTATTTCTCTGCCTACACATTTTTGATCATATAAATCGGACAAAAAATATGGTAAAAGGGATAATGCCAGAAAAAGGAAAACTACGAATACTTTATTCTGGTTATCAAAATTGCCAACCTGCTTTGATCAAGCGTGGTGAACAATGCTCATGTCTTTTCCGTATGAGAAGACACCTTTGCCCTGCAGTCTGACGAATTGGCTGGTATTGAAACCAAATGTTAGGTGTTGATATTGTCAATGACTTGTAAGCTACATTTCTCTATTTTACCAACAAATTAGATAGTCGCATTTATTAACCAAAACAATGAGATCAATGCTTCACTATACCACTAAATAACAAAGGTATGTAAGTAAGTACAAGGACTTTATCATAAAAGGTCAGCCTTTTAATTTTGAGACAATAAAGTGAACACAACATCTGGTCAAAGAGTTTTTATTGGTAACGAGTAATTGATTAATATGAAACCATTTCCATTCAAATGCGCAAGCCTCGTTGCTTAGTGTGGCATTAGATGGCGCTGTGTGTATTGTCCAGCGATATTTATTTATTCTTATTCTAACATTTCAAATGTCCTTCATTCATACTAGTTTATTATCCACACAGTTTCAATACTAAAAAAATGGAGTAATGAATCTATTTTTTGCCAATATAATTTAAATAATGTCATAATTATTATTTACTAGCGGACGTCACGCGGTTTCACACGCGTAATTCCCGTTCCCGTGGGAGTACGGGGATAAAATATATCCTATGTTACTCGTGGATAATGTAGCTTTCGAATGGTGGAAGAATTTTTAAAAACGGTCCAGTAGTTTTTAAGCCTATTCATTACAACCAAACAAACAAACAAACAAAGTTTTCCTCTTTATAATATTAGTGTAGATTGGTTTCTTAATTTTGACTACATCACTACATACAAATAGTATGTTTGATGATCATCCATTTTTGTGCCAAAAACTGAAAGAGTAAAAAAAAGAAAAAAAAGTTGGTAATATGAATCTTACAGAAGAAATTATACTCCTATTGGTTCGTTTTGCAGTGTCACACAATTGTCATAAAATTGGCTGAGTTTATGAGTCTTCATCATTATATTCACACAGTAAAAAAATCTAACCATTGTGTGCCTACAAGTGAATTTAACAACAAAGATAATATCTTTTACTTTCTAACTCACTGAGTTTGTTTATGTTATACAGAGGTACCATTTTGAATGATACTGTCTCCATACCTAATATGGTTATATTTTAATGATATAAACGAAAAATATATATAGATACGGTTGATTTGAGAAACTTCCTTTATAAGTTGTTTAAAAAGAAACATGTGTTTTGAAGATTTTTTTCTTCATCACATTGTTTTTTCCTCTGGTTTCCGCAGTTGATACTTCAAAGTGTCGTGCATTAAATACTACTTATTATAATTTCAGTTTTGTATAGGTGAGTAGTTCCTAACAAGATAAGTTTCAATTTAAAAACCAAAATTACTGACAAGTACCAACCCTACCATAGTATTTTTATGTTACCTCAAATATAAATAAAAGCTCACTGTAGCATGTTCTATTTGCAGCAGTATGTACTGGGTATAAAGCATTCCGTCCGACTTTTATCCGTACCTATATGTATTGTACTCGTATTTGAATGAAATCGAATAATCTAAATTCACATTTTAATACAGACCATTGTGACATCCTATACCACTAAGATCTTGCTTCGGATTCTCATGTTTGGTGATATCATCAGAAATTTCTCAGCAGTAGTACCCAGGAGTGAGAACTTGTGCCGCAATAGACTCAACCCCGACATGGGACTTCATGGGGTTTAGGTTTCCGCACTTAGTCCTTGAGGTGGACCATTGTGCGTTAGTTGTACTAATTTATTTATTAAAACTTTATGCACAACTAAAAACTGGACAAAGGCGGACTTGGGAATTTTCTACCAGTCTAACTTAGGGTGATGCAGAGGCAATACTCAGTAGGTGCAATAACAGAAAAAAGACTAGAAAATATATCTATCAAAAACATATAAGAAAATACAAAGTACCTATATAACATTAAGAAAGATAAACAAGAAAAACTGTAACAACTTAGTTCTGAGACGAATCTGCCAACTTCTTGTGAATATGCTCTTGAGGGCTCCACTTGTAATTCGTGTACACCTCTGCATACCCTTTCTGAGATTATATATTTGTAATGTTATGCTACGTTTTATTTTCTATTTTAATACTTCCGTTTTCACATGATATACGGACTTATTTTATAATAAAATAGGTGCGTATTTTACGCAATTAACACAGTAATTGCAAATGAAAATAAATCAGTCGAATCACTTGTTAATTAATTGTAATCTTGAACACCAATTATGTTCAATTGATAGTGTTCGATTTCAATCGTGTTACATTAGATAAGTGACTTTATTCCGTACGTTACTAGGAGGGATTTCTTTTGCCAGTTTTGCTTAGTAAGCTTGCCTACCCCAAATTAGATTTATAAGAAAATCGTTAGTCGTAAATAATCCCATGGGAACGTAATGCCGGGATGAAATGTTTCCTGTCTTTACCAGGTCTATCGGTGCGCAATTTTTTTAATATGTGTTCAGCCGTTATGATGAGAAAAGGTAAATGACAGATTTATAAAATTACCCGCGAACCTGCAACCTCCGTCCGCGTACTAAGGATTTTATAAAAATATTACAGATTTGGTTCTTTTTTGCACGGAACCCTATTTTTGTTAACTCACTTTTATTCTACAATAAAAGTAGCAAGCAGTTAACTCCTTCGGTTCGGTTGTTACTTGTTCCTTCTAACGGAGTTTTTTTTGTTACAAGTACCGAATACATAATTTCATAATTATGCATTCAGTAAAAAAAAAAAGTCTGTGGACCCCGACCGAATCGGTCTGACGCCATTGTTTAACTAATGTGTCTACTTCGCTAACAGATGAAGATTTATTTTAAAATTACAAACAAACACCTCAATTTTATTTATTTGTATCGATGGATGGTAGCTAACCATTATTTTAAGGGATAATAAAACTTGTAATATCATCATTTGAAAGGCTTCCTTCCTTTGTATTACGCTTTTCCTCTTTTAATTATGTTACATGTAATATGTGGTGTTGATTATCATTATTTCATCCGAGAAGCGTAAGCTTTAATTATTAGTAACGTGCGACATGAGTTCCTAGTTCTTTATACGCCTCATCAAGGACCGGTGTTTTTACATATAAACTTACCTTTTTTATACATGGAAAACTGACTCTGGACTGTCTGTCTGTATGTCTATCTATCTATCTATCATGGGGGTTTAGGTTTCCGCACTTAGTCCTTGAAATGGACCATTGTGCGTGAGCCATGGTGGCCGATTACTCCAACCAGCCCACCTCCCTCCAGAAGCAGATTAAACTTTCCGGTCTCCTCAAGACATCTGCAAGTGATCCTGGTGTTCCCAGGGTCTCTTCGCTAATCTTGGTAACGCCTGTGCACTCCAGGAGCATATGCGCTACCGTCTCCTCCGCCTCCATGCACG
This sequence comes from Xestia c-nigrum, assembly GCA_916618015.1. Taxonomy (NCBI): domain Eukaryota; kingdom Metazoa; phylum Arthropoda; class Insecta; order Lepidoptera; family Noctuidae; genus Xestia; species Xestia c-nigrum. Next base: position 25,951,602 of record OU745247.1, read on the forward strand.
CTCTGCACAGGGGACTGTCAGTGATACCTAGGGTGTGGAAGTGTTTGTTCAGCGAGCAGTGTCCAGTGATGGTCCCCGCCACCAGACGCAGGCTATCTCTGTCTAGGCGCAGAAGACGCCTGGTCAGCTTTGGATCCAAGGATGGCATAGCTTCCTTGGATTGCCTACAACCTGGTGCCGAGGCCCACCATTTCTCTGCTTGTAATCGGGTGTGATCCTTTAACCAGTTCCTCAGTTGTATGTCTCTCTGGATCTGTTACCTTTTCACGCGTTAGTGACTTAACTTTGAGAAATATTGCATACAGATAAACCAAGGTCTGAGATCCGAGTATAGGAATAGGATACTTTTATCCCTACTTTTATCGCCATGCTTGCGAAAGCTAGACCAGGTACTTAGGTAATCATCACATAATTACCTCTTTAGAATTTAAAATATCCCAACGCAATCATTTTCATTGTTATCAGTACCTATTTGATAGTGTAGTAGGTATGGGCAGCGATCAATGCATGCATATTGTAGATTTGACATCAAGGCGACTAAAATATCTAAAGCCGTAAAAAATATGTCTTATTTTTAGAGTAAGAAGGTAAATTATTTAAAAAAATTAGGTTAGTAGAACGTAAAAAAAACTTTCAAAGAAAATTAGTTAAAATAAGATAAGATATTTCGTTTTTGCGAAATGGGACATTTTCGTCAAAGTACAGCAGTCATTTGGTTCCCGATCTATTTGAGTTAAACCAAAAGAAAATCACGGATATAATCCTGTAAGTAGGTACTTTAAGTGTAGTGAAAAACCGTGAAAGTCTAAAACAGTGTATTTGTGTTAAGTTTGTATCAACGCGTATGAGGGCGGCACTGAAAATTTCGGGAATCAAATAAGTGACACAACATTACTATTTAAAAATGTATTTATTGCTTTACGAAGTATTCTCCGCGAAATTTGACACATTTTTCTATACGATGGAACCAATAATTGAAGCAACCATTCCATTCGGAAGTTGGGGTCTCCAAAATGTCCGTTTTGTAGGCGTCTACAGCTTCTTCAGGTGATGAAAATCTCTGTCCACACAATTTATTCTTTATTTTAGGGAAAGTATAGAAATCATTAGGGCTTAGGTCGGGGCTGTACGGCGGATGGTCTAATAATTCTATGTTTTCTTGCTCTAAAAACTCTTTTGTTCTGTGCGCGGTGTGAGAGCTCGCATTGTCGTGATGGAGGATGATGCGGCGGTTGCAGTTCTCTTTACGGAGTTCAGAAACGACCTGTGGCAAACAAATGCTAGCATACCATTCTGCATTAACCGTTCTTTTTCCCTCAAGAGGAATAGTCGTAGCATGGCCGGTTTTGGAGACAAACGTGGCCACCATTTTTTTTGCATCACTCTGTGAACGAACAATTTTTGTTGGCTTTAACTCATTTTCGAACACCCAAACTCGTGACTGGTTTTTTGTTTCGGGTTCGTACGCGTATATCCAGGATTCGTCACCTGATACGATGTTGTATACAGCATTTGAGGATCCGTGGAATCGTTCGAGAGTTCTGACGCACCAAGTAACACGAGTCGCTTTTTGCTCTTCACAGAGCGAATGCGGTATCCATCGGGAAAACAACTTTTTTACACCTAATTGTTCATGCAAGATTATTTGTATTTGACTCATGCGAATGTCTAAAGTTGCCTTAATTTCGCGGTATGTCACATATCGATCTTCCTCAATCAGCTTACGCACAGCATCAACGTTTTCTTGGGTGACTGCAGTTTTTGGACGACCTTGACGGGGATCATTACTGAGCTGGACACGTCCACGTTGAAATTCAGCAAAACAGCGATAAATTGTGGTTTTGGATGGGGCTTCATCACCAAATGCAGAAATCATCCGGTCAACACACTGTTTTTGTGTTAAACCACTTCGAAAGTCATAAATAAATCATCGCTCTTGCATATTCTCGAGTCAATTCCATTTTCTCAACGACTAAACAAGTTTGACAAAACCTTGTGACTAGACCGAGAATCTTTTATTTGAAATAAATAAATGGTATTCGATTTTTAAAACCAAGGAGTATTCAATTTAAAAAAAAATAATAGGTATGACAGGAACAGTGGAAATATTCCATTCCCGATACTTTTAGTGCAGCCCTCGTACTACAAAAGGCGGGGCACAGCTCCTTCCCCTTCGGGGAAACTGACCATAACACAAATATTAACCTGAATTAGGAAAAACGAAAATTTTATCAGCATAAGATAATTTAGGAACAGTCACATGCTGAATCCTACTGTCGGTAACCAGAACTTATCTATTCTGTGCCAGAACTTCCGTCACCTAACTGTTGAGAGAAAAGTCATTTCCGCCGAGTCTTTCCAACGTTAAAAGTTCAGAATGAGTTATTGATTCTTATCGATAGCCGTCATAATTCCCATGCATAATCGGTTTACGTTACGTCACTTTAGTGCCAAAGGTCAATATTTCTTCTTGTGTTACGTGAAGCAGACAGTGTTTTATGGTTTTAAAGTAAAGAATTTGGTTAGGTATATCCAATTACCAAGTTACTTTTAACCTGTGTAAGATATTTTCGTTCTTTTTTCACTGGTAGAAAAAAAAAACAAATGTGATCAAAGTTATAGATAGGTACTAGTATATTTATTTTGGAAAACGTGTGTATTTGTAAAACATGAGTTTCATAATAGTATGAGGTATGTATTACACTACAGTTCTTCTAAATAAAAGAAAGTAGCCACATGTTTTGTCACATAATAGTGTTAATTAAAGATTTATTGTATAATATCATATTTCGAAGAGTCGATTTCTATTTCTATCACTGATGAAAGTAAAACGCTCAAGAACAGATACCTACTTACCTAGTTGCTTTTACAAATTTCCTTCGTGCAAGAGTTATTCTAGTTCATTACTTACACATAAAATCGGGCTCACCTTTGCTATAGTATGTTAATGGCAGCCATTGGTGTCGATTCTGTTGTGCACAAACTACACTTAATTTAGGCTATTGCTATCTTTTACTAAAAGGCAGAGGGAGAAAAGGACGGCTATAGCTATGAACTAAGTTAGAGATGTCATACTCGTTTATGCCTTGCGCTTCACTGTGTTTTAGTCGACATGTTTTAATTACGTGCACCCTTCATTAGTATGGAAAAATTTGGTCCAATTAAATTTGACAGATCTAAATTACGTCCGTCTCTTTCTCGTTTTATTAGAGAGAAAAAGATAGCAATACCCTAGGTAAAATAAAGTTTAGTTTGTGCACAACAGAATTGACACCATTGTCTCATTCTATATTATTTAAGTTCTTAACTTTAAAAACCAAAAATAAGTCTTGAATTGCCCTCTATCGTGATCTTCAACATTATTTTCTAAAAACGAATCGGCTCATTGTTTTGGCTCGTACGAAGAGATAATAGGGAAAGGACAATGTCGGCAATAGGCTTGTTTACTGAAAAATTCTAATTAGTCCGGCACTTAGATTATCAAAAAATATTTGACCCGTATATTTTCTTTTGTCACATAAACCAAAATTGACGAAAATTCTCAATACGTCACGCCGTGCTATAACTTTAGTGCGTTGTGACGTCACGAGCCCTCACTCCCGAGTGTTGATGAGTTCTAACTTCGTCAGTATTCATTGATTTACAAAAACAAAAAATACGTGTCCATTATTTTCCAATACTCTAACTGACAGACTAAATAGATTTGCAATTTATTGATGGGTGGAAACTAGCCTATTGACATCTTGCAACTTATGGCGGAACTATAAGCAGTATTAAATAAAATGCTTTACAAAAAATATTAATGACTTACTGACGGTTTACATTTACTCATAATTATTTGATTAAACCTCTGTGTTTACACAGGCGCACCAGCGAGTGACTATACACTCAGCAGACATACAAACGAACTGTAATGTCGTTGACGTCATCACTAAACTTTGGTGTCAACCCTCGGAAAATGTAATTAAAGGACGTGTTTTCGCATACATTGACTTTTCTAGGGTTGCTAAACCTTAGGGCACGGAACTTCGTAAAGAGTTCACCTGAAATCAATCTAAATTCATTATCGATGTTTCTCACTGATTCACCCTTAGACAGCAAGCAGTTCCCATATCATGACTAGCATTATATGCTAGGATAGGAGATATATTTGCACACTAACGTTAATATATGGCCGTCCCTGTAGCAGGACAGAAAGTAATGTTCAAATCATGACGTCATCGTACCGACAACACACGGATACAACGCTAAACCAGTGACCCCTATACGATGTGCCGTTATGTCGACTCGCTATTGATCGGATTAATCTATGTGAATTTATGAATGCGAGTTTCACAATTGTGAGTGTCACAATTTCTAATACAGTGCTTCAAATACGCGAATACTTTTAAACAATGCTGCAAACATAATTAGCATATAACGTTCCCACAGCTGAGATACAGGCCTCCGCGTGGCATAGTGAGCTATTCTCCACCACACGGAAAAACGTACAAAAAAACACGTCTTCAAATTGTAGAACAAAACTAACTCACCACGACATGGTGTCTGCACAGTTTGAACATATTTACATAAATCAATTTTCATTTTGAAATCCGTTTTGATTCTCAAATGTTTGAAACTACGTCTAACGCTTATTGTAACAAAAAAAAAGTAAAATAAGAGGGCATTACAGATTCTTCATCGCCTCCTTTCGAAGGCTAAGTAAATAATGTTGGGTGCCTAGGTGGGTGAAGGAAATGGAGTCGTTAAGGTGTTCGTCGGTATGGCCGTATGGGGTGACGACCTCCCCTAGCATTTCCATTGTCATCGCTACACACCCTGTATTAGAAAAGCCACGTCTAATTTAGGAACATGTTGGAATTTATGGTTCATAGAATGGTTCCTTGAACAGAAAATAAGCTTACGATTATTTAATTGAAAATAAATGTTATGGTAACTACTTTCTAATCAGTACTTACTACGAAAAGTGCTGCCATTATATATGTAGATAAATTTCGCAAATTACATCAAGCAAATCAATAGTGATGTCATTTAGTCAAATTAGGCATTTTAAAATCGACACGTCATGAGCGTTAAAATCGCCCGCCCCTCACCACTTCCTGGTATTTTAGCTAAGGAGAAGTAGTGGTGTAATAAATACTCCAATTTTATAATATGGATTAGAAGAATGGAGTTTCTTGCCCGTTCTTCTCCATAGAGATCTATGCTAGGGAATGGGCAACTACAGTACTTTCACCGTTTTTATGGCTTCTGACTGGGACTGTAGCTTCGTTTAATCTTCATCTTTGTTTCGAAAGTTCAAAAGTGCCTGTAACTGGGCTACTTCAAATAAATGCTTTAATTTTGATTTTGAATCATAACTGACTAATAAATAAAAAAAACAAAACAATTAACTTTATTCCAAAATTATAACGTCTGTCTCCAGTTTAAATCACGTATAGTTTCATTGTCATTCCTGTGACCTCTTGAGTTTGTTTCAGTGTTACTTTCCCAAATCTAAGAAGAAAATATAATTTAATAATATGTATGTATGTGTCAATCTGTTTTAACAATTTGGTTTTTGTGTTTGTCATCAGGTGGACGGCAAAACCATAAAAGCCCAGATATGGGACACGGCCGGCCAGGAGCGGTACCGTGCCATCACGTCTGCCTACTACCGTGGCGCTGTCGGCGCGCTATTGGTGTACGACATAGCGAAGCATCTGTCGTACGAGAACGTTGAGCGATGGCTGCGCGAGCTGCGCGACCACGCTGATCAGAATATACTGATCATGCTTGTTGGTAACAAGAGCGATCTTAGGCATCTCAGGTTTGTCTTCAACTCTTCTTCCTGTCTATATATCACGTCGGTAAGCCTTTTTAACCTTTTGACCGCCACAGCATAAAAAACTCGCGCGTGCCCTCCACGCCAAACCACAATTTCATCTACTATTTTGTCACATATGTGTGTCGTTTGGCGTACAGGGCACGCGCTTACTTGTCACGTATATGTGACAATGGCGTCCAAAAGGTTAAAGGATTACCGGATTACATTTCTTCATAAGAAATGAAAAGCGGAGAGGGTTAGTCCTAATAGTTAAGATCATGTCATAGTGACCCCACAAAGAACATACATTTCGCTAGTTATGTTTAACACCCATGTAATATGGGACGAGCCTATTGCCATCAACCGGACACAATTCCTAGCGCTTCTGCACTTGCGACCACTACATTCAACGAAGCAGTCAATAACCCAACTTTCAGCCTTTATTTGATTCCTTATCTAAAGAGGTTTTTTTTATAAAACTATGTAGTTCTAATCCGAAAGAAAGTGCTATAATGTAAGGTCAAACTACCCCTCGTTTGCTAGAACTATGGAAACAGTCCTGAGCCACTGACTGTTGGGAAATTAGAACACTGTCGAAGTTAAATTGGTACCCTGAATGTTCTAGAAACTAATTACGCGATTACAATGATGATATGTTTAGTTGGTGGTCCATACTTCATCCTTAATAATGGCAACATCTGTCTGATACAAGCTGTATGTTATGTTTCCACAGATCCATCCCAACAGAAGAGGCCAAGGCATTCGCGGAACGGAACGGACTTAGTTTTATTGAAACATCCGCTCTCGACTCAACTAACGTCGAGCCTGCATTCCAGAACATTCTAACTGGTAATTATACTTGGTTAATTACCCTCCAATCGGCTGCCAACTTCCAACTTCCAGATTTCTTTGAGGGTACTGGTAAACATGAGAATAGAATAGAATGGATATGTCACCGTAAAATTGTCAAATACGTTGTATTGTCTCTAGCGATATTGTATTGTCTCTAGCGATATTACAACAAAACGCATTATTTTTCGTGATATGCATGCGATGGTAGTCAACTTACGCGGTGTAGAGGGAAGGAGGGGTCCTCCTTGCCCAGTGGTACAACTCTCATGAAAAGATATTGTACCATTCCTGAGAAATACCGATTATTAAAACACTTTATATTCCCCTAAAAAGCGTAGTGGACGGAGCCCCGCTTTGCGGGGCGCCTATTTCCGAGTGCAGGGTTTAAAGGAACCTAATTAACCTAACGGGGGGGTGCCCCAAGTCCCGATTATGGGGGCAGAGATACTTCCGTATGTTCAGTTGACAATAATTCGAGAGTTTACAATATCGCTAGAGAGAAACGTTATATTGGAATATAACGTGTTTGACGATTTTACGGTGACAGATATACTTAAACTTTTGAACGCCATCGCCAGAGTAAAAGCACGCGCGTGCCCTCAACGCCAAGCCACAACTACACTTACCAAATTGTCACATATTTGAGTCGTGTGGCGTACAGGGCACGCGCCTACTTGTCCCGTATATGTGACAATGTCGTTCAAAAGCTGAACAGGTGGTTGTTTGAACTCACTAATCTCCGGAAATACCAGTTAGAGTCGATTTTCTTAAAATCAAACAATTCATACTAATTGCTTCAACCGATGCGATATTTTGTAAAGTAAGTCCAAAAAATCTTAGAACCCATGTCCCTTCAAAAACTAGTCCAATGGTTCGGTCTGAATCATCACCATTAAATATACATCGAGGTTGTTACTAGTACTGTGAATTAGCAACAAAAACAAACTACTTCTAAGATTTACTGTAGCATAGCAAGTTTTTTTATGCCAAATATGGGAACTAATCAATTCATCACCTTAAGTCTTCACAAAATCGATACGTAAGTCAGCGTCCTTCTGTCAGTTAGGGGCGTCGTTGACACCGACCACGTAGCTATATTTAGATCTCTGTGCCACTCAATTACAATGTCTACTATTTTGGGGTCATTTCACTCGATGCGGTATGAGGTCAAGTGAAACATGGCTCGTTTATTTTATTATTGAGACAGACAAAAAGGAAAACTTCTTTTAAGTTTGTCTTGGTATACATATTTGTGTCAAGTTCATAAGTTCAGCGGGCCTAAAATTGCCGCTTTAGCAGATCATAATATGAAAAATTTTAATTCTAAAATGGACTTAATTGTCGTAAACGTAAAGTCTATTTTAAGAATTTTTAATTTGATTCATATTATTTTCTGCTAAAGCGGCCATTTTAGACCCCCATCCGGCCCCAGGTTCTCAAAGGATTAAGAAGAAGAGGTGTATAACAAAATTGGCACAGTGTGGTTTTACTATAGTTTCTTGTAGTTATGTAGTATACCCAAACGTCGCTTTAAAAAGAAAGAAAATAAACCTTAAATCAAATCAATCAATTTATCTAATATACAGCGTGTTTCCGGACGATATCCATAAACTTCGACCGGTCATTCATTGTACTCATAATTATGAACAACTTTTACTATGTGACGAAACTCTAAATCGGAAAAAAAAACCAGATGTTCCATACATTTTGACGAGTTATGTGAACATAATTGTAGGGAACAGCAAATCTTTTTTGCGATTCAGGACTTGGTCCCATAGTAAAAGTTGACCAATGACCAGTCGAAGTTTATAACAAACTAGTATCAACAGTTTTAAGGGTTTTAATTGTTTGCACAGAACCCTAATCCAATTTATAGTAATCTACGTAACTCCTACTTATTATTTTCTTATAACATCCGCTATCTGCCCGTAAAAGCACCGTCAAAGTTAATCCAGCCGTTTCGGAGATTCGCTGGAACAGACAGACAAACAAAATGTGTCTTGTTGCTGGGATGCCGATTCCATACTATAACATGAAAATGTTGTCTTCCAGAAATCTACAGGATCGTATCTCAGAAGCAGATGCGCGACCCGCCGGAAGGTGACGTCATCCGGCCGGACGCGGAGCCGACGGACGTGCGACCGTCGCACACCGACAACGTGCGCAAGCAGTGTTGCCAGTAGTTGCGACACTTCATAGTAAGTAAATAAATAAATAAATATCGCTGACATTGCCACACAGCGCCACCTAGTGTCACACTAAGCAAAGCTTGTGTCGTGGACACTAGATAGTTGATAGACTACATATATACTTTTTTGTTTGTAAATACATACTTATTATACATACAAACATCCATGACTCGGAAACAAATGCCCATGCTCATCACACAAACATTTGCTCGTACCGGGATTCGAACCCATGACCCTAAGAACGTAAGGCAGCGTCACTACCACTACGCCATTCGGGTCGTCAGATACATCAATGCTGCTATACTACTTATGTACTTGTGCCCGCTGAAACTCTTCCAAAAATTTCATATAGGGTGTAAAAAGACTTATCGAAGCCGCAAGGCACTTCCCTGTCATTGCGATATTTTTAATGTTCAAGACCAGCGGTCGGCATCCCGCGGCCCGTGAATGTTTTGGAAGTAAGTTATAAATATCAAAATAAATGAACGAACGAACCGCGAGCTACCGTATAGTGTGGATCCAGCCTTAAGCTGACACTACTCGACATTTTATAGGAAGGACAATGCTCATGGATATATGGAATCCTGTACCATGCTGCGTCAAAATGTAACTTTGTTTTTAAGGGTCTACCTAGACCGTACCTGGGAACCGGGTCAAAGTTCCAACTGAAAGACTTTCAACGAAGCTGAAAGGCACTTGTTCTCCCCGTCATTGCGATCATTTTCTTGTTCTACGCCATACCTGGGTACCTTCTAGTTACGGAGATATTGTGGGTCAAAGCCACAAGTTTTTTTTTAAAATTCAAGTTTTTTATTGTATCATTTTAACTTTAAACACCTTCACGACCCCCGTACTATTCAACCCATCCGTCAGCACATTGTTTTAAGTGCGTTACATACAGAATGCTTGATTAACGTCTTCGTGATAAGGTGGTTTACATCCTGTTGTATATTCAGTTGTTTAGGCCTAAATAAATATAACATTACGCCTGTTATCCTCGAAGCGTTAAGCAAGGGTTAACGTAATAGTGCTCGTCATTTTTCCGATGGAAGTCCCATGTAATAGAGTAGCCATGAAGCAGGTACAAATCTAGACCCAAGTTGTTGCTGAGAAATCCCTTGTGTAAAAACCTAACAAAGGGTCCTCTAACCTAGAAACTCATGCTTAGCCGTGCGATCACTAGGCCAATAATATTTAGTAATGGAGATGCACACTGTGGAACTAATGGCGCTAGCATAGCTGGTTCCAAGCATCGTCATTGGTTGAAAATCAAGGAATGTCATTTCATATTTCAAATTACCTTGACCTCATTGGGCAGATTGAGACCAGCTATGGTCGCGCCATCTACAATTAGCTTTTAACGGTCTTTCCCATTGTAATAGCCGTCAAGTAATTTTGTCAACAACTTCAAAAACAGGAGAAAGTTATGTATTCGGCCAGCATCTTTTGTTTTCATGTATTTCATCATTCTTTTGGAAAAGGAAGCCCGCACGAGGTGGGCCCTCATAAATTTTATTCATTTTGCTTGAGTAGTTTATGAGTTATGTCCTTCCGTACGTATTATTTTACATACGTATTATATTATTTTATGTGTATGATGATGACATGATGATCTCAATTATTTATTTTTTGGAAGTCGGTTATATTTTTTGCCGAAAAGTTTTTACAATAATTGTGCACGAACCTCGTTAACATAGCAACCATTTTATAAGAATGACTACATATTAAATTTTATTTCCAGAAAGTCCAGTTTACGTCGGAGCCGGAAAGAGAGATGCGGCTGGAGATAAATGCAATCATTACGAATCATTCCCAGACAATGGTGTTTACCAACATAATAACTAGGTTGCCGGGCCATAACTATACTGTCTCACACTAAAGATGAAATCTTATATCCATGAAGTTTGCCATATGTTGTCTATGGTACGACATATATTTCAACCTGGCAACATTAACACAAAAACGGTTAAGAGTGGCTCATGTAGATAGCTTTGTGTAATTATTGATATTTAGTGTCCGAACGAATAAAGTAAAAAAAATATATAATAAAAGATTGTAACGTGAAGAGACGATTCAATATAACACAACTAGTAAAGGAACCATGCTTTGGTTATAGAAAGCACCCAAGTTTATTAATTTTGGCGCTAGACACACTATACCTGTGTAAATTATACCTGAATTTATCTTTTTTATTTAGGGGTAAACCATATTTTTCGTTAGTAGATAATTCATGTTAAATGCTATTTATTTAGTGGAATAAACAATGATGAAAAGTTACTAAAAACCGTTATAATTTATATTCTTTTTTCCATAGTATTAGGCGTAAATTCCTAAAAAATGAGCAATAATTGGGCTGGTAAACGGAATTCGCGTAAAGTTCACTGTTTAATAGCACACAAATCATAGCTTCATAATTAAAGTACGTCTAATTGTTTTGTAATACACTAGCTGGTAGTTTTTACTAAGTAACAGATAGCTTTTTTAAAAAGGGAATCCTTTTTTCTTTTACGAATACGTGCCTTCTATGGAAACGGCGTGACATGTACATTTTATTGAAGCTTTTATTGTTTATTTTTGCCTCATGTTGAAGTTATTGTTTCGGGCTGTGGGCGGGCCTCGCGCTGTTAATGTTAGGAGATGTCGGGGACCGCCACTAGTCCGCAAGCACGCTTGATGTTCGCTGTCTCGTTGAGATAATATTATTGTTAACTGCCCTAGATTCGCTACAGGAACACGATACTCAGTCAATGTGTTCCAGCCCGTGTGCCATCTCTATGTATGGTCAGCGAATGTTTTCTAACCATCGGCACTAAGGCCTCTGGCTGTTTTATTTCTCAAGAGAGGATGCGGTGTTTGTTGTATCTAAGAAATATGTTATTGTATTATGTCTTCAATATGCATGATTATTTTTTTAGTGCCTACCTGTAATTACTTTATTAAAGACAAAGATAATAAAATATAATGTAAATTTCTTGGCGTTTTTTTTGTTAACATTGAAGAGTATGTCCTGCCTAACACAGTTGAAGGTTCCTCAATCCTACACCTCCATCGCGTCGCTTTTTTCACTACTGAGGGTCGTGATTCCCCTGAAATGTAGAACTATCTCTTCTGATGACGATGATATGTAAAATCTCTACCTGTGCCTTTGATAGGTATACAGACGTTAAATTGCCTCAATTTCAGTGGCTATTTCTTTATTGAGGGCATATTTCCAATACTATGTTACTAGCTACTGGCCGCTGGTAACATGGGGTCATACGTATTAAGTATGGTGTCTTCACACTAATGTAAGACCTTGAAGATTACTGTTAATTTTGTATTGCAACTGTTTTAGATGTGATTGCTGGGACTGGGACAAGGATTTGAGTCCCTAACAGCTTTATTAATTAACTTAATAATAGACCATCATCTGACAATGAGCAAGTACACATTTTGAACACGAGCGTTAGACCCGGGCGCCACCAAAACGAAGACGAGTGTCTTACGAGCTAGAGCGGCGTATCCACCGAAGCTGCGTGGAAACGCGTACTGGTACCACTCGGATCCAGACTGTCCCTTTGCTGTCCTCTTCCAGGAACGCCCTAAGCCGAAGCCGTATCCCGTAGGGGGTGCCATTAGCGTGCAGTCGCTTAGTTTGTCACGCGCCCTGGCTGGAAACTTGACTGTAAGGCCTCCAGGGGCGAAAAACTGTAAGGTGAAAGGTAAGGCCCTTGCACGCAAGGCACCCACAGAAGACGACCACCTCTCTAGGGTGAACTGCGAGATGCCATTTCAAAAAAACATCGCGTACTGGCTAGTCCGGAGCAGAGCTACTCATGCACACGTATTTTTTTATTTGTGCCGTAAGCTGCTTGGCAACAACCTTACCTATATTTCCTAATATTAAAAGAGATTGCCTCATTGATTAGCTCTCATAAACGTACTACATTGCATATAGCGTGAAACCCGACTAAATAAGATAGTTCTTATGATAAAGCATTATCTATAAACTTCTTGATTCGGTCGTGCATAAAGGCTAATAACACGTACGTACAGTCCAAGGCTACCCGGTTTTTGTAGGACTGACATCGCTGTCCCGCAGTTACTCTTTACATTGAACAACAGAGCGGCGCACGATAGGTGAGTGATACTAATATAACAAAAATAAAGTTTGGATTAAATTAAGTTAGTATGTACCTAGGTATGTTTTTTGTGCTAAACTAACATGTTTTCGTAGTGTTTCAGTTTTTTTTCGAATAAAGGACCTAACTTAAAACGTTGTTTACTGACCTTATAGCGTTCGATAGTAACTTGACTCTAGCCGGCCGGTGCACATATTATACAACCGGCAAAATAAACAATGGATCCCGAAAGTGACGCCCCTTTATTGAAATCGGGCGTTTCACTTGAGTGAATGTAAATTTTTGTTTAATTATTAAATTGGTTTTTTACACGATGTAGCTAAAGACCTAGAATGTTCAGAACAAACGGTCCTAGAGCAGCGAGCGGTTCAGACCGCGACGTACTCGCCCAATGTTTTTGAAAGACCGGGCTAAAAAAACTAGCAGAATCAGAAGTGATCCAGCGAATTGATTTGTTGTAACTACGCTCATACGGTGACTAGGTACTCCATACCTACTTATGTGATACGATTAATAAAAATAGTTTACAAAATACACTGTCATGATTCGGTAACATAACATCTACGTGGTAATGATCATAATTACATACGAATAAAACCGTGTCCATGCCAGACATGCCCAAAAATTTTGAAAATAATAGGGACTGATTATTTTCAACTTTTTACTCGCCATATAGGTACTGGTGTCCCTGTGTTGTTTGGATCAGAATGTTGGGCCACAAAAGGGATGAATGAAAGGCATCTGCATGTCGCGGAGATGAGAATGCTATGTGGGATGTGTGGTGTTACGCGAATGGATAAAGTAAGGAATGAGTATATTAGAGGAAGTCTGAAAGTAGCGCCGGTGACTGAAAAGTTGTGTGGTAATCGGTTGTCGTGGTATGGGCATGTGATGCGGAGGAATGAGGAAAATGTCGTGAAAAAAGTTTGGAGTATGAATGTGGATGGGTATTTGAGTAGAGGAAGACCAAAAAAACGATGGATGGACTGTGTTAAGAAGGATATGGTAAGAAAAGAAGTGTCTGATGAGATGACGAAAAATAGAGGAGTACGGAAGGAGAAGACATGCTGCGCCGACCCCAAATAAATTGGGATAAGGGCAAGAGAATGATGATGATGATACTGGTCCCCAAAACTCGGGCGAATTTTATTAAAATAATAAAAATACCAATCGAATTGAGAACCTCCTCCTGTTTAAGTCGGTTGAAAACGTCGTATGTTTGTCTCTGACAGATCCAGAATGTCTATAGCCCTGTACTACACGCCCGGGTCGGCGCCTTGCCGTCTAGTGTTGCTGGTGGCGGCTGCACTCAACATCCAACTGGACTTGAACGTCATGAACTTGAGAGGAGGAGATCAGTTCAAACCGGACTTTTTGAAGGTAAGTAAATACCAATTTAATTTAAGAACGAGTTTAGGACATTACATAGCCAGCTTATAACGTGGCTACTTATGGGACACAAGGGGCCTTTCGATGGGACTCTAATCGAGAGAGAGAATGGAACATAATCCACCACGCTGGCCAACTACTCTCGATTCTACTTGCTCGTATAAAGGCGCTCTCTCAACGCAGCATTCGACAGAAACAAGTCGTTTTAACAAATTGTATCAATACAGGTACCGCACTGCAATGTTCGGTTCTACTTAGATGTAACCACCAACGTAATTTAATGCTCGAATCAGGCCCCTTATTCACAACCATTCGACTCGCTTCCGATTCGGAAAGTCGTATGTCTATCTCGGTCGTTTTCGTAATGCCAGAAGAGGACAGATATACGAGTTGCCGAATCGGAAACGAGTCGAACGTTTGTGAATACGGGGTCTGAACTGTTATTCATTACTGGCAAAAGGAGTCTTACATATGTTACCTAAGTAGTAGCTATTTAATTTACCACGAGTCCAGTTACGGTAATTTTCAATAACTTACTAACAGGTACCGGTAGCTTGCTATCTTTGTCTGATTGACATTTATCGTACGGATAGTTAGAAACAAAACGTCACGGAACAGTTTTTTTATTTTTCGACGAATCAAGTGACAGGTAGCGGTGACGCGGATAGGATATTTCAAGCTAACTTTGTCTAAGGACACACCGGGTCTGTTCGAAAGAGATACCGCGGCCCCGGAACGTAAAAGGCGAGGAAGGAACATGGATGGTTTTTAGTCAGTAAGAGTCTGACACTCCCTCCCGCTCCGCCCAGAGTGGGGGGGTCATTTGATGATTTCCCATCCTTATAAAAAAAAAAAAAAGGACACACCGATAGCCACGAGACGTAGACATATTAACTGTCAGTTAAACGTAAGTAAGTTATGGAAAACGGCCTTGTCGAGTCATAAAACTATACCTATACACTAATATACACTAACAAAATACCACTCAACCTTTCAGCTGAACCCCCAACACACAGTGCCCACAATAGTCGATGGTGACTTCTCTCTTTGGGAATCCCGGGCCATCGCCAAGTACTTGGTGAACAAATATGGCGAAGACAGCAGCTTGTACCCCACGGGACCCAGGGCCAGGGCGCTTGTCGATCAGAGACTGGACTTCGACCTGGGAACTCTTTACCCAAGATTTTCACAGTACTTTGTAAGTGTTTGTACCTTTTTATGTAGTTGGTATTTACGCCGCCATCTTTTATTTTTTAAATCAATTTCCACAGATAAGTTCATAAATCTTTGCCAACAGCGTATTATATTATAAAACATACTTATGCCGCGACCACGGCTGGTGTATTCCGGTTGAAACGTCGTTCTTAAATTAAAGGTTCAGTTCGCGATAAATATCGGTTTCCATTATGTTTTATAATGAGTTCTGAGCGTATTATTTTCTTACTGGGACACTTACCTATCTAAGCGCCAAAAGAACCATTAATTAGACACTAGAGATTATATTTGACTAGCCGACCCACGCAACTTCGCCTGCGTCACATAAGAGAGAAAACGAAAATCCCCGTTTTTGCAACATTTTTCGTTCCTGCTCGGCTCCTAATAATTGTAGCGTGACGTTATATGATATGTGCCTAAAGCCTTCCTCGATAAATGGACTATCCAACACAAAAATATTTTTTCAATTCGAGCCGGTAGTTCCTGAGATTAGCGCGTTGAACAAAACAAACAAACAAACTCTTCTGCTTCATAATATTAGTATAGATTTACAAACGCTTCGAGTTTTAATACTGCCGATGTATCTGCCTCAACTGCCGATGTATCTGCCTCAACTGCCGATGTAGCTGCCTCAACTGCCGATGTAGCTGCCTCAACTCCCGATGTAGCTGCGTCGCTTTTTACTACTACTACTATAATCAGTATTTATTTATTCCTACTAATGTTATACTTTTTTTGTGGTCAGCGCAGCATTACTTCTTCCATTTATCTATGAGTTATCAACACAGTCGTTATTTATTACTCATTTCTCCTAGTATCCCCAAGTCTTCGGAGGAGCTAAACCAGACGAGGCCCAATACAAGAAGTTGGAAGAAGCGCTGGTGTTCCTGGAAACTTTCCTGGAAGGTCACAAGTACGCCGCAGGAGACCAGCTGACCTTGGCTGACCTCGGGCTCGTGGCGACGGTGTCCACCATTGAAACTGCGGGCATCAGCTTGGACAACTATTCTAATATTCAGAAGTAAGTAGTTATATGACCCATGTCCATCATATTTTAATGCGGTGAGATTAAATGTCGTTCTGGTAAAAATAAGCAGGTAATGGGAAATGGTGTCATTATTTACTACTTATAGGCTTGCACTTGTGTTAATACATGGAGCTATATAGGGTTAGGCAGAGATGTAACTAATAGCACAGCCACTTTTTGTCATCAACTGGGCACAAATCCGTGACTGCAACTGAGAAATTAATGATGAAAAATCCCAATGACGCTTTGCCCACACTGGGAATCAAACCCAGGAATTATAGCTCGGCAATAGCGCTTGGGACCACTAGACGAACAATGTAGTTAGTTATAAAGGATAACAAGACGTATTTATTGTGATACTGCTAATATTAAAGGCGATGGGAACTGGGAAGCTTGCCTGTTACTTTTTTTTTCTTTTCACTCTTACTCTCCATATAGGAAAGATGGACCCTAAAATGTAATATGACGTCGATTCATTTGAATATTGGAGGGTAGAATATAATTAGGGATTTTCTTTTTAAACTCTTCCCTAGTCGCTGGATAGATGGTGCTGCGGTAATAAAATGGTCGCTTTCGCAGAATCATAAATGAATCACGTTAAAAAAATTAAATTCTTAAAATGGACTCTACAGTCATAATCAAGTCCATTTTAAGAATTTAAAATTTTCAACTTGATTCAAATTATGTTGTCTTTTTTAAAATTTCACGATCAGAACACGAGATTATGTTTCTGTTAAAGCTGCCATGTTAGACCCTCTGAACTTGGTAAGTTACTGCAACGAAAGGAACGTCACATCAAATATTCCCTTAGATGTAATGGTTCAAACGAAAGTGTCAGTCAACGAGCGTATGTGACGTGACGCAATGATTTTCTTTCCAAACATTTTGGCAGCACCTAGTAAGGTAGTCAATTCAACGCCATCTAACGAGTCCTTGGGAACTATGTTTTTTTAATACTCGTACACTGTAAACCTCTCATTATACTTCATTGTACACCAAAATTCAAACACAACTGTTTTATTGAAATTAAAATTAAACAATTTTTCTAAACAGGTGGTACGCGCTTGTCAAAACCACGGCACCGGGATACAACGAAGCGAATGAACCTGGCATACAAGCATTCAAAGACATGCTAGCTCAAATGAAAGCTAAAACTGAATTGTAAGTTCAACTTGTATCCAAATGTTATTAGTTTATGTACATGTACTACTACATGAATATTGCTTTAAGGCTGACCCCACATTTGGCGTGCGCGATCCTCGGGCGTGCGAGTAGCGCTCAGGCCGCGCGCGCGCTGCGTGAGCGTCGGGTGTTGCCGCCGTGTGACGTGCATGCAGCGTGCGCGCAACGAGCGACGCTCGAGTCGCGTTCTTACCCCTTCGCCCGCTATCCCCGCCGCCGTCTGTCTCGAGCGTCGCGAGCGCGCCGCGCGCGCGTTGCGCGCACGCTGCATGCACGTCACACGGCGGCAACACCCGACGCTCACGCAGCGCGCGCGCGGCCTGAGCGCTACTCGCACGCCCGAGGATCGCGCACGCCAAATGTGGGGTCAGCCTAAGTCGAATTAATATTTTACTCAAAGCCACTGAATTTATCGTTAGGAACTAGGTACTTTGTATTGTATACTAAAAATAAAACGCTTAAAATTATATTTAACCTTTTATTTGTGCCTTAAAACCTAATCTTATCGTAATAAATTGAGAATGTAAAACGGTGTAACTTGAAAAACAACATCTGTGTAAGTGACAGCATTATGTACTGTGTAATACGAATAAGCTCCATTCATTTATCCAAATACCGACGATAATGATGTATTATTTCGGTTTCATAAGAGACAGTGGGCGAAAACTGCGAATGTCTGAATTCAATAATAGAATAGAATACTTGGGTGCAAACATTTTGTGGACCTGCGGAGGCTCAATACAAAAAGCACAGTTTTCATGAATTCTGTGCTCGTATTCCACCTGTGTTTGACTCGTCATCTGTATAAACGAATGGAGTGAATGTCCAGGTGTACGGAGGTTACTTCTTCAGCATGCTATTGACGAGTCCCTTGAAAGCATCCAGACCTTTCTCGTTGGCCTCTTGGTAGCCAGGAGCAGAGCTCTTCACTGTCTCGTACCATCTGGAAGTACCGTAGGAATTGAATACAGCTGATCATTTTTACTTGAGTCAAGTGACGGAACTGCTAGAGAAGTGTTTACCGTTAGGGTATATTATCATCCGATGCAATACTCAACCGATTTCAATAAAATTATGTGAATGAATATGGTTGGATGGTCGGTGGCGCCGCGCCGTGTGAAGCCTCTTTTCACATTTTTGTAGAAACTCCAAAATGACGAAAATTGATTCAGGATTGAGTGATGCTCAAATCAAATGGAACGAATCGGTTGAATAAGTAAGATAAATCCTAATCACCAAACGATAGTTCAATAAGCGGATGCATCGCGCAGTGCGGCCGCTGCCTACGAGCCGAAAGCGTGTGAAATGTGGCACGTTTTCGGCACTTTATAGCCGTACTTAATGTGAACTCACAAGGACCTATCTTAGTAAGATCGAATTAATACCTGTTAATGTTCTTGTACTTCTTGAAGTCGATATCTGAGGCTTCGAAACTGGACACGCCAGCGATGAGACTGAGGTCGGCGACGGTGAGGTTGGGGCCGGCGCAGAACTTCTGGCCCTCCAGGAAAGTGTTGAGGAGCTGAAGAGCGTCTTCGATCTTAGCCAGCTTCTCCTTGTCAGCGGGCGCGCCGCCGAACACTTGCGGGTACTGAACACGTAAAGTTGGGGTAAGGAATAGGTTTGATAAGTATTATAAAAAACTGCAGCAATTATGCCTTAATAAGTTTCCCTTTACTGTCCGTTTTTGCAGAATCTAAAGAGCACTCAAGGGTCTTGCATTAGGCATTACAATTATCTCGTATTGGATCCCCACGAAAGTAAGCAGATAACAGGAAGGTTTTAAGCTACCATTAGACTCAAAGAACAATAGAACAGGTAGAGGAGCAGTAACATTTCACTTGTACGTAAATAAGTTGTCTTAAAGCAAACAATACTCACGAAGTAATCAGCAAATCTCTGGTACAAGGTGCCGATATCGAAGTACAGGCGTTGGTCCACAAGCGCCCTCGCTCTCGGCTCCTCAGGGTACAAGCTGCTGCCCTTGCCGTATTTGTTCACGAGGTAGGTGATGATGGCTCGCGACTCCCAGATAGACAGGCCATCGTCTACTAGCGTCGGTACTGTGTGTTGGGGATTGAGCTGGGGAATGAAGGGCACTATTAGAGTCTAGGAAACACCATCATTGAGGACCTCGAGTGCACTTTTGGGCAAAACATCGGTAATCTGTGGTACTACGACCGGTCCCTAGGGGATTAAGTGGATTCTCTCGACGTTCACACCGTCTTAACTGTAAATTAATCATCATCATCTCAATCTCAAGACGGAACGGTGGTTAAGGTTTTGTCAAAGAAATCAGGGCCGTTCTAAAGCTCGTTGGGTTGACGATATCGTCAAAGTCACGGGAAACACCTCGATCGGGGACACACAGATCTGGGAAGTGTGGTAGAAGAAAGGAGAGGCCTATACCCAGGTGGGTGATTGATTCCGGACTGACATGATTAAGATAACCTCAATCGTCGTTTGAAGGTCATTCGTTCTTCGTAGCAGTCATGGGATTGCACTCATTACCTACCATTATTTTGTAGATCTGTACCTACTACTGACCCGAACTTATTTCTTATATTCTGGCATCTTCACATCATCTTCCTGCCCTTGTCCCATTTTATTTGTGGTCGGCGCAACACGTTTTCTTCTTCCATTCTCTCCTGTTAGATGTCACGGCATCATTTGCTCCTTTCTCTTTCATATCAGTCTTCACATAATCCATACATCTTTTCTTTGGCCTTTCTCTCCCTCTCCATCCATAAACATTCATGTCCATCACTCTTTTAGTCACATGCGTTTCATAATATCCCTCCTCATTACATGTCCATGTCAAGCCAAACGACTTCCTTTATTTTTTTCAGTCATTGATGGCACTTTCCAACTTCCTCTAATATACCTACTCATTCCTTACTTTATCCATTCTTGTCACTCCACACATCCATCTCAACATTCTCATCTCTGCTACATGCAATCGTTTTATCCATCTTCTTTTCAGCCCAGCATCCATACAGTACGACAGGTCTTATCACGGACTTATATATTTTCCCCTTTAACTTGAGGGGCATCCATGGGTCGCAAGTTGTTCCAGTGATCTGTCGCCATTTCATCCATCCTGAGTTGATCCGGTGCGTTACGTCCTACTAATTCGCCATTTCCCTGAATAAGCGACCCGAAAGTACCGAAAATTAGAGCAGACCGGTATGGGCGTTCCGGCCAGGGTTATGGGCACAAGACTGGCGTCTTCATATCGCCTAAATATTATTATATGAAATTCGGTCTGTGACCTATACAATGAGATAACGATAACATCTTTTATGTTTTTTAACCGACTTCTAAAAAAGGAGGAGGTTCTCAATTCGGATGTTTCTATTTTTTTTTTTTTTTTTTATGTTTGTTCGGGCATAACTCCGTCGCTTGCCAACCGATTTGGAAAATTCTTTTTTTGTTGGAAAGGGTATTCTTTCCAAATGGTCCCATAGCCACCAAGTCGGGATCTGATGGTGGAATCTTGGCGAAATCGAGGGAACTCTTCAAATTTTATATGAAAACGTGTTGCGATTTTGGTATTTTCTACAACAAGTAAAGCATTTGCGTTTGATAAGACCCATTCTACCATCAGATCTGATGATGAAGCCAAGAGTCACGGAACTCCATAATGAGACAATGTACTCGTACCATAGTCGTGTTTGGGCTTGTTGTAATTGTAACGGTATGCACTTTCCATGTATCAAGCACATGTGAACCACTAAAAAGTGAAAAATAAAAACTTTTTTGCAAAAAATAAAACCGACTTCAAAAAAAAAACAAAAAAGTGAAAAATAACTTTAGCTTCTGAAGTCGGTGACAAAAAAACTAAAGCAATCAAACAAAGGTCACCGACTTCAGAAGCTAAAGTTATTTTTCACTTTTTTGTTTTTTTTTGAAGTCGGTTTTATTTTTTGCAAAAAAGTTTTATACAAAACTGGTTCGCTCCAAACTCGTAATATCATCTTCTGAATCTTCGCATTCCGTGCCGTCATTAGGAACCTTTTTGACAACAACCGGTTTGACTTTGAAGTTGATTACCTGCGGGAGGTAGCCCCGGAGACGACAAATAGTTACTTCAAAACTTACATAAGTATGAATTTAAATGGCAGGTAGTACTAGCAATTTTCTCCACCAAATTTCTAGATAGGTAGCTATACCTTGTACGGTACTTTAATTTTAACTTAGTTATATTTACGTTCTTTACTTTTAACTTAGTTATATTTACTCGCCTGCTGCAATAAAGACTAGGTACCTCATCACCAATCATTTATTTTCTAATTATGTATTCAGACTATAAAAATCATATCGTCCAACGAAACGGTCATATTGGAACTCGGGCCGCCCGTCAAGAAGTATCTTTAAAACTATAAAGCCGGTCCGATAATTTTAGGATCAAGATAAGTAAAAGCAAGAATACACAAATAAGTAGGTACTTACTTGTTTTATAATGGGTACCTACCTATCTAACTTTTCAACACCTTGTGTGCAATGGAAACGCACGTTGTCCTCATAAAGGTCCATTGACCCTAAATTCCTACTGCAAAATTACATCACTGACTGTCTAGTCCGACCTTCAACAACTTTTAAGGTATATTGCACCTAATGCTATAAGATTTAAAGTTGAAAACAGGCTGTTCATGGCAATTTAGATAAGTACTCCGATAGGAAACGTTGGCCGATTGCCATGGGTTCCTAGCATTCTGTACTGGATTAGGAAATTGAATGAGACTATTATATGAAACTAAAACAGTAGGCACCTAGAATATGACTAACCTACTTAACTTTTCGCATCATCAATTTTTCCCCTCAGAATTTGGAACTTTCTAGCTTCGTTATTACATGTCAACTAATGTTACACACGGTATGACGGTATGCTATTAGTCATATAGGATATAGGTAGGAATCTAGTAGTAGTAAAGTCCGTAGATTTGGTCCAATCAAGACTCACTTTATGTTAACCAACATGGGTAACTGTTACGAGTCTAAAAAGATAGCCATTCATAGCACATTTGAACATAAGGGTAAACTTAAACCCGTAATCCTTATTTGTCAATTAGCTGCTTAAGCCTCAAAACGGCAAAGCCAAATACTTATGATCATAATAGCTATAATCTATTGCACAGATAAACCTAAGAACACACATAACTGTCAATAAAATAACAGGCAAGTAACAATACCAGGAAAGATTCCGTTTGTTATTCTAATTATTTGCTGGTTAATTAAAAGGACATAAGTTTTCCTGCATCCTGACCACAATACTATGATATTAGGTACAGAGCTACCTAAATTGTTTTAATTAAATAAACAACAGCGTGTACAATTAAGTAAATAGACGGTAGTTTTATACCTACGCAAGTTAACGTGATAAGGATCGCGCGGTTACCTGAAGGCACTTGGCCAAAATTGGAAATCGGAAGGTATACAATATTAGACTTACTAAACACACCCTTTTTAACGTGAAAATCTAGGGCTGATGCGACGCGCATGGGCAGAGCGGGCGGCTCCATGATTATCATAAACCTTCCATTATGCACAACATTAGATAACGTAACGTACGTGCGTACGTGCGTAACGTACGCACATAGGGTGGAGTCTCCTAATATCGGCCTCCTCCTAATATCGGCCGTTTCGAGAAAATGGAATATAGTTATAAAAATATCTCTTAAATCATAATAGTTTTAATGCAAAAAGTGACTCTATTTCCATCCGCATTACCTCCCATAGTTTGATGCGGGTGCATCAATATTTGAACGTTCAGTAGGCAAAAGAGTACGCGCAGGTGCGGACTTGCGTCATATAGTGTCATTTCCGAGTCAAATCCCTGAGTGGACGTATTGCGAGGATAAGTATTTGAACGGAATTTAACATACCTATGGTATTACATTTTATTTTTTCATGAAGAATAACAGTTCAATTATCTTATAAATAGCATGTTTTTACATTTATTGGTCTATTTTATTAAATAATCGCGGGGCCGAGATTAGGGATCTATATTATTGATAAATCTCAATATCGGCCAGTTGGCCGATATTGGGGAAATGCATTAAAATGTTAAATCACATGTTTAGCTATTTTATACGTTAGCAGTAACATTAATTAGGTTAAAAATAAAACCACAGCTCAGTTTGACAACTAGATCCTAACATCGGCCGCCTTAAAACGAGTTTTATCAACTACGGCCGATATAAAGGGAATTGGTGCGTAATAACGGCCACCTTAGTATTGGGTACAAACAACGTGAGGAAAGAAGAAAAAGAATAGAAGAGAATAAAACGGAGAGAGAGATCAAAAATGGAAATCATCATTCTCTTGCCCTTATCCCAATTTATTTGGGGTCGGCGCAGCATGTCTTCTTCTTCCATACTCCTCTATTTTTCGTCATCTCATCAGACACTTCTTTTCTTACCATATCCTTTTTAACACAGTCCATCCATCGTTTCTTTGGTCTTCCTCTACTTAAAAAAAATAAATCAGCCAAAGAAACAAAAGTAGTAAAGAAGAGTTGATTAAAGGACAGAAATCGCAAAACTGCCCTCACTGATTTAGTTTTCGAGTCTTGAAAAATAAAATATTTTTTGTTATTATAAACTCATACGATTGCAATGACTCAACATTGCTAAAAAAACAAACAAAGAAAGAACCTCCAAAAGTTTTCTTTTATAAATAAAAATAATTACCAAATAAAGTGAATAGAAATCTTAGCTTGCAAAAGTGATTGCTTTAAAAAAAAAACGAAAATTAATGTGATGATAGATAAGAGTTATTTTTTTATTTTAGTAGGTCATTGACCTTACTTCACTTTAGAAAAGGTAGGCCGATATTAGGGTCACTGGCGGCGGATATAAGGGTGTTAGAGGCCGATATTAAGGGAATTCGCCATATTCGGAAAAAAACATCTGTATTATCAAAAATAACAAAGGATTCATAATTTTGCGAATGTAGTAATGGAGTTTCAGTATCCCTTTAACCAAAAAAGGCATTGCAAGAAAGCAAAAGGTATTAATGTAAAAATTACAAGCAGTCAAAGGTCAAAAAAAGTTGACATGGCCGATAATTGGTGCCACCACCCTACGTAAGTATATCCTCTTTTGCAAATCTCGCTTTCAAAATTAGGTTTGCTGTAAGAAAACCCAACTCTGGGTTAAGCTCGCCTTTGTACATAAGCTATATTATTGCAAGTTATATGTATATTTGTTGTTTTTTTTGTGTGCAATAAAGAATAAGAATAAGAATAAGAATAGATGTTCACGGCAAATAGGTAAACGTAACCGAGGCTATTTGGGAAGACCCAGAAATCGAACAAAAATAACGATCATTGTCGGCCGGTGTGTGGTAGAAGTTATTGTACAAACTCTTGCATTGGCTGCTAATGAGAAAACCCAATCATATTTTGGTTTAAGTATGGTACCAAATAGCTCCCGAAAACCCAAATAGCCCCGTTTTACTGCACCAATTCAAGTACAACCGGACTACCCCAGACAGTTCTTGAGTTGAAGTCGCCTCACCTTCAGATATTCTGGCTTGAGGTGTTCCCCGTGGTGCAGGTCTATAAGCTTGAGGTTCAGGTTGAGGTTGAGCGCCTTGGCGGTGAGCAGCACAGCGCGGCAGGGCGCGGAGCCGGGCACGTAGTATAGATCGATGGGCATGTCGCTGGAAACAAGCAAAAACATTCATTAGTGTACGAAAAAAGTAAAAGAAAGACCCGCAACTAATCTGCTAAATATGCAGGAGAAGCAGTAAAAATCAAGAAAACAAAACAGAAATTGAATCATTCTTGACGGCCGCGGCTGCGCCAACAGACCGGTTCAGCAAATCGAAACGAGCAAACTGGAATTTCGGGGGTAAAAAGTTTTAAAGTTCCGGTTTGAAGGTTACCTAAGCCAAGTACCTACCACAGTTGTGGATGAGTTTGCACTTGCAGATTTGCAGACATATCTACATAAATCTCATAAACTTACAGAGCTAGAAAATATTGCAGTTTTATTCACAATATAAGTACCCATGTTGTCAATAAAACCACAATATTTTTGGAGATCACGACAACTTGGAAGAAATTCTAATCGCATTATGAAATAAACTTGAAAAACTTGTTCCCTATTACTTAATAACCTCGATAAGATCAGAGAACTCAAAATGTTTTACGAATAACGACGTACTTATCAGATCTTTTTTGATTTTATCAGAGCAGGTCAATAACTTTTCTTAATGACAATAGTCATTAGAAAATCCCAGTCGATCACCAAAGTATTTAAAACCTATTCGAGTTCACAAAGGCTTTGTAAAAAGCCATCCATAGTACACATTGGGTAAATAGGTAACAGGTGCACATGTATGTATAACTTAATTTACACCCTATGTACGGCTCGGTCTTCTGGTGCACAGACACAAACCCATCATAGTTAGGAAAAGGCAGATGGGGTCGTCGATACGGTCTACTGTTGAAGACGAGGCGCATTGACGCCAGACGCACCCAACACGATAGAGTGATTATGCAGACTTTCTTGACTCAGTGCCTAAACGAGAGAAGTTGAGCCTTGACAGCATCCATGTTTTCTCAAAACGGTGAAACAAGGTAACGCGCCTGTCTAGGTCCTAATCTTAACCCACGGTCAACAATAGGTAAGTCGGGGTCAGTCCCCAGGCAGTAGGTTACCACAGTTCTTTGAGAGCATTTCATCATAATCTAAGCTCGGAATCACCACCACAATGGGTTATTCCCTGCCCTCTATACTCACGGTTACCCAAGTAGCACATGACAGCCGCACAGTGACTTGATAATAGAATTTTGTGTATACTCAAGGCTGTTGTAGTTTTCTACATAAGGGCTGTATAGTTAGCTACGCAGCCCTTGTAATTCTAATTTGGGCCACAAATTAACCAGCCTTGAGCATTACAGTTGCTGGTTAACGGCAGTATTATTATTGAAACAGCTGTGCAAGGCCTGTACAATGGCTTATACAGCTATACAACAGTAATTGCAGCGTAAGATTCAGCTACTTTAAATCTCTTCAACAGCTTTTAGATGTTTTGAGGCTTGGAAACAACTTTTGTTAAAGTTTAAATAACAAAAAACTTTTGTGATTGTGACAGCTAGACGACATTTATTATTTGTTTTAAGTGTGCAGGAGGACATATTTAATTGGTAAGATATTTTCAATATTTTTCACGTTGGTTTTTGAGTGTCCTTGTGTGTAAATTGAGTTGCGAGTACCATTTTACTGTAAATGTGTATAGGTAATTACACCAAATATTTCACGCGCCATCAGAATAATATCGCTTTAACGAAAATATTTTACAAGATACATGGTGTAGGAATCCCAAATATAATTATCCCTCTAATTATTGCTTTCCAACTTATTGTATTCTATTAGGAAATAAGTGGAAAATATATTGTTTGAATTAAAACCTATCAAATATCCTTGAAATCCATAAAAAAAAACATTTGGATATTTAATAACAAATCGTCTGTAATGCTAAAATGGCGTCCATTTGATATCCAGCACAAACTCTCCATAAATTATTTTGTAAAGTTATTTACTGTACAGTGGTTTTACCAAGTCTTATGTACCAGCTTCCAGCATTATGCTGGCTGGAGAAAGGATTTCAATTATCTTTCTTACTGTGTACTGGTATAAAGAGAGAGCATACAATAGCTTTTCAGGGATAAATAAATCTCCACAGAAAACCATTTCATTATGTACTTAGTTTGGCTTTCGAAATACCCTTGCAGGCCTAGAAGATATGATATTAGTTTTTTAAATAACATGTTAAGAGAAGGCTTGGCTCGCTCAACAGTCAGTAGCTCTTTGGAAATACAGTTAATACACTACAGGTACTTGTTCGTAACAACAGGCAAAATAAAAACTTTAAAATATTTTCTACTTTAACTCCACGACATAATGATATGACGATAGATTAACAATGACGGATTGTGCCAAAAGCTATTGTTGGAAGAACGAGCCGTTTGGTCGGTAGGTAACTTCGGTGATTCGGTCGGTGTCTCGCCAGCCATCTTGCTCGCTCGTTTGACAGTCGACGTCGCGCTCGCTGCGAACGTGTCCATAACGGATTCATGGGATTCACCGACGTGTGGTGTTTCTGTTTATGTACAATATCTTTGTTTGTACGTCTGTTGGTCGTCATTTCAGTGATTTCATTATTTGATTTATAGGCAAGCTTATAGTGTCTGACTGACGAACATCGGGTTTGAACTTCAACTGTAGGTATCTTTCGGACATGCAAGAGTATTTGGAAAGCCAATCGTACATAATTTACCTACAAATTCTTAGTTCATTTGATTTGTTTTTATTTTCCCTTTTCGTACTATATATTATGATTGCTAATTACTTTATTATTGTTTTTAGGAATAATAATGCCGTTTAAAATAATTAAAACCATTGAAAAAGGAAAGGAAAGATTAACAGTTGTCCCAAGTGGTTGGGAGCATAATGGCATTTTGAGATGGCCAGGAAAAAACGTTTCTTTAAAATTGACAAAAAGTGAGAAATCGACGCCGCTTCCAGACTGGACTAAAATGGAGTGCACAGTCAAACGATCGTCTATTCACACTTACGATAAAGCTGAAGAACTTCTTGAATCAATGTTAACACTTTCATTGCCAAGCCAAAATGCTGAACTTACATAGATGGACAAATTAAAAAAAAATCGTTGGATGTGGATTTTATTGTGCCAGTAATGCTTTTATATAAGGAATCTACCATTATATAATATATAAGTTCATAAACATATGTGTATATTTTTATCACGCGAAGACGTGTGATCGGCCATACGGGACGCATTTATTATATAAATGCTAATTCATCTCTGTTGGAATCTATTAAATATATAGAACTCTGTTCTCCAACGACGTTTTCTCTTTACTGCAGCTGGGTTCATGAAAATTCTGATTACTATAAGCATCTGCAATATTTTGATCAAAATCTATTTGTGCGGAACCCTCACTATTCGTAAACGACACGGGCTTGTAAATATCAACTGCATCAGTCTTAGCGTATTCTTTTAACAGTTTTCTTTTTACTCCACCAGTTCGTTTTCTTTTATTCCATGGTTTTTAGTTGTTCATTTTTTATTTAAAGTGTACTAAAACATACGTAGTAACTCTTGAGCTTTAATTAGGTCGTGTCGACGTTATGCAAAAACAAATCAAATCTGACGTAATTTAAACACCATCAATCTAGATTTATTCTTAAATAACGCCGTAAGCTGTAAAATAGTAGTCAGCTACACTTTATGCATTGGCATTAGGATGAAGTACGCCTACTCCAATTTACAACTAACGGTGTTTAATGATTCTCTTAAAAATGTAACGGCATTTGTAGAGATTCATATATTCACTTTTAAACAGCCATTAACAAGCTCGTTGAAGTAGAATTAAAATAGAATTAGTGTAGACCAATTAAAAGCCAGTGGCATATTTTGATACCATAATGCAGCCCGCAACATTACAAGAGAGGCGAATTTGTCATATTAGCCAGTCGTTAACAAGCTTGGACTTCTAAACCAGCTAGTAGTATCACATGCAGCCAAAAGCTGGACTAGATCATTTTAAAATTCTACTTAAATGCTTTTGGTAAACTTTTGCGTCATTATAAAGTCATTAGTCAGCTATGCTGTTTAATAGTGTATAATCTTTCTATAATACAGTCTAAAGACTCGTCCTATCCTTTAGTACATCTGCATAAAAGCTGTAGACTGTAATGTGGCTTATGACCTATTTCATCGCTAATGTGCTACTTGGGTACCTACAAATAATAAGGAACTGCTGTAGCACCTACGAATTAAATAAAAAAAGAAAGGCAAAAAACTGGAGGTCACCGGTAAGTAGTGACATGGACGGCGGAAATTAATCAAACAAATACTCAAACGGCGACAAAAGGTAAGGTCAGGTCAGACCGAACTACTTTATTTAATAAAAAAAAGCTTTTAAGGCCATGCGGAAAATTGAATACGCAAGTGACTTAAAGAGTGACGATTTTAAAGAGAGATGGATGAAGAGTGGCCAATGAAAAGATAGAAGGATTGTGTGAGGAATGACAATAAGGAAAATCAAAGTCACCAAGTGAGATGGCACGAGGGTAAAAATATGATAAAGATAAAGGAAAACATGCGCCAGAAAAGCCATTCCCTGCCATGGTTATTTCACTCTTCTTCTCTCATGGACCAGGAGCTGTAACTTAGTAAAGAGACGATGTTTTAACAGCTGATCGAAAATCGACAAGTTTGTAAAATATGGGACTAAGGCCGTCTACATACTGTTCAGAGGTTGCTGGATTTCTAACCGAGCTATACATGACAAAGAAACATAACATCTAAATACCCAGACATATTCTCTGCTTCACCAGCCATGGTTGCTTTTTAGCGAAAACTAATTGTATTCCACAAAAGAAAACACAGAGCAACCGGCGACAAAATAAAAGATATTTCAACTGACAAGTTGTCAACAGATCTTTTGATTTGGTGGAAATATAACTCCTTGGTCAAGTCACAAAAAGTTATGTTATCGTATTCACCATAACCTGCTAGCGTGACACCTGTTTGTAAATGGTGCAAATAGACCCATAGCAAAACCGAAAGGACCATGTTCTCCCCGTCATTGCGATATTTTTTTTGGACCATACTGATTTAAATAATAACAGGTTTTGTTACACGTTTGGTGACATGTTACAATTTTCAATCAATAGGTAGACAACAGTTATTGAATTGTATTTGTATAGGTAAGTAATCAACTTTGGCCGCTCGCTGCGGCAAAAGTTTATTAACTGCACACAAGGGCGTAGCAAGGATTTTGTTAAGGGGGGACAGGCGTAGACCAACCAAGAATATTCTAAGGTAAATTGGGTAATTAATGCTGCCTGAGAAATGGGACAGATTACATAAAACATGAAAAACAAATCTAGATTAGACTATTCATTGTACAATCTTATAAAATTCACCTGTCCATAGAATCAACTTTGTTTTTGTTTAATTATTAGATACTTTACGGTTTTTGAGTATTTCTGCATCTTCTAGGGGGTGAGAAGGACAGCTGCCCCTCCCTGCTCATACCTCGCTACGCTATTGACTACACATTATTTAAATTGACACAAAACATTGACGGGCAGTCTTTGGGGACTGCCGATAGAAGCGAAAATTACGAAGCGTTAGGTGACGGTCACGCGAGTTCCATGTTTTTTTTGCTCACTCAAAAAAACTTTTTTGAAGTTTATATTTTTTCTTTTTAGTGGTTCACATGAGCTTACCCCTTCACAGTATACTGGCGTGATGTTGTGTTATGAACAGGGGGTCTAAAATGGCCACTTTGGCAGAATTGTAAATGAATCACATTAAAAAAAAAATGGTCTTTGTAACCGTTATCAGAAAGTCCATTTTAAGAATTTTAAATTTGGTTCAATAAAATGGATCACGGAAATTAAAAATTCTTTAAATGGACTTTATCGTGATGGTTATAAAGACCATTTTAAGTTTTTTTTTTTAACGCGATTCCTTTACACTAAAGCGGCCATTTTAGACCCCCTGGTGTAAACAATAGACAGATGGCGACCCATTTGGCGGAACAAGTGAATTCAAATATATCAAATATATATTCAAATATATATATTCAAATATATACTCAAATCTGTATGGTTCTTTCTTCAAAAGACCATCTCAGACACTAATATCTACATGATCCTCATGTGAATTGAGCAAGATTATGTCTGGACTTCAAAAGAGACTATGACCTCTGAGTTTGTTTCGGCTGTTTCTTCTCAGAGTAGTCAGGCACGAAACACCGGCCTCATCGAGTTTAAAAAAAAAATAGACGTGTAAAAGTGTTTGTGAAAACCTACTTACAAAATAAAGATCATTTATCATTTATCAAATGTATTTATCAAATGTATTTATTTCCAAATTGATTTCCATATTTGGGGTAGCTTTAGGTATCGTATAATGTATGAATAATAGATACCTCAGTAACGACATGTCCACGACCTCAGACGATGTGACTCGTGTCGCGATTTGTGTCTCGTGTGAGTGACTTTGTTCCTAGTGGCATGATGTAAAGTTGGTACAGCTGCCATTATTTTATGACACGTTCGTCCCGGCAAACATTTTATGTAAGGCGCCGCTCTAACATAGCGCTGCGGACTCAGTGTCAGCATCTTTTTTCTCGACAGTCGCTGGTAGTAGTAGCTGGTATCTCTACCTTATTCTGAGACATAGAATGTGAGGTCCAATCGCGCGCTACTTCCGATGCGAATGAATGCGGATGCTTCCAACCGGACATCTCGCTCAACCTAATGACACCTTTACGTGCCAGAATAAGATAGTGATACTTACTCGAACACGCTGATCTCGCGTCTAAATGTGATTTCACATCGAAGCGGTTTGCTAGTGAGTCGTGGTCAAGCGGTAACAGACATTAGTTAGATACGTCTATAATTCTACTTATGTTTCGAATTACAACAAAAAATAATAACTAGTTATTGCCATAACAGCTCGGATTATGTAAAAAAACCGCGCGTTGGTTAGCCGTGTCCGGCATGACTCCGGCCCCTATGTCCGTTGTGGCCTTGACGAAGTCAATTATATTGAAAATTATACAGTCACCGTGATTGCTTATAAATGAACGCGGTAATTCACTGCATTTTATTGTTAAAATGACTTAAAATGTATTACGGGTTATCCTTGTTGTATGATATCCATAAAATACGAAAGAAATGTTTTATCTTTCCATGGAAAAATGATACTGAAATACTTAAGCAAGATTGCAAGACATTTTTATCAGTGTTGCAATTTTATTAAACTAGGTATCCACTTATCTAGAAGTCCACTTCACCAATATTGATAACTCGAGCTCTTCTGACAAACCCATTTACTGTTATTTTGTATACCTATCTGTATCTATCTATATAGGTAGTAGAACCAGGAAAATACTGTTGGTAAACCATACTCATTTTCAAACGCCAAAATACCTAGTACATTTTAATACAAGTGCAGAAAGTTTGTTGTTGAATGTCCACGTGTATCAAACGACGTTTTAACCGACTTCCAAAAGGAGAATGTTCTCAATTTGTCGGAATCCTTTTTTTTATATATCATCCCCGATTACCTACTCAAAGATGGCTGGACCGAATTGGATTATTTTTTTGGAAAGCGTATTAATAATCAAGTCAGGATCTGATAATGGGATCCTGGAGAAATAGAGAGAACTCTTCAAACTTTATAGTCACACATTAAGCGATTTGGATAATTTACTCAAGAGTACCTACGAAAAAGTACTTTCTCGGAGTGGTCCCCCATTCCGAGAAAGTACTTCTACCTTCAATTTGGTGAAGATCTGATGAAGAACTTCGGAGATAGGTCACGGAACTCCTCAATTAATAATAGTAAATGGACTGGGATTGCTGAAATCTCATGTCTATTTATTGTTTACACCAGTTCATGACATAACATTACGCCAGTACGCAAGGGGTAAGCGCAAGAAACACTAAAAACCGACTTCTAAAAACACAAAATGCATGAAAAATAACTTTAGCTTCAGAAGTCGGTGGCAAAAAAACTAGACCAATCAAACAAAGGTCACCGTCTTCTGAAGCTATAGTTATTTTTCACTTTTTTGTGTTTTTACAAGTCGGTTTTATTTTTTGAAAAAAGTTATTCAAAACACTTTTGAAGAATTAAAATAAAAGAATGTAAAATATTTGTCACGTCATGAATTAGTGCCAGTTTGTAGGAGAAGCAAAAGTATGAACTATGAAACCGTTATACAGCCAAATATAAAAATATTTTTTTTTTAAATATTTTTTGAACTTAGAACACAAATAAGTAAATGTTAGTTTAATTATAATTTTTTTATCTATGATATTCAATTTATAAAAACAATTTAAATATTCAAAAAATGTTTACGCCGAAAGACGAAGATTGTTTTATGCTGAAATTAAAAAACTTTCACCTCTGACTAAGTGACTATAGGCATTGGACCAATTGGGACTAAGTATAGGTAGGTATAGTTATCTGTGGTAATTTTCATTCCCGCTCGGGTATTGGAAAACTGACAAAAAACGCACGTGTGTGAAATAAATTATATAACTATCATAGTGCGACAAGCAACAGTTTTTGAGGAAGCGTACAGTTTATTGGACATTTTTTTACCGACCACAAATTACGAATATTATAACTATTCATGATGTTGATGATGTGAAAAATATTTACACAGCAAAAACTGATATTCCACTCACAGCTGTTACCGATATAGATTTAAAAAAAAACCCATACGTGCCGATGAGATCATTCTGAGATGTCTGTGAGTCTAACCATGTCTGTTTACTTACGCCGGCAAAAACCGGCAGAAGTCGCTTTTGGGGTTCCGTACATAAAGGGTAAAAACGGGACCCTATTCTAAACTCAATTGTCCGGTTGTCTGTCCGTCTGTCTCACCAGGCTATATCTCATGAAACGTGATAGCTAAACATCTGAAATTTTCACAGAAAGTGTAATTCTATTGTTACTATAACAACAATAATAAAACATAGTACGGAATGCGCGGGTTCGACTACCACTTGGCCGGTTTTTAAGAAATTTCTGATCAATATTACTGGTGATAAATCAAGAAAAACACGTTAATACTTTGTTACATAACAACAGAACAAGTGTCTCTTCGTGTAGATTACTGTTTGAATACGAATTAAGTACCTAGTTGCTTATTACCTAGTACCTAACGCACGTATTTCTGTTTATTTCCACCTACAAAACATATCAAGGTATCTATTTTGAGCTAAAAACACTTCACGTTTCGTAAAGTCAACATCACAAGGAAATTGATAATCAAATAATTGTGCGCACGAATGTCCGAAAAGGAGTTTTGGTTTTTACAATAGAATAGCTTAGTAATTTTGTAAAAAAAATCCAAATAATTGTTCGGAGGGCGTACTTCGAGGACACCTAATTAAAATAAAGGTTTAAATTCTTAAAAGTCGTTTCATCATCATCATCATCTCAGCCGAAAGACGTCCACTGCTGGACATAGGCCTCCCCCAAGTCGTTTGCAAGACGTAAAATGGACCATTTGTATCAAAACACTTTCTCACGACCGCTATTACTGTGATCAACGTACTGTGTGTAGGTACTGTTTACGTGTTTGGACTAGTTTACTTTCAGCCTTTCACTTGTTTTTTTTAAGCAATGCCCAATTATTCCGATTATATTTGCGTGTAGGTGCTAGGTATCAGATATAACATAGAAAATTAGAAACAGAAGTGTTTAGAACTATGGTCAAGATCAAATGTCCCCAATGTTTTTTTTCTGGTAGACCACTTTCAAAATTTTCTGATTTTTATGGACCCTGGTGTGTTTTTTTGAAAAGCAAGAAATGCAATAATATTTATATAGTAATAGGTAGGATTCTGTAGGATAGCATGAGGGCCGCAGCTCTGAAGATTTTTAACAAAAATATTTTTTTTTGCGAAAATTAGACTCTTACAGCTTCGAAATGCTTTTTTAAAAGTCTCAATATGACCATTATCACCGAAATACAACCTGTCATCACCGGAACTATTATTTAGTTTATTTTTTTACCAACTTTTTCGAGAAATTATTTGCTTACATTGAATTGATAGATAAAGCTGATAAAGCCAAGCTAACATCTTTATTCTCGAAAGGCACGAAACCAAATATTTATTTTGCTACGAATATTCTTTGCACATACCTATTACTAAACCCACACCACAATTTACCTATTAGATGTAAGAACTTAATTGCTACATAAATAACTGGCCATATATTGATATTAAATTATCCTCGAAACCTGTTTCTTCAGATAAAACAAAAACGGTCAACTCTAGAATAGGAAAATGCGCCATTTTCATTAAAAAAAAAATCCATTATCACAGCACATAAAGTAACAAAATAAACTTACGTTTTTGAACTATTTATTTTTGAGCACAAACACTACGCGATGCGAGCAGTTAGCTCCGAGCTGTGGGAGAGAATAGGTGCGAGAGGGGAGGTCAAGCGTTATATAGCAGCGACGAATGCATGACGCATGTCGAGGACAAACAGCCTGAATGTCTGATCTCCCCCCAACCAATGGGCCTATTATTTAATTTTGTCTACGGTTGTATTGTATTATACAATGTCTAGACTACCAAATAATGAAACCTAGGTGTCTAGGTAGCAAGGAAAATTAAAGAGCCAGAAGTAGTAATCTATAAATAGAATACTAATCTTAATATATATAAATCTCGTGTCACAATGTTTGTCCTCAATGGACTCCTAAACCACTTAACCGATTATAATAAAATTCGCACACCATGTGCAGTTCGATCCAACTTGAGAGATAGGATAGTTTAAATCTCAGATTATGAGACGCAGACGAAGTTGCGCGAGTCAGCTAGTATTTTATAGAGGTAAAGTTTGAAAGTTTTGTTGTAGAGGGACTTATTAATAATCTTCGGAACTACTTACTGAACCGATTTCAAAAATTCTTTCTCTGTAATAGAGTGGGACATTTGTGGCACAATTCTGGCAAAAAGAAAAAGCTTTTCCCAGAGTATCATAGGCTATGTTTAGAACGTTACCGTGGGATTATTTACGACCATGAGGCCAGCGAAGCCACGGGCAAAAGATAGTATATAAAAGATGGAAGAATAGTGTACCTATAAGATGTTCGCAAAGTTACAAAATGTTAGTAGAAGGAAGTGTCTTTGAGATGTCGGCTAACAGTGCTGTATCATGCAAAACTTTTTCTTCCATGATAAATCTCTATTAGCCGTTTTGTGCACGAACCCCAAATAAATTGGGCACGGGCAAGAGGATATGAAGAACAATTGTACAATACATTTTACGTAACATCACGCCAATAACACTAGAAGGAATGGGCAGAGGAGTAACTAACAGCGCCGTATTTAGGGTACCTATTTCAATATGGACACTTGCCCCGGGCGTCCATAAGGAAGAGGCCTCTAATTTTTGTTTTTTTTAATTAAAAGAAATATAATTCTAACACACGACAGGTTGCACGGCGTCCACTTCATGATTTCCCCAGGGCTTCCACACCCTTAAATCCGGGATTGATAACGTATACCATACCTTATTTAGCCGGTTAAGTTAAAATCCCACTTACCTATGGGTCAGCGCAGACAGAGAGGAATGATCCCCGCGCGATCTCGAGCATTTTCTTTACGGTTCACGTATGCTCGAGCGTATCTTCGAGGAAGCGCGAGCATTTTTGTCAGGTTCAAACATTTATGCACTTTATTGTAATACTTAACTTTACAGTTTATTTTCAAGTGCGTTAATAAAATCCTCTCCGCTGCGCTCCGTTCTGTCTGCGCTGAGCCTGAATCCAGGCTGTTGGGAAATTTCTGGTGGAAGACTCGAATTACACCGACCGGCCGCGACCGTAATACAGCAGCTGCTGCTGTATTACGGTCCACTTAATTATCTTCCAGAAAAAGCGTGTGAAAAAGCCTGGTCCGTTCACCGGTCAGTAGGTCGTCTTAGGGCCACAGTTCAAAGCCCTAAGGATCCCATCGACATCGTTTTTACGACAAACGGTTAGTCGGAGACAAATACATAACACTTTTAGAGTTTTAGCCTTGTGTTTAGGTGTTTTAATCGATAGAATCGAGATAATATTTGCGGAAATAACACTTTTCTAATTTTTTCCAAGTTCTTGCGCCGTAGCGCCCCTAAGGCCACACCTTGTATAGTTTCTTCCTGGGAAAAGACATGAGTTTTTGATTTGTCATCCATTTGTGATGA
Source organism: Xestia c-nigrum (assembly GCA_916618015.1). Lineage (NCBI taxonomy): Eukaryota > Metazoa > Arthropoda > Insecta > Lepidoptera > Noctuidae > Xestia > Xestia c-nigrum. Next base: position 25,989,159 of record OU745247.1, read on the forward strand.
TCAGAGGATGTGATCTCTATAAACCATATTATCATGTCGGTAAAAACATCCCTAATCTGAATCTGATCTCTGTTTCAAATCTCCCAATGCGGAATCAAACTCAGACCTTGATTGTTTTAGCTCATTAGCGTCTACTTATCTAACCAAACGTTAAAAAACTTGTATAAAACATGAAACACATGTAAAAACATTTAAGTCAATCATTTCCGAGAAACACTAATTGTCAGAGGTGTAACTGTGGGTTCTTTAACAATACAAAATAACCACCAATCCTGGTCTGCTTCGGGGACATTATGGATTGATTTTGAAGAAATAACCCAAAAAACACTTCTTGCTTTAGTAATTCAATGCAGAACCAAGGCAAGAGAGAAATCTCCTGGTACAGGCCGCCGGCCGTGTCGACGGCGCGTTCGTGTTCCATGCGCGCCTCAAAGAGATGTCTGCACATTGAAGGGCCGAAGCCTGCCGGGGTTGCGGGCCCATTCGAAAGAGATACCGCGGCCCCGGAACATAAAGGGCGAGGAAGGAACATGGATGGGTTTTAGTCAGTACCCTCCCGCTCCGCCCGGAGTGGGAGAAGTTATTTGATGATTTCCCATCGTAAAAAAAAGGCGGGCAAGTGCGAGTCGGACTCGCCTATGAAGGGTTCCGTATCAAAATTGTGGTTTACGATATATGACGTTTTAACAAAAACTACTCACTCGATCTCGTTCAACCCAATTTTCGCTGGAAGTTTTCATGGTAATGTACATAATTATATTTTTTTATTTTACCACTTTGGATTTGGAAGTGTCTCTCGCGCAAACTATTCAGTTTAGAAAATAATGATATGAGAAACCTCAACATCATTTTTGAATACCTATCCATAGAGACCCACGCGTATAGGTTTGAAGTAAAAAAAATTGAGTTTCAGTTCTAAGTATGGGGAACCCCCAAAATTTATTGTTTTTTTTTCTACTTTTGTGTGAAAATCTTAATGCGGTTTACAGAATACATCTACTAACCAAGTTTGAACATACTTAGTTCCTATAGTTTCGGAAAAAAGTGGCTGTGACATACGGACGGACTGACAGACAGACAGACATAACGAATAGCTATAAGGGTTCCGTTTTTGCCATTTGGCTACGGAACCTTAAAAAGGCAAGAGAGAAATCTCCTGGTACTTTTGAACATAAAAACATCCAACTTGGAGGCAAGAATTATAAAAACATTCATCTGTTAGCAAATGTAAACACAATTATTTTTAAACATTGGCGACACACCGATTCGGTCGCGTTTCACAGACGAACGTAGAGACATCGTGTCAGTGTCTCTCCCTTCGTCTGTGAAGCCATTCTATCTACCTTAGGTCTAAGATTACCTATTCATCTATTCTTCTTGCATCCAATATATTCAATCTACTGTAATTTTTATTTTACATGTCCAGTGTATTTTATGATAGCTACTCGGTTGCAAGGACGACCTTCCCGTTAGGCCAATGCCTTCTGGATCTCAGGTGTCAAGTGACCTCAGCAGCAAGGATGTGAGGCCGGTCATTCGTGTTCGGGCTGGTGGCACATGCGCCGACCGTAACGGGAACAATACGGGAATTTAAATAAGGTCTTTCAAAAAAGGTGTCAAATTATTAAATTGTCTTTTATTTTATTAGAAGGTACATATATTTACTTTATTTATTTTAAACTAGCTGCCCGCGGCTTCCCCCGCGTACAAATTAAATAAACAAACTAAAACCTTCTTATTTATTTATTTAAACTTCATGTACAAGAGTGGTACATAGGCGGACTTAATGCCACAAGGCATTCTCTACCAGTCAACCTTTGGGTCAAATAAGACAGTATTGTGTGTGATAGAGTACAATAAAAATACCATTTATAAGCATAAAAATTAAAACACATAAATAGGCCTATATATTAATAGGCCTATATATTATATAGGCATATAAAATAAACTAATATATATTAACAAAAAAAAAACATACAAATAGACCGAAAAACGACAAACCTAATAATAATTAATATGACTTTATTGAAGACAGAAGAAAGCAATTTAGTCGGACTTTAAATAGAACTCGAGAACCATTCTATCCATTGGTGAAACCAGCATGAAAATCGGTGCAGGAGTTTTTGAGTTTATCGCGAACAGTCAGACAGCCGTGGCGGAGGACTTTGTTTTAAATTAAGTAGTGATGAATTGTTGGGTAGTTCGATGGAAATCTTGACTGTGGCTCGAAACTGAGCCACGAGTTTAGCGCCCGCAGTAACGTCTATTTGTTGCTCTTTCGAACAAACAATGGACACGACAGCACCACTTTTATAATTATTACCCAAAACTTAATTACCTACCTACATGTAAAAACTCTGCACAACGGCCGACTTAATGCCTTGGGCTTCAGTTGGTGTTGGGTATGGCTCATTAATTTAATAGCCACATGTAGGAAACTTATAAGGTGGGATGGACGAGTTCTTAAAGTGGAACGTCTTCAGGCTAGGTAGCTGCTAGCAGCTGAATGAGAGTAGTCGAGGATTGAGTGGCGGTTGATAATGATCAAGCACGTTTCTAGACTTTTGGTTCGCTCTAATCACTGATCTATCTTATGATCGGGTTGGGGCATAAATCCCAACTATCCCCCCCTGGATTCGTGCCTGATGATAATGACAGTTAAGTATTAATTGTACCTAATAATGTCGTGATAAGGGCTCGCTTCCCTTGTATTGTGCGTTCAAATACGACCAAGTACCAATGCGACTTTTTCTTTTCTAAGTTTTTCTTGGATATATCCAGACATCGGTGAACGAACACATCGTGAGGAGGAGACCGTGACTGATATAATATTAGCGTCTGAAATCGCCTTCGGATCCCGTCTTGAGCAAGCGTAGGGATCAATGCTCGTGGCTTTTCAGTATTTGAAGAGGCCTTTGCTAAGCACTGGGGCAGTAATAGTCTGGTAGTATTCAAGCACTGCGGTTTAAACTAAACTTATATTGTCAGCTACGGGATAATTATATTCCGTGACTATTCATTTTTTTGCCTTTTGAGTTGCAAGCGCCATGATTGCGGGTTGAAATAATATCGGGAGCTCAAAATAATGAATAATTAAGAAGATATCCCGTAAGTGACAATATAAAAGGTTATTTATTTTAAGTATAATAATATTTAAGCTCTAAGTCATTCAACTATAACGGTTTTTTTTGGGTAATTAAATTCTATAGATTGTAGATTAAATCTATGTATCATATTTCATATGTTTCATAGATACGAAGAGTTTACTGTTATCCAATATTAAAATTTAACATTTTGCATGGCATTGAATACCTATTTCTTAAAAAAATGTTACTGCCATGCTTAATGTAGAGTTTTTAGGTATGTCCATGCCATAGACGACTATCGATAAATAAGTCGATATTCGACCTTGAGCGCGTAACTAAGAAAACCACTTTTTTAATGACGTCATTAAGAATGTGACATTTTCTGCATCTTGACCAATAAACCCCGTGATTCAAGTTCAACCTTAAGTAGGTTGAATTTGAATCACGGGGTTAAACGTGGGAAAACCCTTTTCAAACTTCGTGTTTCCAAAACTAACTTCCGTTAGGTATATGGAACTTACATGAAGATAAATAGGATCTTCATAGTTTAAGAGTCAGGGCTCATGCAAATTTTGTATTGACTACTGTAGGAACTCAATCTCTCGCACACTACTTCTGTAATCTGTTTGCTAATTTTTCTGTACCCCAGTCACTGTTGTGTATCGTAATACCTTTGTGTCAAACTTGTATTTTCCTAATAAACTTATTATTCTTATGTCGTCTACTCAATTGTCTTCATGGGTACAAAAATGGATGCAAAAATAACACTTAAAAATATAAAAATAGAGGTCCGCCGGAGTCGGGAGCAGGGTCCAAGCCACCGGTGGTTAGGGCTGCAGAGATAGGAACCTCCTCAAATGCGGGCCGCATCGAGGAGTAATACCTTCTGAATCAGGCTCTTGATTCAATCGCCTGAGAGCTTCGAGCTTTATTATTATTATTAGGTAATTTTCCACGTAAACCGTTTCCGAGATATAACTTAATAAAATTGTGCTGGTAGCAATCACAACGCCATTTATATTTCGGAAACCTGACACTTTAGGACAATTTGTCTCCGACAAAACTTGTTAACATTGTTGCCAGCCATCGATTGATACACGTGATATGCGTGTCTGATCAAATCAAAGTTGAGCTGAAGGAAGATGCCATCAGTGTAAACTTTGATAGCTCATATCTCGAAAACTTGACACTTTAGAACATTATTTTTGCCTCACACAAAACTCGCTTGCATTGATAACAGCTATTGATTAATATACATAGGTCTTATGAGTGACAGTTAATTTAAAAAAAAAAACAAAATGGCGGAAGTAAATCCGGCCACACTTCATAAAAAATCTTCCAAGCCCTTTAATTTTTTCTTGGTGGATACTAAAATTTTCACTGCACTCGTTTTAAGTTCGTTATCTTGTCGGTTATGGTGGCTTTGCTGCTGGAAGTGCATGTCACATGCCACATGTGTATGGCCTTTAAAGGTACAACATGTGGCATGTGACATGCACACCGAACGAGTACCTACGAACGTTTATAATAGTATAGTAGCGCTCGTCTAGTATTCATAACTTGCTCTTTTTTTGATGTTTCGGAATAGAATAGACATAGAGTAAGCTCTCGGTCGAGAGTGTACAGTCACCGCATGAATGAACAAGAAAAGCCAACCCCTCAAAGCGAGTTGTGGAGTTGATACACTTTTCGAGCTAGTTTCGCCTAGCTTACGGAAGGCATGGGGCAAAATTATCGAGCTCACTTGGCTTGCTCTTGCATTCTTTTATTTCCAACAACTTTCCCACATTTGTCGTCATAATCAGAATGTGTGGTACAATTAAAAGACTAACGTATCATGTAAAAAACTCATCTAACAATAAGTGGAATAAATGTAATTGAATCTTGTAGGTTAATAACTTAATAAGTTACCAATTGTTATAGTTTGATATGTACTGTGCATGGAATTTAATTTAAATAAAGTTTAATTATTATAACGTATGTGTACGCCAGCGTCCGATTTACCGAGGTAATTAAGCTAATTGAAATGTTACTAAACGGGGCAACACTATTGAAAAAAAATAAAAGAACGCGCCGTAGTCGTTGGAAAATGTCAGTGCAAAAAATCGTCGACAGGCCGTGCGGTCAGGCGTAGTATTTTTATGTGTTTTTGTGGGTGTCCAAGATGATTTATTAGAATATTTATTATGTTCATGTTGATAACAAGATGATTGTAAACAGTGTGAAATGGAACGGCTCAAATGTCAAAACTGCAACAAGCTGACTGTCAATGTCAGTTGTCACTACTGTCAAATGAGTTGAGTGATTCGGGTTTCAACTTTCATAATTTATAAAAAAATAACATTTCAATCAATGATAATGTAAATATTTTCAAGTGAAATTGTGGTTTGTGTGTGCTGCTACGCGTTTCCCGGTTCACAATGGGCGACAGCAGTGATTCCGAGGAGTTTTATGACGCTGAAGAGTTCACACCCATTAAAGGTTCCAAGTAAGTAGCGAAAACGTTAACAACTGTACTGTTTTATTATTGTAGGTTTAATGTGCAGCCTTTTACTGGACACTAGATTGCACAAGAACATTAATAACTAATAGATAGTGATCTTTTTAAAAAACAAACGTGGTAATAATCTATTTTGAAACAGGAATTGTATGTTTCGAACAGATGTTTCATTTTGCTATTGATATGCGTCCTTGGCGCTAGCAACGGATTAAAGCAAATAAAAAACAGTCATCGTTCGTTACGAGACTCGCTCGTTTGACTAGAACAATAGTTAATAGACCACATCATGATTAACCAATAAGTTGATGGTTTGCATATTAATTATGAATTTGCTTCACATAAGGACACCGTGTTGACAATGTTTTCACTTACATGTTGATGTAAACGGTGTAGATTAGTCTCTATGTTGTTAAATTTGAATCCAAACATTCTTTCACTATTTTTAAACTCGAATCATACCTCACTGATTTATAGTGTGTATGCAGACTAGCTTAGGTTGGTCTGTGGATGGGTGACCACCCTTACATACCGAGTTTCCTCCGTGCCTCGGAAAGCACGTTAAGCTGTTGGTCCCGGCTGTCATTTGTCCATCTTTGACAGTCGTTACAGGTAGTCAGTGGCCTCAAAAGTCTGACACCAGTCTTACCAAGTGGTATCGTATTTCCCAGTATTAACTGGGTTGTGGAGGTCAGATAGGCAGTCGCTCCATGTAAAATACTGGTATTCAGCTGCATCCGGGTAGACTGGAAGCCGACCCCAACATAGTTGGGAAAAGGCTAGGCAGGTGATGATGCAGACTAGCTTAAAATCAAACATAGAGCGTTATATAAAAACTGCCATTAAAATGAAATGACATGACAATTTCAGAAGATCATCACTATGCAAGAATATAAATGTATCAGAGAGTGGGGATGCCCCAGACAAAGACAAGGGACCGGTGTCAAAGACAGACTCTGTAGTGGCCGGAGCGGGCACCACCAGCACCCTCCCCACAGACACTGCAACACCAGAAGATGACAGGACTACTGTGAAGAGTGTAAGTCTACTTTTGCACACATACATTAACTCATACTTTTTTCCCATGGCAGTAAAGGGTCTTACAGACAAGCGGCACTGCCAAAGGTGCTACTTGTTGACGACTACCGTCGCCCCAGACTGCAATCGATGCAGGTACATGGTACACAACGTAAACGCCAATGTACTGCTCGTCTGTCAGAACCAAAAGCAGAGACCACAGAGTGCCACCTGCTATGAACTTTTTATAAACCTTTTGCTTATTGATTTTCATACTGCGTACAACATACATGCATGCCGAAGAAGATTCTTCAGATTTCATATAAGTAACCTAAATAATACAGAAGAGATCATGAAATCAAAAAATGCGGAATAGTGATTAAAATTTTAGATATTGTTAAAAACAAGCATTAGTGCAATAATCCAGGAAGAGAACAGGATAAATAATATTGTGCGTGTAAAACATTTCCCTACCAAATTATATATATTATTATTGTTTATATTATTATTCCTAGAATAACATAATGTATTTTTTTAATTCTGAATTTCTATGCTGATTATTAACAAGTGGGCTTTTACTTTGACAAAATAATTAGTATTGTAATTCTGTCTTTATTGATGACAGTGGTTTGTAGGAGTACCTTGGTGCCTTGTCTCCAACAAAGCAGAGCAGTGAGATATGTAAGGTGCAAGATTCAACCAATCGCGAGAGAGATGAGAGACACATTGTACATTTCAACCAATGTGATTGATTAGTTAGTTTACGCTAGTCTCCTCTCTGCTCAGGTGGTCTCTGCTTTAGTGGAGTCTCGGCTAAAGTATTATTTTGTTGTAAAAGTACAACCGGATTTTTTTAAATTTTACTTTTACTAGCAAGTAATATTATAGTTTACTTTAGAATTGATTGAACTTATACACTATAATGTAACATTTAAAAAATAGTACAACAGTGGACAAATTATTATTTGCAGGTTGTACAAGGCCGTCGCAGATTCCAGGAGTTACGTCGCTGCATGCAGACGGAGGAAGAAGACGAAGGCGTGACCGATGCCACGGGATCAGTAGACCAGCAGACATTCACATCGGAACACCCATTCAAGTAGGTTCACATGCTTCAAGCATTTCGTCTGTATGGTCCCAAGGCAAGGATCACAAACCATCTACCGAAGATTTTCTTACGAACGACACTAACGAACACACGAACTTACAGAAACGTATAAAACATTAAAGGTCTCAAGTAAACTAGATGTCAGATGCTACCGGCATCGTAATCCGGTATTCTATACAATTATGTTGTTGTATTGAAAACGCGATTGTCATAATGGCGGGTGTAGTGACTTCGGTAAGCTATTTGGTACAACTTCGGTCGGCCCGCGCGCATTTTTTTGCTTACATTTCGAATCAAATAAATAATCTAACAGTTTTGGTTATCATAAAATTCGGGCTCGAGACTCGTTTGAGTATTTTTCGGTATTCCTCATAGTTTCAGATATCGGGTCAAGTGACCCTTTACTCTTTATATTCCAACTAAGAAATCGTTTCTATAGGAAAACTGACTGAACTCAGACCCGAACTGGGTCTGGTCACTTTCGATTTGTATAATTCTATGATTTGTTTATCTTGTTTTTTTGCAGGATCATAGCACATGATACGATGAGCTTGCAGAGCATGACGTCGCTCGGCAGGATCGGCAGAATACTCAGCGGCGCTTCGGAGTCTCACTGTGAGTTATAAACAAGTTCTACAGACAAAATTCGAATTGACACATCTACCAAACTCTCACTTGCCTTGCGTGGTTAAAACCAAACCTCAAATGAAGCACTCAGAACTGGAACAGATTATCCCTACAATGTTTCCACTGATGACTGCCTAGTTGATCTAACAAGAGGTCCTGGGTGTTTTACATCAGAAATTTCTTAGTAGGAGCCATGGATAGCAATAGCCTCGCCCCCGATTCATCGTCATTATCATTTTAGCTCGTAATCACCCACTGTTAGGTATACGCCTTCCCTTACTTCTGCCCTACTTCGGTTCTGTCCCCTATTCTCATCTATCTATTTCCCGCGATTTTGAGAATATTATCACAGTGACCTCGGCCACCAATCGGTCAGGACCATCGGCCATCTCTGCGAACTTGTGAAATGTGGGTGTACTAATACTAAAATGTGGGTCTATTATTTTTACTATTAGGTTGCCTAACCCTTCGTGAATTACGTTATACAACATTATTTTTTGTTTATACTAAACCCGAAAAGGGGTCATTGTACTCATCATTTTGTACAACTTTTTCTATGGGACGAACCTTGAAATCGCGAAAAAAAAATCAGCTGTTCCCTACATTTTGACGAGTTATGCGAAAATAAATGTTAATGTTATGGGAGGTTCCCACTGCTGGGATACGCGGCTACTCTCTACTCGGTGTTGTATTCCAGCACACTTGGGCAGTGAGGATTAGTATAATTTGGTCACATGTCTTCGATTGTTCCCTCGTGTTTCCTTCACTGTTTGGAGAACAGTTTTGATGTATAGTCTGTGTTACAAAAAGTAAAGCCTAGCGTCTCACTGAGCCACTGATGATGGTAACGTGGGGCAGCCCGGCTCTGTGATACCGATTTAGTTTAATATATCATTTCATTTTTAACACACTTATCAGTTTCAGCCGGAAATAAATAGTTTGATCCACTTTTCGGTTTCCGATTGAGCTGAAAGGAGATTATTTTTGGGCTCACCTGGTCATTGCATTTATTATTCATATTACACCAAAAAAATGTAACCATATTACAATAGATTTAAACGAAATATTACATAAAAATGAAACCGGATTCTTAAAATCACAATGAATAAGCTATGTTATGATATTTTTGGCGAGTGAAATCATTCCTGTTGTGGTCAATGTCATTTGTCAGAAAATACTTCGTGAATAGGGGCGTTTTTTCCGTTTACTAAAAAAAGTATGGTACCTACCCATTGATGGTAATCATATCTGCTATAATTATAATAAAATCAGAACAGAATATAAAAATAAATATGATTCAACTGTAAGCATTTTTTTAATGATATTTTTAAAGGTTTAAACAAAAATCGCATAGATGGCTTAAACAATCGACGTGGCACGGTGGCACGGAACGTTATAAATCCACTTTTTTAGTGGTTGACAGACAACTTCATTAATTTGACATTTATTTTTCTGTTTAATTTGGTTTTCGTAAGTGTTTTTGTAGATTTTTCGCATTTATTCCGGTTACACATGACTTACCTAATTTAACCACTGTAATGTAGAGGTTATAAGGAAGAAATCAATGTACGTTTCATTATTAAATGCTACAATTTATGTGGGTAGCCTAATCTACGAACAAAAAAATTTATCTCCTTTTACATACATGTTTAGTTTGGATGACAATGCACGATTAGCGAAGTGACGTCATTCTAAATCCAATATGTTAGTTATTTCTTATGTTAGATTATAATAATTGTAATGGTGATTTGAATTTTATTGTTTGCCCTGTTCGGGCTAAATAAATACAATTTCTTTGTGTATTTCTATGTGAACGATGTATGCGCAGCGAACATCCGTGATACCGCGCCGGTACCATCGGTGGCGTCGAGGGAGCCCTCCACCATCTCCGACGAACAACTCTCCGTTGAAACTAGAACTCAGAATGGTAAGTACAAGTACTAAAAGTGATTCTGACAACGGACGAACAACCGCGTGTCAGAAAGTGCGAACTAAAACTTGTACTAGCAAACGCGCCGACCGATATCAGATGCTTCACTGTCTATTCAGTTGTATCTTTCACTCGCACTGTAACGTCTAAATCATCGTCTGGAAAACCAACAGTTTTTTATTTCGGCACTGTTTCTCGCCTACGGTTTTTTAAAATAAATGACAGAAGTATAACATATGATCGTTAATGCGTTACCATTAGAGATGTGCGAGTATATTGTGCAGCGAGGGAAGTGTGATAAGTTGTTGCGTTTTAGCTTGTCAATAGCGGTCATTACCCTTTCCCTCTCATCATCTCTTTTCATCTCTTCGTACGAAACAAAACAATGCGCCATGTATCGACTATCGTTCTCCATTAGAGGAATATGTTGATGATCACGATATATGACGATTCAAGACTTGAACAAGCTCATTTTTGGTTCTAATGTTTTTTTGTTTTATAATTTGTTTTCTACCGTAGACGTGGGGTCCGCGCTCTTATTTACATTTTATTAATTGTTTGCTAGATTTAAAAGAAAAAAATAAAACCACAATCGTGTTCCATCATTGGACACGTTACATTAAACTAAGCTTATTATTAGTAACTTCTATCGTTCGATCGATCTACGTGAGTCCATCGATTTTTTTCCACTTATTAAAATTAACAAAAATCTACACCAAGCTATTTAATTATTTATTTTTTCATTTCATTTTACGAATAGGTTTTTAATGTTACAAGTAAGAACTTTAATAAATGTTGGTGAGTCAATGACCTTTATTGACATCTTAACTGGCAGCAACTTTAGCTAGCTTAAGGGGCCGGCGGAGCATGCGTCTTTCATACAAACGTAATACCAAACAAATTGTAAATAAAACTTTTTTTTCAGGTAGTGTGTATTTATTTCGATTGGATTACAGAATATCTATGTTCCCAATATATATTTTGAAAGGACAATGATATAAAGACGAGATATGAGGAATTTAAAATTTCTATAGAAAACTTTTTTTTCTCATAACTCTTGTTTAAATCAGTGTCCATTCAAAATGTATCTTTGAGAACCTAGATATTTTGTAATACAATCGAAATATATGTTTGATTTTCATATTATTTTGGTATTACGTTTGTATGGAAAATGTTCCGCCGGCCCCTTAACTCAAAGTGAGAAAAAGATGCGATGTTATGGCTGGTTTCCCTCTCGTGTTGACCGTCGTCGTGGTCGCTGTTATATCAAGCTTTATGTATTACTATGAAACGTTACGCTGAGCGCCGCCGACGCGGTTTTACAGCTAGTGAGCGTTCTCGTATCGCGCTGATCGTAAGCGGGAACCAGCATAATGAGGGCTATCGTTTTTGAGTTCACCAGATGGCGCCACTGGCGAGTAAGGTTCTGTCATTCATTCTGTTTAATACTTTAAAGTACCAATAACTTCATAAACAGTTTATTTTATTACACATTGTGCATACTTTAGATTCATATTTACAATATTGCCCCTGAATGGGCAAGCATTAAACATTAAAAAAAAATCCTTCAAGTTCTTACAAATTGGATGTTGAAAAACAAATTATTGTTACTTAAAATTTTCAAGTTACTTGTTACTTGAAATTATTAATCAGGAATGTCTTAATCTCCACCACAATTGCGAATATTAGTAAAAATACGTGATAAAGCAAGCACGCAACGCGCTAACACTGACATCTGCCATTTCGGAAGACCATACTCTACACGAGCGCCTCTAGCGGCGAATTCATACACGATAGTCCCCATTATGAATCGCTGCGATATTGACGCCGGCGCGATCAGCGTGCCAATAAAACAATTCGAGCTGAGCAGCGAAGGACTACGGACCGACGGCACCGGTCAGTGTCGAGTGACGATGTCAGGAGAAAGCCAGCCCATTGGATAGTTTTATATCCCTCGCTACACTTCCTCAAACATCTGTGGTAAACAAACGCAATCCTACAGGCCCGTATACAACACTATTTTTTAGTCGTCAAAATATCAGCTGCTGCCTACATTTTCTCGAGTTTCGCGACCAATAGTGTATAAAGTAGCTGATTTTTTTTTTTTTGTCGGCCCTGTAGTAAAAGTGGTTCATTTAGACGTGGTACTAGACGTCCTAAAAGTAATTAAAACGATTAAAAAGTATGTGTTGTATAAAGTCAAACTTAATTAGGCAGCGAAACTTTACAGGCGTGATGGGTAGCGAAGAGATATCTAAATTCGATGAAATAAAATAATGTTGACGTTTTTTGGGATCAACGACTTCATATAGTGTAATTTTATGAAATATTAGTTCGAAAATCTGTTATGTATGTGTACATTTCACTTGATATTGATCTCTAAACGCGATAGAACAAAAATACTGAGACCACAAGTACCTGACAAGACCAACGGTATTATTTTAAATGTTTTTTTTGTTTTAATTAGTCGACCCCAAAAAAGAACATATTTTTTCATCGCTTTTGGATATTGTTCTTGTCGGTCAAGCTAAACATTGTAAAATGTAAACCAAATAGCTTGTTCGACCTTACATAATATTCGGTAATCAACGACTAGCATTACTACGCCACTAGGCTTTTGTCCAGCAGTGGGATGAGTCCGGCTAACAGTGACATGTTGGGTTGTGTGCAGTGCTCGCGATGGAGCCGGACGTGATAGCCAGCACGAAGGCCAACAGTCTGAAGCACAGCCGCGGCGCCGCCATCGTGGCCGTCAGCGGCGCCGCGCCCGGCGGACCCGTCGCGCCGCCGCGCAGGAAGAAGAGGAGTGCGTATTGAACTTTGGAATCTTAACTGCAAGCGTCGCCACCCATCCACGCGTCGTCGTCGACAGGTGACGACGGCTGCAGTTTATCTGCCGTTGGCATCGTGCCGCTCGTTTGTAAGAACGTTTAGAGAGTAGACAAAGTATGGTTGCACGACCGATTGTCCGACCAGTTTGGTTCAAGACACCGACTGGTGTTGCGAAAAGCCGAGGTCGTGGTCGTGTGGTGCGCCACGTCCCCTAAACACCGGGTATCAGAAATATGTGCTCATATTTAAGGGCATATACAGACCTTCAAACTGAATAACTTTCTTTACAGGATGAAATCATCGTGGAAAATAATCAGCTGTATGATTTTGTTCACGTCACAACCACGCCCTTAGATACGAACACATCATTCTTATACACGCGAATGCCTTTATAAATGAATCTTTAACTCACACTATACAAAAATTGGACTAAAGTGATCGAATTGAGCTCGAAAAATTTAGCAATCATTTAGTAATTTTGCCTCTGATAGGTTCAATTAGGTTGGGTTGAGATTGCATCTTCTGTGTTAATAAAAAGAACGAATAACATTTTAATCTTTCGCGGACCGTAGTCGAGGCTCCTGCGGACCACAGGTTGGGAACCAGTGACTTAAAGCATTGTGCTGATGAATACATTGAATAGTACGGGGGTCGTGAAGGTGTTTAAAGTGGGTCCACCCTTTATAGCAGAACTTTTTATGTCATAATATTATTTTGCATACCAGCTGATGGCATAAACTTCATTTCGCAGAAAATAGTTTAGCAGATACTCATTTATCATAGGTTCATACTCATAATTTTGTAAGCCAGAATCATCTTCAGGCATACATTTCATATGCATAAGATTCAAAAGTAGAACCATCTTATCGCAGAAAGTTCACAGTCAGAATCATCTATTGGCATAATTTTCATATCGATAGTCTTTAAAGGCAGAACTATCATATCTCAGAAAGTTTACAGTTAGAATTATTGTTTGGCATACATTTCATATGCATAATAATGGAAAGACTCATCTATCATATCACAGAAAATTCATAAAATCAGTTGATTGTGAACACTTGGTTTTTATTTCCCTGTAAAAAGCAGGCAAACAAGCATATTATATCGTGCATGTATACAAGCTAGCATGAAGCAAGCATGCAGCACGCAGCATGCAAGCAAGCATGCAGCAGGCAAGCAAGCATGCAGCAGGCATGTAAACATCTGAACATGCATATACCATGCATACAGCATGCATGCAAACAAGCATGCAGCATACAAACAAGCATGCAGCAATCATGTAGCATGCAAGCAAGCATGCAACATGCAGCAGGCATGGTTTCTGTCACGGCTCCGGCGCTGCAGGGCTACGGCGGTCCCACGCGAGCTGTTCGTCGCAGATGGGTTTAACGCTCACCACCGCAGCTTCGGCTTGCTGGCCGGCTTCGCCGGCCAACCTCAGCCGCGGCGGCGAGTGTTACAACCACCTGCTCCTCAACTCGCGGCCCGCCTCGCCCCTCCGCGCCTACGCGATTTTAAATTACACTCTTGGGGTAGGGCAAACAAGACTACGTGGAGTCGGTTTTGAAGCGATTCTTTTCTGTCACTAACTTTTCTAGCACAACATATTGACTTTTTAAGATAATATTTTAATTTTAAATTAAGGTTAAAAATGCTATTTTGTGGCATTGAAAAATGGCAATACTGCCAAATAAAATTATTCCAAATGAAATTCTGCAATCTTCATAGTATGCCAAGTGAAATTATATCAAATAATCGTCGTTCTAAGTAAACATTATTCTAAACGAAATTATGCGAAATATGAACAATGCCAAAGGTAATTATGCCAAATAAAATTCTTCTATCTAAAAGTATGCCATTCCAAATTCGGACATACACACATTCAGCCAAACAATAAGTATATTTAAAAAAAAATATGCCTTTAATATATTCGTTTAAAGAAAATTATGCCAAGTGTGTTATGCTAAATGAATTTCGGAGCAACAAGATTCTGCCAGATAGATGGAACCCGTTTAAAGTAAACATCTTACACCAAAAACTTGTATTAGAAAACGAGTGAAAAAGTTGTAACTTTGACCCCCAATATCTCCCCAACTGGAAGGTTCCCAGGTATGATTTAGAACAAATGAGATGATGCACGATTTTCAGGTCTTTACCTGCGTCATAGATGTGGCTAATAATCCATTTGTCGATTTGGCAATGTCGCTACGCAATAATGTTTTATTGTATTGTATTGTTGTCTGTAGACAAACTGCACGGCTCGCAGTCTCTGTCCACGACTGATGGCGACAACTTGAGCGTGTGTACGACGGACACGGACGAGTATCGCTACATCGCGCGGCGACCCGACAAGCCGCAGTTGGAATCGTTGCTCGTCGAGGTGACTCTTTGTACACTATACATACAAAATAAGGGGGGGGGGGTTCAATGACCTATTATACTTGCTGCTAGTTAAGATGACAATTGCGGTCATTGACCCCCCTACATTTATTTATTTATTTAGGATCTCCAACAAAGATTATACACAAAACACGATTAAAACAAAAGACAAAAGTAGCACGTAGGTGTACTCCTTCACTTACAGGAGACAACAGCATGCATAATGAAATGTATAACCAAGCAAACAAAACAAAGTTATAGTAGCACTTAAAAAATAAAATTTACATCAACACACATTAAGTAATTAAAGTTCTTAACTTTGAAAACCAAAAATAAGCCTGTTGAAAAGTCTTGAATTGTCATCTATAAATATTTTTTCTAATTACAAAAGATATATGGTTCATTTGTTTTGATTCGTAACGAAGAGATATTAGGGAAGGGGCAATGTCTGCTATTGTCATCTTGACTAACAGCAATTATACACGCCCATCACAGTCAATTTCCTAATTGGTTGGCCCATTAGTTTAGTGGTCGCAAACAAGTAAGAGGCTTCTGGGTTCGATTCCAGAGTTAAGCTCAGAGTTATAAAGTTTCTCTCCTAAGAATTTCTCAGAAGCAACAATCTGTGTCCGGTTGATGGCAATAAGCTCGCCCCTATTACATTGGTGTTCTGTCCCTGCAGGCTGTGCCGCCGAGCGCGGCCAGCCAGTCGATGGCGCTGCCGAGTCCGGCGAGCACCATCGAGTCCCTCACGAGGGAGTTCCAGGACTCGCTGGAGCTGTCGCATTCGAGATACGGTAACTTATTTACTTTACTCTTTAACGAGGTCTAATACAATAACTAGCGGCACTCTACATATACAGGGTGGAATTTTACAATGCCACCTGGAGGGAAAGTACTCTAAATACTGGAGATACCAAATTTTACTCAAAGGAGACATTCCTTTATTTTTTTAAAGAAACAAGTCTGCATTCACAGTTTTTCGAAAATTATTTTGCCACACTCGGGCATCGAACCCGGGGAAGGATCGACTAAAGTTCGACAAAATAACATTCTGTACCATTTGACATCAATCAATAGGGTCAATCAAATGGATCAAATCTCTCTAACAAACACGATAAACTAAATGAAAGGACAATCATGAATAAAAGTGCTTTATCTTGTTGAATTTATAACTGTTCTTTAGATTTCATGGTTTTCCTTTAATTTAATTTATTATATTTGTTAGAGAGATTTGATCCATTTGGATTATACCCTATCGATTAAAGTCAAAAAAGTACAGCATGTTATTTTTTCGAACTTTAGTCGGTTCGATTCCCGAGTGTGGCAAGTGAATTTTTGAAAATCTGTGATTGGAGATATCTTTCTTTAAAAAAATAAAGGAATGTTTCCTTTGAGTAAAATTGTCTATCTCCAGTATTTCCAGTACTTTCCCTCCAGCAGGGCTAGCATAGCTAGAGACAATTTATCCACGGGGAGAGGACAAAATACTATTCCCCTCTGTCAATATTGTCCGCCCTCCGAGTATGGCGACATGGGTGGATAAACTATTCACGGGGGACAAAACAGGGGAACGCTTGTCCCCGAAATTATTGCCATTATAAGAAAACTTTTATTTAATTACAAAATAGTCGAGAATATCGTCGTAAACCAAAGTACTTTTTTCGTTTTATTACATCTGTGCTGGATATTTATTTTGTTTTGTTATCTGTCTCTGAGTATAGAACCTCAAATCGAAAAACTCGATAGCGCGGGAAACTTGCTTAACAGTAACTACACTTTAACAGTGTTGATTAACTGTATTACCGGTTGCTCCAGCTCCTTGAGTTCCCGCTCAAATTGGGATATGTCTGATGGCCATGTCTGATTTTTATAAAGTTATCTTTCTGAAAAATCAGACATCGCGCCATTTGTAGTACACGTCCAAAAAAAATTTATCTCTGAAAATTATGGAACCACACTGCATCCCATCACATTTGGGAAGTTTTAAAATAAAATGCCTTCAAGAATATTATTAACGGCAGTGTCAAGAAAATCGGGCGTAACAAAATAAGCTTTTCCTTTTTGATTTCCTGGGCGCGAATTCATTTTTTAATAATTTTTCAAAGAGATATACTTAAACCCACCATCTAAAGATGAGGACAAATTTCTCCATTTGTTATGTCAAAATATCTGTATTTTTTCTCTTCCACTAGTCGCCATGCTATAGACGGGGGGTGAGTATCCACGTCTAATGTCAAAAAGTGATATAGTTCTCTTTCCCCTGTTGCCGTGCTTTGGCAGGTGGATAAAATGATTTTGTTCCTTGTCAGTAGAAATAACCAGTGGACAAAAATTTTATCGCCTGCCCATGCTAGCCCTGCAGGTGGCATTGAAGAAATTCACCCTGTATACTTGGGTATCGATGGCTAAT
Source organism: Xestia c-nigrum (assembly GCA_916618015.1). Taxonomy (NCBI): domain Eukaryota; kingdom Metazoa; phylum Arthropoda; class Insecta; order Lepidoptera; family Noctuidae; genus Xestia; species Xestia c-nigrum. Next base: position 26,007,048 of record OU745247.1, read on the forward strand.
CGTAATAAAATAAAACACACTCGAAAACCCAATAATAAGATAATGAGGCACAGCAGCGTTTTTTGTTATCAACAACTCTAAAAAAAGGTAACTCAAGACAAAAGAATCTGTTTTTATTTATTTCCTACCTTCAAAAATGACTGAGATATTAAACGTTAAAGTACGGCCTTCGCAAAATCTGACTAAGCGACCGCGCTGACGTGTGACGTCATGTCGTGTGCGGCGTATAATTTCTATTAATTAATTTAATAACTGGTCCAAGAAGGTGCAGGAAAAGATTACCTGAAAGGGTATGGAAGAGGACTTTGCCAGCAGTGGGACATTCAAAGCTACTGAGAAAAAAAAAACAAGAATATTTCAACCCAAATACATATAATATTAACACTCAAAGTAACCCTTCCATCTATCCTTAATTTTCTCATCATCCGAAATAACCATTCCAGCTTCGTCTTTTACGCATTTGACCTGACAAACATCCTTCGCCTTTCTCTCTCTAGCTCTAGCAAGCCGGTATAGCTGTTTTTGGCCTGCTGGACTATCCAGTGTGTCATAGAGTTTATTCAGGGCGTTTGCGCTCGCTATAGCCACAGATCTCTAAGCCTTTTTCTTGAGAGCATCATACTCACGCTTCTTTTCAGCTTTCAAACTAGCACTCTCATTTCCAACACTCTGCCATTCTTTGAACTTCTTCTTTTTATCCTTCAGCACATTCTGTATCTCTGGCGACCACCACCATGTATCCCTGTCTATCGTGCCCTTTCCTTTCGTCTCTCCCAAAATACCTTTTGGTGCGCTCCTTATACACCGAGCCATCTCATTCCAACATTCATTAACACTTTGATCATTCATATCACCCATCTCTATCATTTTATCCAGCACTCGTTCTATTAATTTCTTCGCATAATCAGACTTCTCTAGCATATGCCATTTTACTTTAGAGGGAGGTCGCTCTTTTTGCTTAGTAAGCCTTATTTCAACAGCTACTTCCATAATCAGGAGTCTATGTTGTGAGACCAAGTCTTCTCCCGGTAGCACTGCAAGTCTTTGATGTGCTTAAGGTTGTTGCATCGGACGAAGAAGTAGTCGATTTGTGTGTTATGCAAACCACTTTTATACGTTATAAGATGTCCATCGGCTTTTTGGACCCAAGTGTTGGCCACTGCCAGATCAAATGCAGTAGCCGATTGCAGTAGAGGTTCCCCCTCATTGTTGAGATTACCATATCCCTATCCCCCGTGTACCCTTTCATAACTTCTTCTTCTCATTCTTCCCACATGTCCATTAAAATCACCTCCAACTGTCAATTTTTCATGCACAGGGATGGTCATCAAAACTGTATCAAAATCCTCCCAAAACTTTTCTTTCACCCTTTCTTCGCATCCTACCTCTGGGGCATACACACTAATCACGTTCAGTACAACGTTTTCTAACATTACTTTCACAACTATTAATCTATCATTTATCCTTTTTACATCCATCACACTTTCTTATCAAATTACTCGTACTATCTAATACTACTCCCACGCCATTCCTCTTTCCGTCACTTCCACTGTAGAAAAACTTGTACCCCTCACCAATTTCTCTCGCTTTTGTACCCTTCCACTTAGTTTCTTGCAAACATGCCACATTTATTCTTCTTCTTTTCAACACATCCGCTAACTCTCTGGCTCTTCCAGTCACTGTCCCAACATTTCAACTGCCATACCTCAATCTCACTTCCCGGGCTCGCTTCTTACGTCGGACCCACCCGGGTTGGTGCAACAACCCTTGTCCATTTCCCGCGGGGCGGGGCCGGGTGCTGCCCCTGCGCGTCGCCTGCGGGGTACGCCCTAGTCCTATCGTGCATATCATTTATTCTAAACATGTCGCAAAAGGTTTTAGCTTAGGTTTTATAGTCGGCTGCCTACCTGACACTAGCCCTTCATTGGGAAACACCCTTGCCAGGCGGGGCGGGTCGCTAGTATGAGATATATTACAATAGGCATGACGACAGTATCAAAAATTACAAATCTATTTAGTCCGTCAGTTGGAGTATTGGAAAATAATGGATACGTATTTTTTGTCTATGAATATTGATAAAGATAAAACGCATCAAAACTCGGGAGTGGGGACTCGTGAAGTCAGTAGGCTCTAAAAATTATACCTAGGCGTGACGTATTGAGTTTTTAAAAGAGTCCTATCTTCGTCAATATTGATTTTTTATTGACATGATAAGAAAAGAGCGATATTTACATCTCTTTGAACTATTAGGTCAGAGGTTCATCCTAGGCGGCGATTTTAATGCTAAGCATACGCATTGGGGATCAAGACTTACTACAACTAAGGGAAGGCAGCTCTTAAGCGCAGTTAAAGATACACATTCTGAAGTTATGAGCACAGGTAAACCAACGTACTGGCCTACTGACCACCACAAAATACCGGACCTTATAGATTTTTTTATATGCAAAAATATATCCGCCAATTACGTCAGTTTGGAGGAAGGTTTTCACATGAATTCGGATCACTCTTCAATTATACTAATGCTTAGTCACAAAATCGTATTCAAACAAAGCCACTTAACACTGGTTAATAAATTAACAGATTGGCAAAGTTTTGCCCTTGATCTAGATAATATAATAGACCTTAACACTTCTATAAAAAAGCAAGATCAGCTTGACTCAGAAGTAAACAAATATATTGTTGACATCCAACAATGTGCGTGGAACAACACACCGCAATTAAAACGGAAATATAAGGGATTTATCTATCCTAAGGAAATTGTGGAATTACTATCTGAGAAAAGGAAACAAAGGAAGCAGTGGCAGCAAACAAGGTGCCCGCGAGATAAAACAACATTGAATAACCTAACTAAACGATTAAAGAGGAAAATTGTACAATTTGAGGATGAATCTCTGAGTGCCAACCTTCTGCAGCTAACCAATGAGAAATCAACGGATTATTCCCTTTGGAAAGC